>CM060926.1:930234350-931484350 GCA_030737875.1 Allium sativum | reverse complement strand
TTTATAAAATTATGATAAAGATGTAAATTTTATTGTTTAAAATATTTTACTCAACACATGAATTTTTTTTTTCAATTCAACACATGAATTCATTTTTTTAAATTGGAATAAGGCCCAATCAATTACCATATAAGGTTAATTATATGGATTCCATACAACACATGTATATAATAGCACTGACAAATAATCGACCATCATCCAAAGTGCACTACACTGTATAAGCATCGGATATAGATATCTAACGCTTATAACAGCCTGTCAATCAATCGATCGACATATAACTAATTATTGGGATTAGTGTATGCAGTATATTATCCCAATACCCATGTGGGTTTTCAAATCAACAAACATAGATTTTTATTCACACACACGTTAAAAATAATATTTTTAACGATCAAATATTTTTAACTATATAAATATTTTATTACATTTCACATCACACAATCAATTTTCACCACAACAAACAATCAAACATACAAGCCATCCATGGTCTGTGGACGACGGGTGTCGGGTGCTACTAAGCACCGTATGCATCCTAGTATAGATTTTTAACTAGAAAGGAAAATTAAAAGGTGAGAAGTTCTCACCGAGGGTTCCACTCCGCCGTGCTTTTCTTTTGGACTGCTGAACCATCTGGATTTGTTTGAAATTCCAATGCAGTCCTTTCTACGCTGTTCAAATATAAAAATTATATTTTTATCACTTCATTCAATAAATAAATAAATAATCACATTTTTATCTTTACTTCATATATATTTTTACAACGCTTCTTTCTATATAAAAATTATATTTTTATATTTCTACTTCATATATAAAGATCGAATTTTAATTTCATCGCTATAAAAATCACATTTTTATTTCACCATATAAGTAATAAAAACCCAATTTTTATTTCGCTATATATATATATAAAGATCAAATTTTTATACTTTCTATAATATAAAAAACATATTTTTAACTTCTTGATTATATAAAAATTATATTTTAAACCTTCCTATCATATAAAAATCGTATTTTTATCCTCTATACTATATAAAAATTTCGCCTTTCGCCTCATAAAAATTTCGCCTTACTCCTAATAAAAATTTCGCCTTACTCCTAATAAAAATATAATCTTTTTAACTTTAAAAATATAATCTTTCTAACTATAAAAATATAGTTTTTCTACTTATAAAAATATTGTTTTTCTACTTATAAAAATATAGTTTTATACCTATACAAAATCAAGTCCATACTTTGTTCATAGAAAATAAATGAATTAAATTAAATTAAGAAAACTTACATGGGGTTAAGGGGGAAGGGTTCGCCTGCGCTCGGATGAGAGGAGGAGGCAAGGGGGTCTCGGTCGGGCGGGTGGAGGCGCTGGAGGCGGTGATGGACTACGGGGGGCTCGGCGGTTTTGAAGGGAGGAGGGAGAGGTCGGATGCGAAGGAAGGTCGAGGGGAGGGAGGCACGAGAGGGAGGGGGTTCGGCGTCGCCGTTGATGGGGGGGGCGACGTGATCGGCGCCGCCTTGGGCAGTGGCGGGAGGGCTAGGGAACGAGCGCCCTTTTTTTTAAAAAAAACTGAAAAGTGAGAGAGAGGGAGAGAGCTGAGGGGTGAGGGTTATTATATTATATATATTTAATTATTTTTTAAATTCCAAAAAGCAACTATTTATTTCAAACTCGAAACGGGACCCACCGCCTATCGTCCTTAGCGTTTTACCCCCATTCCAAACACAATGGGATATGTATCATAGGCTGATTCGATCGTTTCTATCAGTTTTTGTCAAAATCAACATATAACTCTATATATTGAATTTGAACACGCATTTCAATTTACTGGGGTCACGTACTAACCCTAAATATTCCCAAAAAATATTTTATAGCTTCGTATTGACGATACGGTCCTAACAAAACTAGTTTCATCGAATTCTGAGACCATTTGAAAAATGGCCATTTTCCAGTCGATTAAAATCAACAGAAACTGGTCAAACGCGTTTTCCTTTTCCACGCTCACATATTGAATCGAAAAATTATGAATTTTGAAACCTAGCAATAACTTGACATCCCGTATCCAACAAAAGTAGTTTCGTCGAAATCCGAGATTGTTTGCAAAATTTCCATTTTTAAGGGCCAGAATTCCATGACGACTATTCTGAATTTTCAACTGGGCATATCTTTTGATTCCCGCTATGAAACTTCAATTTTTCAGATTCGTTGGAAAGATATTTTCAATTAGATTCTAATATTTTTGGTTTCACTAAAATCCGATTTATTTTGAATTCGGTACATTCATTTGAAGTTTGAAATCGAATTATCGAACTACCTCGCCAGTTTCAATTCCTTTTATAATTAAAATAAAATATTTATATTCTAACGACGATCTATATAACTGTATACATTCGAATTCTATTCAAAATAATTCATTTTAAATATTCAAAATTCATTAAAATTGCGAAAATAAAAATTTTAAACTGGCTCAGATTTTCCGGGTTGTTACATTCTCCCCCGCTTAAAACTTTTCGTCCCCGAAAAGGAACGAAGCCGAAAGTTGTTTAACTAATCAACTCAACTTCCATTATTTTCTTTACGGCTTAAGTTCTTCAAATTTTCAGTTTCTAAGAACTTTTCAAATTTTTCAAAAATTTGGCTAACACCCTAAATTTTCGAAAAATTTCGCCATAACCTCCCCTTCACCGGGGACTTCGGGATATTTCTTATAGCCTCCCATGGCCTTCTTCAGTCAAAAAGAAAAAGAAAAAGCCAAGAGGCTAGCCAATCGGCTCACAAAATCACCCAAAACTTAAGAAATAAAATAAACATGTACCTATTTGTCGGGAAAACAATTTTATTCCTCTTCTCTAGCCTCCTTGGTATAACTTGTTCACACATATATATGTACTTGCATGCAATTGCAAATAATTTTCAATACAGTTCAATTTGGCCTAAATTCACCTTTCATTCACATAATGGTTTAAAGGAACAATCATACAACACAACCATCAATCAATTAGTGAATTAACGTTTCAAATTCATATTTTTGATATATATACAGAAAATCATGTTTTTGATGCCAAATCACAACAATGTATTTCTAACTATATTTTGGTTCTCACACTAGTCAATTGGAAATATATAGAAATCCCACTTTCGAAACACGAACATAAATATTGATGATGCCATGGTCATTATCAACATTATCTCCGGGCGACTAGAGTGTGATTCTATATCTATCCAGTATATTAAAACTTCGAATATACGTTCATGACGCGTATATGCAAAATCTTTATATATTGGATTGTCCAAATGCAATATAAAATAAAATATTAAAATATGTACAAAATGGTTTAAATTTTCAAAACAACTTGTTTTCAAATTTTTATTATTTGAAAAATATACTCTTCACACTCGTTCTAGGAAACTACTGATCCGATCTCTAACGAGTCATTCTCATTGGATATTGCTAATCCAATTTCTGATGAATTCTTTCGTTTGGTTCTAATGTGTCTTGCTCTCGAGCTCTGTAAACCAAAGCTTTGATACCACTCTATAACGACCTGAACTTCCCCGTGAAGGAAAGCCCGGATTATCTTGAGAACAAGGTACATCGGAACGCAAACAGAAGAACATTTCATTGTTTATTACAACAATTCCATCAGAATACAAGAATATACAGAGTATGGATAAATATTACGCATTTGACAAATATCAGAAATTACACTGAATTACATAGCAACGGAAAACAATACAAAACACAATTGAAAGTAATACACGGATATAGAGCTTTCCGAGCATCGTTCCAGTTGTAAATCAGGATCCTGTGAATATAAATCTGCAAAACCAAAACTACTAGCTGCCCATGTCGAAAATAAGGGCACCCAGAGTTTAGGTTAAAACAATAAACTCCAGGTCAGTCATGCGACAAGTGTGAGAACTAAAACAGTTATTTGAAACTTTACTTTAAAAGAGAGTAATTCAAGGGACCACGCCATATAACACGGAACGGGTTTCCTTCCAAGAATACCGGTGCTTAAAACAAATAGCCCCAATGCTAAATAAAGAAAAATGAAGCTGTTATAAGACCCAGGTCCCATCACACAATGCAACGCAAGCCGAAGGATAGGGTTTTTACCTTATAACAGCCAAAGCATGCTTGATACGTTAAAAACACATTATTTGATACTATAATAAGTGTATAGTTTCAAAACAATTTCAATCATAAATATCAATCATAGGCGGCATGGGTACCATCTATCATGTCGCTATACTAGTTCTACAATTAAAACCGCAAAGTCACGTATTGGAAATTGGATTCCATCATGAGTCGAGGCAAGGGGCAAGCTCCTCTCCATTCGAGACACTCTAGCAAATGTCCCAGGACCCCACTATGATCCTTGGATCTTCAGGGTCGGTCCTCACCTAACTTTGGACGATTAGTTATTCCTGAACACACGTTTCGCTGTCCTAACAGACCTATATCCGAGGCGCCTCGCATTCCAACAACCACATAGGTGAAAAGTATATAAATGTCAGCCAGTTTAAGCACTGACACCGCCACTAGCTAGAAAGAAACGTCGTGCTCTCCCTGCAGTCACTATCCCGTTTTTGACTCATACCGAGGTGTGAGGCTCGCGAATTAATGCCATGCACAAAGCTGCGCCACACAGGCCGTGCTTTGATCATCAACCACAAGACTTTGCTTTTCAACAGAAGCCTTGATCATTTGCCACTTAGGCGTGCCACACAGGCAATTCACTCCATGCGACTGATGTCCATCGATATACAACCTCTGAGCTCGTACGTCTCAGAGAAGGGCGTTAAGCAAGAGAATAAATTTTCCACCGCCAAACAGATATATATTTAATAGAGATCCATCAATACAGAATAAAATCCAATGTCAAACACACAGTCCATTCACAAGTTCGTTCTGGGTCGAACGAAACCGGAGGCACTTTCCTCGCATATCCATCGATCTGCAAGTACGTCTGGACGATCACCAACTGATTCTCTCATCTTAGGTGTACAACCCAATCAAGATCACCAGTAATCACCCAAACGATGTGAAGACTTCCGGTTTTCAACCACCGTCTTCATCTTCGACTTATCGTCAAATCGGTTATTCAGAATGGGTATAAGCCCCGGCCTTTCCGAATAACCCGCGTATATAATAAACAAATGTTACACAAACACAACATACACCTCAATCCAATTCGGAATATTCTTTTATTCTGATATTCACATTCTTAGAGAAAGGTTCCCATTAATTTTATCAAAGATAAATTCTTCTAAATTTATTCTTTAATCTTCCTTTGGATATCATTTCAAACCATATTATGGTTCTCCAAACTAGTCGGGATTAGCGAACCACACCGAAGTAATTAATTATATTGTTTCCCAATCCCAACCTATTTATCCCATGGAGCAAAACTGGTAATACTCCATATCTAACACCATGGTTTTATCGGTAAAATTAATTACCATTTCATGTTCAAATCTAATAAAAGATTCAACTATCGCCTTGGAGCAAAACTGGTGATACCCCATTTTCGATCAATTTCCAAATTTGATAATTTAAATTATCAGTTCACATTTCAATTTAATTACAGATTCATTAAAACTCCACTTAGTTTTAATTTTCCCTCAAATCAATATCCTGTCTTTAACTGGGTTAAGGAACCAATGTCATCTAAAACACTATCCACGATAAACCCAAAATCCAATTTAAATTCAATTCCAATTAAATACCAAATTAACTGGATAATTTCACTAAATCTTAATTAAAAGATTTATTGTTTTCTAAACTGGGTTCAAGAATAGTGTTATTTAAGACACCATTCACGACGAACCCAAAATCCCATTTGATATTAAATACAAGACTCTGAATAGAAAATAACAGGCTTATATTCAATATCAAATTCTGAAACCAACAAATATCGTATTGGAAATAACGATATATAATATATCTTTCAAATTTCCACAACCATATCTGTATAATCACGAAATCCAACATCGAAATATTCCTAAGATAATTTCGATTCAAATCCATTCCAATTCACGTATTGGAAATTTTGATTATTTTTAAAACCACTTTCAAATTCAATTTATTTATTTCAAAAATAAATTGATTTTAATTCTAGTTCAAAACTTGTTCATTTTGATAAAAATCTATTTTTGTCTTTTCAAAATTGGAATTTTCATCCCAATTCTTCACAAATCATTTCTTATGATTTTACACAAATTATTACTATTTTTAATAATTTTATCAAAGTCCGTACAGGCGATTTCCATCAACGACCATCGAACTGCACTTACAACGACCTTTTCCAAATTTAATTTGGACATAATTCCAAATCCAACCGTTAGATTTCAAATTTCTAATATTCATTAGAAAGCTCTCTTCGATACGAACCCAACGGTTCTGGTTTTAGGAGAATCCGACGGTCGGATCTCCCGCAACGTCAATTCGAAGTCAATGGCCTAAATTCACGAACTACCGCAGCGCGGCGCGTTCTATTCAGGCCATTATACATATATAATATATATATTTCGTCGATTTCCTTTTAAAACGTATTATATAAATCGTTTTAAATTCGTTTTTGAAACGATTTCAACTTCGTATTCAATTTCGAATCGAAATTGAATAATCCACTTAATCGATATACAAATGATAATATTTTCAAAACATTATATTTTGAAGTCACTTCTTTTTCTATAATCATTTTAAAAACGAATATAATTGATATAAATATCGCTCACGTCAAAATGGCGCATCTATAATCAATACGGCTTTATATATTTCAATAAATTCGTTATTCTATTCAACAAATGAATATTTATTCTATTCAACACATGAATATATATTTCTTTCAACACATGAATATTCTCAACACATGAGTATCGTCAACACATGACTATTTTTGTTATTTAATATATTTTATAAAATTATGATGAAGATGTAAATTTTATTGTTTAAAATATTTTACTCAACGCATGAATATTTTTTTTTCAATTCAACACATGAATTCATTTTTCTAAATTGGAATGAGGCCCAATCAATTACCATATAAGGTTAATTATATGGATTCCATACAACACATGTATATAATAGCACTGATAAATAATCGACCATCATCCAAAGTGCACTACACTGTATAAGCATAGGATATAGATATCTAACGCTTATAACAGCCTGTCAATCAATCGATCGACATACAACTAATTATTGGGATTAGTGTATGCCGTATATTATCCCAATACCCGTGTGGGTTTCAAATCAACAAACATAGATTTTTATTCACACACACATTAAAAATAATATTTTTAACGATCAAATATTTTTAACTATATAAATATTTTATTTCATTTCACATCACACAATCAATTTTCACCACAACAAACAATCAAACATAGAAGCCATCCATGGTCTGTGGACGACGGGTGTCGGGTGCTACTAAGCACCGTCTGCATCCTAGTATAGATTTTTAACTAGAAAAGAAAATTAAAAGGTGAGAAGTTCTCACTGAGGGTTCCACTCCGCTGTGCTTTTCTTTTGGACTGCTGAACCGTCTGGATCTGTTTGAAATTCTAATGCAGTCCTTTCTACGCTGTTCAAATATAAAAATTATATTTTTGTCACTACATTCAATAAATAAATAAATAATCACATTTTTATCTTTACTTCATATATATTTTTACAACGCTTCTTTCTATATAAAAATTATATTTTTATATTTCTACTTCATATATAAAGATCGATTTTTTATTTCATCGCTATAAAAATCACATTTTTATTTCACAATATAAGTAATAAAAACCCAATTTTTATTTCGCTATATATATATATAAAGATCAAATTTTTATACTTTCTATAATATAAAAATCATATTTTTAACTTTTTGATTATATAAAAATTATATTTTTAACCTTCCTATCATATAAAAATCGTATTTTTATCCTTTATACTATATAAAAATTTCGCCTTTCACCTAATAAAAATTTCGCCTTACTCCTAATAAAAATTTGCCTTACGCCTAATAAAAATTTCGCCTTACTCCTAATAAAAATATAATCTTTTTAACTTTAAAAATATAATCTTTCTAACTATAAAAATATAGCTTTTCTACTTATAAAAATATAGTTTTTCTACTTATAAAAATATAGTTTTTCTACTTATAAAAATATAGTTTTCTACTTATAAAAATATAGTTTTATACCAATACAAAATCAGGTCCATACTTTGTTCATAGAAAATAAACGAATTAAATTAAATTAAGAAAACTTACAGGGGGTTAGGGGGGAAGGGTTCGCCTCCGCTCGGATGAGAGGAGGAGGCGGGGGGTCTCGGTCGGGCGGGTGGAGGCGCTGGACGCGGTTGTGGACTAAGGGGGGCTCAGCGGTTTTGAATAGAGGAGGGAGAGGTCGGATGCGGAGGAAGGTTGAGGGGGGGGAGGCGCGAGAGGGAGGGGGTTCGGCGTCGCCGTTGAAGGGCGGGCCGACGTGATCGGCGCCGCCTTGGGCGGTGGCGGGAGGGCTAGGGCACGAGCGCCCTTTTTCTTTTTCTATTCTAAAACTGAAAAGTGAGAGAGAGAGAGAGCTGCGGGGTGAGGGTTATTATGTTATATATATATTTAATTATTTATTAAATTCCAAAAAGCAACTTTTTATTTCGAACTCGAAACGGCACCCACCGCCTGTCGTCCCTAGCGTTTTACCCCCATTCCAAACACAATGGGATATATATCGTATGCTGATTCGATCGTTTCGATCAGTTTTCGTCAAAATCAACATATAACTCTATATATTGAATTTGAACGCGCATTTCAATTTACTGGGGTCACGTACTAACCCTAAAAATTCCCGAAAAATATTTTCCAGCTTCGTATTGACGATACGGTCCTAACAAAACTAGTTTCACCGAATTCTAAGACCGTTTGAAAAATGGCCATTTTCTAGTCGATTAAAATCATCTGAAACTGGTCAAACGCGTTTTCCTTTGCCACACTCACATAATGAATCGAAAATTACGAATTTTGAAACCTAGCAATAACTTGACATCCCGTATCCAACAAAAGTGGTTTCGTCGAAATCCGAGATTGTTTGCAAAATTTTCATTTTTAAGGGCCGGAATTCCATAGCGACTATTCTGAATTTTCAACTGGGCATATCTTTTGATTCCCGCTATGAAATTACAATTTTTCAGATTCGTTGGAAAGATATTTTCAATTAGATTCTAATATTTTTGGTTTCACTAAAATCCGCTTTATTTTGAATTCGGTACATTCATTTGAAGTTTGAAATCGAATTATCGAACTACCGTGCCATTTTCAATTCCTTTTATAATTAAAATAAAATATTTATATTCTAATGACGATCTATATAACTATATACGTTCGAATTCTATTCAAAATAAATTTTTCGTCGTCGTTATTTAAAATAATTCATTTTAAATATTCAAAAGTCATTAAAATTGCCAAAATAAAAATTTTAAACTGGTTCAGATTTTCCAGGTTGTTACATTTCATTTACTTCTTTAACCTATTTTGATGTTGTCCCTTTCGGGAAACGGTTGCTGATCCTAACCGTTGGTGATAATACATTCGGTACACTCAAGCGAAATGAGTGACCGGTCATGTTTAGCCTGGGTTACAAGATGTTCTTATTGAGTCCGGTGTACTCCTCTCTAGAGATACACTGTCGGAAGGTGGTACCATACCTTGCCAGTTGGAATCCATTACCCAATAAGTACCCGCGGTTTTTGATTATATATTATATATGTGGAACTTGAGATGAAAGCGTTCCACTAGATTGTTATTTACTTGATTTAGACATTATTATAATATCAGAAGAGTATGGATTTAAAAGGAATGTTTTGGATTATCGTAAGGTAAAAACAATCCGTGTTTATATGTGGATTGGTCTTATGATTATTCTTTCTTTTAAAAGGATTTTAAAAGTTAAACAAATGTTTGGAATTTACTCACACCAGTCACATGACTGACCCAGAGTTTATTTTGTTTTGTTTTCCCTAAACTCTTCGGTAAATTTGTATGGGCAGTCAAGTAGTCAGGATTTACAGATACACTCGATGGAGCTTGGAGTAGGAGGTTTCACAGCATTTTCTAGCAATTGCTTATTTCCGCTGTGATATAAGTATTATACTCTAATGATGATATGTATATACAAAGGATAAATTTGCATTTCAAAGTTATGTTGTATACTATATTTTATTTGTTCCGCTGTGAGATCCGTGTTACTCTAAATTTGTTGTTATGTTCTTCTTTTTCTTCTATTCTAATTTTCTATATTATCTATTCTCACCCTCTAATTTCTTTCTATTAATGATCTGGAATGTTCGATGCTTGGATAGTCGACATGGGTTTTATGTCGATTTTCTAGGTCGAAAATTCTGGTTTGTTACAAATATTTATTCTTATTTTAAATCATTGCATGCCATATTAGGGTGTTTATACATGCCTTAAATCGAAATACAAAAATATTTTCATGTCACTTTTCTCTCATTTACAAAATGGAGATATGGTCATTTTGCGCATAAATTAATTTGAAGAAAATCTACTTGTACATTTTTATTTTATGTTGTAGGAAAATGAGTGCAAATGGAAGAGGTTACATGAATATAAGCATACACAAGAGCCTAAGCCCAAAAGCGCGAAGAAACAAATTAATTCCTATAACATGGAGAGCCCACTTACCCACTACGTAAAATAAAACAAATCAAAATAAAAAACAAAGTTAGTGGAGGACTAGTTAAAGACTAATGGTTACTTGAAGGCTCCACCATCTCAAGTACATTTTGGGTAGCATGCTAAAAAGAAATTAGGATTTTAGACATGTATAAAGACTCATTTATGTTGCATGTACATGGGTCTTCTTTCATATCTTCATATACATCATTTTTCATGTAAGTTGTAAACATAGAAGTGGAGAATAAAATCTCTTTAAATGCTTCCTAAACCTTATCATTTACTGTCATGTTCTTACTTTTATGCAATTTTCCTTTGTGTTCTTTTTCATGCTAATGTCTTCTATTATGCTCTCTTTTCTATTCATGTTAGTAGCTTAGTTTCATTTTATACAAATTAGTTAGCTACTTTTATTTCTAGTTCATTTCCCTCTTCTCTTTTTATTTGCAAATCTACTTATGTTATAATGTATTTATCTACGAGTAGCTAAACCCCTTCAATTTATAAGTAATGAAGTTCTCATGATCCATTAACAAAAATAACATAAATAAGTTAATTATGATTTCGTTTTGTGCTTAATGGAAGTTGCATGTTTATGTGAATTTTGTTGTTTAACATTAGTTTGATAACTTATGCTGTTTAAACCAAATAGACTATGCTTAATCAACTATAAACATAAAAATTACCCCTTCATCAACATATGATTATGGTTATTAAATTGAGGGTGTAATCAAAATTTGATGCTCTATGTTATTATTTAATAATAAATAGAGGATGCTTAAAATATATTTCATTTTTAGTTTTATTTCATTTTCATGAGACTTGAAAAGCGAGCTAGAGTATGATGGTTTAAGTATGTTAATTAACACATTACAAAAAAGGTTTGAAAAGATATCAAAAAATCATTTTATGTTGATATATGTGATCATGAAAGTGAATTTGCCTCTAAACTGCTCTCTGATCTCGTAGTTAAATCTCAACTTCTAGTTTTTGTTAAGTTTTTCTTCGTTAATGCAATATCAAAATTTGGTTTAGTTTAACTGAGTAACTTTAGAAATTAAAAACTTTCTTTGCAGATCGACCTGTACTCGCACACCTATCACGATTGTACGTCATGCACTTGAGGTTTTGTACCAATATAAAATTCGATGGATTTTATAAATTGATGGAAAATACCCTTTAAATCAAGTTTTTGGCACCGTTGACGGGGAAGTTTGTTTAATTTTTATTTAACTCTTTAGATTAATTATTTTATTTTGATTTTGTTTTCCCTTAAAAAGCTGTGTTGTTTCATTTTATAGTTTGTTAGCATATTGGGTTCACTTACATTTGTGCATTTGTTGGTTGTGTTTGTTTGTGTGTTCACTTTCACTGTGTGATAGTTTCATCTCTAAACAAAAAGTCATCTTGGTTACTTTTACTTTGTTTCTGTTTCAATTTTTTATAATAAAACTTTTGTTTCACTTTTCTATGAATGTTCATCTCATTTCTGTTCGCTATTTCTACTCATTTCCGTGCATGCTCATTGTTGCATGTTTCATCTCATTTGTCATAAAAAATAGTTCATTGTTAACATTTGTAACAACCCGAAAAATCTGAGCCAATTTAAAATTTTATTTTGATAATTTTAGCGAATTTTGATTATTTAAAATGAATTATTTTAAATAATAACGACGAGAAATTTATTTTAAATAGAATTAGAAGTATATATTTATTTGAATCGTCGTTAGAATATAAATATTTATTTTTAATTATATAACGAGCCTGAAATGGCGTGGTAGTTCGATAATTCGATTTCAAATTTCAAATGAATGTATAGGATTCAAAATAAACCGGATTTTAGCGAAACCAAAAATATTAGAATCTAATTGAAAATATCTTTCCAACGAATTCAAAAATTTGAAATTTCATAGCGGGAATCAAAAGATACGTCCAGTTGAAAATTCAGAATAGTCGCTATGGAATTCTGGCCCTTAAAAATGGAAATTTTGCAAACGACCTCGGTTTTCGACGAAACCACTTTTGTTGGATCCGTGATGTCAATTTATTGCTAGGTTTCAAAATTCGTGATTTTCTGAATCAATATGTGAGCATGGCAAAGGAAAACACGTTTGACCAGTTTCAGTTGATTTTAATCGACTGGAAAATGGCCATTTTTCAAACGGTCTCAGAATTCGACGAAATTAGTTTTGTTAGGAGCGTATCGTCAATAGGAAGCTAGAAAATATTTTTCGGGAATTTTTAGAGTTCATATGTGGCAATGGTAAATTGAAATGTGTGTTCAAATTCAATATATAGAGTTATATTTTAATTTTGATGAAAACCAATCAAAACAGTCGAATTGGCTTACGAGACATATCTCATTATGTTCGGAATGGGGGTATTTGGCAGGGGGCGACACTCGTTGGGATTAATTTGAAGTTCAGACGCGAGATTTCTCAATAAAGAAATTAATTGAATTAAATAATATATAAATATATATATATTTATAACCTAACTTCACTTTCTAACCCTAACTGAAATAAACCAGCCGCCATCTCACTGCTCGACAATCCTCATCGTCCTAAACTTCCTCCCCTCCGATATACCAATCCACGCACCCATTCTTGATGCCCCCAATTCCAAATGCTTCAGCTAGGAGAGGTCCTCCCTTGGGATGGATGTGATGGGATATAGGCGACGGAGGTGTTTGGATTTGGGTCTGAAACCCGTCGACTTTGGAGGTACGGGTAGATCCAGACTGTTCTGAATTTTAGAAATAACACGGCGGAGTGGAACCCCAATGTGAGAACTCCTCACCTTTAATTTATTTCAAGTTTGAAATATATACTAGGATGCCGACGATGTTTAGTAGCACATGACACCCGTCGTCCACAGACCATGGATGACTTGTTTGTTTGATTGTTGTGTTGTGAAATTTTATTGTGTGATATGGAATGAAATAAAATATTTTATAAATAAAAATATGATTTTTAACATGTATATAAAATAAATAGTAATAAACAAATTGGGCGATTTGTTTATATACACTGATTTGACAGATACTGATTAGGACGATAAATTTTACACATCGCCCAACTGCACAAATAAAATCTATGTTTGTTGATTTGAAACCCCACACGGATATTCGGGATGATATTTGACGTACACTGATCCCGATTGTTTAGTTGTATGTCAATCGATGGGTTGACAAACTGTGTAAGCGTTAATTATTTATATTTAATGCTTATGCAGTTGTGTGGTGCACTGTGGATGATGGTTGATTATTTATCGTTGCTATTATATACATGTGTTGTGGAAAATCCATATAATTAACATTATATGGTAATTGATTGGGCCTCATTCCAATATAGAAAATAAATTCATGTGTTGAATTGAAAATAAATTCATGTGTTGAATAGAAAATAAATTCATGTGTTGAATTGAAAATAAATTCATGTGTTGAATAGAAAATAAATTCATGTGTTGAATTGAAAATAAATTCATGTGTTGAATAGAATAAACATTCATGTGTTGAATAGAATAAATATTCATGTGTTGAATAGAAATCGTGTTGATTAGATTGACGTCATTTTGACGTGAACGAAATTTATATCGATTTTATTCATTTTTATAATGAATATAGAAAAGAAAGTGATTTCAAAATTTAACGTTTTGAAAATATTATCATTTGTATATCGATGATGTGGAATATTCAATTTTGATTCAAAATTGAATATGAAGTTGAAATTGTTTTGAAAACGAATTTAAAACGATTTATAAAATACGTTTTAAAAGGAAATCACGAAATATATAATATATATTATATATATATATATAATGGCCTGAATAGAACGCGCCGCGCCGCGGCAGTTCGCGAATTTCGACCATTGAATTCGAATGGATATTACAGGAGATCCGACTGTCGGAATCTCCTAAAACTGGAACCGTTGGGTCCGTATCGAAAAGAGCTTTCCAATGAATATTAGAGATTTGAAATCTAACGGTTGGATTTGGAATTGTGTCCAAATCAAATTTGGGAAAGGTCGCTGTAAGTGCAGTTCGATAGCCGTTGATGGAAATCGACTGTACGGGCCTTGATAAAATTATTAAAAATAGTAATAATTTGTGTAAAATCATAAGAAATGATTTGTGAAGAATTAGGATGAAAAATTCCAAATTTGAAAAGATAAAAATAGATTTTTATCGAAATGAACTAGTTTTGAACTAGAATTATAATTCCATTTATTTTTAAAATAAATAAATTGGATTTGAAATGGTTTTGAAAATAATCAGAATTTCCAATAATTGAATTGGAATGGATTTGAATCGAAATTGTCTTTGGAATATTTCGATGTTGGATTTCGTGATTATACAGGTATTGTTATGGAAATTTCAAATATATATTTATATCGTTATTTCCAATATGATATTTATTGGTCGTAGAATTTGATATTGAATATAAGCCGATATATTTTCTATTCAGAGCCTTGTATTTAATATCAAATGGGATTTGGGTTTGTCGTGAACGATGTCTTCATTAACACTATTCTTAAACCCAGTTGAGAAAAAGATTAAATCTTTTTATTTTAGATTTAATGAAGTGTACCAATTAAATGGAATTTAATTGCAATTGAATTTGAATTGATTTTTGTGTTTATCGTGAACGGTATTTTAAATAACACCGGTTCTTTAACTCGACAATTAATGGAATGTGATTTTGGGTTTGTAGTGAACCGTGTTTTAAATGACATTGGTTCTTTAACTCGGTGTAAAAACCCGTAACTTCCCCGTAAAGGAAAGCGGCGGATAGTTCGAGAACAAGCCACAACAGAACGCAGACGGAAGAACATTTCATTGTATATTATAACAATGCATCAGATTACAAGAATATACAGAGTATAAATGAATAAATATTACACAGAAAATATCAGAGATTACAATACATTACATAGCAGCAGAAAATAATATAATGCACAACTAGAAGAGATATACGGATACAAAGCTTTCCGGATATCGTTCCAGCTGTAAACCAGGATCCTGTGCATATAAATCTGCAAAACCAAAACTGCTAGCTGCCCGTGTCAAAATAAGGGCACCCAGAGTTTAGGTTAAAACAATAAACACTAGGTCAGTCATGTGACTGGTGTGAGAACTAAAACAGTTATTATTCTTTATTTTAAAAGTTAGGTAAATCAAGGGACCACGTCGTATAACACGGAATGGGTTTCCTCCCAAGAATACCAGTGCATAAAACAAACAGCGCAATGCTAAATAAAGAAAAATGAAGCTGTTATAAGACCCAGGTCCTATCACACAATGCAACGCAAGCCGGGGGATAGGGTTTTCCCTTATAACAGCCAAAGAATGCTTGATACGTTTAAAACAAATCATTTGATACTATTATAAGTGCATAGTATATAAAACAACTTCAAATCATAAGTATCAATCATAGGCGACATGAGCGTCCCATGCCACTATGTCGCCATATATAGGTTTACAAATAAAACCGCAAATGTCACGCTTTTGGAAATTGGATTTCCGTCTGTGAACCGAGGCCAAGGATCGTCCTCAACCGATTCGAGACTGTCTAGCCCGAGTCTCAGGGACAGAACGCATCGACCCTTGGAGCGACAGGGCCGGTCCACCGATGTGGATTAGACGAAATCCTGAACACTACGTCTCTCCGCCCTTTGGGGCGTAAATGAGCCAACGAATGACTCCATCGGACCCGGATCGTCCGATCAAACCGAGGCGCCTCGCAACAGCAACAACCACACAGGTGAAAAGTATATAAATGTCAGGGCTGGTAGGTCACTGACACCACCCTAGCTAGAAAGAAACGCATGTCCTCCCTGAGGTCCTCTCCCGTTTTTGGTTCACAACCGGGGTGCGAGGCTCGCGAATCAACGCTACACAAAGCTACGCCACAAAGGCCGTGCTTTGATCATCAACCACAAGACTTTGCTTTTCAACAGAAGCCTTGATCATTTGCATCTTAGCATGCCACACAGACAAACCATTCTATGCAACCGATATCAGTCACACAGAATGAAATCCGATGTCAAACACACAGTCCATTTACAAGTCCGTTCTGGGTCTGAACGAAACCGGAGGCACCTAGTACCCCGCATATCCATCGATCTCCAAGTACGTCCGGACGATCACCAACTGTTTCCATCTTCTTGGGTGTACAGCCCAATCAAGATCATCAGTAATCACCCAAACGACGTGAAGACTTCCGGTCTTCAACTACCGTCTTCATCTTCGACTTATCGTCGTATTAGTTATTCAGAATGGGATAAACCCGGTCTTTCCGAATAACTCGCGTATATTTTAAATAAGTGTTACACAAACACAACATACGCCTCATTCAAATTCATCAGTCACTAACCGTAAATTAATCAAGAGAATAATTCCCCAAATATTAACCCCGAAGGCCGAAACCAACATCAGATCAATATCCAGAAAACCATTCTGCTTGGCTAACCAACAGTTAGTTTCTAAATTTCACATTCATAGGGAGAAGTTCCCATTAATTTTATCCAAGATAAATTCCTTGAATTTATTCTTTAATCTTATTTTGAATTTTGATTCAACTAGTCGGGATTAACGAACCTTACCGAAGTAATCATTTGTTTTAATTTCCCAATCCCAACCTATTCATCCCATGAAGTAAAACTGGTAATACTTCATATCTAACACCACGATGTTATCGGTAAATTCAATTACCATTTCACGTTCAAATCTAATTAAAGATCTAACTATCGCCTGGAGTAAAACTGGTGATACTCCATTCTCGATTATTTCAATCTAATTAAAGATTCATTAAAACTCCACTTAGTTTTAATCGTTAACTGGGTTAAAGAATCAGTGTCATTTAAAACACGGTTCACGATAGACCCAAAATCACATTCATTAATTATCGGGTTAAAGAACGAGTGTTATTTAAAACACCGTCCACGATAAACCCAAAAATCAATATCGATTCAATTCCAATTGAATATTATTTAATTGGTACACTTCATTAAATCTAAATAAAAAGATTTAATCTTTTCTTAACTGGGTTCAAGAACAATGTTAGTGAAGACACCATTCACGACAAACCCAAATCACATTTGATATTCAATACAAGGCTCTGAATAGAAAATATATCGGCTTATATTCAATATCAAATTCTACGATTAACAAATGTCGTATTGGAAATAACGATATAAATATATATCTTTCAAATTTCCATTACAACACCTGTATAATCACGAATTCCAACATCGAAATATTCCGAAGATAATTTCGATTCAAATCCACTCCAATGCAATCATTGGAAATTCTGGTTATTTTCAAAACCATTTTAAATTCAATTTATTTATAATTCTAGTTCAAAACTAGTTCATTTCGATAAAAATCTATTTTTATCTCTTCAAATATGGAGTTTTTCATCCCAATTCATTCTAAATCATTTCTTATGATTTTACACAAATTATTACTATTTTTAATAATTTTATCAAGGCTTGTACAGTCGATTTCCATCAACGGCCATCGAACTGCACTTACAGCGACCTTTTCCAAATTTGATTTGGACATAATTCCAAATCCAACCGTTAGATTTCAAATTTCTGATATTCGTTAGAAAGCTCTTCTCGATACGAACCCAACGGTTCCGGTTTTACGAGAATCCGACGGTCGGATCTCCCGCAATATCCGTTCGAAGTCAATGGTCGAAATTCGCGAACTACCGCGGCGCGGCGCGTTCTATTCAGGCCATTATATTATATATATAATATATATAATATATACTTCGTCGATTTCAATTCAAAAACGTGCTTTATAAATCGTTTTAAATTCATTTTCAAAATGGTTTCAACTGCATATTCAATTTCAAATCAAAATTGAATATTCCAATTTAAATTCATTTTAAATTCATTTCAAATTGATTTCAATTCAAATTGATTTCTAATTCAATTTCAGTTCGTTTTCAATTGAATTCAATTTCAATTCGAATTCATTTCTATTCCATTTCAATTCGAATTCATTTATATTCAATTTCAATTCGAATTCGTTTATATTCAATTTCAATTCGAATTCATTTCTATTCCATTTCAATTCGAATTCATTTATATTCAATTTCAATTCGAATTCGTTTGTATTCAATTTCAATTCGAATTCGTTTGTATTCAATTCTTTTTAAAATATCAGATTTTGAAATCACTTTCGATATTCATTATAAAATGAATAAAATCGATATAAACATCGTTCACGTCAAAATGGCGTCAATCTAGTCAATACAGCTTCATATATTCCTATTTTCAAATATTCTATTTCAAATATTTCTTTTTCAAATATTTCTATTTTAAAACTGAAATGAGGCCCAATCAATTACCATATAATGTTAATTATATGGATTTTCTACAACACATGTATATATCAACAACGATGAATAATCAACCATCATCCAAAGTGCACTCTACACTGTATAAGCATCAAATATAAATATTCAACGCTTATAACAGCCTGTCAATCAATCGATCGACATACAGCTAAACAATCGGGATTAGTGTACGTCAAATATCATCCCAATACCCGTGTGGGGTTTCAAGCAATCAAACACAGATTTTTATTTGTGCAGTCGGGCGATGTGTAAAATTTATCGTCCCAATCAATGTCCTTCAAATAGTTGTACATAAACAAACCGTCCGGTTTGTAAATGAATATTTATTTGTTCACATTCACGTTAAAAATTATATTTTTAACGATCAAACTATTTTATTCAACCTATGAATATTCTATTTGGTTCATTTATTAAATAAAATGTTATCTTTATTTTTCTAACTTATTTTTAGAAAATTTCGGCGGCATAACGGCACGATACTAGAAACGGGACGAGGTCTAGCCTTATCCCCGGTCTAGTGAAGGCCCACGCCATTCACACATCAATCAAATTCACCAAACAACCAAATTCAAATCAAATCATCTAACTAATTTATGCAACCAAACAAACAAGTCCATGGTCTGTGGACGATTGTGTCGGGTGCTACTAAGCACCGTCTGCATCCTAGTATATATATATTACTAGAAAAAGAAATTGAAAGGTGAGAAATTCTCACATATAGCTAAACCATACGCCTCGACTCTTCATATGTAGAAAATCTTCACCGCTCTTTCTTTTGTCACTTTCGTCGCCCGTAATCACTACATATAAAAAATCACATTTTTATATTCTCTATTATATAAAAATCATATTTTTTTTATACCGCTACTGTATAGATAAAAATATATTTTTATCGCTACTGTATAGAAAAGAATATATTTTTATAACGCTATTTCATATAGAAAGTTCATACCTTTTTAAATATAAATCCTATTTGTTTATACTTCACATAAAATGAAATAAAATCTCGTCTTGCCAGCATTAAAGATCTCGTCTTTTATAACATAAAAATCGATTCCTTTACATTTTAAAAATCCTATCTTTTCTAAATAAAAACCGAACCTTTCTTTACATTAAAAATCGTATCTTTTCCTATTTAAATAAAATTATAAACTTTCAGATTATTAACCTTATGCTATTTACATTATAAAATAAACAAAAATACGAAAAAAAAGGGAAAGGAAGAACTCACATTCACTGTAAATCAAACAAAATGGAGTCTTGGCTTGAAGAGGGGCCCACAGCAGCTGTCTCGAGTTGGATGAGGGTAATGGAGGTCAGAGGAGGCTCCGGTGGCGTCGGTGGAGGCGGTTAGGGCGGTGGCGGCTTGATTTAGGGTTAGGCTTGGGGTTGGGCTGTATTGGGTTCGGGTTTGGGTTCTTGGGGGGGGGGTACGGTTTGGGATTTCGTGCGTCAGAGGGAGGGGATCGTCGCGAGGTGGGAGGGCTTCAGGTGGCGCTCGGTGGTCGACGCGGTGGCTTGGATGGTGGCGGTGCGTCGCTTGGCTGCGGAGCTCGAACGGAAAGGGGAAGAGAAGTCAAGGCGAGGGGCGGTGGTCAGTCTCGAGGGTGGCGGTGGTTGATGCGAGGTCAACGGCGGACGGTGGGACCGTGGGCGAGGCAATGGCTGTCGCCATTTTTATTTCCCCGGTCGATTTTGAGTTTGGGGGTAATTTGGGAAGAATGAATTTGGGGTGGGGTTAAGTGGATAAAGGAGTTGACTTATATATATTTTTTTATTTAGATTTTCCCAAAAAGTAACTTTTTATTTCGAACTCGAAATCAAGCCCACCGACTGTCGTCCATAGCTAATTACCCCCATTCCGAACACAATGGGATATGTTTCGCAGGCCAATTCGACCGTTACAGTCAGTTATCCTTCGAATTAAAGTATAAAACATTTATTTTTAATGTTAACCGTACATTTCAATTTGCAGGGGCCACAAACTGATTCTAAAAATTCCCGAAAAATAAATCTGGCTATGTTGGGACGATACGGTCCCAACAAAACTAGTTTCGTTGAATTCCAAGAACGTTGGAAAAATGGCCATTTTTCAGTCGATTAAAATCAACTGAAACTGGTCAAACGCGTTTTCCTTCGCCACGCTCACAAATTGATTCGAAAAATAATGAAATTTGGAACCTAGCAATAATTTGACACTGCGGACTCAACAAAAGTGGTTTCGTCGAAATCTGAGGTCGATTGCAAAATTTCCATTTTTAAGGGCCTGAATTCCATAGCGACTATTCAGAATTTTCAACTGGACATATCCTTTGATTCCCGCTATGAAATTTTGATTTTTCGGATTCGTTGGAAAGATATCATCAATTAGATCCTAATGTTTTTGGTTTCACTAAAATCCGGATTGTTTTGCACCCGGTACATTCAATTGAAGTTTGAAATCGAATTATCGAACTACCGCGCCATTTCCAATTCCTTTTATAATTATATATAATTAATTATATTCTAACGACGACGTATATAATATATACGTTTGAATTCCATTCAAAATAAATTTCTCGTCGATATTATTTAAAATAATTCATTTTAAATAATCAAAATTCGCTAAAATTGCCAAAATAAAATTTTTAAATTGGCCCTGATTTTCGGGTTGTTACAATCTCCCCCACTTAAAACTTTTCGTCCCCGAAAAGGAACAAAGTCGAAAGTGGTTTGATTAATCAACTCTACGTTCGATCTGGCTTCCGTTCTCCAACCTTTCAGTTTCTGAGAATTTTCAAATTTTCAAAAATTTGGCTAACACCCTGAATTTTCGAAAAATTTCGCCATAACCTCCCCTGCACCGGGAGCCACGGGAAAATCCCGAAATTGCCATATAGGCCTTCTGATCTCAAAAAGAAAAAGAAAAAGCCAAGCGGCTAGCCAATAGGCTCATAAAATCATCATCACCCAAACAAAACAGTAAATTATATAGTAAACATGTACCTATTTGTCGGGCAAACAAATTTTATTCTCTGCTCTAGCCTCCTTGCTATGACCTGTTCAATGTAAGCACATGTATATGCAAGCAAATGCGACCAATTTTCAATATAATTCAATATGTGATTCAATTAGGCTAAATGGCTAAAAATTAGCAAACAAATAAACAAACAACACAAACATCAATCAATTAGTGAATTAGAGTTTCAAATTCATAATTTTGATACATATACAAAAATCATGTTTTTGATGCCAAATCACAACAATATGCCCTACCTAATTTTTGGTTCTCACACCAGTCAATAGGAAATATATAGATATTACACGTTCGTCACTCGAATATAAATTCTGATGATGATATATCAATCATCAGAATCACCCCCGGGTGACTAGAGTGTAACTCTATATCTACCCAATATATCAAAACTTCGAATACACGCTAGCTAGGCGCATACGCAAAATCTTTATATATTGGATTGTCCTAATCAATATGAAATAAATAATCAAATACGAATAATTGACTTTAAATTTCAAAACAAAATGGGTATTCATTTTTATTTTAAAAAAAAATTACTCTTCACACTCGTTCTAGGATACTACTGATCCCATCTCTAACGAGTCATTCTCATTGGATATTACTAATCCAATATCTGATGAATTCTTTCGTATGGTTCTAATGTGCCTTGTTCTCGAGCTCTGTAAACCAAAGCTCTGATACCAACTGTAAAAACCCGTAACTTCCCCGAAGCGAGAACCCCCTATCATGCGTACCCGGCCTACTCAGGGCCAGCAACAAGAACTGGTGATACTCCATTCTCGATTATTTCAATCTAATTAAAGATTCATTAAAACTCCACTTAGTTTTAATCGTTAACTGGGTTAAAGAATCAGTGTCATTTAAAACACGGTTCACGATAGACCCAAAATCACATTCATTAATTATCGGTTTAAAGAACGAGTGTTATTTAAAACACCGTCCACGATAAACCCAAAAATCAATATCGATTCAATTCCAATTGAATATTATTTAATTGGTACACTTCATTAAATCTAAATAAAAAGATTTAATCTTTTCTTAACTGGGTTCAAGAACAATGTTAGTGAAGACACCATTCACGACAAACCCAAATCACATTTGATATTCAATACAAGGCTCTGAATAGAAAATATATCGGCTTATATTCAATATCAAATTCTACGATTAACAAATGTCGTATTGGAAATAACGATATAAATATATATCTTTCAAATTTCCATTACAACACCTGTATAATCACGAATTCCAACATCGAAATATTCCGAAGACAATTTCGATTCAAATCCACTCCAATGCAATCATTGGAAATTCTGGTTATTTTCAAAACCATTTTAAATTCAATTTATTTATAATTCTAGTTCAAAACTAGTTCATTTCGATAAAAATCTATTTTTATCTCTTCAAATATGAAGTTTTTCATCCCAATTCTTTCTAAATCATTTCTTATGATTTTACACAAATTATTACTATTTTTAATAATTTTATCAAGCCTGTACAATCGATTTCCATCAACGGCCATCGAACTGCACTTACAGTGACCTTTTCCAAATTTGATTTGGACATAATTCCAAATCCAACCGTTAGATTTCAAATTTCTGATATTCGTTAGAAAGCTCTTCTCGATACGAACCCAACGGTTCCGGTTTTAGGAGAATCCGACGGTCGGATCTCCCGCAATATCCGTTCGAAGTCAATGGTCGAAATTCGCGAACTACCGCGGCGCGGCGCGTTCTATTCAGGCCATTATATTATATATATATAATATATATAATATGTACTTCGTCGATTTCAATTCAAAAACGTGCTTTATAAATCGTTTTAAATTCATTTTCAAAACAGTTTCAACTTCATATTCAATTTCAAATCAAAATTGAATATTCCAATTTAAATTCATTTCAAATTGATTTCAATTCAAATTGATTTCTAATTCAATTTCAGTTCATTTTTAATTCAATTCAATTTCAATTCGAATTCATTTCTATTCCATTTCAATTCGAATTCATTTATATTCAATTTCAATTCGAATTCGTTTATATTCAATTTCAATTCGAATTCATTTCTATTCCATTTCAATTCGAATTCATTTATATTCAATTTCAATTCGAATTCGTTTATATTCAATTTCAATTCGAATTCGTTTATATTCAATTCTTTTTAAAATATCAGATTTTGAAATCACTTTCGATATTCATTATAAAATGAATAAAATCGATATAAACATCGTTCACGTCAAAATGGCGTCAATCTAATCAATACGGCTTCATATATTCCTATTTTCAAATATTCTATTTCAAATATTTCTTTTTCAAATATTTCTATTTTAAAACTGAAATGAGGCCCAATCAATTACCATATAATGTTAATTATATGGATTTTCTACAACACATGTATATATCAACAACGATGAATAATCAACCATCATCCAAAGTGCACTCTACACTGTATAAGCATCAAATATAAATATTCAACGCTTATAACAGCCTGTCAATCAATCGATCGACATACAGCTAAACAATCGGGATTAGTGTACGTCAAATATCATCCCAATACCCGTGTGGGGTTTCAAGCAATCAAACACAGATTTTTATTTGTGCAGTCGGGCGATGTGTAAAATTTATCGTCCCAATCAATGTCCTTCAAATAGGTGTACATAAACAAACCGTCCGGTTTGTAAATGAATATTTATTTATTCACATTCACGTTAAAAATTATATTTTTAACGATCAAACTATTTTATTCAACCTATGAATATTCTATTTGGTTCATTTATTAAATAAAATGTTGTCTTTATTTTTCTAATTTATTTTTAGAAAATTTCGGGGGCATAACGGCACGATACTAGAAACGGGACGAGGTCTAGCCTTATCCCTGGTCTAGTGAAGGCCCACGCCATTCACACATCAATCAAATTCACCAAACAACCAAATTCAAATGAAATCATCTAACTAATTTATGCAACCAAACAAACAAGTCCATGGTCTGTGGACGATTGTGTCGGGTGCTACTAAGCACCGTCTGCATCCTAGTATATATATATTACTAGAAAAAGAAATTGAAAGGTGAGAAATTCTCACATATAGCTAAACCATACGCCTCGACTCTTCATATGTAGAAAATCTTCACCGCTCTTTCTTTTGTCACTTTCGTCGCCCGTAATCACTACATATAAAAAATCACATTTTTATATTCTCTATTATATAAAAATCATATTTTTTTTATACCGCTACTGTATAGATAAAAATATATTTTTATCGCTACTGTATAGAAAAGAATATATTTTTATAACGCTATTTCATATAGAAAGTTCATACCTTTTTAAATATAAATCCTATTTGTTTATACTTCACATAAAATGAAATAAAATCTCGTCTTGCCAGCATTAAAGATCTCGTCTTTTATAACATAAAAATCGATTCCTTTACATTTTAAAAATCCTATCTTTTCTAAATAAAAACCGAACCTTTCTTTACATTAAAAATCGTATCTTTTCCTATTTAAATAAAATTATAAACTTTCAGATTATTAACCTTATGCTATTTACATTATAAAATAAACAAAAATACGAAAAAAAGGGAAAGGAAGAACTCACATTCGCTGTAAATCAAACAAAATGGAGTCTTGGCTTGAAGAGGGACCCACAGCAGCTGTCTCGAGTTGGATGAGGGTAATGGCGGTCAGAGGAGGCTCTGGTGGCGTCGGTGGAGGCGGTTAGGGCGGTGGCGGCTCGATTTAGGGTTAGGCTTGGGGTTGGGCTGTATTGGGTTCGGGTTTGGGTTCTTGGGGGGGGGGGGGGGGGGGTACGGTTTGGGATTTCGTGCGTCAGTGGGAGGGGATCGTCGCGAGGTGGGAGGGCTTCAGGTGGCGCTCGGTGGTCGACGCGGTGGCTTGGATGGTGGCGGTGCGTCGCTTGGCTGCGGAGCTCGAACGGAAAGGGGAAGAGAAGGCGAGGCGAGGGGCGGTGGTCAGTCTCGAGGGTGGCGGTGGTTGATGCGAGGTCAACGGCGTACGGTGGGACCGTGGGCGAGGCAATGGCTGTCGCCATTTTTATTTCCCCGGTCGATTTTGAGTTTCGGGGTAATTTGGGAAGAATGAATTTGGGGTGGGGTTAAGTGGATAAAGGAGTTGACTTATATATATTTTTTATTTAGATTTTCCCAAAAAGTAACTTTTTATTTCGAACTTGAAATCAAGCCCACCGACTGTCGTCCATAGCTAATTACCCCCATTCCGAACACAATGGGATATGTTTCGCAGGCCAATTCGACCGTTACAGTCAGTTATCCTTCAAATTAAAGTATAAAACATTTATTTTTAATGTTAAACGTACATTTCAATTTGCAGGGGCCACAAAATGATTCTAAAAATTCCCGAAAAATAAATCTGGCTATGTTGGGACGATACGGTCCCAACAAAACTAGTTTCGTTGAATTCCGAGACCGTTGGAAAAATGGCCATTTTTCAGTCGATTAAAATCAACTGAAACTGGTCAAACGCGTTTTCCTTCGCCACGCTCACAAATTGATTCGAAAAATAATGAAATTTGGAACCTAGCAATAATTTGACACTGCGGACTCAACAAAAGTGGTTTCGTCGAAATCCGAGGTCGATTGCAAAATTTCCATTTTTAAGGGCCTGAATTCCATAACGACTATTCAGAATTTTCAACTGGACATATCCTTTGATTCCCGCTATGAAATTTTGATTTTTCGGATTCGTTGGAAAGATATCATCAATTAGATCCTAATGCTTTTGGTTTCACTAAAATTCGGATTGTTTTGCACCCGGTACATTCAATTGAAGTTTGAAATCGAATTATCGAACTACCGCGCCATTTCCAATTCCTTTTATAATTATATATAATTAATTATATTCTAACGACGACGTATATAATATATACGTTTGAATTCCATTCAAAATAAATTTCTAGTCGATATTATTTAAAATAATTCATTTTAAATAATCAAAATTCGCTAAAATTGCCAAAATAAAAATTTTAAACTGGCCCAGATTTTCGGGTTGTTACACTCGGTTAAAGATAGGATATTGGTTTTTGGGAAGATTAAAACTAAGTGGATTTTTAATGAATCTTTAATTAGATTGAAATGATCGAGAATAGAGTATCACCAGTTTTGCTCCAGGCGATAGTTAAATCTATAATTTAGATTTGAATGTGAAATGGTAATTGAATTTACCGATAACACCGTGGTGTTAGATATGAAGTATGACCAGTTTTACTTCATGGGATGAATAGGTTGGGATCGGGAAATTAAAATAAGTGATTACTTCGGTAAGGTTCGTTAATCCCGACTAGTTTGAATTGATATTCAAAAGAAGATTAAAGAATAAATTTAAAGAATTTATATTTGATAAAATTAATGGGAACCTTTCCCAAAGTATAAGAATATTTGACTAAAAGAATATTCTGAATTGGGATGAGGCGTATGTTGTGTTTGTGTAACACTTGTTTAATATATACGCGAGTTATTTAGAAAGACCGGGTTTATCCCATTCTGAATAACTGATTCGACGTGGTGTCGAGGATGAAGACGGTGGTCGAAGACCGAAGGTCTTCACATCGTTTGGGTGATTACTGATGATCTTGATTGGGTTTTACACCCAAGAGGAGGGAATCAGTTGGTGATCGTCCAGACATACTTGGAGATCGATGGATATGCGAGGTACAAGGTGCCTCCGGTTTCGTTCAGACCCAGAACGGACTTGTAAATGGACTGTGTGTCTGACATTGGATATCATTCTGTGTGATTGATGGATATCGGTTGCATGGAGTGGTTTGCCTATGTGGCATGCTAAGATGCAAATGATCAAGTCTTCTGTTGAAAAGCAGAGTCTTGTGGTTGATGATCAAAGCACGGCCTGTGTGGCATAGCTTTGTGCAGCGTTAATTCGCGAGCCTCACACCCAGGTATGAACCAAAAGCGGGAGACGGATATCGGGGGGACATGCGTTACTTTCTAGTTAGAAGTGGTGCCAGTGCTTGAACTGGCTGACATTGCTTATGTGGATGATGGAATTTGAGGCGCCTCAGTTATATCAGTTTCGGCAGATGGACCAGACTTATGCCCCATAGGGCGAGGAAACGCAGTGTTAAGGAATTATAATCCACATCGGTGGACCGGCCCTGAGTCCAAGGGATGATGCGTTCTGTTCCTGAGGGGAGGACTAGAGGCTCTCGAATCGGTGAGGACAATCCCAAGCCTCGGTTCATATCATAAATGATAATCCAACTTCCAATACGACATTTTGCGGTTTTGATTGTAGAGCCTAGTATGGCGACATGATATATGGTACCCATGCCGTCTATGATTGATACTTATGATTGAAATTGTTTTAAACACTATACACTTATTATAGTATCAAATGACTTGTTTTAAACGTATCAAGCATGCTTTGGCTATTATAAAGGAAAACCCTATCCTCCGGTTTGTGTTGCATTGTGTGATGGGACTTGGGTCTTATAATAGCTTCATTGTTCTTTGTTTTGCATTGCGTTGTTGTTTTATGCACTGGTATTCTTGGGAGGAAACCCGTTCCGTGTTATACGGCGTGGTCCCTTGATTTACCTAACTTTAAAATAAAGATTAATAACTGTTTTAGTTCTCACACCAGTCACATGACTGACCTGGAGTTTATTGTTTTAACCTAAACTCTGGGTGCCCTTATTTTGACACGAGCAGCTAGTAGTTTTGGTTTTGCTGATTTATATTCACAGGAACCTGATTTACAGTTGGAATGATATTCGCAAAAGCTCTGTATCCGTGTATCACTTCTAGTTGTGTTTTGTATTATTTCCCGCTGCAATGTATTTTAAATGTAATTTAAATCTCTGATATTTTCTGTGTAATATTTATTCATACTCTGTATATTCTTGTATTCTGATGGAATTGTTGTCATAAACAATGAAATGTACTTCTGTTTGCGTTCTGGTTTGTCGCGTTCTCAAAACAATCAAGGGTTTCAAACGGTCTTGGTCGATTTAGCGACTGATTCGGATCGAGCGAAATTCCCGATCGTCACATTGTGGTATCAGAGCTTTGGTTTACAAAGCTCGGAGAACAAGACACGTTAGAACCATACGAAAGAATTCATCAGAGATTGGATTAGTAATATCCAATGAGAATGACTCGTTAGAGATGGGATCAGTAGTATCCTAGAACGAGTGTGAAGAGTATATTTTTGAATTGAAAACAATTTTTGTTTTGAAAATTTAAATCAGTTATTCGTATTTGATTATTTGTATTGATTTGGACAGTCCAGTATATATAGACTTTGCGTATACGTCTGATCCACGTGTATTTGAATTTTTAATATTCTGGATAGATATAGAATTACACTCTAGTCGCCCGGAGATGGTACTGATAATTGTCATGACATCATTAGTATTTATATTTGAGTTTCGAAGGTGTGATATTTATATATTTCCATCAGATTGGTGTGAGAACCAAAGCTAGATAGGGCTTATTGTTGTGAATTGGCATCAAAAATGTGATTTTTGACTATGTATCAAAATTATGAATTTGAAATGATAATCGACTAATTGATTGTTGATTGTGTTGTTTGATTATTGTTTAATTAATTAAATGTTGAACCTTTAGCCAAATTGAACCGAATATGGAACTGTATTGAAAATGATCGCATTTGCATGCATATACATGTACTTACATTGAACAGGTGATAGCAAGGAGGCTAGAGAAGAGGAATAAAATTGTTTGCCCGACAAATAGGTACATGTTTACTAATTTATTGGGTTTTGGATGATTTTATGAGCCGATTGGCTATTTCTTTTTCTTTTTGGATTGATGAGGGCCATGGGAGGCTATTTGAAATATCCCGAAGTCCCCGGTGCAGGGGAGGTTATGGCGAAATATTTCGAAAATTTAGGGTGTTAGCCAAAATTTTTGAAAAATTTGAAAAGTGCTTAGAAACTGAAAAGTTGAAGAACTTAAGCCGGAAAGAAAATAATGGAAGTTGAGTTGATTAGTTAAACAACTTTCAGCTTCGTTCCTTTTCGAGGACGAAAAGTTTTAAGTGGGGGAGATTTTAACAACCCGGAAAATCTGAGCCAATTTAAATTTTTTATTTTGGCAATTTTAGCAAATTTTGATTATTTAAAATGAATTATTTTAAATAATAAAGACGAGAAATTTATTTTGAATAGAATTAGAAGTATATATTTATTTGAATCGTCGTTAGAATATAAATATTTATTTTTAATTATATAACGAGCCTAAAATGGCACGGTAGTTCGATAATTTGATTTTAAATTTCAAATGAATGTACAGGATTCAAAATGAACCGGATTTTAGCAAAACCAAAAATATTAGAATCTATTTGAAAATATCTTTCCAACGAATCCGAAAAATTGAAATTTCATAGCGGGAATCAAAAGATACGTCCAGTTGAAAATTCAGAATAATCGCTGTGGAATTCTGGCCCTTAAAAATGGAAATTTTGCAAACGACCTCGGTTTTCGACGAAACCACTTTTGTTGGATCCATGATGTCAAGTTATTGCTAGGTTTCAAAATTCGTGATTTTCTGAATCAATATGTGAGCGTGGCAAAGGAAAACGCATTTGACCAGTTTCAATTGATTTTAATCGACTGGAAAATGGCCATTTTCAAACGATATCAGAATTCGACGAAGTTAGTTTTGTTAGGAACGTATCATCAATACGAAGCTAGAAAATATTTTTCGGGAATTTTTAGAATTCGTATGTGGCCCCGGTAAATTGAAATGTGCGTTCAAATTCAATATATAGAGTTATATTTTAATTTTGACGAAAACCAATCGAAACAGTCGAATTGGCTTACGGGACATATCCCGTTATGTTCGGAATGGGGGTATTTGGCTACGGGCAACACTCTTTGGGATTAGTTTGAAGTTCAAACGCCAGATTTCTCAATAAAGAAATTAATTGAATTAAATAATATATAAATGTATATATTTATAACCTAACTTCACTTTCTAACCCTAACTGAAATAAACCAGCCGCCATCTCACTGCTCGACGATCCTCGTCGTCAAAAACTCTCTCCGCTCCAATATACCAATCACGCACCCATTCTTGATGCCCCCAACTCCAAACGCTTCAGCTAGGAGAGGTCCTCCCTTGGGACGGATGTGATATAGGCGACGGAGGTGTTTGGATTCAGGTCTGAAACCCATCAGCATTGGAGGTACGGGTAGATCCAGACTATTCTGAATTTCAGAAATAACACGGCGGAGTGAACCCCAATGTGAGAACTCCTCACCTTTAAATTATTTCTAGTTTGAAATATATACTAGGATGCAGACGGTGTTTAGTAGCACCCGACACCCGTCGTCCACAAACCATGTATGACTTGTTTGTTTGATCGCTGTGTTGTGAAATTTGATTGTGTGATATGGAATGAAATAAAATATTTTATATTGGAAAATATTTTATAGTTAAAAATATAATTTTTAACGTGTTTATAAAGTAAATAGTAATAAACAAATCGGGCGATTTGTTTATATACACTGATTTGACTGATATTGATTGGAACGATAAATTTTACACATCGCCCAACTGCACAAATAAAATCTGTGTTTGTTGATTTGAAACCCCACACGGGTATTGGGATGATATATGACGTACACTAATCCCGATTGTTTAGTTATATGTCAATCGATGGGTTGACAGACTGTGTAAGCGTTAATTATTTATATTTAATGCTTGTGCAGTTGTGTGGTGCACTCTGGATGATGGTTGATTATTTATCGTTGCTATTATATACATGTGTTGTAGAAAATCCATATAATTAACTATATGGTAATTGATTGGGCCTCATTCCAAAATAGAAAATAAATTCATGAGTTGAATTGAAAATAAATTCATGTGTTGAATAGAAAATAAATTCATGTGTTGAATTGAAAATAAATTCATGTGTTGAATAGAAAATAAATTCATTTGTTGAACTGAAAATAAATTCATGTGTTGAATAGAATAAACATTCATGTGTTGAATAGAATAAATATTCATGTGTTGAATAAAAGCCGTGTTGATTAGATTGACATCATTTTGACGTGAACGATATTTATATCGATTTTATTCATTTTTATAATGAATATAGAAAAGAAAGTGATTTCAAAATTTAACGTTTTGAAAATATTATCATTTGTATATCGATGATGTGGAATATTCAATTTTGATTCGAAATTGAATATGATGTTGAAATTGTTTTGAAAACGAATTTAAAACGATTTATAAAATACGTTTTAAAAGGAAATCGATGAAATATATATATATATATATATATATATATATATATATATTACATATATATTATATATATATATAATGGCCTGAATAGAACGCGCCGCGGCAGTTCGCGAATTTCGACCATTGACTTCGAATGGATATTACGGGAGATCCGACCGTCGGATTATCCTAAAACCGGAACCGTTGGGTTCGTATCGAAAAGAGTTTCCAATGAATATTAGAGATTTGAAATCTAACGGTTGGATTTGGAATTATGTCCAAATCAAATTTGGGAAAGGTTGCTGTAAGTGCAGTTCGATAGCCGTTGATGGAAATCAACTGTACGGGCCTTGATAAAATTATTAAAAATAGTAATAATTTGTGTAAAATCATAAGAAATGATTTGTGAAGAATTAGGATGAAAAATTCCAAGTTTGAAATAAAAATAGATTTTTATCGAAATGAACTAGTTTTGAACTAGAATTATAATTCCATTTATTTTTAAAATAAATAAATTGGATTTGAAATGGTTTTGAAAATAACCAGAATTTCCAATAATTGAATTGGAATGGATTTGAATCAAAATTGTCTTTGGAACATTTCAATGTTGGATTTCGTGATTATACAGATATTATTATGGAAATTTGAAAGATATATTTATATCATTATTTCCAATACGATATTTGTTGGTCGTAGAATTTGATATTGAATATAAGCTGATATATTTTCTATTCAGAGCCTTGTATTTAATTTCAAACGGGATTTGGGTTTGTCGTGAACGGTGTCTTCATTAACACTGTTCTTAAACCCAGTTGAGAAAAAGATTAAATCCTTTTATTTTAGATTGAATGAAGTGTACCAATTAAATGGTATTTAATTGAAATTGAATTTGAATTGATTTTTGGGTTTATCGTGAACGGTGTTTTAAATAACACCGGTTCTTTAACCCAACAATTAACGGAATGTGATTTTGGGTTTATAGTGAACCGTGTTTTAAATGACATTGGTTCTTTAACCCAGTTAAAGACAGGATATTGGTTTTTGGGAAGATTCAAACTAAGTGGAGTTTTAATGAATCTTTAATTAGATTGAATGATCGAGAATGGAGTATCACCAGTTTTGCTCTAGGCGATAGTTAAATCTTTAATTAAATTTGAACGTGAAATGATAATTGAATTTACCGATAACACCGTGGTGTTAGATATGAAGTATGACCAGTTTTACTTCCTGGGATGAATAGGTTGGGATTGGGAAATTAAAATAAGTGATTAGTTCGGTAAGGTTCGTTAATCCCGACTAGTTTGAATTGATATTCAAAAGAAGATTAAAGAATAAATTTAAAGAATTTATCTTTGATAAAATTAATGGGAAACTTTCCCAAAGTATAAGAATGTTTGACTAAAAGAATATTCTGAATTGGGATGAGGCATATGTTGTGTTTGTGTAACACTTGTTTAATATATACATGAGTTATTTAGAAAGACCGGGTTTATCCCATTCTGAATAACTGATTCAACGTGGTGTCGAGGATGAAGATGGTGGTCGAAGACCGGAGGTCTTCACATCGTTTGGGTGATTACTGACGATCTTGATTGAGCTGTACACCCAAGAGGAGGGAATCAGTTGGTGATCGTCCAGATGTACTTGAAGATCGATGGATATGCGAAGTACAAGATGCCTCCGGTTTCGTTCAGACCCAGAACGGACTTGTAAATAGACTGTGTGTCTGGCATTGGATATCATTCTATGTGATTGATGGATATCGGTTGCATGGAGTGGTTTGCCTGTGTGGCATGCTAAGATGCAAATGATCAAGGCTTCTGTTGAAAAGCAGAGTCTTGTGGTTGATGATCAAAGCATGGCCTGTGTGGCATAGCTTTGTGTAGCGTTAATTCGCGAGCCTCACACCCAGGTATGAACCAAAAACGGGAGACGGATATCGGGGGGGACATGCGTTTCTTTCTAGTTAGAAGTGGCGTCAATGCTTGAACTGGCTGACATTGCTTATGTGGATGATGGAATTTGAGGCGCCTTGGTTATATCGGTTTCGGTCGATGCATTCTGGTCGGCAGACGTACTAGACTTACGCCCCATAGGGCGGGGAAACGCAGTGTTTAGGAATTATAATCCACATCGGTGGACCGGCCCTGAGTCCAAGGGATGATGCGTTTTGTTTCTGAGGGGCGGACTAGAGGCTCTCGAATCGTTGCGGACGATCCCTAGCCTCGATTCATATCATAAATGATAATCCAACTTCCAATACGACATTTTGTGGTTTTGATTGTAGAGCCTAGTATGGCGACATGATATATGGTACGCATGCCGTCTATGATTGATACTTATGATTGTAATTGTTTTAAACACTATACACTTATTATAGTATCAAATGACTTGTTTTAAACGTATCAAGCATGCTTTGGCTATTATAAGGGAAACCCCTATCCTCCGGTTTTTGTTGCATTGTGTGATGGGACCTGAGTCTTACAATAGCTTCATTGTTCTTTATTTAGCCTTGCGCTGTTGTTTTTTGCACTGGTATTCTTGGGAGGAAACCCATTCCGTGTTATACGGCGTGGTCCCTTGATTTACCTTACTTTAAAATAAAGATTAATAACTGTTTTAGTTCTCACACCAGTCACATGACTGACCTTGAGTTTATTGTTTTAACCTAAACTCCAGGTGCCCTTATTTTGACATGGGCAGCTAGTTGTTTTGGTTTTGCAGATTGTTATCCACTAAAAACGACATGATGGGCTATTGACGAATTCATACGGGTCGGTTCTGTAACACTTAAGGAGGGGCCGGTCTCACAGGAATTCCTAGTTGGTCGGAATCCTTCAGACCGTATCTTCAAGAAGGGTCAGTTATAATGGACGAAGTCCCTGGTCGTTCTTTTCCTCTTAAAAACCCGGGTCGTCTTTTTCCTCACAGACTTCTGGTCGTTCTTCTCCTTAAGTCGACCCCATATTTCAGAGGCCAACTCTGCTATGTTCACAAACATCTGGTCGGTGTGGCTCTAGATGATGATCGGTCGGTTCTCATCCAACCTGGTCGCTCCAAATGCAGAAGACAACTGGTCGTTCTTCCTCTGTACTAGCCTAATCAGCCCGCATGTCCAGAATGATGCGCCATCCTGTTCCCTCATCACCTGGTCGGTCCGCTTCGTAGCCTCAGTTTCCTGGTCGCTTGCAAGCCTCCTGGTCGTCTTTCTCTTCAACGTGGGCTCCTGGTCGGTCAAAACAGTATAAAACAACTTGACAGCTGGTGACAACTGGCAGTGGCATTCTCGTAAATACCCAAAAATACCGACCAGAACCCTGAATACAAGATTTCAGCCACTCCTCCGCCTATAAATAACACCCTACCTCCATCATTTGAGGGGGACTTTTCTGGAAATACGTGGAGGTGCTGCCAAATTGCTTTTTGGTCTTCTTCAAGCATTCCAACACCTATTCTTCATAATCCAACAAAGATCAATGGAGCATGGAATCATGGCTTCCACAAAGGATGTATGATAGAGCTTAAGGTCGAAGATCCATGGCAAAAGCTTGATAATAAGGAGATTTCCTCACTGTCCAAGATATTTCTCTATCATTCTTAGCAATTCAAATGGATGAATGCATGTCAAAAGAGCTCTTATGAATGTATAAGTGAGAAAATGTTGTAAAACTCTTGGTGAATAATAAAATTCTCTCTTAAGAGTGGACGTAGACCTCCTCAAAGGTCGAACCACTATAAACTCTTGTCTTCTTTCTATATTTTGATGTTTTCATGTATTAGATATGGCCTCACATAATTAAAAAAGGTATTCTTACGTCTTGCCTTTGAAAAGGTGACATGCTTCCTAAGCATCTCGCCTCCGATTAGGTAGGTGACATGCTTCCTAAGCATCTCGCCTCCGATTAGGTAACGCGTTAAGCGATACTTTGGTTGTTTTGCCAAATTTTGGTGTAAACAATTAGGTGCCCACCGTGGGGCCAATTTACTTTTTGACATCAAATTTATTGTGGAGATCTTGGAGTTTTTGAGCCTAGTCTCAAAATAGACCGCTCAAATCTACGAGTTGAGCCTTCTGACGAACTCTCCTCAAAGTTCAAGCTACTTTCTGGAATAATGCCGCCAAAAGCAAATAAGGAAGTAAGGGCTAGAGTATCTAATGAGGGAAATCGAGAGGAAACCCCCGCCGTTAACCGGTTTGAAGTAGGCGAAACATCAAATGGAGGCGTGAATGTCACAAGAGGCGAGCTTGATCAAGCCGTCGCGGGTCTGACACAACAACAGGAAATAGCTAACAAAGCCATAATGGCAAGGCTAGATTCACTCTTTGCTCTTCAAACCGCTACAGCAAAGGTAGCCACAAGGACTGCTCATGCAGTGGGTACCAGATCTTCTTCCTCTAGTCCGAACCGAGAAAAATCTATCCAACAGATCTCTGATCCTAATAAAGGAAAGCATGAGAATTCAAAGCATGTTGGTCGGAACCATAACGCGGGGATTACTTCTCGTCAAGCGGCCAATTCTGCCAAAGGGGCACTTTCTAATGATGAAAGACCAGGACCCCGGAGTCACAACCGTGATGGCTTACTTAGGCAAGCTGCCGGTCAAGACAAAAGCGTCTGCCCTGTAGATAGCCTCCACGAGAGGGAACACCTCCTGAAAATGGTCCAATAGCTTATGAAAGAAAGCAAATCTCGAAATGAAAATGAGGCTGAATGGGAGTTCGCGCCATTAAAAACTCCTCTCACTGAGAGAATCAAAAAGGCAACCTTCCCACGGAAATTCAAGCCACCTACAATCCAAGCCTACAATGGGACAGGCGACCCCAATGTGTTTTTGTTTCGATACGACCAACACATGGATGGGGCCCAAGCAACCGACGAGCTTAAGTGTTTGTATTTTCCAGTGTACTTGGAAGGAGTAGCATCATTATGGTTCACTAAATTGCCTCCCAGATCTATTGATAATTTTTTCACACTAGCAAGATGTTTTCAAGACCAATTCCGCCTCCAGACAACGAAGGTTAGAGGAATTTGGTTTATCGTTGGATGAATTGCATTGCTGGTCACCGCAGTAGAGTTTAACCACCAAGTTCGGGATGGATTGGGGAAATGAATCAGAAAAAGAAGATAGAGAAAATAATTCTGTTTTTTCCTACCTTCTCTGATCCATTCGTACCATATTCACTTCTTTGGGCTTCTATTGAATCGAGAAATAGGTTTGATTGTACATCTTTTTGATATATAGGGTATCCTACGGATAATTCAAATCGGTTTTAGGACGAGCAGAGCAAGTCGCGTTTACAGCCTGCAGTGATTATGGGCGCCTCTAGTATTCCAATAATCTCCCTTCACCGGTGAACCAGATGGCCGAGGGAATCTATATTATGTCCCTCAACGAGTTGGAACAAGCCCCGTGTGAAACGATTAGATCTTTTCTAAGTCGTTTTAATGTTGTTGCTGCTGAAGTAGGGACCCACGAGCCAAGGCTAATTCTAATGGCCTTGAAGGGGGGCATAGATAAACATTCTGAATTTGGAAGGTGGTTAAAGAGAAAGAAGCCCAACACATTAGAAAAATTCTATGACAAAGCCAAGGAATACATGAGTCTTGAAGATGATCCCATTTACTCTGTTGGCAAGACCAAAACTAATGTGGTTCTGGAGAAAAAAGAAGCTTCTACAAAATCCGATCAGATAAATTCAGGTGGGGGGCGAAAAAGAGGAAACGGTAATGATGCCAAGAACGATAAGGATTTTAAAAAGCGACGCTTCTTCAAGCCTGCGGACCTTACTCCGTTGAATGATATGCTTGAGCACATATACATGGCAACTAATGCTACGGAGGATTATCCGAGCCCGAAACCAATAAAGGTGTCTGAAGAACTGCAAATTCAGGGAGGTTTTGCCGATTTCATAATCGACCAGGTCATGACACAAATGAGTGTCGGAACTTGAGGAATCTAATTGAAGAGTTGATAAGAAAGAACCGTCTTCAGGAGTACGTGAAACGTTCGTCGGATACTGAGCCTACTCAAGGGCAGCAGATTCATCCAAGTCAAGACAGAAGAACACCTGCAAATGGTTCTCGACCTGTTATCAACACAATCAGTGGTGGACCTCATCCTGCAGGAGATACCTGGGAGGATATTGTCAGGTATACAAATGAACTAGGCAGTGCTTCAAAAGAAAATGGATTTGAAGTTTGCAGTAACTCACTTCGTTGGAAAATACCAAAAACATCATGGGAAGATGTGGTATTCCGAGATCGGGATTCCAGTGGAATATTGACTCCAACCATTGACCAATGGTGATCACTATTGGCTTGGGTCCAGCAATAGTGAAGAAGGTACTGATTGATAATGGGGCATCTGTAAATGTCCTGTTTTACAATACTTTCTCTAAAATGGGGTTGTCCATGGATAATATGCGAGCAAGTAAAAATAAAATACACGGTTTCACTGGTTTACCAACTCAGCCTATTGGTGTAATCGATCTCCTCGTAGAGCTTGGTGAGGGGAAGAAGCAAGTTTCCATGATGCAGTCTTTTGTGATAATAGACTCGCTGTCAGGGTATAATGCATTTTTGGGAAGACCAGCACTAGCTTCTTTCAAGATAGCTCTTGCTCCATGGTGTTTGACGATGAAGTTCCCAACTGCAAATGGAGTAGGAGTAATCAAAGGAGATCCTCAAGAGTCGAGAGACTACTACATGGCAGAGTTGATTGAAGCTCGCAAGTATGACATCAAGAAGGATGTAGAGACTCCTCTCTACATCCATGAAGCCCCCTTATAGCAATTAATGACATCCCCCTGTGCTGGAGAATACAACGACATGCAAGAAAATATGGATCCGCGAAAAACCAGTGCAGGGGAGGAAAGGGCAGCACCGGCTGAAGCAACCATTTCTATACAGGTCCATGATAACGATCCAGATAAGGTGGTAAAGATAGGCTCTCAGTTGGATCCTCTGCTGCAAAAAGAATTGATTGTTTTTCTAAAGACGAATTAGGATGTCTTTGGTTGGAACCATTCAGATATGTGTGGAATATCTCCGGAAGTGATTGTGCATAAGCTGAACATTGATCCTAGCATACACCTTGTGAAACAGAAAAGACGGATGCAAGGCCCTGAGAGGTCTAAGGCTTTGGAGGATGAAGTGGATAGGCTATTAAAGAATAGCTTCATTCGCGATTCCACCTATCCTAAATGGGTGTCCAACCCAGTTCTTGTAAAAAAGTCAAACGGAAAATGGCGGGTGTGTGTTGATTATTCTGATCTAAACAAAGCATGCCCAAAAGACAGTTTCCCCCTACCTCGAATTGATCAGCTTGTCGATGCAACGGCGGGGCATGAACTGTTGTCTTTCATGGACGCATATTCAGGCTACAATCAGATCATGATGCATGAGCCAGACCAGGATAGTACTAGTTTCATAACTGATCGCGGTTTGTATTGTTATAAGGTAATGCCGTTTGGTTTGAAAAATGCAGGTGCCACGTATCAACGTCTGGTGAGTTCGATGTTCAAAGGGCAAATTGGAAAAACCATGGAGGTCTATGTTGATGACATGTTGGTAAAATCCAAGGAAGCAAAAAGTCATATGGAAGACCTTGACGAAATGTTTTAAATCCTAAGGTGATACCGCATGAAGCTAAATCCACTCAAATGTTCATTTTGTGTAGCTTCAGGAAAGTTTCTTGGCTTCATGGTCAACGCCCGGGGCATTGAAGCAAACCCAGCACAAGTGGTTGCCTTGCGAGAAATGCGAGCTCCGCGGACTAAAAAGGAACTCCAAAGTTTGAATGGCAAGGTGGCAGCTTTAAGCTGCTTCATTTCAAAGGCGACGGACAGGTGCATTCCCCTCTTTGATGCATTGAAAAAGGAAAGGAAGAATTTCCAATGGACTCCTGAATGCCAGTAAGCATTTGAGGATCTTATCAAGCACATGGAATCAACTCCGATGCTGTCAAAACCAAAAGATGGAGAATGCCTGTTCCTATATCTTGCAGTATCATCCCATGCTCTCAGCGCAGCCCTCATCAGGGAAGAAAATAAAATTCAGTGGCCGGTATACTACGTCAGCAAAAGGTTTACCGGGGCAGAGATGAATTATTCGAAGATCGAAAAGCTTGCATATGCTTTGCTTATTGCATCACAGAAGCTCAGGCCTTATTTCCAATCTCACTCTATCAAGGTCCTTACAAATCAACCTTTGAAACAAGTGTTGTTCCGTCCAGAAACCTCAGGGAGATTACTAAAATGGAATATTGAGCTCAGTCAGTACGATGTCACTTATCACCCCAGAAAAGCAATAAATGGGCAAGCCCTAGCTGATTTTATTGCCGAGTTCACTGATAGAGGAGAAGAAATGGAAGAAACCAATGAGTTGGTCGCCAGATGGAAGCTTTTCGTTGATGGTGCTAGGAATGAATACTGTGTTGGGGCAGGAATCATGTTTGAAACTCCAAAAGGACGACAGATATGCTGTGCTCTACGATTCGGATTCCCAGTCACAAACAACGAGGCCGAGTATGAAGCTTTGCTCGGAGGATTGAGAGTTGCGAAAGAGTTAAGCCTGAGGAGTTTGTTGATCTTCAGCGATTCACAGTTGATGGTTTCTCAAATCAAAGGTGAATTTGAGACCAAGAGCGGAAATCTTCCAACGTATCTACGCAAAGTCAAAGAGTTTCTTGACAATCTAGAGTACTATTCTATCACTCATATCCCTAGAGGAGAAAATTGGAAAGCCGATTCTTTATCAAAGTTGGCTAGTACCGGAGATCCTCAAATCTTCGGCCTAGTTCCAGTTGAAGTTTCATCTAGTTCCAGTGTTGAAGAATCTGACATAGATTGGGTTATGGAGACAGCTGACGAGCCATACTCGTGGATGACCCCCATCAAGAATTATATACTCCATGGAACACTTTCTGAAAACCCGAAGCACCGCAAGAAGTTGCTCCGAAAGTCCCGTTTGTATCTCATTCAGGATGGTCACTTATATAGGAGAGGATTTTGGACACCTTTGCTACGATGTGTAACAAAGGAGGAATCCAAAGCAATTCTGGCAGAATTACATGAAGGAGATTGTGGCGGGCATGTAGGTGGACAAACTCTAGCCAAAACAGTTCTTCGATATGGCTACTTCTGGCCAGAGGTAAATCTTGACTCTACGATCTTTGCTAAAAAATGTGACCAATGCCAGAAATTTGCAAAGATTCCAAGAGCTCCATCGACTGAGTTGACACAAATGTTGAGTCCTTGGCCATTCGCTGTCTGTGGCATAGATTTGATTGGAGTATTACCTACTGCAAAATCCGGTTTCAAGTACGCCATAGTTGTTGTGGACTATTTCAATAAATGGGCGGAAGCTGAGCCACTAGCAACCATCACATCAAGAAAAGTGATCAATTTTGTTTCAAAAAACATCATATGCAGATTTGGAATTCTGCAAAAGATCATCACCGACAATGGCACACAATCTGAAAGTGATGAGTTCAAGAGCTTTTGCGACAAATATCACATTCAGAAAAGTTTTGCAGCAGTTGCCCACGCAGTTGCCCACCCGCAGGCCAACGGGCAAGTCGAAGCAGTCAACAAGATCCTGAAGTCTACTATTAAGAAGCGTCTCGAGAAAGCTAAGGGTAACTGGATCGAAGAACTACCACTTGCACTATGGGCTTATCGTACGACTCATAAAACTGCAACGGGGCACACTCCATTCTCCTTGGCATATGGTTCGGAAGCGATGATACCTGTGGAATTAGAAGTTCCTACTCACCGCAGAATTCACTTTAACCAGAAAGAGAATGAAAAGCTGCAACTTGAAGCTCTTGATTTACTCGAAGAAAAAAGGTTTGAATCAAAGCTTAGAATAGTCGCCCATCAGAGGAGAGTTGCCCGGCACTTCAATCAAAAGGTCAGGCATAGAACATTCGAAGTGGGAGACTTGGTGTTAAAAAGATCATGACCGCAACAGGAGTCTTTGGCCCCAATTGGGAAGGTCCATTTGTCATCGACCAAAAGCTCCTCGACGGTACCTTTAAGCTCAAGAATATAGACGGAGTAGAAGTCCCGAGGGCCTGGAACAGTGATCACCTCCGGCGTTACTTCAAATAACTCTTTTAGCTCATATTCCTTTATAAATACAATAAATACTTTGTATGAAATTACATGAATATGAATAAATCAGCTCTTGTAACACCCCGTATATTTTATAACAGTGAAATTCACAAATTAAAATATAGTAAATCTCAAATCAAAGTATTAAGGGAAACGGGATACGCCATTGCGTTCGTCTCGGAAAAATACGCAAAATAGAGTCCGAGTTTTCGAAAAACGGAGCCCGTATGACCAAATTTTGGCCCGATGAAGTTTCAGAAAATTCAAATTTCGAAAACAGATTTGAAATTCAGCCCAATCAGAGTAGGCGGGAAAATTCCCGCCCAAACCCACGAGGTCGACCTGGGGGTCGACCCTAGGGTGGACCTGCCAGGCCAGGTCGACCTGGGAGTCGACCTAGGTGTCGACCTGCCCAGGCAGGTCGACTCTAGAGTCGACCTGGGGGTCGACTGGGGAGTCGACCTGGCCCCTAAGCCAGGTCGAACCCAGCCCACCCTGGCTGGCCTGGTCTGTGTTTAGTCGATTTTCTGAGCCTTGCCTTTTCACTAGGGCTAGGTGTCAGCTCCTGGTTGGTCTATCCTTTGAACGAACGGCTGTTATTGAACCAAGCTTCATCGACGGTCTAAATCAACTCACAAACTCTATAAAAAGGACCTAAGACTAACCCTAATTCACATAAACTAAAATGGAGATGAGACCGTCATGCTGCTGAGGAGAGACTGAGGATAGCCGTCAGAAATAGAGAGACAATTAGGAGATAAATCAAAAGCTTAAAGCAACGTTAATCAAATCAAAGCAACGCCTACAACAAAGGATAGCATCTCCAAATTCAGAATTCAGATTCCTGAATTGAAGATTCGTCATACGTAGTAGAGTGCTATTTCGATGTGAATTAAATAATTGTGTTGATTTGTGTAAAGTAAGAAATGGAATTGTGGCGATAATAATCTATATTTGTATGTTGCTTTGATGCTAAACGATTTGGGAATATTTTGGTATACGATTGGATATTTGCAAGTACGCGATTTGCGTTGGAAGTTAACAACGAAATGGAATTGTGGCGATAGTGACTTATATTTGTATGTTATTTTGGTTCTAAACGATTTGGCAATGCTATGGTGTACGATTGGATTCATACAAGTATATGGTTTATGTTGACAACCACATGTTGTGGAATTTTAATTGGGATTCATGCAAGCATATGATTCATATTGGAAACTACATGTTTGTGGTAGTTATTTACAACACCCATTTGATAAGTGCAAGTATATGATTCATGTTGAAAATAACAACTATATGTTGTAATAGATTATTTGAAATTCATGCAAGTATATGAATTATTGTTATGCCAACATGATGTATAATTCTATGGTCATCTTTAGTGTAATTTGATCCACTTAAGTATTATGATTCATATGAAGGTTATGTTGGAATTGGCATCATAGTTCAAGTATAAAAATCATGATTTTGTGATAGTGACAAAAGCAAGCGTCTTTGTAAGCTTGTATTAATTTTATGAACATGACTAAACTATGTTTGTTATTATGCCTAGTTGAAACATGTTTTTAGGCTTATGTTGTTATCATAATCATATGATAATATATTTGACACATAAGTTACATTAGAATTTCACTAGAATTACATCCCACTTACAAGTTACATAGATAGGATAAAAACCATGATTATATGAATAGTAGGATTCATGTTCAATTATGTTTAAGCCATGACTATATGAATAGTAGGATTCATGTTCAATTATGATTATGCCATAATTATATGATTAGAATGGTTCATGTTTAAGTATTATTTATGCCATGACTACATGGATAGAATGATTCATGTTTTGTTTATACCATGATTATGTGAATAAAATGATTCATGTTTAAGTATTGCTTATATTATATGATGTTACAATTGCAAGTTCACATGTGCCTACTTTATGTTAACTGAATCGTTCGTTGCAAGTTCATGCGTTCACACTCCCCTTTTTCATGTTAACTTATAAACACCATGTTATAAGCCTCCCCTTTTCATTTGGCTAAATTGGGTTTAAGTATTAAACCCAACACACCTTACATTGGAACGAACGTATAAAACGGGGGTAATGACGTTTGGGCTAAAAGTATAGAACATATGTGTTGGTATGTTTGAAGCATGCCAACAACCTTGAAAAACAATTAAGTGGCATAAATAAATCTTAATCAATAAAGATAAATTTGAATAATGGGCCACAAATATTTACATATAAAAAGAAAAGAGACAAAATATGTAAATATAGAAAATACGATGTGTTTAACCCGAGGTTGGATTGAGTTGTGATGTAAACCTGCCCGGAACCGCCCGGCTGTCCAGTAGTCACAACAATACCTATCCAATGTGGGTGGTTAAACACAGAGCCCAATAAGGACCCGAGGTTAGACTGAGTTGTGGCGTAAGACTGCCCGGACCCAACCGGCAACAGGCAGCCACAACAATACCTATCTAATGTGAGAGGTCAAGGCTTTAATAAGACAATTAAGGCTGAGTCAGGATTGATAGGATTAAGTGAATTAAGACTTAATCAAAATGGAACATGCTAAACTAAATAGACTGATTGGGGGTTAGGTTTATAAAACACTTAACCAACTTAGCATGTTGGCTAGAAATAGAAAACCTAGTAGCGGGGGACCCTTTTCAGCAGTAACCCTACAAGGTATCATGATACCCTGTAACTAGGCAGGGTGGGGCATGATTACTGGGCTGACTGTAAGAGGTCAAATCGACGGCGGTGGTGCAGCAGTGTAGGTTCTAATGGGGTGCGGGTGTGCACACACTCCGGCGCAGAAAAATAAGGCACTGGGCACCAGTAGCATACCTGTGCATTCTAGGGTTGTGTCGGGCCGCCACCATGGGACTTGATACACCCCATGGTGGGACCAGCATAGGTAACTACAACAACGGGGGCCATAAGACACATGTAACTATGCGAGTAGGAGCCGATCATCATAAAATGGATCATTTCACCCTGATTATGGGGTGCCTGTTGGGAACTAGTTTATATGGGTACATAGATTAATATGGGGTATGATAGTATATTCGACCCTAGACAACTTAACTTGGTTTATGGTGCTTTCCCATTTCTAGTTTATACTTATCATACCCAGTTCTTTATTCATAGACTGAATAGTCCTAGACTTACTCAGGCTTTATGTCTGACTCTACTTTTCTTTTGTCTTCTTTTCTTTCGTTTCCCCCCAGGTCCACAGGGAGGGAATACCGCAGCTTAACCAGCCTTCATATCCAGCTTGAAGAGAAAGAATGTATTGCTTGGATCTTTTCGTTTTGGACTATGGCTTTGGACAGCAATTATGGGACTTTTGCAGTTTATTTATGTTTTCTTTATGCTTCTTTAAATAATTTAATCAAGACAGTTATGATTTTGGAAGTATTGTAAGACAATTATGGTATGGTTGATGTAACACGTATTTTAGTGAAATAAAAGTTGTTGTTTTCCGCTGTTCAAAAATATGTGTTATTATATCTGTCTTGTATATCTGTGACTTATACTTATAAACCTCCACCAAAATTAGGGCATTCCCTTTGAGAGTGACCCTAACGGAGGTGGGGTGTTTCAGCTCTTTTATCTCCTGTCTAAATTATACATCGCATACCTTCGATTATATATTCAAAGATGCTCAGTTATGATTTCTGATTACAGGACATAATTAAAAGAAAAAAATTCATTGGTTCATTCCCCAGTGAAAGCCTGGTGTAGGTTCATAACATAGTCCAAAAGGACTAATTGAGCACATGGATCCATAAAGCACTCCCATCGAAATACGGTAAATAAGGAATGTCTCCATAAGATAAAAAGAAGAACAAAACACCAAAGCCAATCAGCAGGATAAACCAATGGAGTAAAATCAAAGAAGACTCGCTAAAATTCCACCAAAGGAGTATCATTCGAGAGGATCGACCTAGGGTTATGGATTCACAACCGAGGCATCTCGATCAACTCAAAGGTCCAACAAAATCAATACCCACTCCGTGGAACTAGGCAGACACAGTCTTGAACCCAAAACCTCTCCGGGGGTGCTCAGTCAAATAACTTAAAGTCAGTACAAATCTGACCACGTTATTGCCAAAACTGAGTCTTTAACCCAAAACCTCTTCGGGGGTGCTCAGTCAAATAACTTAAAGTCAGTACAAATCTGACCATGTTATTACCAAACTGAGTCTTTAACCCAAAACCTCTCCGGGGATGCTCAGTCAAATAACTTAAAGTCAGTACAAATCTGACCACGTTATTACCAAACTGAGTCTTTAACCCAAAACCTCTCCGGGGGTGCTCAGTCAAATAACTTAAAGTCAGTACAAATCTGACCACGTTGTTACCAAACTGAGTTTTTAACCCAAAACCTCTCCGGGGGTGCTCAGTCAAGTAACTTAAAGTCAGTACAAATCTGACCACGTTATTACCTAACTGAGTCTTTAACCCAAACCTCTCCGGGGGTGCTCAGTCAAATAACTCAAAGTCAGACAAAATCTGGCCACGTTATTGTCAAACTGAGTCTTTAAACCCAAACCCTCTCCGGGGGTGCTCAGCCAAATAACTTAAAGTCAGACAGAATCTGACCACGTTATTGCCAAGCCGAGTCTTCAACAAAAAAAATCTTCAAGAGGCATTTATTCAGTTCTCGGATATCTAATGCATTTAGATGCAAAGGACGGGGAATTCCAAATAATACATGTAAAGTTCGTATGAAGAATAAAAAGCTCCAAATGTCACAGTGCAATGACAGACGCTTTTAAATTCTGATTACAACTTAAAGCATCTAATGCTTAAGTTCATTGCCATTATATCAAGGTTGAAACAATCCATTGGTACGGGGGCATATCATATCAGAAAGCCGAAAGTAACTGTTTGATTCTTAGCGTGCCAAAGGATCATTACAACCATATATAATTGAAAAATCCATAGACAATAGAATGTGTAAAGAAAGATGTGCAAGTGCGGTGGACAGACCAGAATACACGGAAAAAACGTGATAACAAGGTTAAAAGTGCAAAAACACAGAACACTGTCACATCACGTTCAAGCACAGGATCAAGTCACATCATTGTCAAGTACAAATTATTCAGAATTCAGAACATTGCAAAGTAGTAAGCGAGGGCCAGCACTCGCATATACATCCGGTCTGGATAAAGTCTGGTAAATGCAAAACAAGCGAGTCTAAGCCACTACTTCTTCAAACCGCCAGATCTCAATGCAGGTTTGGAAGCAGAACCCTCAGGGGTTGACGAGCTGGTGGTCTTCTTTGTGATAGAACGCTTTCGGTTTTTCCGACCAGTGGAAGAACTGACCTTTTCCCCTTGATTGTCGATCACATCATCGATTGTTTCTTTAGAATCATGGTCGTCTTCTTGGAGGTTGTGGAGGTCTCGATCAAGGTTGGCAATCACGTCAATCCTTTCTTCCTGAGAGCCTGGTTGAGAAAGCATTATGTCTGTGGAAGCATCAACAAGTGGGCCTGTATTAAATAAAGGCAAGTCAGTTTCAATGGTGTTCATCACCATGGCTGTGTATCCACCGACAGGGGGCAATGGTGAAAGTGAATTCATTGCATAATCATAATGATCCACGAGCTTAAAATGTCCCAGAGGGGGAAAGAGACAATCTAAGTCAAGCATAACTTGGCACATGTCATCTTTACCTAAGGCGGGAGGGTTCGCACTGATTTCATAATCATCAATGTTTATTTCTCCATCCGAATCCTGCTGTCTGTCTTCAGCAGAATTTCCAGCAATAGGGGAAGGAATCGCGATATCTACACAAGTCGAAAAGCTTGAGATGTCAACGTCATCAGTCAACCCGGTAAAAGTATTATCAACAATAGTACCTGAAGTCTTAGCTTCGGATGATTCACCGTGTTGGCTCTTGAGGACGTTTCTGCCTTCAGCTAAGGCCTATCGAGCCTCTTCATCCAGTAGATCAAGCTGGAGCTGGCTGTCCTCGGCCCCGTCAGATTGTTTTAATACCTCTTCCCAAACATGAGCAAGAATGTTCCCATAACCCTCTCCTAAGAAAAGAAGGCTCCCCCCATACATAACGCTGCAAACATAAAATTCCATGAAGGTTGCCTCATCCTCTTCCTTAATCTTTCGGGCATTATCCAAAGCTTCTTGCCTTTATTTCTCCAAAGTAGAAGTTTTGGCAGTTTCAACGGCAAGTTTGTCACGAAGAGATATGATTTCCGACTCACGAGCAGATGAAGTCCTGCTTTCCAGGGCTAGCTAAGCTTCAACATCTTCTTGTGCTTTTAAGGCGTCTTCAGAATGTTTCTTCAATACGGCTTCCTTATGTTTAGCAGCTTCGAGTTCCTTATGAAGACTTTCAATTTCGGATTCTAAATCGTTCACTTTTGAACCCCCTTCTAATGAAGAGATCTGGGTTTCCTGGGCTTTGATGACTTGAATAAGCTGGGCCTTTTCATCCTCCAAGTTTTTGATGATTTCAATTCGGTGGGTGTTGAGATTCTGAAACTCATAGCCAAGTCGATGCCACGCTGAAAAACGCTTGTCAATGGTTTTGCCAATACCATCTAGAAGATCCCTTGCTTTTGCCACATCCTCAATCATGTCCCGTTTGTCTCTGGGGCAGAGATCTACATCAAATTTTATCCCTCTGATATCCCAATCTCCGAATCTGTGAGAAAAAGGAGAACTGGAACCTCCAAGTTCCTTCTCTACGTCAAATATTTCGCGCGGCCTTGAAATAATGGCTTGAAGCTCGGCCGGGGTTGGAAAGGGAGGGACATATCCTCGTGCATGCTTCTGAGGGATCTCCATGCTCAGATCATCTCCACTTTTTCTCTTATCCAGAGAGCTCTCTTTTTCTCACCTTGCCTCATCATCCGTTGCCCTGAGATGATCGTAAAACCATGCTCTTTGCTCTGCAGTTCGCTCATAAGAAGCATGAGAAGAAATTGGGTGATGATCATGCAATCTCTGAGGTTGAGATGTCTTGGTTGAAGGAGGGGCTGGCTTAAAGCGTTTCTTCAAGGGATGGGGAAGGTTGGAGGAAGATTGTCTGTTCTTCCGAAAATTGTCGATAAGTGAGGGCGGTCTCATTCCTGCAAAAATAACAGACTGCTTCAGCATTTGAAAAGTATGTGAGTAAAACAACATGCGAAGTAAGTAGATGAGATTATGACTACGAAAACGAGCTTAATCCTAAAAAACATGCCTAGAAAGCGTGTGTCGGGATTTGATCCTAAGTCTACGCTTGCATCCGGCACTGGCTCGGGAATTTCTTGAGGATTGGAATCAGGCTGAACGTTGGGAGATGTGAAACCTGAGGTAGGAGTTTTGTCCTTATTGCACGGTATCTAAGTCAGGAAGTCCACCAAAGGTACCCGTGGAATCTCCATCTTGGGCATTGGGAATAGATGAATCCATAAGAACATCTTCAATGATCTGTTCGTTATCTAAAGCCGTTTCCTCTACCTCAAGCTGTTTACCCTCCCGCTGTACAATTTCCTCTCCGGTGTTTAAAGGAGGCGGGGTTTCTGCAATTTTTTCCGGGATTGCCAGAGTGTCAACCTGTTTTTCAGAGGTGTGTTCATGTTTTTCAGGGGTGCTCACAGGTTTTTTGCTTCCACTACCAGATTGTGTACACTTCTTCATGTATTTCTTGACTGTCTTCTTCACCGTCAAAGTATGGGATGGGGGAAGCAGGTTGTATTGTCGAAGGAATTCTTCGGAAAGCAAAAACTGTCTACTCCTTTCAGTTTCGCTAACAGATAATAATAATTCCAGAAGAGATTGGTTAATATTTGTTTCTTGGTCAGAAGGAGCTTCTGTAAAATGAAGAAAAGTCAGTAAATGATCATAAAAGGTAAAACGAAATCTTTGTGGATATTTACCTCCTTCGGTCCATCGGCCGAAAAAGTTGTCAGGACATCGCACATAGAAAAATTGATCGGGAAATCCTTTGATACTCTCGAACAAGCCAGTTATGACCCTAGATTGCCTGCTTTCCATGAAGAAAAAGGAAGGACGATCCTTCTTCCGTTTCTTAAATGAGTATAAGGAGCATATATCTTTGAAAGTTGGTTCATGTTTTATGATTCTCATGAACAACACGTATAAACTCATAAGGATAAAATAGCCATTAGGGTGTAACTGATAAGGAGCAATGGCCAAATTCTTTAGGATCATTTCTATAAAAGGGTTGAAAGGAGGAATCGCTCCACTCTGGAGCATCCCCCGATTAACTGCATAATATCCAGGGGGAGGGTGGTCAGGCAAACCATCTTTTCTAGGGAACTTGACTTCGTCGCCAGATAGGCCATATTGCTTGCACAACTTAAGATACGAGTCAACTTCAAGCGTCGTCAAGTAGCTATCAACTGGTGTATGAGTAAGAAATCGAGGGCTCGGGAAGTTTGAATAACATTCATCTTAGTGGTAGCAGTCGAAGATGTTTCAATATCTCGATCAGAGGTCCCAGCTTCTCTAGTTGGTGAGGTTCCCTCAACAATTTTGCGAATCCTTCGTTTGGTCGTCATTTCTACACAAACAAGCATGTTGGAAAAACAAACCACAAGAATATTAATTAAGCTCAAGCTGGGTCGGCCTTGGCAAGTTAAAAAACTCGGTCGCTCAAAAATGGTCAGGATCTGGTCGTACCTAAACGGGTGAAACCCCGGTCGCCCTAAACTATTAAAGCTCTGGTCGTACCAAAACGGGTGAAACCCCGGTCGCCCTAAACTATTAAAGCTCTGGTCGTACCAAAACGGGTGAAACCCCGATCGCCCTAAACTATTAAAGCTCTGGTCGTACCAAAATGGGTGAAACCCCGGTCGCTCTAAACCAGTCAAGACCTGGTCGCCTTAAACCAGTCAAGACATGGTCGCTCTAAACCAGTCAGGATCTAGTGGTCGCGCAAAACTAACCCCCATTTAGTCAGTATAAACATCCTTGGGCTGGTCGTTCTACGATTAATCTGGAAGCAATCACAACCTGGTCGGTCAAAATTCAAATCCGCCTGGGTCGGTCCTATCGGTAAAATTGTTCAAACTCGAACGAGCTTGTTCCTGGATACATTTCTGGTCGGTCAATCAGACAAAAATAAAGCTGGTCGGTTCACACGCTGTTCTATCCCTTTAAAATGGTTGGTTAAACAAAAAATTGGCCAATAGAACCATGGAAAATCATCCAAGACTGACACAACGCAAGACCGACCAGTCTGGTCATACGTAAGAAAATTAGATATGATACGAATGCATAACAGAAACATTATGGGATGATGAACAAAGCAGAAAATCATACACGCATAAGTCATTCAAGTTTTCTCACAAACACATTGTAATCATTATCGCAGTAAAGAAAAAATCACAAGAATTCTCATTTCAAAAATCATCATCCACAAACTCAAGTTGAATGCTACATTAGTGTCAAACATTTCAGTACACCAAGGGTTTCAGACTCAAGGATTCTACCACAAATCACAATTATACATCAAATCCGATTCGAGCATAGCTCAATCCAAAGCAACGATGACAATTACAGCTAAATTAACATCAAGATGAAGATTCATACCTGCAATTAGATCAACTAACTGGCAGAGCATAGATCGGACTTCCAGAGCTGACTGAAAACTCGAATTCGGGGAGATCGATGTCAGACCAGCGTTGAAGATCGATTCAAAGAGAAGCGCGACCGGAGATTAGTTCGATTTGAAGGATTGGATTGAATTAAAAGCTTGAATCGAAGAAGCAAGGCGGAGTTGACAAACTATCTTTAATGGAGCGCCGTCGCCATTAAAGCTACTCGGAGAAGGTTGGATACGAATGGGGAAGAGCAAGAGACGGAAATGCTTAAATATAGGGGTTACGCTAACAGGCCGACCCAACCCATCCTGAAATAACCGACCCAACTAAAATCCAGTCCACATAAAAACCGACCCCTGCGAATAAAGTTTGAAACCGATCCCTAGTTAAAATTCGATTAATACAATCCATCAACGTATCGGGTAATATTTCGAAGTCCATAATTTTTTCATACAAAATATTATGAAACTCCGAGGGGCAAATGTTATCCACTAAAAACGACATGATGGGCTATTGACGAATTCATACGGGTCGGTTCTGTAACACTTAAGGAGTGGTCGGTCTCACAGGAATTCCTAGTTGGTCGGAATCCTTCAGACCGTATCTTCAAGAAGGGTCGGTTATAATGGACGAAGTCCCTGGTCGTTCTTTTCCTCTTAAAAACCCTGGTCGTCTTTTTCCTCACAGACTCCTGGTCGTTCTTCTACTTAAGTCGACCCCATATTTCAGAGGCCAACTCTGCTATGTTCACAAACATCTGGTCGGTCAGGCTCTAGATGCTGATCGGTCGGTTCTCATCCAACCTGGTCGCTCCAAATGCAGAAGACAACTGGTCGTTCTTCCTCTGTACTAGCCTAATCAGCCCGCATGTCCAGAATGATGCACCATCCTGTTCCCTCATCACCTGGTCGGTCCACTTCGTAGCCTCAGTTTCCTGGTCGCTTGCAAGCCTCCTGGTCGTCTTTCTCTTCAACGAGGGCTCTTGGTCAGTCAACACAGTATAAAACAACTTGACAGCTGGTGACAACTGGCAGTGGCATTCTCGTAAATACCCAAAAATACCGACCAGAACCCTGAATACAAGATTTCAGCCACTCCTCCGCCTATAAATAGCACCCTACCTCCATCATTTGAGGGGGACTTTTCTGGAAATACGTGGAGGTGCTGCCAAATTGCTTTTTGGGCTTCTTCAAGCATTCCAACACCTATTCTTCATAATCCAACAAAGATCAATGGAGCATGGAATCATGGCTTCCACAAAGGATGTATGATAGAGCTTAAGGTCGAAGATCCATGGCAAAAGCTTGATAATAAGGAGATTTCCTCGCTGTCCAAGATATTTCTCTACCATTCTTAGCAATTCAAATGGATGAATGCATGTCGAAAGAGCTCTTATGAATGTATAAGTGAGAAAATGTTGTAAAACTCTTGGTGAATAATAAAATTCTCTCTTAAGAGTGGACGTAGACCTCCTCAAAGGTCGAACCACTATAAACTCTTGTCTTCTTTCTATATTTTGATGTTTTAATGTATTAGATATGGCCTCACATAATTAAAAAAGGTATTCTTACGTCTTTCCTTTGAAAAGGTGACATGCTTCCTAAGCATCTCGCCTCCGATTAGGTAACGCGTTAAGCGATACTTTGGTTGTTTTGTCAAATTTTGGTGTAAACACAGATTTATATTCACAGGAACCTGATTTACAGCTGGAATGATATCCGGAAAGCTCTGTATCCGTGTATTACTTCTAGTTGTGTTTTGTACTATTTTCCGCTGCGATGTATTTAAATGTAATTTAAATCTCTGATATCTTCTGTGTAATATTTATTCATACTCTGTATATTGTTGTATTCTGATGGAATTGTTGTCATAAACAATGAAATGTTCTTCTGTTTGCGTTCTGGTTTGTCGCGTTCTCAAAACAGTCAGGGGTTTCGAACTGTCTTGGTCGGTTTAGCGACTGATTCGGATGGAGCGAAATTCTCGATCGTCACAACATTGCATTGCAATTTCATTTCAATTGAACAAATTCGTTTTCATTTTAGATTTACAATTTACATTCTCAATTCTCGGTTAAAATTTCGGTTTATTCTTCTCTAGCCATTACATTTAATTTTACACTTGTAAACTCTCTGCTATCCTCATCACAAAACCAACTCCATTCACTTCCACTACCACTCCTACCATTAAACTTGATTGCAACCACAACCAACCACCAATATCTGATCACGTCTCTACTTACTAGTCCAAACCAGCATCACATCAGTACATCTGTCATCACAGTCAACTACATTAACACTATCCATCAGCAGAGTTTAATCTGCGCATGAACCACACTCTCCTCCGCCAACAACATCAACCACCATACTCAAACAAACTACCTTTACAAACCAGCCTCAACACTTTCTACCTCTTGCTTCATCGAGCAATACCAACCATATGCACCATCATCAAAAGCCACCTCCTACAAAGCTGCACCTGCCATATCCATCACAATGTACCACATCTGCCAAAATGCGCATTTTCAGTACATTCACCTATCACCACCGACCACTCAACATTGCAGTCTTGTTCACTAAAACATGTATAACTTCTTCCTCCCGAAACCACCCAAGAGTGCACTGCTACCCTCAACTCTTCAATTCATCTTGATTACATATCTTTAACCTCACCAAAAAAACATACTCCATCACCTTAGCATTGCCAACTTGCCACAAATTCAACTTGCCAACAGCAAATCATTAACTATCAGCCTCCACAAACCCGCGACCAACCATATTCAAAAACAATTGCAAGATAACTTGTCATACAACCAACTGCAATCCTCTAGAACTCCTCATATAACGTACATAAATTCTGTACGATGAACTCCCAAGAATTATCATTTCAATCAACTACCTTACCATAATTCCTTTACTACCAACCTCAACAACCACCATCCTCATCTCCATATTGTAGCATCATTACTCTTATTCATACCAACATCACATTTGAACATACAACTCCACCATAACCGCAATCGTACCCAAAAATCAAACTCCACCATAATTGCATCTTCCCCGACCCAAAACAACAACCCATCTCAATGAATCACCCGAAGTTGAGCGACAACATGAACCACTAGTTGCCATTACCTAAAATCACCCACAAACCACAACAAAGCCTATAGCCGCACCGCATTCCAAATACCCAAATCCCAAAATTTCAAGCAACCAGTTCGTAAGACGCCCAAATCCTCCTCTAGAGCCTAAAATCTGAGTTGCCACCTCACTATCGCAAATACATCTCCCTTTTTGAAATTGCAAATGATTTTCATTGCTTTGATTGATCCAGATATTATTTTGCGGTTTTTAGAGGAAAAAAGGAAGTGTGGTGTTTAAAAGAAGATAGGAATCATTTTCTTTAAATTTTCTGTTGGGCTTGGGTTGTTACGGGTTTGGTTTAGTTTAGTTGAATTTTATTTATTTATTTTTAACTTCCCCTTTGTTTATAAGTTTACTTGAATTTTTCTAGTTTCTCTTAATTAAAAGAAACAACAGATTCCTTTTTGGGTTTTATTTTCATCTAAAGTTTTTGTAAATTCAATTATCTTATTAAGGTTTAAATACCTGAAAAGTCTTTCACTAAATTTCAATGTAAATTAGGTCCCTGTTTTTATCCCCGATTGTTGCAGACATATCAACAACATTTCATAAAAGTTGCTGACATATCAGTAACTTTTCTGTACATAGTATAAAAGTTGCTGACATATCAGCAATTATTTAAAAAAGTTGCTGAAATTTTAGAAATAATTTTTCACTTTTCTATACATTGTATAAAGTTGCTGATATATCAGCAATTATTTATAAAATTTGCTAACATATCAGCAATAATTTTTCCTTGGTTTTTGGAAAACAGGGGGGATTTATAATGAAACTTTACCAGTGAAAGTTGCTAATATATCAACAATTATTTATAAAAGTGGCTGACATATTAGCAATAATTTTCTTTCTTTCTAGAAAATAGGGACCGTATTTACAACGAAACTTTGACAGGGACCGACTTTACAATATGAAAGTATAATAGGGAGCCTCCCTAATTTTCACTAAAATTAATGCTAATAAATCTGCATGCTCTAATATTGTGCTCTTAACTATATTTTTATTTACTTGCATTGTTTTTTGTCTACAATTGCATTATTAAAAAAAATCAAAGAAAAATCCATTTGCAATTGCATTGTTAATATACATTTGATTTCTGTTTTACATTAATCTCATTTTATTTTTATTTTCTTAAGGGAAGACCCAAATTCACATAAAGTGGGGAGTTCATAACCCATCTTTAACCTAGAACATTGCTTTCCATTGTAGAAAATTGACCAATGATAAAGATTAGATGTTGGACCTAAGAGTGTCACGAGCTTATTAAGGGAAAGTTTGTGTTTTGATAACCTGATTTATTTTATTGAAAATATCTCTTGGTATCTATGAAAACGACATTTTTCGATCACTTGTATATATCACAGTGATTCGTTGATATTATAATGATTGTTTCTTTGAAGAACTTAAACCTTTAGCTGCATTGCTAATGTAATTTGTGGTGCACCGATAACCACTATCTGTTTCTAGGCTAAAAATTATTTTGCTAATTTAAACCAAAGTGTCTTGATATAGATTTGGGTTAGGAGTTACTAAGGGCAGAAAACAACTGGTTAAGTTTTCACATTCATTTAGTTGCATTCATTCATGCACATATAATAAAACAAAAATAATTCAAAAATCAAAAACAAAAATCATTTTTCTTTGAACATACACTTCTATTTTTTTTCCTTTCTCAAAAAAACCCAAAAAAAAACATTTTAACACATATTAATAGTCCAAAAAATAACTCTATTAAATAAATTCAAAAAAAAAAGAACAAATTCCTACTTTCGATAAATAAATTCATTTCGATTCAAATCACTTCACCTTGTTTTTTCACTTTTTATTCTTTTTTTCGTATGCATGAGCATTTGGACTCATAATATATCAGCAAATCGTTCAATTTTTAGAAATCTTCCTCCTTAAATGGCTACTGAAAACCCGCCTAAAACTCTTATGGATAGAATAATCTTCGATCGAGTTTCTATACCTTCTTGTATCACTTTGGTCGCTCCAACAGATAGTTATTTTAAAACCCATTCGAACCACATCAACACACTTTCAAAATTTGGCAACCGAGATACAAGTAATACTTGTATCTTTCTATCAAAATTTGAACAAGTATGCAACCATTAAACTTTAACAGTTATGTGATGATAGAATCAAACTTAGGTTAATTCCATTTACACTTTCCAATTCCGCCGAAAAATGATTATATGACTTGCTTTCAAATTTGTTTAGAACTTGGGATGAAAATGTATAAGTATTCTTAAAGAAAATTAACCCTCTTGAAAAAAATTAAATTCAAATGAAATTGTAAAATTTCATCAATTTAAGGACGAATCATTTGAAAAATACTTTGAAAGATTTAAGGAACTTCTAATCAGATGTCATACCACAATATCATCTTTGTCGAATTATTTACGATGGTGTCGAAAAAATTTCTCAAATTGTGCTTGAATTAATGTGCCAAAGAAATTTTCTAACACAACATCACGACATCGCTTGGAAATTTCTTGAAAATTTAGCAAAAAAATATGTGAAGACCCGTAACTTCCCCGGTAAGGAAAGAGCGGATACTTTGAGAACAACACACAAAAGAACGCAGACAGAAGAACATTTCATTGTTAATTACAACAATTCATCAGATTACAAGAATATACAGAGTATGAATGAATAAAATACATTCGATAAATATCAGAGATTACAGTAAATTACATAGTACCGGAAAAATAATACAATACACAACTGAAAGAGATATATGGATACAAAGCTTTCCGGATATCATTCCAGCTGTAAACTAGGATCTTGTGAATATAAATCTGCAAAACCAAAACTACTAGCTGCCTGCATCAAAATAAGGGCACCCAGAGTTTAGATTAAAACAATAAACTCCAGGTCAGTCATGGGACTTGTGTGAGAACTAAAACAGTTATTAATCTTTATTTCAAAGTTAGGTAAATCAAGGGACCACGCCGTATAACACGGAATGGGTTTCCTCCCAATAACACCAGTGCATAAAACAACAGCGCAATGCTAAATAAAGAAAATGAAGCTATCATAAGACCCAGTTCCATCACACAATGCAACGCAAGCCGGAGGATAGGGTTTTTCCTTATAATAGCCAAAGAATGCTTGATACGCTAAATTTCATCTTTTATTACTATAAATGTATAGTGTCAAAACAAATTCAATCATAAGTTAATCATAGACGGCATGGGTACGATATATCATGCCGCCAATACTAGGCTCTACAATCAAAACCGCACATGTCACGTATTGGAAGTTGGATTTCCATCTGTGAACCGAGGCAAAAGATAGTCCTCACCGGCTTCGAGACTCTCTAGCCCGAGCCTCAGGGTCAGAGCGCATCAACCCTTGGATCGTCAGGGCCGGTCCACCGATGTGGATTAAACTTAAACCCTGGACACTGCGTTTCCCCGCCCTTTGGGGCGTAAATGAGCCAACAAATGACTCCATCGGCTCCACATAGTCACCAATATATCCGAGGCGCCTCGCAACAGCAATAACCACATAAGTCAAACTCGTCAGGGCGTGTAAAACCACTGACACCACTTCTAACTAGAAAGAAATGCATGCCCTCCCTGATGTCCTCTCCCGTTTCTGGTTCACAACCGAGGTGTGAGGCTCGCGAATTAACGCTACACAAAGTTGTGCCATACAGGCTGTGCTTTGATCATCAACCACAAGACTCTGCTTTTCAACAGAAGCCTTGATCATTTGCATCTTAGCATGCCACACAGGCAAACCACTCCATACAACCGATATGCATCAATCACACAGAATGATATCCAATGTTAGACACACAGTCCATTTACAAGTCCGTTCTGGGTCTGAACAAAACCGGAGGCTCCTTGTACCTCGCATATCCATCGATCTCCAAATATGTCTGGACGACCACTAACTGATTCCCTCCTCCTGGGTGTACGGCCCAAGCAAGATCATCAGTAATCACCCAAACGACTTGAAGACCTCCAGTCTTCGACTACCGTCTTCACCTTCGACTTACCGTCGTATCAGTTATTCAAAATGGGATAAACCCGGTCTTTCCGAATAACTCGCGTATATAATAAACAAGTGTTACACAAACACAACATACATTTATTTTATTTCCCAACCTATTTATCCCATGAAGTAAAACTGGTCATACTTCATATCTAGCACCACGGTGTTATCGGTAAATTCAATTACCATTTCACGTTCAAATCTAATTAAAGATTTAACTATCGCCTGGAGCCAAACTGGTGATACTCCATTCTCGATCTTTTCAATCTAATTAAAGATTCATTAAAACTCCACTTAGTTTTAATCTTTAACTGGGTTAAAGAACCGATGTCATTTAAAACACGGTTCACGATAAACCCAAAATCACATTCCATTCTATCAGCCTTTAACCGTAAAATAGCAAGTGAGCAATCCCCTGAATATTAATCCCGAAAGCCGAAACCAACATCAGATCAATACCCAAGAATCCATTCAACTTAACTAATCTCCAGTTAGTTTCTGATTTTCTTAACTCGGTTGGGTCTAAGAACAGTATTATTGAAGATACCGTTCACGACAACCCAAAATCACATTCCATTAATTATCGGGTTAAAGAACAAGTGTCATTTATAACACCGTTCACGATAAACCCAAGAATCAATTCAAATTTAATTCCAATTAAATATCATTTAATTGGTACACTTCATTAAATCTAAATAAAAAGATTTAATCTTTTTCTCAATTGGGTTTAAGAACAGTGTTAATGAAGACACCATTCACGACAAACCCAAATCACATTTGATTTTAAATACAAGGCCCTGAATAGAAAATATATCGGCTTATATTCAATATCAAATTCTACGATCAACAAATATCATATTGGAAATAGCGATATAAATATATCTTTTAAATTTCCATAACAATATCTGTATAATCACGAAATCCAACATCGAAATATTCCAAAGACAATTTCGATTCAAATCAATTTCCACTTTATATATTGGAAATTCTGGTTATTTTCAAAACCATTTCAAATTCACTTTATTTATTTTAAAAATAAATAGAATTATAATTCTATTTCAAAACTAGTTCATTTCGATAAAAATCTATTTTTATCTTTTCAAATATGGAATTTTTCATCCCAATTCTTCACATATAATTTCTTATGATTTTACACAAATTATTACTATTTTTAATAATTTTATCAAGGCCTGTACAGTCGATTTCCATCAACGGCCATCGAACTGCACTTACAGCGACTTTTCCAAATTTGATTTGGACATAATTCCAAATACAACCGTTAGATTTCAAATCTCTAATATTCGTTAGAAAGCTCTTTTAGATACGAACCCAACGGTTCCGGTTTTAGGAGAATCCGACGGTCGGATCTTCCGTAACGTCCATTCAAAATAAATGGTCAAAATTCGCGAATTGCCGCCACGCGGCGCGTTCTTTTCAGGCCATTATATTATATACATAATATATATAATATATACTTCGACGATTTCCTTTTAAAACATATTTTATAAATCATTTAAATTCGTTTTCAAAACGATTTCAACTTCCTTTTCGAATACAAATCAAGATTGAATTTTTCAATATAAATTCGTTTTAATTTCATTTCAAATCGATTTCAGATCAATTTCAATTTAATTCAAATTTCAATTCATTTCAATTTAATTCGAATTTCAAATCTATTCAATTTAATTCAAATTTCAAATCTATTCAATTTAATTTGAATTTCAAATCTATTCAATTTAATTCGAATTTCAAATCTATTCAATTTAATTCGAATTTCAAATTTATTCAATTTAATTCGAATTTCAAATCTATTCAATTTAATTTGAATTTCCTTTCAAAATATTCGATTTTGAAATCACTTTTCAATATTCATTATAAAAACGAATATAATCGATATAAATATCGTTCGCGTCAAAATAGCGCATATCTAATCAACACGGCTTTATATATTTCTATTTCAAATATTCTATTCAAATATTTCGTTTCAAATATTTCTTCTCAAATATTCTATTCAAATATTTCTCTTCAAATATTCTATTTCAAAACTGGAATGAGGCCCAATCAATTACCATAGATTTTATTCCTATGGATTCCCATACAACGCATGTATATATCAACAATGACAAATAATCAACCATCATCCAAAGTGCATTCTACACTGTATATGCATCAAATATAAATATTTAACGCTTATAACAGTCTGTCAATCAATCGATCGACATACAGCTAATTATTGGGATTAGTGTATGTCATATATCATCCCAATACCCGTGTGGGGTTTCAAACAATCAAACACAGATTTTATTTGTGCAGTTGGGCGATGTGTAAAATTTATCATCCCAATCAATATCAGTCAAATGTGTGTATATAAACAAATCGTTCGATTTGTTTATATTAATTTATTTCATTTCATATACACGTTAAAAATTCTATTTTTAACTATAAAAATATTTTTATTTCATTCCACATCACATAATCAACTACACATCAAAATCAAACAAACAAACAAACAAACCGTCCATGGTCTGTGGACGACGGGTGTCGGGTGCTACTTAACACCGTCTGCATCCTAATATATATGTTAACTAGAAAATTAAATTAAAAGTGAGAAGTTCTCACTGACTAGCTAAACCAAACGCCACGACTCTTCATATGTAGGAATCTTCTTCGTTCTCGCCTTTTGTCAATTTCGTTGTCCGTAGCCACAACATATATAAAAATCACATTTTTATATTGTTGCTGCTATGTATATAAAAATCACATTTTTACACTGCTATTATATAGATAAAAATTATATTTTTATACCGCAACTACACAGATAAAAAATCTATTTTTACACCGCTAGTAATATAATAAAAATTATATTTTTATTACTCTACATGAATAAAAATCACATTTTTATTCTTCGTATGATATAAAGATCGAATTTTTATTATCTATACAGTATAAAAATCATATTTTTATTCTCTTTTCAACCAAATACAAAATCCTATCTTTTCATATAGAAAGATCTAATCTTTTCACATAGAAAAAATTAACCTTTTTGAAGTTAAAAATTGAACCTTCTACATGTTAAAAATCATTTCTTTTATATGTTAAAAATCTCAACTTTCTATATTGTTGTTCATATCAAAATCCTGTCTTTCTCTTCATAAAGAACAAATTTTATGGTTATTTTCATATAATAAAAATCAAATCTTCTTACTTTTAAAAATTATAATCTTTTTACTTTTCAAAAATCATAGCTTTTACCTTTCAAAAATCCTAGCTTTTATACAAATGAAAATTGTATTTTTATCTTAGCCAAAATCATATTTAAAACCGATTTTAATAATATGTTTTTAACATATATAAAAAAACTGATTTATATATATATATATATATATATATGTTTAACACAAACAAGATCAGATTTTTAAAAAAAAAATAAACGAAAAAGCTCACCTTCGCTGGCTTGGACGTTGACCGCGCTAGGGGGGCTGTTGGACGCGGGCGCCGGGGAATCCTTGCAGGTGGTGGGGTGGCAGAGGGGGTGGCAGCGTCGGATTTGGTGGGGAAAGGGAGGGCTCGCGTCGCGCACAGGTGGCGGAGGAGGGGGGACGGGTAGCGTCGCGCGTAGGGGGGGGGGGGGAGGGGGTAGCGGCGGTGTTCGTTAGGTTTTTTTTCTCTTTTTCTTCTGAATGATGAAATGGGGAGGGGGGCTGAGGGTATAGAGATGAAAGGGGGATTTTATTTTTTTATTTTATTTAATTATTTAATTTCAAGAAGCAACTTTTTATTTCGACCTCGAAATAAGGCCCACCGCCTATCGTCCATAGCTAATTACCCCCATTCCGAATGCAAAGGGATATGTATCGTAGGCTGATTCGACTGTTTCGATCAGTTTTCGTCAAAATCAATATATAACTCTATATATTGAATTTGAACGCATATTTCAATTTACCAGGGCCACATACTAACTATAAAAATTCCCAAAAGATTATTTCTAGCTTCATATTGATGATACGGTCCTAACAAAACTAATTTCATCGCATTTTGAGACCGTTGGAAAAATGGCCATTTTCCAGTCGATTAAAATCAACTGAAACTGGTCAAATGCGTTTTCCTTTGCCACGCTCACATATTGATTCGAAAAATTACGAATTTTGGAACCTAGCAATAATTTGACATCACGGATCCAACAAAAGTGGTTTCGTCGAAAACTGAGGTCGTTTGCAAAATTTCCATTTTTAAGGGCCAGAATTCCATAGCGACTATTCTGAATTTTCAACTGGACATATCTTTTGATTCCCGCTATGAAATTTTGATTCTTCGGATTCGTTGGAAAGATATTCTCAAATAGATTCAAATATTTTTGGTTTCACTAAAATCCAGTTTATTTTGAATCATGTACGTTCATTTGAATTTTTAAATCGAATTATCGAACTACCGCGCCATTTTCAATTCCTTTTATATATATAAATAAATATTTATATTCTAACGACGACGTATATAAATATATACGTTCTAATTCTATTCAAAAATTTATTGTCGTTATAATTTAAAATAATTCATTTTAAATAATCAAAATTCACCAAAATTGCCAAAATAAAAATTTTAAATTGGCTCGGATTTCCAGGTTATTACAAAATCAATCCAAAGGGAATAATCTAATAAAAAATTAGTTTACTCATGATTGAGCGTCCATTTGATAGGATCATCTCTAGATGTAGAAGCTAAAATCGATGCAATAATAAACAAATTTGATAATATTCTTTCAACAAATCAAATGAACCAATCTTCCCAACCCTTATATTATAAGTATAACAATCATAGTGACATCGTCGATCAATGCCCTCAATTATTGGAATAACTCAATGCTTTTAATAAAGTTAGGGATGATCCGTTCTTTTCAACATACAACCCCGGTTGGAGAAATCATCGTAACTTCACTTGGAACCGACATAATTCCAATTCGAATTTGGTTCGACCTACTTTTCAAGGATTTCCGAGCAGTCTTTCGAATCTTCCTCTTCAAATGAACCAATTCTTTAACAACCCGGAATTTCTGAACTAATTTAAAATTTTTATTTTAGCAATTTTAATGGGTTTTGAATATTTAAAATGATTTATTTTAAATAGTAACGACTAAAAATTTATTTAAATCAAAGTTAAAACGTATAAATTTATTTTAATTATAAAACTAGCCTAGGATGGCGTGGTTGTTTGAAAATTCAATTTTAAAATTTCAAATAGTCGCTACGGAATTTCTATATATATTAGTATAATATATAGCTCTTAAAAATAGCCATTTTGCAAACGACCTCCATTTTCGAGAAACCACTTTTGTTAGATCCGGAATATCAAATTATTACTAGGTTTCAATTTTCATAATTTTTGGAATTAATGTGTGAGAGCAGTGAATTTAAACGTGTTTTGTCAATTCAGTTTGAATTCAATCGACTTGAAAATGACCATCTTTCAAATGGTCACCAAATTCGATGAAATTAGTTTTGTTAGGGCCGTATCGTCAAAACATAGCTAGATTTTTTTTTCTGGAATTTTTGGAGTCAGTACGTGGCCCCGATAAATTAAAATGTATGTTTAAATTCAATATATATTGATTTATATTTTAATTTCGATAAAAACTGACCAAATAAATAGAATTGGCATACAAAACATATTCCATTATGCCCGAAATGGGGTATTTAGCTAGGGGCGACAGTAGTTGGGTTTGATTTGGAATTTGAATGTGAAAACACTTTTTTTCGAATTAAATTAAATATAAATATATACAACCACGATCAAACCCTATCTCTATACTCCGCGTGGTCAAACCCCTTAGAAACTTCCGCCGCTCCAAAGTGAGTTGGAAGGCCGAAATCATCCCATTTTAATCTTCAAAAATCTTTCAATCGAGCCAATGATTTCCCAAACTCCTCAAGGAAAAATCAAAGACCTTAGCGAGATCTACTTATCCACCGGATATGATCGTGATTGGTGTTAAAACATGCTCGAATTTTGGTCAGAAAGTTGCGCCGCTCATTTCAGTTTTCCGGCGCCTGCTGACCAACGAGTTGGCTGAGATTACCGTGTTGCATGCATCTTTTGCTTTCATTTATTAATGCATAATATTTGTAAACCAATGCATGCAACATAATTACACTGCATGCAACTGATTTCTTCTTTCTTTTAATGCATGCATTACATTGTTATTTACATTAATCTTTTCTTCTTTCTCAATGCATGTATTTATTACATGCAATAATATATTATCATTATTTTATTTTTCCTTTAGGTATTTATGTCCATGCATTTATATACGCATATTCACTATTTGAATATTTAATTGTTATAAAATGCGGGGTGTTACAGTAGAGGAAAGGTTTAAGAGATAACTAGTTAATTAATTTAATTAATAATCATTAGTTAATTATATTATGTAATTAAAGTTTAAACTGCCATATCTTTTGTATACAGACGCAGAATCATGCAATTTCAGAAGCATTGGAATCATGGTGAAAAAAACTATGCTATGGAACTAACCAAAAAGATTTAGAAGCAGTTAATTTTTTTTGTTTAATTTAACTAAAACAATCGTTTTAGCGATTTCAAAACCGGTTAATGTGAGAACTCTCTCACTCAAATATTTTGTACAGTTATTTATTTTTATAACTGAATATACATTGATTGCTTATTGTCATTTATATTTGATTTAATTATCACAAATTTTTATATGGTGCATTGTAGCTCACATCATAGTTGTTTGAAAACACGATGGATGAATTGTCGCTTGTTTGTGTTATAAATTGAATGTGATTTTGAAATAATTAATATATTAAAATGGTGTTAAATTATTTGTGGTAGTTGAAATTGGGTTAATTATCCATTTACAAGTTAATCAACTTGTTTATGTTTACCCAATTTAAGTGATATCAATTGGAATGAATAAATAATTTACTAATTGGTTATTTATTGGCTTAAAACCGCACACGAGTCCTGGGATGATAAATTTTTCCCACATCTCCCTTGTTTTTAGTTCCATGTCAATCAATTGGTTGATAGATCATTATAAGCATTATTTAATACTTATACACTTATAGATGACACTCTAGATGTGAATTGGATGCTTAATAGTTGTTTATAACTATTGTTGAATACAAGTGATGTAAAATCCATATAACTTAAATTATATGCTAATTGGTTGAATCTCATTTCAATCTAGAAGAAAAACGAATATTTTAATATAATATTCGGTGAAAGTTTGAAGTTTGATTTTGATGTCCGGTTTTGGATGGATACAAAAATTATAAAATTGTTATAAACATCAAGAAAATTGGATTTCAAACTCTGATATTTTGGAAATATTATTATTTTAATTATAATAATATAGGATGTTCAATTTTGATTTAAAATTGAAGTGAAAGTAGAAATCATTTTTAAATGAAATTATAAACGTTTTATAAAATAATAGAAATGGATGAAATCTATTATGTATAATATAACGGCCTAAAATGAAGATTCAATCTCTAATATTTTGGAAATATTATTATTTTAATATTATAATAATATAGGATGTTCAATTTTGATTTAAAATTGAAGTGAAAGTAGAATCATTTTTAAATGAAATTATAAACATTTTATAAAATACGTTTTGAATAGAAATGGATGAAAACTATTATGTATAATATAATGGCTTAAAATGAAGATATTTGATTTTGAAATAAAAGAATGAAATAGAATTCCAAATGGCAGTTGTATATAATTTATAATATTTATAAATTATTTTGGTAAACGTTTTTTATTTTATTTTAATTATAAATCAATTTCGGGCTTGAATAGAATGTGTCACGCAGGGACAGTTCGCGAACGTCAACCCGTAACTTTGAATTGATATAACGAGAGATCCGACCGTCGGATTCTCTTGAAATTGGAATTGTTGGAACCGTAATGAAATGAGCTTTAAATTAAAATGAGAATTTTTGAAATCCAATGGATAGAATTTAAAATATGTCTGAATTAGTTTTGGAAAAGGTCGCTATGGATGCAGTTCGGTGGCCGATATTGGAAACCGACTACAAGGGCCTTAATAAAATTATTAAAAATATGAAAAAATTATGTAAAATCATAATAAATGATTTGGAAAGATTTTGGACGAAATACTCCATATTTGAAAAGATAATAGATAATTATATCTGAATGACCTAGTTAACAACTAGATAAAGAACTGAATGGCATTGAAATGGCTTTAATATAACCAGAGTTTTCCAATATATAAATTAGATTAGATTTGAATGGAAATTATCTTTGGATATTTCGGTATTGGATTCTATGATTATACAGATATTGTTGAGGAATTTGGAAGATATTGATATCTTTATTTCCAATACAATATCTGTTAGTTTCAGAATTTGATATTCAATATAAGTCGATATAATTTCTATTCAGAGCCTTTTATTTAATATCAAATGCGATTTTGGGTTTGTTGTGAATGGCGTCATTAATAACGTGGTTCTTAAACCCGATTGAGAAAAGAATATTTTTTAATTAAGATTAATGAAGTTTTTCCAATTAATAAGCATATTTGGAATTAAATGGAGGTTGATTTTGGGTTCACTGTGAACATTGTTTTAAATGACATTAGTTCTTTAACCTAATCAAAAGTGAAGTTATGATTTGGAATTTAAAATATTTTAATTAAGATTTAATGCAATATTCTAAAGAGAAGTTTTCCGATTTAATAAACTAAATTGGAATTGAGTGGAATTTGATTTAATAATAATTGAGATGAGCTTCTATGAAGGAAGACCGTTACTCTTTATGGAATTTAAAAGGCTTTGCCATTATTCCACTTATAGTATTAGTCAGATACGGAAATTTATATTGATTACGACTGATTCGATTTCCATGAAGGTTCCATATTAAATTAAAGATCATTTTGGGTTTATCATGAGCGATTATTTAAACGACATTCATTCTTTAACCCAGTTAAAGACAAGATTAATTTCATAAGTTGAATAATCATTAAATAATGATTTTTGGAAGACTAAAGCTAATATGGAGTTTTAATGAATATTTAATTAGATTGAAATGGAATGACATAATTAAATTTACCGAATTCGAGAAATGTTCGAGATGGAGTACCTAATTTTACTCAATGTGATAATTAAATCTTCAACTATATTTGAACGTTAAATGGTAATTAAATTTAGCGATAACATAATGGGTTTCAGATATGGAGTACTACCAGTTTTGCTCCATGGGATGAATAGGTTGGGATTGGGATAATAAAATGAAACATTACTTCAGTAAGGCTCGGATTTGGCTTAATAGGCTCGGATTGTTATAATAAAATGGATAATAGATATTTTACTTATATAGAGTTGGATGACGGAAAGCGAGGTACCTCGGATTTGGCTGCACAAGGCCCTTAATGGTCGACATACTAACCAAGATGGTGGACATACTGACCAGGTGAAAGGTTCTATGGGCCCGGGGAATGTATTGCTTGTGGTATTGCCAATCAACGACGGCTGACCGACCCTACTGCTTCTAGAGGAACATGCATGTGAGTCCTGGGCATGTGCTCGAATGTGCTTAGTTTGGAAGAAGAGATCCCTATGCCTCGGTTCATAGATGGAATCCAATTTCCAATACATAACTTTCGATTTCAGTTGTAAATCTATATGGCGACATAGTAGGATGGGGTATTATGTTGTCTATGATTGATACATTTATTTTTGAAGTTGTTTTTTGCACTATGCACTAAAGAAAAATTTCGGGTATCAAGAATGTTTGGCTATTATAAGTTAAAACTCTATCCTCCGGCTTGCGTTGCATTATATGATAGGACCTGAGTCTTATAATAGCTACATTTTTCCTTTTTATCATTCATTGTTTGTTTTATGGTATTCTTGGGAGAAAATCCATTCTGTGTCATACGGCGTGGTCCCTTGATTTACCCAATATTAAATAAAGTTAATAAACACTAGTCCCATGACTGGCTCAGAGCTTATTGTTTTCCACTTAAACTCTGGGTGCCTATATTTTCCACACGGGCAGCTAGTAGTTTTGGTTTGCAGATATTTCTTTTCACAGGAACCTGGATTAAGGCAGGAGCTATACTCTAGAATGCTTTGTATTTGTGTATTTCTTTCAGCTGTTGTAGTTGATGTTTTCCTCTGCACATTTTATTCATGTATTATATTTCCGTTGCTATGTATTTTTAAACATTGATATTATCATTTTTCACTATATATTATTTATTCGTACTCTAATATCTTGTACTCTGATGTAAATTGTTGTAATAGCAATAAAATGTTCTCTTTTTTTGTGTTCTGATGAGTCATGTTCTCAAGGCAATCCGTCTTCTCGTTCGATTTAGGCCGGTCGGGAAGTCCGGGTCATTTCAATAGAACTTAAGTTTGCTTAGCTAGAAATTTATAATACTTAGTTAATTTTTATAAGCCTGTTTAATTTTCATAAATCTCGATTAATTTTTGTAAATTTAATTAGCTTCGTTAATATATTATTATATTTATATAGTATTTAGTAAGTTTTTATATTATAATACTTCGTTAACTTAGTTAATTTTAATAAATTAGTTAACCTGTAAATATTTTATAATGTATTATTATGTTTGGTATATACTGAGATTATTATTATTATAAACTTGTTAATTTTTATAAAACTTTGTTAACTTGGTTAACATTTCATAATTTATAGTTTCCTATTATATATATATGTTTAATACTTAATTAATTAATTAATTTGTGAACTATATTTAATTTATTACCATTATTATCTAAAAAGATATAATCAAATTCGTTAAATTATTATTATTGTTAAAAATTTGGATAATTTTTATAAAAATTAGTCGACTTGGTTAAAATTTCTAATTTACTATTATTAGTATAAACTGATTTAATCATTAGTAGTGTTGTCATTATAAATATGATAATTTTTATAAATATAAGTTAACTTTGTTAATATTTTATAATTTATTATTGTTCTTAGCTTAGTTAAGTATTATTATTATTATCATTATTACTATTAGTATAAACTTGTTAATTGTTGAAAAAAATTAGATAACTTAGTTAAATTTTACACTTGCCGACAACTGCCGACGTGATACATAAAAATTGCCGACAATTAGATAACTTGTTAATTGTTTTAAAATTACTTAAGCAGTAAAACGTGAACCTACAATTGCTGACGTGAGCAAATACTGAGATACCGTTTTAAAATACCGATTACTTATGAATTCTTTTTTTTCACGAAATAAATCTGAACTACCACATTCGCATGAACTCAAAACCGTGTAACTTTCCCCTTTCTCCCTTTTTTTATTTCCTTCTTCTCTATACTGATTATCCCACTTTTTTCCTTCCAATTCTGTCATTCTCTGTGGAACTAATTACTGAACATACTCCCCTCCTTCCCTGAATTTTGTTCCCTTCCCACTCAATACCCACTGTGGGAAACCGTTAACCACTACCTCCCTTTTTGGGTTTCCCATCCGAACATCATAAGATTTTTTTTCCCTGTCCCGTCAGGCAAATCAACTTCCCCTTTTTACTTTTTCCACTTTGCATCCCCAAGTTAACAACCGACGACCTTTCCAAGGTTTAATGCATAACCCATTGATACATAAACATCACCGAAACTTTCAACAAAGTTTGATGGTTTTATTTTCTTCCTCTTATTACGATAATCATTGGCTAGATTTAAGCACTCAAATAATGTTATTAAACTTGATATATGATGAATATTTTAACCCCACTTTATTGATTCATGTACGTACCAACTTACAACACATCATTATAGTTGGGAATGATTATAACAACCTTTTCTTGTGTAATACAACACAATGTATGTTAAGATATGTCAAACAAACTGATCCATGGTAACTATATGTAACAACTTGCCTTTCTGAAATCAATTCATATTATTCATTAGACTACTCTTATTTACTATAAATCATCTTATAAATAAATTTCCAAATACAACTTTAATTTCACATATATATATATATATATATATATATATTTCAAACTTTATATTATTCCTGTTAATAAAAGTAAAAAAATTCTTTGTCATACTTATTAACACATTATGTTTACATTAAGCCTTAGCATGGATCATATTTAAAAATCACTTTTCATCATTTATCGAATTTGATCAAAATATGTTATAATTTGAGCTAAGAGTTAAACAACGAAGAACCTAACCAACATGAGTCTATAAATGGTGGATACCCTAATTAGATCAAATCAAAGAATATTTAAGATTTTGGAGACCATTTATTATAAATTTCTAAGATAGATTAGAGCAAGGATCGAAATTTAGATTTAGGAAATCCTAATCAAAGAGAGATGTGTCAAATAACTGGAACTAAGAAAAGAACTCTTAGAAATAGTTATATTTTGAAACAACTATTTATATCAAAAATACCTTTAAATTATTTTCAAAATTCTTTATATTTTTTAAAATACGCCCTCTCAAGAACGATTTTGTGATTGATTCTTACTCATTATAGGGTATCGCTACATTATCCCTAATGAGTTTTAAACCCCATAAGCTAAAGTTTTTACTAAACTAAAGCTCTGATACCAACTATTTTATGGTGGGTTTACGGTACTATATATACTATAACATTAAAAACAGTGTAAGGGTAAAAATGTAATCCTTCTTATGTTATTTTCAATAGTCTATTTAACTATAAACACCATTATAATAGTGTATTGTATTATATGATATCTAGTTTGATTGATCCTTAGAGGGTGAAAATCCTAAACATCCTTTAAGTTACTAATGCATTTCATTGAATATTTCATCTGAGTTGATTCACTTATATAAGAATGTTAGTCCAGATCTGATTTTTTTTGTATTGCATTATTGCTCAGGTCAGATCGAGTATTGTAGTATTGAGATTTCGCCTTTAGAAGCTAAAGACGGTTGAGGACATCATCTTTATTTATTGATTTTGGCTATTTTTCTTTGTATTAGAAATTCATGTATTTAGACTTCCGCTATGTTCGATTCTATAACTCTGATATTATGTATAAGTTTTGAAATTTGTTTAGTAGCTTCATGAACTACTATTGTATTTTATTTATTCCACTGCGAGATATTCTACTTTTCTGTGTCTGTGATTTGATTTATTAAGCCCCATAGTTAAAACAATCTTCTTTTTCGAATGATTTGTGTTGGTTTTATTACCGACTTGAAGCAGTCGAAAAGGCAGGATGTTACACTATATAATTGTTTTTAATTGATTCAAGCATAGAAAATAGTAAAGTATGTTATAAAGTTCAATATCAAACTATACATGATTATATGGTATTGGTTTATCTGATACTTTTAGTTCTATTAATACCTCGTATAATTGTATCATACTTTAGTTATATCACAATTAATATCTAAGCATGTTTGTTTAGACTAGTATAAAAATTATGCAATACAGTTGTCTGTTAATGCGTCATATTACTTATATCATATATTTATCTATGTCTAGCATGGTCAACTTAAATGCATAAACATCATTGTTCCATCATTAACTTATAAAATTTTGACATTTTTATCAAATTATGCAATCAAAAAGCTATAAGAAAGAATTAAAACTGTTTGAAAGAAAAGGCAATTTCGTTCCTAGTAGTTTACAATCCACATTTCATTGGTTTATTCTTGATTACAGATATGATTCTCTCCTTATTCACCTAATTATTTGTGAATAACTAACAAATCTATTTATGATTGAAGGAGTAGATTAGCACGATAATATAATTTAAAATTTTCTACTCTAACCTGTATGTCGTTATACACATGAACATGATTCAACAATATTCCTTCTTTGGAGGTGGAAGATTTAGGGTTTATCCGGTCCCTTTTCAATTTTTGATAACACTATTGTCTACTTCTGTTTATGTAATGATGTCATGTGTGCAGGGGAGAATCTATGTAGAAGAGAGAGGGTGCAGCTGACCCTCCTCAAAAATAATATTTTAGTATACGCTGCCTACTTTATACCCAGTTTTGTCCAGTTTTTCCCACTTTTGCCTATTTTTTTGAAACGACCCGAAATCCCCCTTACGGGAAATCCCGGATTGAATTGAGAACATGACAAACTAGAATACGAACAATAGAATATTTCATTTGCTATTACAACAATTTACATCAGAGTACAAGAATATATCAGAGTATGTATAAATATTACACAGCGGAAATAAAGTAATATCAGAGTTTAAAATACATAGTAGCGGAAAATATATCAAATAGCACAACTGAAAGAAATACACGGATACAGAGCTTTCTAAATATAGCTTCAGCTGTAAATCCATGATCCTGTGAAAATAATATCTGCAAATACCAAAACTACTAGCTGCCCATGTAGGAAATAGGGGCACCCAGAGTTTAGGTAGAAACAATCAACTCCGATTCAGTCATGGGACTGGTGTGAGAACTAAAATGTTATTAGCTTAATTTTTAAATTAGGTAAATCATGGGACCACGCCATATAACACGGAACGGGTTCATCCCCCATGAATACCAGTGCCTAAAAATAAACAGCACAATGCTAAAGAGAAAATTGAAGCTATTATAAGACTCAGGTCCATCACACAATGAACGCAATCGAGGATAGATTTTTCCCTTATAATAGCCAAATATGCTTGATACGCGAAATTTCATCTTTTATTATTACTATAAGTGAAGAAATCAACTTCAAATATAAATGTATCAATCATAGGCGGCGTAGGTACCATTATATTATGTCGCCATATATATATTTTTTATAATTAAAACCGAATATCACATATTAGGAATTGGGTTTCCATCTATGAACCGAGACAAGGGATCTTCCTCACTGATTTCGAGACACACTAGCAAGTGCTTCAGGATCCCCCGCAGTGAACCCCTTTGATCTTCATGGTCGGTCATCCGTCGATGATTGGTTATACCATAAACTATATGTTAGCCGGTTCCATCGAACCTCCATAATGTTCAGTCCAGCCGACCATATCGAGAGCCATTTAAGGACTTACCTCGCCCTCGGGTACCTCGTATATCTATCATAATAGTATGCAATATCCACATGAGTAAGCAGGCTGGGCTCCATACAATGACGCTACCCGTAGCTAGAACTAACATATGTCCTTTTCCATGCTGTCACTATCCTGTTTTTGGTTCATACCTGGATGTGAAGCTCGCGAATTAACGCTACACAATGCTATGCTATTTAAAGTCATGCTTTGATCATCAACCACAAGAATTTGCTTTTCGACAAAAGACTTGATCATTTGCATCTTAGCATGCCACACTGTCATTCCACACCGTACCACTGATTTCCACCAATATATAATCTCTAAGCTTGTACGTCTAAGAGAATGGTGTTAAGCAAGAGAATAAATTATCCGTCACCAAACAGATATATATTTAGCAGAGATCAACGAATACATTATAAAGGAATCAATGTCAGACATACCATCCATTTGCAAGTCCGTTTTGGGTCTGAACGAAACTAGAGTCACATTATTCCTTGTCCCATATGTCCAATATAGGAGAGAGGCCTTAGCATATCTGGTCGATCTCCAAGTACGTCTGGACGATCACCACTTATTACCTTGTCTTGGGTGTACATCCTAATCAAGACATCAGTAATCATCCAAAAGATGTGAAGATCTCCGGTCTTCAACCACTGTCTTCATCATTGACTTATCGTCGTATTAATTGTTCGGAATGGGATAAACCCGGTCTTTCCGAATAACTCGCATGTCGTATAATCAAATGATATAAAAACACATTATATGCCTCATTCCAATCTAGAATATTCTTTCATTCAAATATTCTTTTCATAATTTAAACCAAATTAAGGTTTTCCAAACTAGTCAGGATTAGCGAACCTTACCGAAGAAATCATTTATTTTATTTCCCAATCCCAACCTATTAATCCCATGGAGCAAAACTGGTAGTACTCCATATCTAACACCCACGGTGTTACCGGTAAAATTAATTACCATTTCACATTCAAATCTAATTAAATATTTAACTATCGCTTGGAGCAAAACTGGTGATACTCCATTCTCGATAATTTCCCAAATTTGATAATTTAAATTATCACATTCACATTTCTATCTAATTAAAGATTCATTAAAACTCCACTTAGTTTTAATCTTCCAACAATCATTATTTAATGATTATTTATCTTCGGGAAATCAAACATGCCACATTGACAATCTACACCATACCATTGATTTTTGCCGATATATAACCTCTAAGCTCATACGTCTCGGAGAAGGGTGTTAAGCAAGAGAATAAATTCTACGCCCCCAAACAGGTATATATTCAGCAGAGATCAACAATACAGTTCGAAATACAATTTTAGACATTTAGTCCTGTCTTTTACTAGGTTAAAGAACCAATGTCAGTTAAAACATAGTTCACGATAAACCTAGAATCCTATTCCATTAACTATGGAATCTTCACGGAAAACAGATAAATATATAATCGATATCAATTTCCGTATCCGACTAATAATATAAATAAAATAACGACTAGGCCTTTTAAATTCCATATATATTAACAGTCTTCCTTCACAGAAGCTCATCTCAATTATTACCGAATCGAATTCCATTCAATTCCAATTTAATATATTAAATTGGAAAACTTTACTTTGGAAAATTTCCATTAAATCTTAATAAAAAGATTTATTAATTCCAAACCATATCCTCACTGTTAATTGGGCTAAAGAACCAATGTTATTTAAAACATAGTTCACGATAAACCCAAAATCCCATTTCAATTCAATTCCAATTAAATATTTATTAATTGGTAAATTTCTCTAAGTATTAATTAAAAGATTTATTCTTCTCTCATCGGGGTTTAAGAATAGTGTTAATAAAGACACCATTCATTACAAACCCAAAATCTGATTTGATATTAAAAACAAGGCTCTGAATAGAAATTATATCGACTTATATTCAATATCAAATTCTGAAACCAACAAATATCGTATTGGGAATAACGATATATATATATCTTCCAAATTCCTCAACAATATCTGTATAATCACGGAATCCAATATTGAAATATTCTGAAGATTATTTCCATTCCAATATATTCATAGGAAAATTCTGGTTATTTTAAAACCCTTTTACAAATGCAATTTATTTATTTAAAAATTGTTTGGACTATTTTTCTAGTTATTAACTAGTTAATTTCGATAAAAATATATTTTTCTTCTCAAAACTTGAATTTTTCATCCAAATCATTTATTATGATTTTACATAATTTTAATAACACCATATCGGTCGGTTCCAATAACGGCCACCGAACTACATCCATAGTGAACTTTTCTGAATTTGATTTGGTCATATCTTAAAATCCGACCGTTCAAATTTAAATTTATTATATCCTTAGAGATCTCTTTTCGATACGAACCCAATGACTCCGGCTTTAGGAGAATCTGATAGTCGGATCTCCCGTAATGTCAATTCGAAGTCAATGGTCGAAATTCGCGAACGGTCACTGCGCTCCGCGTTCTATTTAGGGCAGTTAATATATATTATATATATTTCATCGATTTCCATTTAAAACGTATTTTATAAATCGTTTTAAATTCATTTTAAAAACGATTCCAACGAACGTCGTCCCTAGCCAAATATCCCCATTTCAGACATAAAGGGATATGTTTCGTAAGCCAATTCGACTGTTTCAATCAGTTTTTATCAAATTAAAATATAAACCAATATATATTGAATTTAAATGTACATTTTAATTTACAAGGCCACATACTAACTCCAAAAATTCCCAAAAAATAAATCTAGCTTTGTTTTGACGATACGGTCCTAACAAAACTAATTTTGTTGAATTTGGAGGCCGTTCGAAAAATGGCCATTTTCTGGTCGATCCAATTCAAACTAAAAGTACCAAACACATTTAAATTCACTATGCTCATATATTAATTCCAAAAATTATGAATATTGAAACCGAGCAATAATTTGACATTCCGGATCCAACAAAAGTGGTTTCGTCGAAAACAGGGGTCGTTTGCAAAATGGCTGTTTCTAAGGGCTACATATTATATTAAATTCCATAGCGACTATTTTAAATTTTAAACTGGACATAACTTTCAATTTATATTATGAGATCTGAATTTTTCATATTCGTTAGAAAGATATAATTAAACAGATTCAAATATTTCTTGTTTTACTGAAATCCGATTTATTTTGAATTATGTACATTCATTTGAAATTTAAAATCGAATTTTCAAACTATTGCGCCATTTCAGGCTCATTTATAATTAAAATAAATTTATTCATTCTAACTTCAATTAAAATAAATTTTTAGTTATTATTATTTAAAATAAATCATTTTAAATCTTTAAAATCCATTAAAATAGCTAAAATAAAACAATTTAATTGGTTCTGAAATTCCGGGTTGTTACGATCTCCCCCACTTAAAATCTTTTCGTCCTCGAAAAGGAACGGAGCTTAAAGTTGTTTAACTAACCAACTCAACTTTCATTCTGGCTTTCATTTTTCAACTTTTCAGTTCCTAAGAATTTCAAATTTCTCAAAAAATTGGCTAACACCCTAAATTTTCGAAAAATTTCAACACAACCTCCTTTGTATGGGTTGATACTTAAAACCACAACTTGCCTCACCGGGCCCTCACCAATCCAGAAGAAAAAAGAAAAAGCCAATCGGCACATAAAGTCATCAAAACCTAAGAAAATAGTAAACATGTACCTATTTGTCGGACATACAATTTTATTCCTCTTCTTAGCTTCCATGCTATGACCTGTTCATTATATATACATGTATATGTATGCAATTCCAATCAAATTTCAATTCAGTTCAATATTTGATTCGATTTGGGTAAATTAACCTTTCATTCACATATGGGTTTTATCATTCCAATATTTTTTGTTAGTTACACTAATAATCAAACAACACAACCAGCAATTAATTAGTTCATTAAATTATCAAATATATCTTTAATATAATCAAAAATCATATTTTTAGTGCCAAATCACAATAATAAATTTTAACTAAGTTTGGTTCTCACACCTGTCAATTGGAAATATATAGATATCCCACTTTCGAAACTCGAACATAAACATTGCTGATGCTAGCAATCATTAGAATCATCTCCGGGCAACTAGAGTGTGATTCTATATATACCCAGTATACTTGAGACTTAATACACACATGGATCAGACATATATTAAAATCTATTTATATCTGATAGTCCAAAATCAATTTAAAATAAATTACTCAAATACGCATAATAAGATTTAAATTTTCAAAACAAAATTTGTTTCCATTTTTATTTTCAAAATAACACTCTTTAAAACTCATTCTAGGGTATTACTAGCCCTATCTCTAACAAGTCATTCTTATAAAATGTTACTAATCCTATCTCCAATGAATTCTTTTGTTTGGTTCTAATGTGCCTTGTTCTCGAGCTCTGTAAACCAAAGCTCCGGTACCACGATGAAACGACCCAAAATCCCCCATATGGGATAGCCCGCATTGAATTGAGGACATGACAAATCAGAACACGAACAATAGAACATTTCATTTGCGATTACAACAATTTACATCAGAGTACAAGAATATATCAGAGTATGAATAAATATTACACAGCGGAAATAAAATTATATCAGAGTTTAAAATACATAGCAGCGGCAAATACATCAGATAGCACAACTGAAAGAATTACGCGGATGTAGAGCTTTCCAAATATATCTTTAGCTATAAATCCAGGATCCTGTGAAAATAATATCTGCAAATACCAAAACTACTAGCTTCCCATGTGGAAAACAAGGGCACCCAGAGTTTAGGTAGAAACAATAAACTCTGAGTCAGTCATGGGACTGGTGTGAGAACTAAAATAGTTATTAGCTTGATTTTTAAAGTTAGGTAAATCACGGGACCACGCCGTATAACACGGAACACGTTTATCCCTCATGAATATCAGTGCATAAAAATCAACAGTGCAAGGCTAAAGAGAAAAATGAAGCTAATAAGACTCATGTCCCATCACATAATGAACGCAGTTGAGGATAGAGTTTCCTTATAATAGCCAAATATGCTTGATACATGAAATTTCATCTTTTATTATTACTATAAGTAAAGAAATCAACTTCAAATATAAATATATCAATCATAGGCGGCGTGGGTACCATTATATTACGTCACCATACATATATATATATATATCTACAACTAAAACAGAATACCACGTATTGGAAATTGGGTTTCCATCTATGAACCGAGGCAATGGATCTTTGAGACGACCCGAACTTCCCTACAAAGGAAAGACCGGATTGAATTGAGAACACGACAAATCAGAACACAAACAGAAGAACATTTCATTGCTTATTACAACAATTTCATCAGAATACAAGAATATACAGAGTATGAATAAATATTACACATTTACTAAACATCAGAGATTTACAAGTTACAATGCAGTAGAAAATAATACAAAACACAACTGAAAAGAATATACGGATACAGAGCTTTCCGAATACCATTCCAGCTGTACCAAGATCCTGTGAATATGAATCTGCAAAACCAAAACTACAAGCTGCCCATGTGGAAATAGCGGCACCTAGAGTTTAGGTTAAAACAATAAACTCCAGGTCAGTCATGTGGCTGGTGTGAGAACTAAAACAATTATTTAAAACTTTACTTTAAATCAGATATATCAAGGGACCACGTCGTATAACACGGAACGGGTTTCCTCCCAAGAATACCAGTGCATATAACAAAACAACGCAATGCTTTTTGGAAAAATGAAGCTATTACAAGACCCAGGTCCTATCACACAATGCAATGCAAGCCGGGGAATAGGGTTTTCCCTTATAATAGCCAAACATGCTTGGTAAGTTAAAACATATCATTTGATACTATTATAAGTGCATATTGTACAAAACAACTTCAAATATAAATGTATCAATCCTAGACAGCATTGGTACCATATATCATGTCGCCAATACTAGGCTCTAAAATCAAAAGCGCAATTGTCACATATTGGAAGTTGGATTTCCATCTGTGAACCAAGGCAAGGGATCGTCCTTACTGCTTTGAGACTCTCTAGCCCGCCCCTCAGGCAAGTACTATGTCAAGCCTTTGGAACACCAGGGCCGGTCCACTCGATGGGGATTAAAATGCCTGAACACTGCGTTTCCCCGCCCTATAGGGCGTCAATGAGCCAAATGACTCCATCAGTCCCAGATCGACCGATATAACCATGGCGTCTCGCTATCCATCATCCACATAAATAAAATTCCAGAGCGCGCAAAACGATGACACCACTCCTAGCTAGAAGGAAACGCATGCCCTCCCTGATGTCCTCTCCCGTTTCTGGTCCACACCGGGGTGTGAGGCTCGCGAATTAACGCTACACAAAGCTACGCCACAAAGGCCGTTCTTTGATCATCAACCACAAGACTCTACTTTTCAACAGAAGCCTTGATCATTTACATCTCAGTGTGCCACATAGGCAATTTACGCTATGCAACCGATGTCAATCAATCACACAGAATGAAATCCAATGTCAGACACACATCCATTTACAAGTTCGTACTAGGTCTGAACGAAACCGGAGGCACCTTATTCCTCCCCCATATGTCCAATACAAGGGAGAGGCCCTTGCATATCCGTCGATCTCCAAGTACATCTGGACGATCATCACTTATTACCTCTTCTTGGGTGTACATCCCAATCAAGACATCAGTAATCATCCAAACGATGTGAAGACCTCCGGCCTTCAACCACCGTCTTCATCCTCGACATATCGTCATATCAGTTATTCAGAATGGGATAAACCCGGTCTTTCTGAATAACTCGCGTATATAATAAACAAGTGCTATAAAAACACAACATACGCCTCATTCCAATCAAGAATATTCCTTTATTTAAATATTCTTATACTTTGGGAAAGGTTCCCATTAATTTTATCAAAGATAAATTCTTTAATCTTCCTTTGGATATAATTTCAATGTAATTAAAGATGTATTAAAACTCTACTTGGTTTTAATCTTCCCAAAAAAATCAATATTAACGATTGTTTAACTTGAGAAACCATATCCTGTCTTTAACTAGATTAAAGAACCAATGCCATTTAAAACACGATTCACAATAAACTCAAAATCACATTCCACTCCATCAGCCTTTAACCATAAATTAGCAAGTGAACAATACCCTAAGTATTAACCTCGAAGGCCGAAACCAACATCAGATCAATACCCAAGAAACCATTCAACTTAACTTATCTCCAGTTAGTTTCTGATTTTCTTAACTCCATTGGGTCTAAGAACGGTATTACTAAAGATACCATTCACGACAACCCAAATCACATTCTATTAATTATGGAATCTTTATGGAAAAATAAATCAATATATAATCAATATCAATTTCCATATCCGACCAATAATATAAATGGAATAACGGCAATGCCTCTTAAATTCCATATGTATTAATAGTCCTCCTCCACAAAAGTTCACTTCGATTATTATCAAATCGAATTCCATTCAATTCCGATTTAATATATTAAATTGGAAAACGTTACGTTGGAACATTCCCGTTAAACCTTAATAAAAATATTTATAAATCCCAAATCACATTTCACTGTAAATCGAGTTAAAGAACGAATGTCGTTAAAAACACAGTTCACAATAAACCCAATTCACATTAGCTTCTAACCGTAAATTAGTAAGAGAACAATCCCCTAAGTATTAACCCCGAAGGCCGAAACCAACATCAGATCAATACCCAGGAAACCATTTAACTTAAATATTCTCCAGTTAGTTTCTAATTTTCTTAACTCAACTGGGTTTTAAGAACAGTGTTATTAAAGATACCATTCACGACAAACCCAAAATCCAATTTGATATTAAATACAAGGCTCTGAATAGAAAATATATCGGCTTATTTCAATATCAAATTCTGAAACCAACAAATACCGTATTGGAATAACGATATATATATATATATATATTTCAAATTCCTCCACAATATCCGTATAATCATGAAATCCAATATCGAAATATTCTGAAGATAATTTCGATTCAAATCCATTCCAGTTCATATATTGGAAATCCTGGTTATTTTTAAAACCGTTTCAAATCCAATTTATTTATTTTAAAAATATTGGATTTATTATTCTAATTCAAAACTAGTTCATTTCAATAAATATCTATTTTTATCTTTTCAAATATGGAATTTTTCATCCTAATTCTTTCCAAATCATTTGTTATGATTTTACACAAATTATTGATATTTTTAATAATTTTATCAAGTCCCGTACAGTCGATTTTCATAAACGGTCATCGTACTGCACTTATAGCAACCTTTTTCAAATTTGATTTGGACATAATTCCAAATCCAACCGTTAAATTTCAAACCTCTAATATTCGTTGGAAAGCTCTTTTCGATACGAACTCAACGGTTTCGGTTTTAGGAGAATCCAACAGTCGGATCTCCCGTAATATCCATTCGAAGTCAATGGTCGAAATTCGCGAACTGCCACTACGGGGCGCGTTCTATTCAGACCATTATATTATATATATGTAAAATATATAATATATATTTTGTCGATTTCCATTTAAAACATATTTTATAAATCGTTTTAAATTCATTTTCAAAATGATTTCAACTTCATATTCAATTTCAAATCAAAATTGAATATTCCATATCATCGATATTTAAATGATAGTATTTTCAAAATATTATATTTCGAAAACAATTCCTTTTCGATATTCATTATAAATATGAATAAAATCGACATGAATATCGTTCACGTCAAAATGGCGTTAATCTAATCAACACGGCTTTATATATTTAAATATATCCGTGTCCATCCCAAATCGGACAAAAAAATCACATTTTGATCTTTTACTGAATATTATTTGAAAATATTCGTCATTTTAAAATATTCATTCTTTCTGAACTGGAATCAGACACGGTCAATTACCATATAATTTGATTTATATGGATTTCGTACAATACATGTATATAACAACAACGATAAACAATCAACCATCATCCAGAGTGTGTTCTACACTGCGTAAGCATTAAATATAAATATTTAACGCTTACAACAGCCTGTCAACCTATCGATTGACATACAACTAAACAGTTGGGATTAGTGTACGTCAAATATCACCCTAACACCCGTGTAGGGTTTCAATCAACAAATAATGAATTTTATTTGTGCAGTTGGGCGACGTGTAAAATTTATCGTCCCAATCAATATCAGTCAAATGTATGTACATAAACAAATCATCCGATTTGTTTATAAATATTTATTTAATTCATATACACGTTAAAATTTATATATTTAACTATAAAATATTTTATTTATCCATTCCATACCACACACAATTTTCACAACAGTATACAATCAACAAACAAGTCGTCAATGGTCCGTGGACGACGGGTGTCGGGTGCTGCTAAGCACCGTCTGCATCCTAGTATATATTTCAAACTAGAAAATAAAATAAATTTGAGGAGTTCTCAACTTTAGGATCCACTCCGCCAGTTTATTTTAGAATTTTAGAACAGTCGGGATTTGCTTGACATTCCAACGCGGTCTTCTCTACTCTGTTTATATTAAAAATCACATTTTTAATATGATGTTTATATATTTAAAAATCGCTATTTTTACTTTGCTACATATATGATAAAAATTCACATTTTTATATCCCCACTTCATATATAAAAATCGTATTTTTATATTGTTATACACATAATAAAAATCGCATTTTTATTATAACGCTACATATATAAACGTGTTATTTTTATATTCTCTATTATATAAAAATCTCATCTTTATATTTTAAAAACTAATCTTTATATTTTAAAAACTAACCTTTTCATATTAATAAAAATACAATCTTTCATGATAATAAAAATTTAGTCTTTCATGATAATAAAAATTCAATCTATACTGTTAATAAAAATCATAGCTTTACCTAACAAAAATCCTTACTTGATCTAAATAAAAATCCTTACTTGATTTAAATAAAAATCATAATTTTAAAAGTCACATTGCTTTCAGGGTTTCGATTTTTTATCAAAGCCTTCGTTGGAGGACCGGAGAAGCTACAGGCAGGGAGGGGGTCGGCGGCGGGTCGTTCCGGTGGCCAGAGACGGTTGCGCGCGGCGAGGGTGGTCGGCAGGGAGTGCAACGGTTTCTGCGGTGGCTGAAGCTCATGGGTTGGGTGATGGTTTGATCGAAGGGTGCTGCACGAGTGGGTGGAGCTGGCGCGGAGAGGGATTAGAGGGCGACGGTGAGGGTGGAGCGACGGCGGAGGCGGAGCGGTGGAGTGGGTAGCGCTGACAAAGGCGCCGCCATTTTCTAGATCATGAAAATCGATTTCAGAAAGGGGATAATAAAATTAGGTTTAAAACGTTTTGATATATATATACATATATATATATATATGAATATAAAATTTAACATTATTTTATTCCCATAAAGGTTGACTTTAGATTCGAACTCCAAATCGAACCCAACGACTGTCGCCCCTAGCTAATTACCCCCACTCTGAACACAATAGTTATGCTACAAAAGACAATTCGACTGTTTCGATCTGTTTTCGTTTAATTTTAAAGTATAAATCAATATATATTCATTTGAACGTACATTTCAATTTACCGGGGCCACATGCGAACCCCAAAAATTCCAAAAAAATTATTTCTAGCTTTGTATTGATGATACGGTCCTAACAAAACTAATTTCGTCAAATTTGAAGACCGTTTGAAAAATGGCCATTTTCTGGTCGATCCAAATTGACCGAAACTGTCAAAATACGTTTTACTTCGCCACGCTCACATATTGATTCAGAAAATTATGAATTTTGGAATCTAGCAATAACTTGACATCCCAGATCCAACAAAAGTAGTTTTGTCGAAAACGGAGATTGTTTGCAAAATGTCTATTTTTAAGGGCTATATTTCCATATCGACTATTCCAAATTTTCAACTGGGCAATACTTTTTATTCCTGCTATGAAATTTCAATTTTTCGGATTCGTTGGAAAGATATTTTCAAATAGATTCTAATATTTTTGGTTTCGCTAAAATCCAGTTTATTTTGAATCCTATACATTCATTTGAAATTTGAAATCGAATTTTCAAACTACCGCGCCATTTCCAATTCCTTTTATAATTAAAAATAAATATTTATATTCTAATGACGATTCGAATAAATATATACATTCTAATTCTATTCAAAATAAATTTCTCGTCGTCATTATTTAAAATAATCATTTTAAATATTCAATATTCATCAAAATTGCCAAAATAAAAATTTTAAATTGGTTCTAATTTTCCGGGTTATTACATTTTTCCTCACCGATTTCGAGACACACTAGCAAGTGCCTCAGGATCCCCCACATTGAACCCCTTGGATCTTCATGGTCGGTCATCCGTCGATGATTAGTTATATCATAAACTATATGTTAGCCGGTTTTATCGAACCTCCAAAATGATTAGTCCAGTCGACCATATCGAGAGCCATTTAAGGACTTACCTCGCTCCCGGGTACCTCGTATATCTGTCATAATAGTATGCAACATCCACATGAGTAAGCAGTCTGAGCTCCATACCACGACGTTACTCGTAGCTAGAACAACATATGTCCATTTCCATGCAATCACTATCCCGTTTTTGGTTCATACCTGGGTGTGAAGCTCGCGAATTAGTGCTACATAAAGCTATGCTATTTAAAGCCGTGCTTTGATTATCAACCACAAGACTTTGCTTTTCAACAAAAGCCTAGATTAGTTGCATCCCAGCATGCCACACTGTCATTCCATACCGTACCACTGATTTCCACCAATATATAACCTCTAAGCTCATACATCTCAGAGAAGAGTATTAAGCAAGAAAATAAATTCTCCGCCACCAAACAGATATATGTATATATATATATATATATATATATATTTAGCAAAGATCAAAGAATACAGTATAAAGGAATCAATGTTTGACACACCATCCAGTTACAAGTCCGTTTGGGTCTGAATGAAACCGGAGGCACCTTATTCCTCGTCCCATATTTACAATACATTAGAGAGGCCCTCGCATATCCAGTCGATCTCCAAGTACGTCTGGATGATCACCACTTATTACCTTATCTTGGGTGTACATCCCAATCAAGACATCAGTAGTCATCCAAACGATGTGAAGATCTCTGGTCTTCAACAACCGTCTTCATCGTTGACTTATCGTCGTATCAGTTATTCGGAATGGGATAAACCCTGTCTTTCCGAATAACCCGTGCATCTTATAATCAAGTGATATAAAAACACATTATACGCCTCATTCCAATCTAGAATATTCTTTTATTCTTTTCACAATTTAAACCAAATTAAGGTTTTCCAAACTAGTCGGGATTAGCGAACCTTACCAAAGAAATCATTTATTTTATTTTCCAATCCCAACCTATTCGTCCCATGAAAAAAAACTGGTAGTACTCCATATCTAACACCCACGGTGTTATCGGTAAAATTATTTAACATTTCACGTTCAAATCTAATTAATATTTAACTATCGCCTGGAGCAAAACTGGTGATACTCCATTCTCGATCATTTCCCAAATTTGATAATTTAAACTATCATATTCACATTTCTATCTAATTTAAGATTCATTAAAGCTCCACTTTGTTTTAATCTTCCAACAATCATTACTTAATGATTATTTAACTTCGGGAAATCAAACATGCCATATTGACAATCTACATCGTACCATTGATTTTTGCCGATATATAACCTCTAAGCTCATACGTCTCAAAGAAGGGTGTTAAGCAAGAGAATAAATTCCCCTCCAACAAACAGGTATATATTCAGCAGAGAACAACAATACAGTTTGAAATACAATGTTAGACATGTAGTCCTGTCTTTAACTGGGTTAAAGAACCAATGTCATTTTAAACACAGTTTGCGATAAACCCAAAATCCTATTCCATTAACTATGGAATCTTCACGGAAAATAGATCAATATATAACCGATATCAATTTCCATATTTGACTAATAATATGAATGGAATAATGACTAGGCCTTTTAAATTCCATATATGTTAATAGTCTTCCTTCACAAAAGCTCATCTCGATTATTACCAAATCGAATTCCATTGAATTCCAATTTAATATATTAAATTGGAAAACTTTACTTTGGAAAATTTTCATTAAATCTTAATAAAAAGATTTATAAATTCCAAATCATCTCTTCACTGTTAATTGGGTCAATGAACTAATGTTATTTAAAACATAGTTCACGATAAACCCAAAATCCCATTTCAATTAAATTCCAATTAAATATTTATTAATTGGTAAATTTCTCTAAATCTTAATTAAAAGATTTATTATTTTCTCATCGGGGTTTAAGAACAGTGTTAATAAAGAAACCATTCACCACAGACCCGAAATCTAATTTGATATTAAATACAAGGCTCTGAATAGAAATTATATTGGCTTATATTCAATATCAAATTCTGAAACCAACAAATATTGTATTGGGAATAACGATATATATATCTTCCAAACTCCTCATCAATATCCGTATAATCAAGGAATCCAATATTGAAATATTCTGAAGATTATTTCCATTCCAATATATTCATGGGAAAATTCTGGTTATTTTAAAACCCTTTTTCAAGTCCAATTTATTTATTTAAAAACCGTTTGGATTATTTTTCTAATTATTAACTAGTTCATTTCGATAAAAATATATTTTTCTCTTCTAGAAACTGGAATTTTTCATCCAGAATCGTTCCAAATCATTTATTATGATTATACATATTTTTTCCATATTTTTAATAATTTTAATATTGCCATATCGGTCGATCTCCAATAACGGCCACCGAACTACATCCATAGTGACCTTTTCTAAATTTGATTTGGACATTTTAAAAAACGTAACCGTTCAAAATTAAATTTCTTATATCCTTAGAGAGCTCTTTTCGATACAAACCCAACGGTTCTGGTTTTAGGACAATCCGACGGTCGGATCTCCCGTAATATCAATTCGAAGTCAATGCTCGAAATTCGCAAACGGTCGTTGCACGGTGCATTCTATTCAGGCCATTTAATATGTATAATATATATTATATATCTTTTGTCGATTTCCATTTAAAGCATATTTTATAAATCGTTTTAAATTCATTTTAAAAATGATTCCAAATTCATTTCGATTTTAAATCAAAACCGAATATTCCTTTATAAATTCATTTTAAAACAATTTCAATCTCATTTCAATTTTCAAATAAAAATTGAATATTCCTTATTATATTAGTATTAAATTCATTTTAAAATGATTTCAATTTCATTTCAATTTTCAAATAAAAATTGAATATTCCATATCATTATAATATCAAATGATATTATTTTCAAAATATCCGATTTTGAGTTCGTGTTTTAATTTTGATTATAAAATGAATAAAATCAACAGAAAATCCCATTTGTGTTAAAATGGCGTTTAACTACTTAAACACAGCATCACATTTCAATATTTTCGTGTCCATCCAGAATCAGCCATCAAAATCACATTTTGATTATTCACTGAATATTATTTTAAAATATTCGTTATTTTAAAATATTCCTTATTTTATAATATTCTTTATTTTCTGAATCGGAATGTGACTCAATCAATCACCATATAATCTCAGTTATGTAGATTTCATACATCGCATGTATAAACAAATAATGATAAACAATCATTAAAAAGTCATACAACATCTAGAGTGCATTTTACAACTATATAAGGATTAGAATAAATAAATAATGCTTATACAGTTTGTCAACCCATCGATTGACATACCACTAACTATTGGGATTAGTGTATGGCAAATATCATCCCAATACCTATATGGGGTTTACAAACAACAAATACAAATTATTATTTGTGCAGTTGGGCGATGTGTAAAAATTATCGTCCCAATCCATATCAAATAAATAGGTGTACATAAACAAACTGTCTTGATTTGTAAATGAATATTTATTCTAATTCCAAGAGAATTTTATATAGCATATATAAATAATTTATGTATCGCATATATATAAATAATTTATACAATGCATATATATATTTTATTTACTCCATTTCAATATACAATCAAAATACAATCATTTTTCAACACAACCAAATTTACAACCACAATTCAATCCAAACAAACAACCATGGTTTGTACAATAAATAGTATCGAGGGCAACTAAGCCCCGTCTGCAACCTAGTATATATTTAACTATAAAATAATTAGAGTGAGAAGGAGTTCTCACATTGGTTTCCAACCCGTCAGTCTTTATTTTGATAATTTTAATTCTGTTCGGGTTTAAATCTACCCCAAATTCTGATTTGCTCCATTTCCATTCTGGTCAGTGTTGTAGATCGCGTTGATACGATTCCAACGCATCTGATTTCAGGAAATTCTGATAAGTATTGGATAAGATACGAGAGTTTAAAGTTAATACAATTTTAAATAAACTAATCACATTGGTCATTAACTAATTTATTAATTAAATAATTAATTAAACCTAAAGCTAGTCTCTTTTTTTAATCCGTCTTTCACGTTCCTTCTTCTTAGAGCAACTCTAGATCCCGTAAACCTATTCTCAACCGCCAGACCTCCACATCGCAACACATATAGTTGACCGGAGCGTGATCCATTAGCACCATGAGGTGCGCCGTCGAACCTCCCCTCTTGCCAGAAAACTGATGAACTAGGATGCTCCACCGCCCCCAAAAACTGCCTCAAAACCGACGACTTCTAGCCCGATGATCTCCCCAAAAACTACCTTAAAACCGACGACTTCCAACCATAAGATCTCACAAACCCCTTAATGAAAAATGATCAACTTCGTTTAGAATTAAAGAGCTAAAAATTCTCTACAACGTTTGCTTTTGAGGTAGAATCAAATTTGAAATATTTGGAGAGAAATCAGGGTTTAAATTTAGAACCAAATCGACCACTGATATGCATAAGGCGGCGCAGAACGTGATAAAGAATTAGGGTTTTAAAAACCCTCTTTATATCGTATTTTTTATATTATTTTATTATATTTAATCCTTATATTGCTTTGTAATGAAATTTCATTTTCTGAACTCCAAACAAGACCCAACGAACATCGTCCCTAGCCAAATACCCCCATTCCGTACACAATGTTATATGTTTCATAAGCCAATTCAACTGTTTCGATCAGTTTTTGTCAGATTTAAAATATAAACCAATATATATTTAATTTAAATGTACATTTTAATTTACCGGGGCCATATACTGACTTCAAAAATTCCCGAAAAATAATTCTAGTTATGTTTTGACGATACGATCATAACAAAACTAATTACATCGAAGTTGGAGACCATTTGGAAAATGGCCATTTTCTGGTCGATCCAATTCAAACTAAAAGTACCAAACGCGTTTGAATTAACCACGCTCACATATTAATTCCAAAAATTATGAAATTTGAAACCTAGCAATAATTTGACACTCCAGATCCAACAAAAAGTGGTTTCGTCGAAAATGGAGATCGTTTGCAAAATGGCTATTTTTAAAGGCTATATATTATATTAAATTCCATAGCGACTATTTTAAATTTTAAACTGGACATAACTTTCAATATATATTATGAATCCGAATTTTTCATATTCTTTAGAAAGATATAATTAAACAAATTCAAATATTTCTTGTTTTACTGAAATCCGATTTATTTTGAATTATGTACATTCATTTGAAATTTAAAATCGAATTTTCAAACTACCGCGCCATTTCAGACTCATTTATAATTAAAATAAATTTATTCATTCTAACTTAAATCAAAATAATTTTTTAGTCGTTATTATTTAAAATAAATCATTTTAAATCTTCAAAATCCATTAAAATATCAAAAATAAAAATTTTAAATTGGTACTGAAATTTCGGGTTGTTACATTTTGCCTGCATTATACTAGGTAAAGCTGACCCCCCTCAAACTTTAATCTCCCTAAAAGGAATGGCTAGATTCGCCCCTACACGTTGGATGATTTATTTTTATATGTGCTAAGGGATAACCATTATTTTCTTTTAGATTTTTTTGGTTAATTAAACAATGGTGTTTATACTATGTTTCATAGGCTTGGATAATGACTTATACATTCAAATCAACGTTGGTCAATGTATTAAGTTAAGAAGATGATAACGTATACATAATTATGGACTATTGTTCAAATTTTATTTAACCTTTTGTTCGATTTCAAATGCACTATAGAGTGGTGCAAGCATTTGCACCACGATAGAGGTGCAGTAGAACCACTCTATGGTGCATCTGCACCACTACAGTGGTGCTGCTGCAGCACACATTGTGGTGCTTCTGTACTACAATGTGGGACTGGTGCAGGTATGTGGTGCAGCAGCAACACTACGTGGTGCATCTGCACCGTTTCAGCAGTGTAGATGCATTATATTGGTGCATTTGGACCACTAAAGCGGTGTAGATGCACCACAGGGTGGTGCTGCTGCACCACTACATGGTGCAAATGCCGCTGCATGAAAGTACTAAATTTGATAAGAATTAGATAGCTCAAATAATTGTACAAAATATTCAAAATTGGAAAAAGGTGCACTAAATAATTTTCAATTTTAAAGAACCTGAAACTCCCTTAAAATTTGAAGATCTTTATTCTCTCTGAGCATATAGCACAACGAATGCATTTGCTACAAGAAAGCAAATAAATGTGATACAATTTATATGAATGAAAAGTTACAGTTTATGATGCACAATGTTTATTATAGCCGAATATTAGAACATAGTTCAATAACAATATAATAATAGGGGATGTTAACAATTTTTGCTGCCAAAGTGAGCTTGAGAAAACATGTATCAAGATTGTAATTAATAACTCATATTATTATACAACTAACTTAGCCAAAACAAGCATCAAGACTCTACTTGTGAAGCACGGTAAGACAACTATCAAAGTGTCATATATCTAGGATAGAAATCGTACCATAAATTAATATACTGTTACAGAAAGAAAGATTTCCCACAAATGTCTAACAAAACATATAGAATACCTATGCCAAAAATCCAAACCAATATTTTACAAAACTTGGTTTTTGATGCGAAATAAATTAAAATTATTTAAAGCTACCTTGTGGTGCATATCCATCTTATTTCCTGTTCGAGCTCGCGCAAACCGATCAAAAAACATTTTCATAATAAAAAGAAATAAATCATCATAATGTGAGTTTTTTATGTTGCATAATGCTATACAATATAAATAATACTAAACAAAATGATAAAACAATGTCATATTAGTACTAATTTTGAAATATTTATGTAGTGTATGAAACATCAACATTTTCACTCAAGCCATAGTTTCATAAATACTCAGATTAGACTCTCACAAAATGTGAGCGAAACTACATATGTGAGCTCCCAAGGTTAGAAGTAGTCATTGATATGCTGCTATGCTAATATAAATGTATCTAAACACTATAAGCAAGCAGTCATAAAGATAAGTATATTATACCTTGTTTCCTACCCTTTCATTTGTTTACCACCAAATGTAGTTTATCAATTTTCCGTTATATTGTTAACTTACGGTATTTTTTACTACCTTAACTGTATGAAACCTTACAGCGTGCTTAGAAGAATTTGCTCCATATGTTATGGTCCACTTTGTAACAAGAACTAAAAATTTGAAGAATTGAGTCAAATGGGCTTTTTTAGCATGTAATTGTTTGTAAAACCTTAATGAAACATGATCATAGTCACTTGTTTACAATTTAGGTAGTACCAGGGCATCACACGTATATGCCAAAATATAGCATTGTTTACAGTGTAGCTTATGCTATTAGGCTACTAAACATAGATAACCTATTTTGATTTATAGACCGCTCAGGTAATGTGACAAATCAAAGTTGCACTTGCAGTTAAGAACGGATTAGGTACTGCTAGGAATATATCAAATTCAAATCACTTGCAGTTAAGAACGGATTAGGTACTGCTAGGAATATATCAAATTCAAATCCTTGTGGGACTCATTGATTTAATCCCCTTTGGTTTATCACATAACAAATGTGTTTTTTTCAATGTTACTTACAATTATATTTCCCAGAGGTTATAAAGAAATTACTAAATTTTACATAAGATAATCGATTTTCTTTTTTATCTAATAAATATCAATAATAAACTATTAATTATGTATGTATAATTTTTTATTAGTAGAAAAAATATAAATCAGCACAGATGAAGATGTATTATATCTCTTTTTACTCTTTTTGCATGGCAACAACTTATTTTACCAATATAATGGTAAATATTTACCCAAAATGTATTAATTACTAAATAAAATGGTTTATTTTATGAAATATAAAAACATAATCAATATGTTTCCAAAATCTGAAATAACCGTTTAACTGTCGATTATTGCATTAAATAATATAAGTCGTGAATTATGAAAAATAGGGTATTGTGTGAACTCTATCTGATAATAAATAATGACTAGAAATCAAACTAAAAACTAAGGTAAAAAAGTGCTCACCGATTTTTTTAGTTCTTCACTGAGTGCAAAGCAACCGCGGGTAGGTCAAAGTGGAAACAAAATCCGCCTAATGTAGGGTAACTATATGTAGGGAAATCAAATAGGTAAGGGAAACAACCGAGAATTGGTAGCCACAGAGAAATCCATGCGAAGAATGGAGGACTGAAATCGAAATCGACTTTCGGGAAAGTAGAAATTGTAAAAAGAGGGAAATGAATACTGTGTGAAGAGAGGAAAAAATGGTATATTTTTACTTCAACTTATGAAGGAAGTGAATTCGCGCTAAGGTGGCAAACCAAAATATTTTAGTCGGCATTAAACCCAAAAAATTATGTTATTAAATGCATTTTGCATGACTTTAAACCTTAAAATGCTGAGAATAAATGCAGTTAAAACTTACTTTTCTTGTAGAGATTCATAATAACTTAGATGATGAAATGGTTGATCTTCATGATGAAGATAAGGCTGTAAGAACAATTGTTTCACGACACATGAAACAAGATCGAGCACACATATGCTTTTGAATCTCTTATGATTAAGTCTAAAACCTAATTGATTTCTTTAAGTGAGCAACCCCTTGAGGTTAGAGCTCAATCCTCTGCCATCTCACCTTAAGTACGCTTACTTATGTAATGACGAGTCTTATCCTTTCATTGTTTCAACATACATGTCTCTTGAGCAAGAAACATCACTTTTTACCATTCTTTCGAATAACAAAGAACCAAATGGTTGGTTGATTTGTGATATTAAGGGAATTTGCCCTGTTATTTTCCAACACCTTATTCACTTAATTAACGAAGCAAATCCAACTCGTGATGCGCAACGAAGGCTTAAACCCAAATGAAAGACGTTGTCCAATATGAAATTATTAAGCTTCTTGACATGAGTACTATTTACCCCCATCTTTGATAGCTTACAGGTTAGTCCCGTTTATGTCATCCATACAAAATGTGGACTTACCATTATCACAAACAAACAGAACAAGCTTATTCCAATTCGTACTTAAACGAATTGGTGTGTGTAACACCTCGTAAAATATACCCTAAATAGACATAGATAATTAAGATAAGAATAAACAATAATAATTAATAAAATAATATTCGAATGAAAATATGAATATTGAGTAACTAAGAATTAGGCCATGTATATATTACCAACGTATTCATGGCGAGATTCAAGTTCGTTTTCATATTTTATTTATCAAAAACGGAGTTCATATGAAAAAGTTGTGAATAAAACAGTTGTACGGAAATTGTGTACATACGACATTTAAAATTCAAACTAAAAGAATATAAATCTACAACAAATTTAAATACCTATGGCATAACAAAATTTTCATTTGGATTTCAAAATTATGTGCATATATATACAAGAAGGGTACAAGAATCAAAAGAAACGAAAAAAATCACTCAAATTAATTACTTAATAAATAAATAAATAAATAAGGAAGACAACCTGAAAAAATCTCCCAAAGTTCAACCCTATGGGAGGTCGACCTCTGTTGATGGCAAAAAAATGTCATAACACACAAAAGTTCCCCGTTACTTATAGAATTAGGTTTACGTGGGAAAATAAGTACAGAAAGCAATAAATAACATAGAAGATTTATAGTGGTTCGGTCCTGTGAGGGGCCTACGTCCACTTTAAAAGAGTATGCTGATATTTTATTCACAATAACAAGTTACAAGCTTAGAACATATCATGACACCTATTTACAAACATTCCAAGTATTTTGGTGTCATAGTTGTCATATATGAATATTGGGAAAAAAGTCACTTTATGCTTCTTCCTCCACAAAGCACGGTTGTCATTAATGAGTTCTTAGAGCTCTCAAGAGGTGTCAAGCCAGCCAATTTCCAACCACTTTGAAGTGTGAACTTAGGGGTATTTATAGTGGAAAGTTTGGGTGGGAGTAAGTAGGATTTGGGGACCATTCAACACATTTTCATATCCCATAGAGCCTATTCTCATAGTTTTGACCCCTTCCAAATACATGCGCAAAAAGCACGTATAACTTTGGTGGGATACGAAATAGAGCACCCCTTAAGGTATACGGTGATCATCATGTGCAAGCGGGTTCGGAGACCCGCGGTGGAGAGAGTTGAAGTTGTGGATGCAGGTAGAAGAGATACGAAAGTTAGTAGAGAGGTGAGGGGTTTAGATTTGTGCGAAATCTAGGGAGTCGAGGCTTGTTACATATGAAGGAGTCGAATCTAAGGGATTCGAATTGATGGGAGTCGAATCTATAGGGTTCGAAACATTTGGGCGTGAGGTAGAGGGATACAATCAGCGAGAGGTTTGAGGGTGTTGTGGCTTCGGGTACGATACGGAAGGGTCCGACGCTTGGTGGAGAGGTGGGACACGAGGTTAGGGGATTCGAGCCATAGAGTTTCGAAGTTTTCATGTATGAGGGGTACGGAACTTGGGGTTCGAGATCCCCTATGTGAGGGATATGAAAAAGTGATTAGTGCGAGGTTTTGAGAAGCTATGGGGTTCTTGTTTGCACGACTTCTTTCAAGCTTGTATCCTTGGCGACACTTCGAGCTTTCGTGTCACGTGATGTATTGAGGCAAGCGTGACTGGTGTACTTTTGGGAACCGAACCAAAAGGACCGTTAACATTTTTCCCTTAAAGCACGTCTTGTCTTGACATGATGTGCTTTGAATTGGTAGAATTATATTGTAACACACGTATATGTTATGTATACATATTCATACACGTGTGTGTGTGCGTGTGCGTATATATGCATATATACACATATTATTATATATTTTTAAAACTCTCGTACTTCGTGTTTGGGGCACGATAACTTCGCATCCCTCGTGGGGATACAAGATTTCATGTCCCAGTGGGGTATGAAATTTTCGTATTCAACTGGGATACAAAATCTCGTACCCCTACACGGGATATGAACCGCCAATTGAGTACGCCCAGACTCTCCCCACTCTATAAATTCGAGCCACCTCCTCCATTTCCCTTTCTTATTTTTCTTTTTTCGTGCCGCTGATCTATAGATTCACAACTCTAGAACTCGAATCACTTGAACACCCAATTCAAAAGCAGGTGGGGCAAAAAAACTGAAGTTTGTTGTTCACTCAAGGATTCGGGCTCGATCATGGCGATGGATCGTCAACTCGAGGTCTGCGGCTGGAATTTGAATGGAGTTCGAGCTTGGTTGAGCTTCTTGAACTTGGCAATGTGTTCGAGAAGGCACAAACATGAACTTCGACTCGAATCCAGGAGTGGGGCACGAGAGAGGGGGTGTTAGATCGTGTTCTTGAGCTTGAGTCTGGTGCAGGGTTATGTGGGAAATGGATCGGAGATGAGGGAAAGAGGAGGGGAATTGAAATCAGATTGGAGAAGAAGAGGGAAAGTGAACTGTTGGGGAGAGTTGAAATGCGTAGCCAGAATTGTTGGAGCTTGTATCCCCTAGATGAGGGTAAAAAAAATCGTAGACTTTTGGGAATTACAAATTTTTCATACCCTCGGGGTGGACACGAACTTTCATACCCCTTAGAGGTGTTACGAATTTTCGTACCCCTTAGAGGGGATACAAATCTTCGTATCTCTTAGAGGGGTTATGAATTTTCACACCCCTTAGAGGGGATACAAATTTTCATTTCCCATAGAGGGGATACGAATTTTTGTGCCTCTAAAACGGTATGGGATTTCTGATCGTTGTGGCATTTCAAGTCCACCTTAGTCATGCTTTACCTTCCCCGTTCGAGACTCGAACACCGGACAACTTGCCCCTAGGTCCACGTTGCTTTCGTGACATTGTACGGGTGGATCGAAATTCACTTTAATCATAATTGAATTGATGATTCAGCCCGACACATAGGATTAGAGCATATATACTTGGATTGTGACTTGGACCGGACCATCAAACCGTTAGGCGTGATTTTTTCAATTCTAACCGTAACGTAGTCGTGACTTGATGCAAATGCAGTAACGTTGGTTGAATACGACAATGGCTACAGTCTCAAGGGCTCTGACCATCGTTGTGTCCCAAGCTTCTAAGTTATAACAGTATTAGCACTGAACTGCACATACATGTTAGTTTAAGCCAACACGAGGTGTGCAGGTCACACAATGTGATATCTAATGCAAATATCTTGTAAATATAGCTAGCAAATGGATACAAGATTAAAAACATGGTAGATTTCGGAGGTCGAAGCTTCGCAGCATTCCCCATCCCTATCTGATTCCACTGAAGATGCTAGCTCGAAGGGAAGCAAGCTTGAGACTCTGGAGAATCCACTCCGTCTCAACCGATAGGCTCGCCAAAAGCGTCTGATCACGAGGTGTAACCGGAAGGACAAATACCACTGGTCAAGCGTTTGACAGAGACACCAGCGTTGGGAAGGCTTGGGATGACCGGGGGTGAGCATAATGGGGAAGAGGACATAGATATTGTTGAGGGAAGTATGTTAGTGGCACGGAACATGGTTGCGGCGGAGGTTATTCTTAAAAACCCGTCGGATTTCGTGCCATCACATATGGATGAGACAGAGATGAGGCACATGGCGATATGATTCGGCATCCCTCAAAAAGATGTCCGTGGGCCCGGGAAGGACGATAGGGCTCACACACCATTGGAAGGGTACACTGCTTTGAACAGGCAGGCATGCATTTTTAGGTGCGTGCCCTGGGGTCACAACTTTATTCGGGTATGCTACATTATTTCAGCCTTACGCCATCGCATCTTCATCCAAATGCGTGTGCTTCACTCTAGGGTACCTTCGGTCTCTACTAAGAGTACCTTTACATTTAGAGCCCACCGAAGATGACATCCGGCATCTTCTCCAGTTAAAAAGTAGAGCCAATGTTTCATCGTCTCAGTACTTTTTGGAAGTTTTGTCCTGCACCAAGTTCTTTGGTGGTAAGTAGCCTAAGTTGACCGTGTATAAGCATGACTAGTTCTTCGAGCGCTGTCCTCCCGGATTTGCGAGGAGATGGTTGGAAGGAAGTAAGCATTCCCTCTTGTTTTGAGCTTGAAACTTGTGGGTTTGATAACTTAAGACTAACTTTCTTCTTGTGTGACAAGGAATTCTAATGCACCACAGAAACCGTATACTAGTAATGTCTCGAGTCTTTGCCGGCCATCCTGGCTAAGGCTCGCTCTACTAATAGCATTTTGGATCAGGACCAACTTTGTCATGCGGGGCTGCTTCCTGTCGATCATGCGATAATCAGACTGGTTGTCGCTAGAGGTGGAAAGAAGACGGAGACTGGAAAAGAAACAAGCTCACTGAGACGAAAACGGAAGGCATCCCCTGTCGGGTTTAAGCCGCACAAGGCTTCAAAGATTCAGGAGGAAACTGATGGGACCAACCGGTGATGAGGAGCGGTAGCTAGGGACGAGGCCCATCGATCGCTCCTACCTTGCTTGCACCAGGTGAGGTAAGGATAGAAACGTCGACTAGGTCGCAGTCTTCAGTAACTCCCTCTGAGACCTATGTCTCGCTTGAGAAAGAGGGACAGTTTGACGAGCTTAATAAACTCCCGATCCTTATGTTTCCGTGGCCTAGCACCACAAGTATGGAGGGATTAACTCTAGCTATGGTGGAGATCACTCCTTTGAGTGGACCACCATCTGGTCTGTTGAGAGAACACTTACGATACACATTCATAAACACTGCATAATACAAAATTTGTTTGTGTGCATAGGGTGATCGATGCTGACTTTGAATCTGTTTCTTTAAAAGGTTAAATGGCCAGAGGAGGTAGAGGTCGCGGTTATGGGCCATGGAGTTACCGACCTTCAAGGAATGTTTTTCTCGTGAACTTTAGAAGAGACGCTTCTTTGGGTGACGAGCCCATGTCCTCTCGTGACTATAGCAGCGAGTATCGTCATGAAGAATGATCTCGGCATTCTGAGTCTCCTCCTCCGTACACTTGGTCATCGAGGATAGACACAAGGCATGTTTCAACTAGTGTTGGGATCCCTACTTCAATGACTGCTCATTACATTCCGCCTGCACCGCCTATTGATTCTTCTAAGGGAAAAGTGGCGGCACATGCCGGACAAAAGAAGAAGATATCTTTGAAGAAGGGCCAACTGCCCGAGCCACCCGAAGCTCCAGAACTCAGTGTAGAAGAAAGGAAGGCCCTACTGAAAGAGAAATTCCCTAAGCATAATTCGATGAAATCGAGTTGCTTTCGGATCTTAACCCGATCCCTCAGGAGGTAAGAGAGATGGTGTGGCGGCAGGTGTATGTTGCTTATTACTAATGCAATGAGTTTTACAAGTACTGTGGTCATATCTCGGAACTCATTATCAACAAGAACGTGGAGCTTGCCAACTTAAAACATGAGGTTAAAGATGAGCAGCAGACTGTTTGGAATCAAGAAGATACCTTGTGTAAGATATTTATACTTTCTAAACTGCATCTATTTCTGAGACGACCCGAACTTCCCCGTGAAGGAAAGCACGGATAGAATTGAGGACAAGACAAAATAGAACGCATACAGAAGAACATTTCATTGTTATTACAACAATTCCATCAGATACAAGAATATACAGAGTATAAATGAATAAATTACATTCGATAAATATCAGAGATTACAATAAATTACATAGCAGCGGAAAATAATACAAAAGCACAACTAGAAGTGATACACGGATACAGAGCTTTCCGAGCATCGTTCCAGCTGTTAATCAGGACCCTATGAATATAAATCTGCAAAACCAAAACTACTAGCTGCCCGTGCGGAAAATAGGGGCACCCAGAGTTTAGGTTAAAACAATAAACTCCAGGTCAGTCATGTGACTGGTGTGAGAACTAAAACAGTTATTCAAAAACTTTACTTAAAGATAGTAATTCAAGGGACCACGCCGTATAACACGGAACGGGTTTCCTCCCAAGAATACTAGTGCATATAATAAAATAGCGCAATGCTCTTTCGAAAAATGAAGCTATTATAAGACCCAGGTCCCATCACACAATGCAACGTAAGCCGGAGGATAGGGTTTTCCCTTATAACAGCCAAACATGCTTGGTACGTTTAAAACAAATCATTTGATACTATAATAAGTGTATAGTGTCAAAACATTTTCAATCATAAATATCAATCATAGACGGCATGGGTACCATATATCATGTCGCCATACTAGTTCTACAATTAAAACCGCAATATCACGTATTGGAAATTGGATTTCCGTCATGAGCCGAGGCAAGGGGCAAGCTCCTCTCCGCGTTCGAGACACTCTAGCAAATGCCTCAGGACCCCACTATGATCCTTGGATCTTCAGGGCCAGTACTCTCATACTTTTGAGGATTAGTTATTCCTGAACACACGTTTCCCGGTCCTTACAGACCTATATCCGAGGCGCCTCGCATTCCAACAACCACACAGGTGAAAAGTATATAAATGTCAGGGCTGGTAGGTCACTGACACCACCCTAGCTAGAAAGAAACGTCGTGCTCTCCCTGCAGTCACTATCCCGTTTTTGACTCATACCGAGGTGTGAGGCTCGCAAATTCACGTTATACACAAAGCTATGCCACACAGGCCGTGCTTTGGTCATCAACCACAAGACTTTGCTTTTCAACAGAAGCCTTGATCAATTGCCACTTACGCGTGCCACACTAGCAATTCACTCCATGCGACTGATGTCCATCGATATACAACCTCTGAGCTCGTACGTCTCAGAGAAGGGCGTTAAGCAAGAGAATAAATTCTCCGCCGCCAAACAGATGTATATTTAATAGAGATCAATCAACACAGAATAAAATCCAATGTCAGACACACAATCCATTTACAAGTTCGTTCTGGGTCTGAACGAAACCGGAGGCACTTTCCTCGCATATCCATCGATCTCCAAGTACGTCTGGACGATCACCAACTGTTTCCCTCATCTTGGGTGTACAGCCCAATCAAGATCATCAGTAATCACCCAAACGATGTGAAGACTTCCGGTCTTCAACCACCGTCTTCGTCTTCGACATCTCGTCGAATCGGTTATTCAGAATGGGTATAACCCGGCCTTTCTGAATAACCCACGTATATAATAAACGAATGTTACACAAACACAACAAACGCCTCATTCCAATTCAGAATATTCTTTTATTCACAAAATCACATTCTTAGGGAAATGTTCCCATTAATTTTATCCAAGATAAATTCTTCTAAATTTATTCTTTAATCCTCCTTTGGATATCATTTCAAACTAGTCGGGATTAACGAACCATACCGAAGTAATTATTTATTTTATTTCCCAATCCCAACCTATATATCCCATGGAGAAAACTGGTAATACTCCACATCTAACACCACGGTGTTATCGGTAAAATTAATTACCATTTCACGTTCAAATCTAATTAAAGATTTAACTATCGCTTTGGAGCAAAACTGGTGGTGCTCCATTCTCGATCACCTTTCAGATTTGATAATTTAAATTATCAATTCACATTTTTAATCTAATTAAAGATTCATTAAAACTCCACTTAGTTTTAATCTTTTCAAAAATCGATATCTTGCCTTTAACTGGGTTAAAGAACCAACGTCATCTAAAACACGATTCACGATAAACCCAAATCACATTTGATATTAAATACAAGGCTCTGAATAGAAAATATATCGGCTTATATTCAATATCAAATTCTGAAACCAACATATATCGTATTGGAAATAACGATATAAAATATATCTTTCAAATTCCCATAACAATATCTGTATAGTCACGAAATCCAACATCGAAATATCCCGAAGATAATTTCGATTCAACTCCAGTCCAATCCACGTATTGGGAATATTGATTATTTTTAAAATCACTTTCAAATTCAATTTATTTATTTCAAAAATAAATTGATTTTAGTCCTAGTTCAAAACTAGTTCATTTCGATAAAAATCTATTTTTATCTTTTCAAATATGGAATTTTCCATCTCAATTCTTTCCAATTCATATATTATGATTTTACACAAATTATTAATATTTTTAGTAATTTTATCAAGGCCCGTACAGTCGATTTCCAACAACGGCCATCGAACTGCACTTACATCGACCTTTTCTAAATTTGATTTGGACATAATTCCAAATCCAACCGTTAGATTTCAAATTTCTAATATTCATTGGAAAGTTCTTTTCGATACGAACCCAACGGTTCTGGTTTTAGGAGAATCCGACAGTCGGATCTCCCGCAACGTCAATTCGAAGTCAATGGTCGAAATTCACGAACTGCCGCGGCGCGGCGCGTTCTATTCAGGCCATTATATATATAATATATATATATATATTATATATATATTTCGTCAATTTCCTTTTTAAAACGTATTTTATAAAACGTTTTAAATTCGTTTTCAAAACCATTTCAACTCTATATTCCATTTCAAATCAAAATTGAATATTTCATATCATTACTATATAAATGATAATATTTTCAAAACGTTATATTTTGAAATCACTACCTTTTCTATATTCATTATAAAAACGAATGTAATCGATATAAATATCGTTCACGTCAAAATGGCGCAACTCTAATCAACACGGCTTTATATTTTTCAAAAACTTCTTTATTCTATTCAACAAATGAATATTTATCCCATTCAACACATGAATCTATATTTCTTTCAACACACGACTAATCTTAACACATGAGTACTGTCAACACATCACTATTTTTGTTATGTAAAACATTTTATAAAACTATGGTATCTATCGTTTTGATTTTAATTAGACTCCACCGTGAAGTAGTTCTAATTTTAAATATGATAAAGATGTAAATTTCATTGTATAAAATATTTCGCTCAACACATGAACATCGTCAACACATGACTATTTTTATATTCAACACATGAATTTTCTTTTATAATATTCATCGTTGTCCCAATTGGAATGAGGCCCAATCAATCACCATATAACGTTAATTATATGGATTTCCATACAACACATGTGTATAATAGCATTGAAAAACAATCAACCATCATCCAAAGTGCACCACACAACTGCATAAGCATCAAATATAAATAATCGACGCTTACACAGTCTGTCGACCAATCGATCGACAATAATTAAATAATTGGGATTAGTGTACGCCAAACATCATCCCAACACCCGTGTGGGGTTTCAAATCAACAAACACTGAATATTATTTGTGCAGTTGGGTGATGTGTAAAATTTATCATCCCAATCAATATCCTTCAAATAAGTGTACATAAACAAACCGTCCGGTTTGTAAATGAATATTTATTTATTCACATTCACTATATTCATATTCACGTTAAAAATTATATATTTTTAACGATAAAACATTTTATTTTAACATATGAATTTCTATTCAGTTCATTCTTTAAATAAAATGATATTTTTATTTTCTAACTTATTTTAGAAAATTTCGGCGGCATAACGGCACGATACTAGAAACGGGACGAGGCCTAGCCTTATCCCCAGTCTAGTGAAGGCCCACGCCATTCACGCATCAATCAAATCAATTCCATCTCACCAAACAATTCAATTCAAACCAAACAACTAGCCAACTACACAACCAATCAAACAAGTCCATGGTCTGTGGACGATTGTGTCGGGTGCTACTAAGCACCGTCTGCATCCTAGTATATATATATAACTAGAAAAATAAGTTGAAGAGTGAGAAGTTCTCACCGACTAGCTATCCAATCATCTTGACTCTTCTTTTATAGAAATCTTCTTCATTCTCGCCCTGTTATCATCTTCGTTGCCCGTAGTCACTACATATATTAAAAATCACACTTTTTTTTTATATTTTGATGTCTTTAAAATAAAAGTCACATTTTTATTTATTCCCTTTCAATTTAAAAGTCATATTTTTAATACACTTCTATCATAAAAATCATATTTTTACACTAAAGATCATATTTTTAATTCTATAAAATAAATTAAAAACTGAAATAAAACTCACATTGGTTGAAAGGGGCTCGCTACAGCATCGTAGAGGCACGGGGACTAAATAGCAAGCTTGGAACTCGATAAAAATTGTGTCTTTGGCTAAGAAAGGGGGTCCACGTGGTCGGAGGAGGTGGTGGCCGACGTCAAGGGGGTGCAGCAGGCGGAGGTGAGGCCAGGGGGGTCGCGGCGGAGGTGTAGGCGGTCGGAGGAGCGGGTTTCAGAAGAGGAGGGAGTGGAGAACGAGGGGAGGAGGTAGCGAGGTGTAGGAGAAGGGGGAAGAGGGGCGGAGGACCCCTGGGGGGTCGGCGCCAGGGCGCGGCGGCCCTGGTGGCAGCGGCGGCGGCGGCTTTGGCCCCCCCGTCGTTCGCCCTTTTTTTTCTGATCGGTATGAAGAGGGGAGAGAGAAAGAGGGGTGAGGTGTTATTATATTTAATTATTTAATTATTTTTAATTCTCCTTTAAGTTGACTTTTTATTTCGACCTCGAAACGAGGCCCACCGCCTGTCGTCCATAGCGTTTCACCCCCATTCCGAACACAATGGGATATGTATCGCAAGCTGATTTGATCGTTTCGATCAATTTCCATTAAAATCAACATATAACTCTATATATTGAATTTGAACGCGTGTTTCAATTTACCGGGGTCACATACGAACTTTAAAAATTCCAAAAAAATATTTTCTAGCTTCGTATTGACGATACGGTCCTAACAAAACTAGTTTCGTCGAATTCTGAGAACGTTGGAAAAACGACCATTTTCCAGTCGATTAAAATCAACTAAAACTGGTCAAACACGTTTTTCTTTGCCACGCTCACATATTGATTCGAAAAATTATGAAATTTGGAATCTTGCAATAACTTGACATCACGGACCCAACAAAACTGGTTTCGTCGAAATCCGAGGTCGTTTGCAAAATGTCTATTTTTAAGGGCCTGAATTCCATAGCGACTATTCAGAATTTTCAACTAGACATATCTTTTGATTCCCGCTATGAAATTTTGATTTTTCGGATTCGTTAGAAAGATATTATCAATTAGATCCTATTGTTTTTGGTTTCACTAAAATCCGGATTGTTTTGCACCCGGCACATTCAATTGAAGTTTGAAATCGAATTATCGAACTACCGCGCCATTTTCAATTCTATTTATAATTATATATATAAATATTTATATTCTAACGACGACGTATATAATATATACGTTATAAATATATTCAAAATAAATTTTTCGTTGATATTATTTAAAATAATCTATTTTAAATGTTCAAAATTCGCTAAAATTGCCAAAATAAAAATTTTAAACTGGCTCAGATTTTCCGGGTTATTACAATTTCTATGTATTTGAGTAGCGTGTTTGTACACTAACTCTTTGTTGATGAAACAGGTGAGCTGAAGGAGAAATATAATATTCAGAGCATGTTGCTTCAAACTTTAAGGATACCGTGGCCTCGGTGTCGACCGAGAATACCCGTTTGAAGAAGGAGAACTCTGGGCTGACGGAGGTGAACATCCACTTGTCCACAAAAAATGAGAAACTACACCAACTTTAAAAGGATAATGACACATTGGTGTTGGAGAACGAGAGGCTAAAGACCGAAAATGAGGAGGTTCAGCGGTTTCAATGGGAGGTGATGAGCTGAGGAGACAATTGCAGGTGGTTAAGAAGGAGAAAGAGGAGGTCAAGGCCAGTAATAGAGACGTAGTGAGCTCGTTGGAAGGGCTAAAGGATGAGCATTAAAGGAAAGTGGATAGGTATAAGGAAGAGATGGAGGAACCAAGGCTAGGGTGGATGAGTCACTAGAGAAGCCTATCCGAGGTATGTACGTCACGGCTTTGAGGTTTTGTGGAATCTCATGGGTTAGAGACTACCCTCGAGTGATGGCTTAGATATGGGAGAGGCTAGTGCCATTTAAGGCTCAATTACGATAGGAGGTAGAGGGTGAAAACAAAATCGTGGTTGAGCTCTTGACCGAGGTTGAGCACAAGATTTTGGAGGAAGGTAGGACATAGTTGCAGGAGGATGCCGAGAGGTAGAGATTGGCAAAGCGTGCCGCTAAAAGAGGAAAGTTTGTTCCCACTGAGTGTGTGATTGTAACTCAGGAATTTGTAGAGGGAAGTTCTTATCAGCCGCTAGTTCCAGCATCTGCCACGACTAGCGGTCCCATAGTCCTGGCTCATACCTTAGCTGAGTACGACCTCACACATCCAGATTTGGGATTGACGGGATCCACTTTTACCACGACAGTGAGCACCCTTCCTACTATACCTATGCCATACCTTTCTAGAGGTAAAGTATCATTAGTGCAAATACCCGAAGGGGATGAAAGCACTAAATCCTCAGAACTAAATAGTTGTGTTTTTTGCTGTGCAGCCCATCTTGGAGCGGTAATGACAACAGGCTTTGCCCCCATGCTTCCTCAAACGCTTGAGTTTGGATTGGGGTTACAGGGAATATAATTTGGAGAGGTAAGAGGGCATCTAGATATGTTTTCAAATGTGGAATAGGCATTCAGTATTTATAAGAGTCTTCTTGAGGAGGGAGAGGAAATGGATGGTCAAAGTGCTCAGGCGACGGGCACATATGATGTGAGTATGCAAACAATGCATGACATGGTGGAAGCTCAGAAAGCCTAGATGCTGGCGAAGTCTAAGGAAGAGGAGAAGAAGAGGAAACAGGATGAGGCTGCCATATAGGAGGCACAGGCAAAGGCTATGCAGAATGCTGAAGAGAAGGCCAAAGTTGTGGCGGTGAAGAAGAAGGCAGACGCTGAGGCAGAGAAGAAAGGGCTGCTGAAGAGGCCAGAAAGAAGAAGGCTACTGATGAGGACGAGAAGGAGAGAGACGATGAAGAGTCTAGGAAGAAGAAAGCCGCTGAGGATGCTAACAAAAGGGCGAGGAGGCCTTTAACAAGCTTAAAGCGGATGCAGCTAAGAACTCAAAGTCAAGAAACTAGCTGATCAGAAGGATGCCAAGGATACCAAGAAGAAAATGGAGTTGGATGCCACGAAGGTTTAGGGAGAGACTGAGGATGTGTTGGCCCTCGCTTCTAAAATCTCCCCTAAATCGCTGTAAAGTATTCCCCACTGGAGGTCACAGTAATCCCAAGCGCCGAGGATGACAGTGGAATGCGCACATTAGTATCTCACGAATCTGTCACTCGCACGAACGGCAAAGAAGGAAAAGGCGGAAGCTGCTCTAGAAGGAAGAGGTCTATAACTGGTGATGACCCGCCTAGATCCTAATATTTTCAGAAAAATAAAAGGAAAAAGAAGAAGTATGAGTGATCTTAGTGATTGTCATAGATATTATAGATATTTTGGTTATGTAGGTCAATAGTATACGCGAGTACGTCCCTCGCTTTTGGGGCATGGTGTGGTTTTCATGTACATCATGTCGTTAGAAAGAAAGATATCTGGATATGTAGTTTGCTTCTAGTATGTGAACGAAAGTATTAGTTAACTTTTCTTACATCGCATTTCATGTTAACTATTCAAATATTTGTCTTACGCTTTCTAGTCTCATGTACTTGCGCAAGCATACTTGTCATTACACTCAAGCAAACGTGATTGGAGACTCCGCCCAGGGGTGCCCTTAGTCGTGCATAGGTCGTGTGTTGGCTCCACTCTCGGGTTTTCCTTTGGTCAGGAGTGCATAGTCATGCTAAGTCCACGTCAGGTGCCCTCTCTCTTAGACCTCCCGAAGGTCGTTGGTTCTAAATCGTGAGATGGCATGGACGTCATGGATTCGTCCTTTAGACTTTCCTGGCATTTCGTTCAGGTTAGAGTTCATGGGCGTCCTTGATTCGCCAAATGGTAGCTGGATCTGGACCCGGTGGGTTGGATGGATGTAATAACCCGGAAAATGCGAGCCAGTTTGAAATTTTTAAATTGGCAATTTTAGCGAATTTTGAACATTTAAAATATATTATTTTAAATAATATCGACGAGAAATTTATTTCGAACATATTCAGAACGTATATATTATATACGTCGTCGTTAGAATATAAATATTTATATATAATTATAAATAGAATTGAAAATGGCGCGGTAGTTCGATAATTCGATTTCAAACTTCAATTGAATGTACCGGGTGCAAAACAATCCGGATTTTAGTGAAACCAAAAATAATGGAATCTAATTGTGAATATCTTTCCAACGAATCCGAAAAATCAAAATTTCATAGCGGGAATCAAAAGATATGTCCAGTTGAAAATTCTGAATAGTCGCTATGGAATTCAGGCCCTTAAAAATGGGAATTTTGCAAACGACCTCGGATTTCGACGAAACCAGTTTTATTGGGTACGGGATGTCAAGTTATTGCTAGATTCCAAATTTCATAATTTTTCGAATCAATATGTGAGCGTGGCAAAGGAAAACGCGTTTGACCAGTTTTAGTTGATTTTAATCGACTGGAAAATGGCCATTTTTCCAACGGTCTCAGAATTCGACGAAACTAGTTTTGTTAGGACCGTATCGTCAATACGAAGCTAGAAAATATTTTTGTGGAATTTTTCGAGTTAGTATGTGACCCCGGTAATTTGAAATGTACGTTTAAAATTCAATATAGTGATTTAAATGTAAATTCAGCGGAAACTGATCAAAACGATCGAATCAACCTACGATACATATCCCATTGTGTTTGGAATGGGGGTAAAACGCTATGGAAGACAGGCGGTGGGCCTCATTTAGAGGTCGTATGTAAAAGTCAACTTTTTTTAATTAAAATAATTAAAAATAAAAAAATAAAACCCTTCCTCCTTTATACTCTGGCCCCCTTTTTATTTCCAAAGCGATTTCATTTCTCAGAATAAAAAAAAAAATCCCGCGTCGATCGTGGGAACCGCCGCCTCCACCCTTCGCCATCGCCACCCACGACCACTCTTCCCCCCCTGATGTCGACCGCAACGCTCAGACCCCCCTCCTCTTCGATGCGTCGCAGACCCCCCCCCAGAAAAAAAGCCACCGCCACTTCTACCCTACCCTACCGCCGACCAAGTGGAGCACTACCCGACCACCTCTGACCCAGCAGCCGCCCATCTCACCTCCAACGAAGACCAGACAATCCCCTTCCTTCAAATCAGTGGATTAAAGAAAGGAAAGTGAGTTCTATTTCATTTTGATTAATTTTAGGTATATAAAAATATTGTCTTTGGTTATATAAAGATCAAATTTTAGTAATAGGTAAAGATTTGATTTTTAAACGATAAAGAAATGGTTTTGATGCGGATAAGAATGTGATTTTTGTTTATAAAGACCGACGAAAAAAGAAGAGAAAAAAATATGTAAAAATAGGATTTTTATCTTTAGAAAAAGATTTGATTTTGCAATAGAATAAAAATATGATTTTTATATTTTTAAAGTATTAAAAATATAATCTTTACTATATAGGAGGTGTAGAAATATGATTTTTGTTTAAGTAGAAAAGTAAAAATATAATTTTTACAAGATAAGAATATTAAAAATAGCATCTTTATGTGTAGAAAAATATCAAAGGTGATTTTTATAATGAAATATTTGAAAGGGCGAAATCTTTATATTTAAAAAGGCGAAACCTTTATATATTGAATAGCATAGTAAAAATATGATTTTTATATATTGAACATCGAAAGCACCCGACACAATCGTCCACAGACCATGGACTTGTTTGTTTGATTGCAAAAATTAGTTAGATTATTTGATTGAAATTGAATTGTGTGGTGAAATGAATTGATTTGATGATGTGTGAATGGCGTGGGCCTTCACTGGACCGGGGATAAGGCTAGGCCTCGTCCCGTTTCTAGTATCGTGCCGTTATGCCGCCGAAATTTTCTAAAATATGTTAGAAAAATAAAAATATCATTTTATTGAATAAATGAACCGAATAGAATATTCATAGGTTGAATAAAATGTTTTATCGTTAAAAATATAATTTTTAACGTGAAAGTGAATAAATAAATATTTATAAACAAATCGGCCGATTTGTTTATATACACTGATTTGACTGATATTGATTGGGTCGATAAATTTTACACATCGCCCAACTGCACAGCTAAAATCTGTGATTGATTGTTTGAAACCCCACACGGGTGTTGGGATGAAATTTGAAGTTCACTCATCCTGATTGATTAAATATGTCGATCGATTGTTTGACAGGCTGTTATAAGCGTTAGATATCTATATTTGATGCTTATACAGTGTAGTGCACTTTGGTTGATGGTTGATTATTTTGCAATGCTATTATATACGTGTGATGTATGAAAATCCATATAATTAACATTATATGGTGATTGATTGGGCCTCATTCCAATTTAGAAAATAACGAATATTATAACATAAAGGTTCATGTGTTGACTGTACTCATCCGTTGAGATTAGTCATGTGTTGAACGAAATAATTCAACAAAAATAAATATTCATTTGTTGAATATAATATTTGAAAATAGAAATATATGAAGCCGTGTTGGTTAGATTGACGCCATTTTGACGTGAACGATATTTATATCGATTTTATTCATTTTGAAATGCATATTGAAAAGTGATTTCGAAAACGCATATTTTGAAATGATTTCGAAATGAATTGAATATATAACGATTTCGAAATGAATTGAATATATAACGATTTGGAAATGAATTGAATATATAACGATTTCGAAATGAATTGAATATATAATGAATTCGAATTGAATGGAAAACGAATTTGATTTCAATTGAATAGCAAATGAAACCAATTCGAATTGAATTGAAAACGAATTCGAATTGAATTGGAGACAAATTGAAATGAATTCAAATTGAATTGAAATTTGAATTGAATAGAAATGAATTTTAAAACGAATTTATAAAGAAGAGTTCAATTTTGATTTGAATTGGAATGAAGTAGAAATTGCTTTTGAAACGAATTTTAAAACTATTTATATAATTCGTTTTAAATAGAAATCGACGAAATATATATTATATATATTATATATATAATATAATGGCCTGAATAGAACGCGCCGCGCCGCGGCAGTTCGTGAATTTCGACCATTTATTTCAAACGGACATTACGGGAGATCCGACCGTCGGATTCTCCTAAAACCGGAACCGTTGGGTTCGTATCGAAAAGAGCTTTCTAACGAATGTTAGAAATTTGAAATCTAACGGTTGGATTTGTAGATACGTCCAAATCAAATTCGAAAAAGGTCGTTGTAAGTGCAGTTCGATGGCCGTTGATGGAAATCGACTGTACGGGCCTTGATAAAATTATTAAAAATAGTAATAATTTATGTAAAATAATAAGAAAGGATTTGAGAAGAATAGGGATGAAAAACTCCATATTTGAAAAGATAAAAATAGATTTTTATCGAAGTAAACTAGTTTTGAACTAGAATTATAATTCTATTTATTTTTAAATAAATAAATTGAATTTGAAAAGGGTTTTAAAAATAACCAGAATTTCCAATGATTGCATTAGAGTGGATGTGAATCGAAGTTATCTTCGGAATATTTCGATGTTGGAATTCGTGATTATACAGATGTTGTTATGGAAATTTGAAAGATATATATTTATATCGTTATTTCCAATACGACATTTGTTAGTCGTAGAATTTGATATTGAATATAAGCCGATATATTTTCTATTCAGAGCCTTGTATTGAATATCAAATATGATTTGGGTTTGTCGTGAATGGTGTCTTCACTAACACTGTTCTTGAACCCAGTTGAGAAAAGATTAAATCTTTTTATTTAGATTTAATGAAGTGTACCAATTAAATAATATTTAATTGGAATTGAATTCGAATTAATTTTTGGGTTTATCGTGAGAAATGTTTTAAATAACACTTGTTCTTTAACCCAATAATTAATGGAATGTGATCTTGGGGTTTATCGTGAACAGTGTTTTTAAATGACACTGATTCTTTAACCCCGTTAAAGATTAAAACTAAGTGGAGTTTTAATGAATCTTTAATTAGATTGAAATGATCGAGAATGGAGTATCACCAGTTTTGCTCCAGGCGATAGTTAAATCTTTAATTAGATTTGAACGTGAAATGGTAATTGAATTTACCGATAACACCGTGGTGTTAGATATGAAGTAGGACCAGTTTTACTTCATGGGATGAATAGGTTGGGATTGGGAAATTAAAACAAATGATTACTTTGGTAAGGTTCGCTAATCCCGACTAGTTTTGAATTGATATTCAAAAATAGATTAAAGAATAAATTCAAGGAATTTATCTTGGATAAAATTAATGGGAACCTTTCCCTATGAATGTGAAATTTAGAAACTAACTGTCGGTTGGCCAAGCAGAATGGTTTTCTGGATATTGATCTGATGTTGGTTTCGGCCTTCGGGGTTAATATTTGGGGAATTATTCTCTTGATTAATTTACGGTTAGTGACTAATGAATTGGAATGAGGCGTATGTTGTGTTTGTGTAACACTTATTTAAAATATACGCGAGTTATTCGGGAAGACCGGGTTTATCCCATTCTGAATAACTGATACGACGATAAGTCGAAGATGAAGACGATGGTCGAAGACCGGAAGTCTTCACGTCGTTTGGGTGATTACTGATGATCTTGATTGGGCTGTACACCCAAGAAGATGGAAACAGTTGGTGATCGTCCAGACGTGCTTGGAGATCGATGGATATGCGGGGTACTAGGTGCCTCCGGTTTCGTTCAGACCCAGAACGGACTTGTAAATGGACTGTGTGTCTGACATAGGATTTTAGTCCGTGGGATTGATCTCTATTAAATATATATCTGTTTGGCGGCGGAGAATTTATTCTCTTGCTTAACGCCCTTCTCTGAGACGTACGAGCTCAGGGGTTATATATTGATGGATATCAAACGCATGGAGTGAATTGCCTGTGTGGCATGCCTAAGTGGCAATTGATCGAGGCTTCTGTTGAAAAGCAAAGTCTTGTGGTGATGATCGAAGCACGGCCTTGGTGGCGTAGCTTTGTGTAACGTTTACTTCGCGAGTTTCGCACCCCGGTTGTGAACCAAAAACGGGAGAGGACCTCAGGAAGGGCATGCGTTTCCTTCTAGCTAGGGTGGTGTCAGTGACCTACCAGCCCTGACATTTATATACTTTTCACCTGTGTGGTTGTTGCTGTTGCGAGGCGCCTCGGTTTGATCGGACGATCCGGGTCCGATGGAGTCATTCGTTGGCTCATTTACGCACCAAAGGGCGGGGAAACGTAGTGTTCAGGCATTTTAATCCACATCGGTGGACCGGCCCTGTCGCTCCAAGGCTTGACTGAGTACTTGCCTGAGACATGGGCTAGATTGTCTCGAATCGGTAGAGGACGATCCCTGGCCTCGGTTCATAGACGGAAATCCAATTTCCAAATACGTGACATTTGCGGTTTTAATTGTAGAACTAGTATGGCGACATGATATATGGTACCCATGCCGTCTATGATTGATACTTATGATTTGAAGTTGTTTTATACACTATGCACTTATAATAGTATCAAATGATTTGTTTTAAAACGTATCAAGCATTCTTTGGCTGTTATAAGGGAAAACCCTATCCCCCGGCTTGCGTTGCATTGTGTGATAGGACCTGGGTCTTATAACAGCTTCATTTTTCTTTATTTAGCATTGCGTTGTTTGTTTTATGCACTGGTGTTCTTGTGAGGAAACCCGTTCCGTATTATACGGCGTGGTCCCTTGATTTGCCTAACTTTAAAAAATAAAGATTAATAACTGTTTTCAGTTCTCACACCAGTCACATGACTGACCTGGAGTTTATTGTTTTAACCTAAACTCTGGGTGCCCTTATTTTCGACACGGGCAGCTAGTAGTTTTGGTTTTGCAGATTTATATCCACAGGATCCTGGTTTACAGCTGGAATGATATCCGGAAAGCTTTGTATCCGTATATCTACTTCTAGTTGTGTATTGTATTATTTTCCGCTGTTATATAATTAATTGTAATCTCTGATATTTATTCGAATGTATAATATTCATTTATACTCTGTATATTCTTGTATCTGATGGAATTGTTGTAATAACAATGAAATGTTCTTTTGTCTGCGTTCTATTTTGTCGTGTTCTCAAACGATAGGGCATTTCGAACGGTCTGGGTCGGTTTAGCGACCGGTTCGGACCGAGCGAAGTTCCTTGCCGTCACAGTTGGTATCAGAGCTTTGGTTTACAAAGCTCAGAGAACAAGACACATTAGAACCATACGAAAGAATTCATCAGAAATTGGATTAATAATATCCAATGGGAATGACTCGTTAGAGATGGGATCTGTAGTATCCTAGGACGAGTGTGAAGGGTATATTTTTAAAAGTAAAAACAATTTTTGTTTTGAAAATTTAAATCAATTATTCATATTTGATTATTTATTTGTATTGATTTGGACAGTCCAGTATATAAAGATTTTGCATAAACGCCTTGAAAACGTGTATTTGAAGTTTTAATATACTGGATAGATATAGAATTACACTCTAATCGCCCGGAGATGATTTTGATGATGGAGCTCCATCATTAGAATTTATGTTCGTGCGACGAAAGTGGGATTTCTATATATTTCCAACTGACTGGTGTGAGAACCAAAATTAGATAGGGCCTATTGTTGTGATTTGGCATCAAAAACATGATTTTTGTATATGTATCATAATTATGAATTTGAAACTCTAATTCACTAATTGATTGATGTTTGGGTTGTTTGTTTATTTGTTTGCTAATTCTTAGCCATTTAGCCTAATTGAATCACATATTGAATTATATTGAAAATTGGTTGTGTTTGCTTGCATATACTTGTACTTACATTGAACAGGTCATAGCAAAGAGGCTAGAGCCGAAGAATAAAATTTGTTTGCCCGACAAATAGGTACATGTTTACTACATAATTTACTGTTTTGTTTGGGTGATGATGATTTTATGAGCCTATTGGCTAGCCGCTTGGCTTTTTCTTTTTCCTTTTGAGATCTGAAGGACCGGGGAAGCTATTTGAGATTTCCCGATGCTCCCATTGCAGGGGAGGTTATGGCGAAATTTTTCGAAAATTTAGGGTGTTAGCCAAATTTTTTGAAATTTTTGAAAATTCTCAGAAACTGAAAAATTGGAGAATGGAAGCCAGATCGAACGTAGAGTTGATTAATCAAACAACTTTCGGCTTCGTTCCTTTTCGAGGACGAAAAGTTTTAAGTGGGGGAGATTGTAATAACCCGGAAAATGCGAGCCAGTTTGAAAATTTTAAATTGGCAATTTTAGCGAATTTTGAACATTTAAAATATATTATTTTAAATAATATCGACGAGAAATTTATTTCGAACATATTCAGAACGTATATATTATATACGTCGTCGTTAGAATATAAATATTTATATATAATTATAAATAGAATTGAAAATGGCGCGGTAGTTCGATAATTCGATTTCAAACTTCAATTGAATGTACCGGGTGCAAAACAATCCGGATTTTAGTGAAACCAAAAATAATGGAATCTAATTGTGAATATCTTTCCAACGAATCCGAAAAATCAAAATTTCATAGCGGGAATCAAAAGATATGTCCAGTTGAAAATTTTGAATAGTCGCTATGGAATTCAGGCCCTTAAAAATGGGAATTTTGCAAACGACCTCGGATTTCGACGAAACCAGTTTTGTTGGGTCCGGGATGTCAAGTTATTGCTAGATTCCAAATTTCATAATTTTTCGAATCAATATGTGAGCGTGGCAAAGGAAAACGCGTTTGACCAGTTTTAGTTGATTTTAATCGACTGGAAAATGGCCATTTTTCCAACGATCTCAGAATTCGACGAAACTAGTTTTGTTAGGACCGTATCGTCAATACGAAGCTAGAAAATATTTTTATGGAATTTTTCGAGTTAGTATGTGACCCCGGTAATTTGAAATGTACGTTTAAAATTCAATATAGTGCTTTAAATGTAAATTCAGCGGAAACTGATCAAAACGATCGAATCTGCCTACGATACATATCCCATTGTGTTCGGAATGGGGGTAAAACGCTATGGACGACAGGCGGTGGGCCTCGTTTAGAGGTCGTATGTAAAAGTCAACTTTTTTTAATTAAAATAATTAAAAATAAAAAAATAAAACCCTTCCTCCTTTATACTCTGGCCCCCTTTTTATTTCCAAAGCGATTTCATTTCTCAGAATAAAAAAAAAATCCCGCGTCGATCGTGGGAACCGCCGCCTCCACCCTTCGCCATCGCCACCCACGACCGCTCTTCCCCCCCTGATGTCGACCGCAACGCCCAGACCCCCCTCCTCTTCGATGCGTCGCAGACCCCCCCCCAAAAAAAAAGCCACCGCCACTGCTACCCTACCCTACCGCCGACCAAGTGGAGCACTACCCGACCACCTCTGACCCAGCAGCCGCCCATCTCACCTCCAACGAAGACCAGACAATCCCCTTCCTTCAAATCAGTGGATTAAAGAAAGGAAAGTGAGTTCTATTTCATTTTTATTAATTTTAGGTATATAAAAATATTGTCTTTGGTTATATAAAGATCAAATTTTAGTAATAGGTAAAGATTTGATTTTTAAACGATAAAGAAATGGTTTTGATGTGGATAAGAATGCGATTTTTGTTTATAAAGACCGACGAAAAAAGAAGAGAAAAAAATATGTAAAAATAGGATTTTTATCTTTAGAAAAAGATTTGATTTTGCAATAGAATAAAAATATGATTTTTATATTTTTAAAGTATTAAAAATATAATCTTTACTATATAGGAGGTGTAAAAATATGATTTTTGTTTAAGTAGAAAAGTAAAAATATAATTTTTACAAGATAAGAATATTAAAAATAGCATCTTTATGTGTAGAAAAATATCAAAGGTGATTTTTATAATGAAATATTTGAAAGGGCGAAATCTTTATATTTAAAAAGGCGAAACCTTTATATATTGAATAGCATAGTAAAAATATGATTTTTATATATTGAACATCGAAGTAAAAATATGATTTTTTTTAACAAAGTAAAAATTCGATTTTTACATATGTAGTGACCACGGGCAACGAAAGTAAAGAAAGGCGAGCACGGTGAAGATGTTCTACATAGGAAGTGCCGTGGAGGTTGGATAGCTACCGGTGAGAATTTCTCACCTTTCAATTTCTTTTTTTCTAGTTATATATATATATACTAGGATGCAGACGGTGCTTAGTAGCACCCGACACAATCGTCCACAGACCATGGACTTGTTTGTTTGATTGCAAAAATTAGTTAGATTATTTGATTGAAATTGAATTGTGTGGTGAAATGAATTGATTTGATGATGTGTGAATGGCGTGGGCCTTCACTGGACCGGGGATAAGGCTAGGCCTCGTCCCGTTTCTAGTATCGTGCCGTTATGCCGCCGAAATTTTCTAAAATATGTTAGAAAAATAAAAATATCATTTTATTGAATAAATGAACCGAATAGAATATTCATAGGTTGAATAAAATGTTTTATCGTTAAAAATATAATTTTTAACGTGAAAGTGAATAAATAAATATTTATAAACAAATCGGCCGATTTGTTTATATACACTGATTTGACTGATATTGATTGGGTCGATAAATTTTACACATCGCCCAACTGCACAACTAAAATCTGTGATTGATTGTTTGAAACCCCACACGGGTGTTGGGATGAAATTTGAAGTTCACTCATCCTGATTGATTAAATATGTCGATCGATTGATTGACAGGCTGTTATAAGCGTTAGATATCTATATTTGATGCTTATACAGTGTAGTGCACTTTGGTTGATGGTTGATTATTTTGCAATGCTATTATATACGTGTGATGTATGAAAATCCATATAATTAACATTATATGGTGATTGATTGGGCCTCATTCCAATTTAGAAAATAACGAATATTATAACATAAAGGTTCATGTGTTGACTGTACTCATCCGTTGAGATTAGTCATGTGTTGAACGAAATAATTCAACAAAAATAAATATTCATTTGTTGAATAGAATATTTGAAAATAGAAATATATGAAGCCGTGTTGGTTAGATTGACGCCATTTTGACGTGAACGATATTTATATCGATTTTATTCATTTTGAAATGCATATTGAAAAGTGATTTCGAAAACGCATATTTTGAAACGATTTCGAAATGAATTGAATATATAACGATTTCGAAATGAATTGAATATATAACGATTTCGAAATGAATTGAATATATAACGATTTCGAAATGAATTGAATATATAATGAATTCGAATTGAATGGAAAACGAATTTGATTTCAATTGAATAGCAAATGAAACCAATTCGAATTGAATTGAAAACGAATTCGAATTGAATTGGAGACAAATTGAAATGAATTCAAATTGAATTGAAATTTGAATTGAATAGAAATGAATTTTAAAACGAATTTATAAAGAAGAGTTCAATTTTGATTTGAATTGGAATGAAGTAGAAATTGCTTTTGAAACGAATTTTAAAACTATTTATATAATTCGTTTTAAATAGAAATCGACGAAATATATATTATATATATAATATAATGGCCTGAATAGAACGCGCCGCGCCGCGGCAGTTCGTGAATTTCGACCATTTATTTCAAACGGACATTACGGGAGATCCGACCGTCGGATTCTCCTAAAACCGGAACCGTTGGGTTCGTATCGAAAAGAGCTTTCTAACGAATGTTAGAAATTTGAAATCTAATGGTTGGATTTGTAGATACGTCCAAATCAAATTCGAAAAAGGTCGCTGTAAGTGCAGTTCGATGGCCGTTGATGGAAATCGACTGTACGAGCCTTGATAAAATTATTAAAAATAGTAATAATTTATGTAAAATAATAAGAAAGGATTTAAGAAGAATAGGGATGAAAAACTCCATATTTGAAAAGATAAAAATAGATTTTTATCGAAGTAAACTAGTTTTGAACTAGAATTATAATTCTATTTATTTTTAAATAAATAAATTGAATTTGAAAAGGGTTTTAAAAATAACCAGAATTTCCAATGATTGCATTAGAGTGGATGTGAATCGAAATTATCTTCAGAATATTTCGATGTTGGAATTCGTGATTATACAGATGTTGTTATGGAAATTTGAAAGATATATATTTATATCGTTATTTCCAATACGACATTTGTTAGTCGTAGAATTTGATATTGAATATAAGCCGATATATTTTCTATTCAGAGCCTTGTATTGAATATCAAATATGATTTGGGTTTGTCGTGAATGGTGTCTTCACTAACACTGTTCTTGAACCCAGTTGAGAAAAGATTAAATCTTTTTATTTAGATTTAATGAAGTGTACCAATTAAATAATATTTAATTGGAATTGAATTCGAATTAATTTTTGGGTTTATCGTGAGCAATGTTTTAAATAACACTTGTTCTTTAACCCAATAATTAATGGAATGTGATCTTGGGGTTTATCGTGAACAGTGTTTTTAAATGACACTGATTCTTTAACCCCGTTAAAGATTAAAACTAAGTGGAGTTTTAATGAATCTTTAATTAAATTGAAATGATCGAGAATGGAGTATCACCAGTTTTGCTCCAGGCGATAGTTAAATCTTTAATTAGATTTGAACGTGAAATGGTAATTGAATTTACCGATAACACCGTGGTGTTAGATATGAAGTAGGACCAGTTTTACTTCATGGGATGAATAGGTTGGGATTGGGAAATTAAAACAAATGATTACTTCGGTAAGGTTCGCTAATCCCGACTAGTTTTGAATTGATATTCAAAAATAGATTAAAGAATAAATTCAAGGAATTTATCTTGGATAAAATTAATGGGAACCTTTCCCTATGAATGTGAAATTTAGAAACTAACTGTCGGTTGGCCAAGCAGAATGGTTTTCTGGATATTGATCTGATGTTGGTTTCGGCCTTCGGGGTTAATATTTGGGGAATTATTCTCTTGATTAATTTACGGTTAGTGACTAATGAATTGGAATGAGGCGTATGTTGTGTTTGTGTAACACTTATTTAAAATATACGCGAGTTATTCGGGAAGACCGGATTTATCCCATTCTGAATAACTGATACGACGATAAGTCGAAGATGAAGACGATGGTCGAAGACCGGAAGTCTTCACGTCTTTTGGGTGATTACTGATGATCTTGATTGGGCTGTACACCCAAGAAGATGGAAACAGTTGGTGATCGTCCAGACGTGCTTGGAGATCGATGGATATGCGGGGTACTAGGTGCCTCCGGTTTCGTTCAGACCCAGAACGGACTTGTAAATGGACTGTGTGTCTGACATAGGATTTTAGTCCGTGGGATTGATCTCTAATAAATATATATCTGTTTGGCGGCGGAGAATTTATTCTCTTGCTTAACGCCCTTCTCTGAGACGTACGAGCTCAGGGGTTATATATTGATGGATATCAAACGCATGGAGTGAATTGCCTATGTGGCATGCCTAAGTGGCAATTGATCGAGGCTTCTGTTGAAAAGCAAAGTCTTGTGGTGATGATCGAAGCACGGCCTTGGTGGCGTAGCTTTGTGTAACGTTTACTTCGCGAGTTTCGCACCCCGGTTGTGAACCAAAAACGGGAGAGGACCTCAGGGAGGGCATGCGTTTCCTTCTAGCTAGGGTGGTGTCAGTGACCTACCAGCCCTGACATTTATATACTTTTCACCTGTGTGGTTGTTGCTGTTGCGAGGCGCCTCGGTTTGATCGGACGATCCGGGTCCGATGGAGTCATTCGTTGGCTCATTTACGCCCCAAAGGGCGGGGAAACGTAGTGTTCAGGCATTTTAATCCACATCGGTGGACTGGCCCTGTCGCTCCAAGGCTTGACTGAGTACTTGCCTGAGACATGGGCTAGATTGTCTCGAATCGGTAGAGGACGATCCCTGGCCTCGGTTCATAGACGGAAATCCAATTTCCAAATACGTGATATTTGCGGTTTTAATTGTAGAACTGGTATGGCGACATGATATATGGTACCCATGCCGTCTATGATTGATACTTATGATTTGAAGTTGTTTTATACACTATGCACTTATAATAGTATCAAATGATTTGTTTTAAAACGTATCAAGCATTCTTTGGCTGTTATAAGGGAAAACCCTATCCCCCGGCTTGCGTTGCATTGTGTGATAGGACCTGGGTCTTATAACAGCTTCATTTTTCTTTATTTAGCATTGCGCTGTTTGTTTTATGCACTGGTGTTCTTGTGAGGAAACCCATTCCGTGTTATACGGCGTGGTCCCTTGATTTGCCTAACTTTAAAAAATAAAGATTAATAACTGTTTTCAGTTCTTACACCAGTCACATGACTGACCTGGAGTTTATTGTTTTAACCTAAACTCTGGGTGCCCTTATTTTCGACACGAGCAGCTAGTAGTTTTGGTTTTGCAGATTTATATCCACAGGATCCTGGTTTACAGCTGGAATGATATCCGGAAAGCTTTGTATCCGTATATCTACTTCTAGTTGTGTATTGTATTATTTTCCGCTGTTATATAATTAATTGTAATCTCTGATATTTATTCGAATGTATAATATTCATTTATACTCTGTATATTCTTGTATCTGATGGAATTGTTGTAATAACAATGAAATGTTCTTTTGTCTGCGTTCTATTTTGTCGTGTTCTTAAACGATAGGGCATATCGAACGGTCTGGGTCGGTTTAGCGACCGGTTCGGACCGAGCGAAGTTCCTTGCCGTCACAATGGAGCCGTGGGAGTGGTCAGTGTTACACTTGCTTGGCTGATGTGCTGCCCCTAAGTCCGAAGACTTGGGAATGGAACGATTTATACACAGTCTCGTCGTTGATTCGAGATTCAAGTGTTGTTATTTATACTCGGTCTCGTCATTGATTCGAGACTCAAGTGGTGTTATTTATACTCGGTTTCCTCGTTGATTCGAGACTCGAGTTGTGTTATTTATATTCGGCCTCATCGTTGATTCGAGACTCGAGTGGCGCTACAGGATCCCGTGCTTGGGGTGTCGATCCGTTGTTATTTATACTTGGTCTCGTCGTTGATTCGATACTCGAGTGGTGTTATTTATACTCGGTTTTGTCATTGATTCGAGGCTCGAGTGGTTTTATTTATACTCGATCTCATTGCTGATTCGAGACTTGAGTGGCGGTACCAACTCTCGTGCTCGGGGTGTCGATTTGGTGTTATTTATACTCAGTCTTGTCGTTGATTCGAGACTCGATGGCGGTATCGGCTCTCGTGCATGGGGTGCCGATCTGGTTTTATGTGTTTGTGTGTGCAATCTAGTTATGATTGTCAATCAAACATATCATGTAGAAAGTAAACACATCAAGAGAATAGGGAACTGAACACTATCTTTACTAATAACCTTGGCAATAACAGCCTTTACAATGCCTTGAATTTAAATAAAACAAAATATCGTTGTAAAGCGGACAATCTGTGCACTAAGTTATGTGAAGTAGCGATGAATATGTCCGTTGTTCCATGCCCTCGGGTGTTCGACACCATCGATGGTCGCTAGCTTGAAGGTTCCATCTCCGAGCCTTTGTTGTATGACGTACGGACCCTCCCAGCGAAGACTAAAGCCAGTCAGTGTGAGAAAGACCCGTTTCAGGACGAGGTCGCCGATATTGAGATCCTTGAGGTGAACATTAGAACTGAAGTATCAGGCAACTCGTTGGCGTAAAGCGGCAGTTCTAAGTTTAGCTTCGTTCCTTTTTTCATCGGGCAAGTCGAGTGACTCTAAGAGTAAGTCTTGGTTGGTCTTCGAAACGTAATAATTAACTCGATGAGATTGAAGCTTTAGCTCAATAGGAATAATGACATTAGATCCAAAGGCAAAAGCGGATGGAGTATGGCCAGTCGATGACTTATGGGTGGTCCAGTAGGCCCATAAGGCCAGAGGGAGCTCATCCTCCCATAAGACTCCGGCTTTTTCTAGACTCTTCTTGATGATGGATTTGATCACTTTGTTAACAGCTTCGACCTGCCCATTGGCTTGAGGGAGTTCCACTACTGCGAATCTCTTTTCGATCTTGTGTAGTCGGCCGAAAGTCTTGAACTCTCTGCTCTCAAACTGTATCCCATTGTCAGAGATGATGGCTTATGGGACTCCATAGCGGGTAAAGATATTGCGGATAACGAAGTTGATTACATTCTTGGTGGTGATTGTAGCGAGTACTTCGGCATCTTCCCATTTGGTGAAGTAATCAACTCCGATGATGGCGTAGCGTGCCCCACCTCTGGCCATTGGAAGAGTTCTGATGATATATATCCCACACATGGCGAATGACCAAGGACTAAACATTTGCGCTAACTCGGTAGGCAGGTGATTTGGGATTTTTGAAAGCTGTTGGCATTTGTCACACTTGTGGGTATAGTTTGTGGTGTCTTGATCGAGCGTGGGCCAGAAATAACCATATCTGATAATCTTCCTAGCTAGAGTTTGCCCCCTAGTGTGGTCACCGCACTCGCCTTCGTGCACGTCTAACAACACACGATCAGCATAGCTGTGGGTTACACACCAAGTAAAGGAACAGAGAAACCTCTTCGGTAGAGCACTCCTTCTAAGATGATGTGGCGAGATGATTTACGAATGTGTGCCCGTCTTTCTTTCTAGCATCCAGGGAGGATTCCATGTTGCAAGTAGTTCTTGATCGATGTCATCCAAGGCTCAGACTCGGTTTCCTGTCTCCATTGCCGCTACCGAATCAGTCTGCATCTAATTGGAGCTCAGAGAGTAGAGTACTTCGATCGAGGCTAGTCCTATAAGCTACGCATCCCGGGGCTAGCTAGTTTGGCTAATGAGTCAGCATTCTCGTTTTGTTCTCGGGGGATACACGTGATAACGTAGTGGTTGAAGTTGGTGAGCAGTTCACGAACTTTGGCATGGTAGGGAGATAGTCATGCCCCATTAGCTTGGTACTCTTCTTGTACTTGACACACGATGAGCTGTGGGTCGAAGTAAACCTGAATGGCCTTGATGTTAAGTTTGATTGCAATTCTGAGTCCAGCGATCAAGGCTTCGTATTTTGCATCATTTTTGGTAGTGGGAAAGTTGAGCTTTAAAGCGTAGCATATCGAGCGTTCCTCTGGAGTGATGAGCATGACTCCAGCGCCAGAACAATGATTGTTTGAGGATTCATCCACGATTAGTTTCCATTGAATGTCTGGAGTTTTGAGGTCTTCCAAAAGAGGCTCTTCCGAAACGGTGAACTCCACTATGAAATCGATGAGGGCTTGTCTGAGGTAGCTCGGCGAGGAATGAATGTGATCTTGAACTGGCTCAGCTCTATAATCCAATTCACTAGTCGTCCAGATGCCTCAGGCTGTTGCATGACCTATCGTAATGGTTGGTTAGTGTAGACTTTTATAGGGTGAGATTGGAAGTATGTTCGTAGCTTCAAGGAGGTAATCAAGAGACATAAGGCAAGATTTTCGAGCCTCAGATAGTTCTTTTCTACTCATGTTAACCTCTTTCTGATGTAGTAAACGGGTTGTTAGACACGGTCTTCAATGCACATGAGCGTTAAGCTGATTGCCTTCATGGAAACAGCTAAAAAACATATAAGTCCTCATGGTTCACAGGTTTGGACAAAATAGGTGGCCGCTCTAAGTGATTAAGAAGGTCCTTGAATGCGACGATGCACTCCGGTATCCATGTGAAGTTGTGCTTCCCTTTTTTGAGCAACTCGAAAAAGGGGATGCACTTGTCAGTGGCTTTAGAGATGAATCGACTTAGAGCGGCGATCTTTCCGTTTCAACTTTGAACATCCTTGATGCTCTGAGGGGCCTGAATATCCCGGATAGCTTTAATCTTGTTTGGATTGGCTTCGATACCCCGCGAATTGACAATGAAGCCTAAAAATTTTCCCCATGCAAAAAGAACATTTCAAGGGATTGAGTTTCATGCCATATTGACGGGTGACATCAAACATTTTGAATAGGCCTTGGCCTTGGTCGTTCGATACCCTCGTTTTCATGAGCATATTATCCACGTATACCTCCATGGACTTCCCTATCTGGTTCTTGAAAATGAAGTTGACCAATTGTTGGTAGGTGGCTCCACCGTTATTAAGGCCGAAAAGCATGACGAGATCGCAGTAGAGCCCGAGGTCAGTTATGAAGGAAGTATGCTCCTGGTCCGAAGGTACATCAAAATTTGATTGTAGCCGGAGTAAGCATCCATGAAGGACAGGAATTGGTAACCAACGGTCGAATCAACGAGTTGGTCGACCTTCGAGAGTGGGAAGCTGTCTTTAGGGCACGTCTTGTTCAAGTCGGAAAAGCACGTTCGCCAATTGTCGTTTGCTTTCTTTTCCAGGACTGGGTTGGAGACCCATTCTGGGTAATGAGCTTCTCGGATGAAACCATGATTGAGTAACTTATCAACCTTTTCTTTGAGTGCCGTTGACCTTTCGATCCCCAAGATTCAACGTTTTTATTTGATCGGAATTTAAAAGGGATTGATAGCTAGCCTGTGACAAGCAACCACGAGGTCGATACCGCACATATCGGAGTGGGTCCAAGTGAATACATCAAGGTTGGCCCTTAAAAATTCTACGAGATCTTTATTTATTGCGGGGTGGAGTTGCAATCCAACTTTCAAGACCTTTGTGGGGTCTTCGGGGCTGACCGGAATATCCACCATAGGTTCCACTGGGGTAGCCATTTCGAAATCGGGCTCTTCGTCTTCCCTTGAATGGAGACCGTCGGAAGACGGCAATGGTGCCTGAGCCAGGACTCAGACGCCTTTGATTGCTATGTGGAGACAGCCTTGGCACAAGAAGGTGGAGACACGTTCTTTCCTTTGTCCTTATTGCGTGCATTCTTCCATACTATTAGGTAGTAATCTCTAGTTGTTGCTTAGTCACACTTGACCGTATTGATCCCCTTTTCTATCGGGAACTTCTTAGAATGTACCATGTTGACATGCAGACTCAAAACTCTACAAGGAAAGTATGTCCAAAAAAGACGTTGTATGAAGAGATGGCGTTTATGACCACAAAGGTGAGGATTCAGACCCAGCTCTGATCCCCTTCCCCGAGTTTTACAAGGATGTCAACCATGCCCACTGGGTGATTGGAAGATTCGTTGGAGCTGTGGATCGTGGCATGGTAGGGCTTCAAGTCTTTGACCTCAAGTTTCATCTGGTCGCAGGCTGCCTTGAAGATGATGTTGACCGAGCTTCCTGAGTCGATAAGGATTCTTTGGAAGAAAGCTGATCCAATCTAGGAAGATATGACGAGAGGTTCAATGGTTGGGATTTCGATTCCCATGGAATCTCTCTCGTGGGAGATGATATCGTCCTGCATTGTCTTCTGAAGCTAGGCGGGGACGGACTCATCTAGAGCAGAGCAAGCTTCGTAAGTGGCATGCTTTATCGAGTTGGCATAGTCCTCCATCTTGCGGAAGCTATCTTGTATGGGGTGAGGTCCATCACAAATGGTATTGAACATGATGCCACGTGGCCATTGGTAGGATAGCCATGCGGCCTTGTTTGCAGGTGTTGGAAGTGCGGGCGTTGGAGGGCCCATAGATGCTTCGGGAGGAATAGGATCTTGGACGTACTATTCCACTCATTTCTCGTGGATGAGTTTTCAATTGCATCCCTGAGGTGACGACTTTCGTTAGTATTGTGCCCATACGTGTCATGGAATCTACAGTATTTGCCGGAGTTCTTCTCGCAGTCGACGGACTCCCTTGTGTTGGGCTTCTTGTACTAGAGAGTGTTTCATGTTTCTAAATAGATTGTATTTATATCTCAATTCAGCGGAGTGTAAGTCCTGTAATTTAGATAGCGGTCGTGCTTCTTGGGATTTATAGGAGCTTGGTTGTTATTGCGACCGTCATGTTTGTCGCTGTTCGGCTTTGGCTTGTAAGGGGTTTCTCTTTACCCTTATTGGAGGGTTGTCTAACCTGCTTTCCTTTGACACTGTCATCGATAGTGCCAACCTGTGGGTTATTGGAGTGGTTGCCTCGAGAAGCTTGATTGCACCTTGCTTCTTCTTAGCACAGGAATTGCCCAACCTTTTCTTAGAAAGCCTCTAGGGTCTTAGGTTGTTTTCTGTCGATCCAAGCTAAAAATTTGGAGGTAGGATGGACATCTTTTGCATGCTGGAAGAGTACGGTGCAAGGTTATGGATCGTTGACCTCAACAAGGACGGTATTGAATCGCGCAAGGTAGCTCTTGAGGGATTTTGCAAGGCCCTGGTAAAGATTGGATAGGGTGAGGGCTTTCTCTGGAGTCGTAACGTGCATTTTGAATTGCCTAACCAATTCTATGGCTAGCTGGTCGAAGTTGTTGATAGATCGAAGCGGACGGTTAGAGAACCAGAGAAGAGTTGTGATTCACAAGAAAATTAGGAAAAACTTTCACTTGATCGCATCGGTGGCCCGGCTGGAGTCCATCTGCCATTCGAAGTGGTTTAGGAAAGCGCACGGGTCAGTCGTGCCATCATAGAATGCCATCTGCGGCATATAGAAGCGTCGGGTACACTCGGTTTCATGCACGATCATAGTAAATGGGTTAAGCCTCAGGTGGATTTCCCACGAGTCATTGGCATTCCTCGCATATCTCTCATGATCCTTCGGACCATGTCAGGAAGAAATGCCGGTTGGACATCCTCTAGCCGAATTCATTGAATTTGGCGAACTTAAGGAGTTTTGTTCTGTGGACACCTTCCGTGATGCACATCGGGCTCATCCTCTTCCATATCGTCAGCATCGATGGCCTGATTTTGGTATGGATGGTGAGGTTGAGCGGGTTGGCGTGCATTATGATTCAGAGGGAGTAGGGTCTACTGCGTTGCTAGGAGCGTAGGCCCCAAGTTCTAAGCAGCGACGGTTGGGTTCTGCCGAGGAGGTGGTTAGTTACTCGGGCCTGGTTCATGGCTAATAACCAACTGGGAGCGATCATGGTAAAACGTCACCCCGCTGTAAGTGACAGTGGTCCTAGTCGTTGCCATTGCTGTTATATGAGCATTAGAGCGGACGACGACGTTATTGTTAAGGGTGAACCTCCTTCTTTGATGTGGTCCCCGAGATTTGGAAGAAGAGCTTTCCAATACATTGCGCCACAATCGAGCGTTGTTCTGAGCAAGCTGAAGTTGAGCGACGATGAGTTGACTGTCTTGAAGTTGACGCATAAGGTCAATGTTGTTTTTCAACACTTAGTTGAGTTCAAGAGCCGTATTTTCATACTTCTTATTAAGTGCATAGATCTGCACTTGAGTCGCAGAGGCTTCGGGGTCCACGGGGGAAGAAGTTTCGTTTCATCTGGGACTTCTTCCAATTGAGGTTGCTGAGAAGTACCGGCGTTAGTTGCAGCAGAGGAACCAAGCATTTGATTCTTTGTTCGCTTAACCATTGTAAGCGGACTTGATGGTAGGTTATAGAAGAAACCTAAAGCATGTCGAAGTCAAGTTGGAAATGTGCGACAAAGAGGTCAGGGGTTCAAATTTGTGCGAAACCGAGGGAGTCGAGGCTTGCTGCATGAGAGGCAGTCGAACTAAGGGATTCAAATTGATGGTAGTCAAACCTATGGGGTTCGAAACATTCGAGTGCGAGGCAAGGGAATACGAGAAGTGAGAGGTTCGAGGGAGTTGTGCCTTCAGGTACGAAATGGAGGGGTATGACACTTGGTGGATAGGAGGGACACAAGGTTAGGGGATTTGACCCACAGGGGTTCGAAGTTTTCATGTGTGAGGGGTACGAAACTTAGGGTTCTAGGTCCCCTATATGAGGGATACGCAAAAGTGATTAGTGCGAGGTTTTGAGGAGCTGTGAGTTTCCTGTTTGCATGACTTCTTTCAGGCTAATATCCTTGGCTTCCTTGCGATACTTACAGCTTTGGTATCACACGATGTATTGAGTCGAGCGTGTCTGGTGTACGTTGGGGAATCATACCAAATGGCCAACTAACAACCTATTATCTTGAGAGAGGTTAACTTGGGGGTCGACCGCCCTCATAGGGAGGGTCTAGGGATGGGAAGAGGCTTGTTTTGTAAAGGTGTTTTTATATATTTTTCTGGAATGGACTATCCAAATTTTATAAAACTAATCTAACGGACCGCATACACTCCAGCAAGCATAAATAAGACCCTAAGCTTTCCCCTAAACCCTACACATTCTTCTCAACTCCGTTTCCATTCTGCTTCTTCTCTATTTTTCTATATTCCAGAATTTTGGACAAGATAGATTTCTTCTTCTTTCCCAACCTATTTCTTTATCTTTTCTGATCTAGTTTTCTTATTAGAGTCCAGAACTAGATTATATGTATATAAGACTCTAACATGATTCTTATATATATATATATTTATATATATATATATATATATAGGCTTAGGAGAAAATCGGGAATACAAAATTTGCAAGGATGCCATCCAAAAACTAGTTCTACACAGCCAAATCATCCTTCTCCTAGTAATTATATGAGTGGGAATTTTGTATGTTTACCATTTTCCATGAATTATAGTGTAGAATTTGATTGTTATGCCTAAAAATGGATTTGGGATTCATGCACAAAAATAATATACATAAATCCACCATATCTTTTATTTAATTCGGAAATGGTCAATCGCGTGATATTGTTGGGTTTTGGATTTAATAAAAGGTTGGGTTTTTGGGTGTTGTATAATTTTGATATTTGGTCTGATTTACTTCTTTGTAAATATGGATTTATTCAAAGATATAGATTTGGGTACCGTAACTTACTTATATTTAAGTATCTATTTTTCTTATAAAATAGATAGTTCAGATGTATTAAAACACATGTTACTAAAATCTATATTTTTGTACAAATCTTATATAAAAGTAAAGCAATACCAAAAAAAATTGTACCTTGTCTTTTCTTTTATCATTCAAATAATCTTTAGAAATTTATTTTGTATATGCTCTGTTATTTCCCTGTTATTGATTTAAATATGAATAAACATCATATGTTATGTTGAGAAAGTTAGGGAAATAAACTTGTAAACCTTAATTTTTGGTCAGGATTTACATTTCTTCCTTTTTGGATGTTTTTTTATGCACACTTTAATTATGTTTTGTTTCTTACTATTAATAGCGTAACTAATGTACTATAAATACGTATTAAATGCGTTTAATTAGAAAATTGAATTTAAATGTCCCTATAGGAAATTTGAATGCATGTGAGTATTAATGGCTTTATTAGTATTAATGACACGTAAACATGAGGTTAACCCCTACTTGTAGTAGAAGCCTACCGGAACTAACCAACACATCCATCATCTACAAGAAGTCAGGTTAATGTGAGATGTCTAGTGTCATAGGCCATTAAAATAATTACATAAAGACGTGATGTTAAACCCACTTGTAGAAAAGTCTACCCGGAACCAACTGGCAAATCCTGCAGCTATAAGGAGTCGGTTTAACATGAGACGTCTAGTGTAATAATTACTTATGTGACAGAGGCCTGCCTCGAGAAGATATTAAGTGGTTTACCTACTTCGTTTAGTTATTAAGATGTTAGGACTAGTTCTATTCCTAAGGTTCACTCCTTGGTTTTGAACCAAAGTCATGGGACACCCTCATTAGGTTTTAAGTGGTCATTGGGTCTGGCTTTCTCTAATAATCATGAAGTATTAAATAATTTTAAGTGATTATGTGTGAGTGAGATGGTTCTCCGGAAGTTGTCTGTTTCTTATCTAGGAGCTATGTGAGGGTTGACCTAGGGATGGGCTACTAAGAGTTCCGCCAATCATGTAAGGGGAATTGTCTGTCTAAGGGAAGTATTAAGTGGCTTGTAGTTCACCTGTAATGACAACTACATGGTAACACAGGGGTCCGCTAAGGGAAGGTCATAAATGTCGAATAGCCGTCTACCATCTTGAGGTAATAAAGGCATTGAGGTAGATAAAGTCAAAATCAATGTCATTTCAAATCTATCCATTCCTAAATGTGTTAAAGACGAATGATCATTCCACGATCACGTTGGTTTCTATCAACGCTTTGTAAAAGATCCTAACAATATTACTTGCCCCCGGACTACTTTTTTGGGTAAAATGCTCCCACTGATTTTAACTTTGATTGTGTCACTTTTTTAGAACATCTTAAAAGGCCATCCATCTCAGTTCCAATAATTTGTTCGCTCTATTGAGATCTTCCTTTTGAAATAATGTGTGATGCTTCAAACTTTGGATTTGTGCTTTGACAACGCATCAACAAAATCCTTCACGTTATATACCATGCTAGTATGACTCTAAACGATGCTCGGCTCAACTACACAACCACTGAAAAAAGCTTCTAGCCGTAATTCTTTCTCTTAAAAGTTTCGATCTTACTTGATAAGCTCTCATATCACAATCTACACTGACCACTCGACTCTTTGGTACCTTTTTTGCCAAAAAGGATGTTAAATCTCATTTAATTTGTTGGATCCTTTTACTCTTAAAATTTGATCTTACAATTAAAAAGGAAAAAAGGATCTAGTAACGTCATAGCTGGTCACTTACTCGTCTCTCGACTGCACCATCATCTTCTTTGCCCATCAATGAAAACTTTCCCGATGAACAATTCAATTTTGTTTCAGTCGACCCTTGGCTCGTCGATATAGTGAACTATTTAGTCACTAAACAAACACCTTCATTTTGGTTGAAATAGGATAAGTACAAATTTCTATCCCAAGTGTAGTGTTTCTATTGGGAAGGCACATGCTTGTTTAAGTATTTTCATAACCAAATCATTCGTTAATGCATTCCAAATGGAGAATTCGAAGTGTTCTTTCATTTTCTCATGACTGAGCATGCGTCGGACATTTCGGTTCAAGGAGAAATGTTGAAAAGATACATAATTGTGGATTTTATTTGTCCACACTTCTCAAAGATGCATTCGAATTGCGTAAAATGTGCGATCATTTCTAAATGCTTAGTAAAATCTCTCGATGTAATATGAAGCCTATGACTCCCATCCTTACGATCAAAATCTTTGACGTTTTTTGAATCGATTTTATGGGCCCATTTCCTAACTCCTTTGGAAATATGTATATTCTTCCTGTAATCGATTACATTTCAAAATAGATCGAATCAGTTCCATGTAAAACAAATGACAATAGAATTTTTGTGAAATTTCTTAAGGATAACATATTTTCGAGGTTCGGCAAACTTCGGACGATAATAAGTGATAATGGAATGCATTTCTGCAATCGATCATTTGAAACTCTAATAAGAAAGTACCCGATAACCTACAAGTTATCCACTTCTTATCATCCAAACTTGTGGTCAAGTAGAAGTTTCAAATCAACAAATAAAACAAATTTTGGAGAAAACTATTTACAAAAACCGAAAAGATTAGTCTAAAAAATCAACTGATGCAAATTAGGCTTACTATACTGCTTTTAAAACTAATTTTGAAATGTCCCCTTTTTGATTAGTCTATGATAAAATGTGTCGATTACCACTTGAAATAGAACACAAAGCATTGTTGGAGATAAAAAAATTCAACTTTGATCTTGAAAAGGCCATCGAAAACAGAAAGTTGCAACTTAATGAATTAGATGAACTTAGAAATAATGTGTATGAAAACACCAAAATTTAGAAGAAAAAACCAAAGTTTTTCATAACAAATCAATCATAAGAAAAACGTTTTCGCCAAATCAAAATTGTTCTTTTGTACAACTTTGACTTCATTTATTACCTAGGAAATTAAAATCGAGATGGGCCGAACCAAACTTGATACGAACTGTTTTTCCCATAGTGCCATCAAAGTAGAAAATCCTATGGACGAATCGAATTTCAAAGTCAACGGTCATTGCTTGAAACCATACTTGGAATTACCAAGTAACTAAGAGGAAGAGCTCATGATTCTTCATGAGTCACACTGTGTTTAGTAAGCACTTTTAACAGAACTTTTGTAAATATGTATATTATTTTCTCCTTCACATCAGTACATCACGTATTAACTGTGCAAACATAGTAAAATTTAAGTGTTGGGGGGTAAGGGGGAGTCTCATGTTTATTTTCATTTTACACGTTTTCTTCTTATTTTCATTTTATCAAGAAAAAATCCAAAATCCAAAAAAAAAGCTTTCCATAGTAATTTACTTTTTGAATAAACATGATATTGTAAGCATAAAAGTATAGTCATTAGATTGATATTTTCGGAAAACTACTTGTCTTAATGAATAATAAAAAGAAATGTTGGAACTACAAGAAACTTTAGTGTAACTAGTTATAAGGAGATTCATATGTGATAATTATGAAACGTTTTCTAAATTATAGTCATTGTTTTTAATAGTGGTTAGTTTAAAGTAAATTAGTTAATATTTTAAATCTTTAGTTTTAAGATTTTCTAAGATGATTTTGCGTAGCTCTCTCCCATTTCATATATATATATATATATATATATATATATATATATATGTATACACACACACACACACATATATATATATATATATATATATATATATAAACACATATAGACACACACACACACACATTTGATGGTTTAATAAGCACATAGAGTCTCATTGTTATGTACTCGCTCTCATTATAAGTAATTACTGTTATGTAGGGGTAAATAACATTAATCTATCGTAAATGCATTTCTATTCTCATTTAAAAGTCCTTAGGGTTATGCGTGGATAGAACTCATATAAGAGAAGGATGAAAGTCTAAGTATTTTTCTAATTTCATTCAAAAGTCTTAGGGATTATGCATGTTTGGAAAATGCTTGACAATTTTCTCTGTTTACCTGAGTTAGGCATGTATATTTCATGTTAATATTAATAATCTTTTAAATAATAATAACAGAGAATAATCAATTGAAACCCAAACGTCATCTTAACTCTAACGATTTAAGCTGTTAGACGGAAAGAAATAAGGATACCACAGCGAAAACCTTGATAGTCGATTAAGTACTTTATTTCATAAGTGCACTATGATTTAACCAAAACAACTAACCAAAACAGAATCGAAATGTAACAAAAACTTAATTTCTGTTTGAAGTTTTGATAGTTAAAAAACCAAAATTTTCCGATGATGACCTAAAGTTGCAATTTTCTATTTCATGCGATTTTGAAAGTGAGTATTCATTTTGTAAATAAATCTAAAATCTTTGTAAATACCACGCATTTGTGATTTTTTTTCATATGAATTTTGTAGTTACTATCCATTGAAAACCCTTATGAGAAAACATTTGTTCCATTGGAGACACCCAGAGGTTTAATCACTTGTTGTGTATGCTCAATGCAATAGTGTTGTAACAACCCGAAAAATCAGAACCAATTTTAAATTTTATTTTAAGGAAATGTTATTAGAAAATGAGTCAGAATTTAGAAATACTATTTCTAAATAATTACAAAGCCCTTATGTTACAAATCGAAAAATCAGAACCAATTTAAATTTTTTATTTTGGCAATTTTAATGAATTTTGAATATTTAAAATGATTTATTTTAAATAATATCGATTAGAAATTTATTTTGAATAGAATTATAATGTATAAATCTGTTAAATTGAAGTTAGAATATAAATATTTATTTTAATTATAAAATGAATTGGAAATGGCGCGGTAGTTTGAAAATTCGATTTCAAATTTCAAATGAATGTACAGGATTCAAAATAAACCGAATTTTGGTAAAACCAGAAATATTTGAATCTGTTTGAAAATATCTTTCCAATGAATGTGAAAAATCGAGATTTCATAACGGGAATAAAAAGTTATGTCCAGTTGAAAATTTAGAATAGTCGCTGTGGAATTTTATATAATATATAGCCCTTAAAAATAGAGTTTTTGCAAACGACCTCCGTTTTCGACGAAACCACTTTTTTTGGATCCGGAATATCAAATTATTACTAATTCAAATTTTCATAATTTTTGGAATCAATATGTGAGCGTGGTAAATTTAAACGTGTTTAGTCAATTCAGTTTGAATTTAATCGACTGGAAAATGACCGTTTTTCAAACGGTCTCCAAATTCGATGAAATTAGTTTTGTTAGGACCGTATCGTCAAAACATAGCTAGATATATTTTTCGGGAATTTTTGGAGTCAGTATGTGGCCCCGGTAAAATAAAATGTACGTTTAAATTCACTATATTGATTTATTTTTTAATTTAAAGAAAAACTAATTGAAACGGTCGAATCGGCGAACATGACATATCCTATTGTGTCCGGAATGGGGGTATTTGGTTAGGGGCGACAGTGGTTGGGTTTGATTTGGAATTCAAATGAAAAATCAACTTTTTAGATTTTATATATATATATATATATTAATAACTTGGTCAATTCTCTCTCCCTCACCATTCTCTCTCCCATCGCTCAAAAAAAAAATCGCGTTGCTACACCACCGCGCCTTTCCCCCCTTCCGCACCACCTCAGGCCTCTCCCCTCCTCCTCCTCCTCTCCTCCTCCTCTTCTTCTTCTTCCTCCTCTTTCCCTCTTTCAATTAGCAAAAACCCTAGGCCCCAAATCACCAAATTCGCCACCGTGGGGCCTTCCAGCGCCACCACCACTGGCTGCACCTCCCCCACAGCCAATCAGGTCCTTCCGCCACCCCTCAGCCTTCAGCTCCGACTGTGGGCCCCACGAAACCCGAAATCCCTCTTTACACCAAAATTCCCATATGTGCAAAACAGCCTAGATCTTATTTCCTCAGTGTCTTCCAATCCGAGCGTTTCTGGCCAAAACAACATAGTACCAAAGTCGAAGATCTCGTTTTTCTCTTCGATTTGGACATATGGATGTCATATTTTGGATTGCAGAGATATTCGGAAAACGCGTCCGAAGATCGTGGATCTCCTGCTGTTTTTGGCGATTTCCGGCGAATTGGTGCAGTTTTGGAAGAAAGTCCACTAGGCAAAAGTTGTCCGAAATGACGCGTTTAGGCTAATGATAAAGTTCGGTGAAGATTGGAGGCCGCATGCAAATTCTAGAGCCAAAGAGGCGAATTCAAATGCGAGAGCGACAAAATGGAGCACGACGACAAAATCCGCCAATTAAAGAATGACGGAGTGGATCCCAATGTGAGACCTCCTCACTCTGATGTATTTTCTAGTCAAATATATATACTAGGATGCAGACGGTGCTTAGTAGCACCCGACACCTTTGTTTGAAACCATGTTTGTTTGGTTGATTGGTTTATTTGTTTGAATTCGGTTTGGGTGGTGAAATGAATTGATTAGAATTTGGTTTGTATATGGCGCGAGCCATTATTAGGAGAGGGATAAGGCTAGACCTTATTCCAGTTCTAATATCGCGCCGTTATACTACCGAAATTTTCTAAAAATGTTAGAACAAAAAAATATCATTTTTATTGTATAAATGAACTGTATAAAATATTCATGAGTCAAAATAAATATTTTATAGCTAAAAATATAATTTTTAATGTGTATATGAATAAAATAAATATTCATTTACAAATCGAATGATTTGCTTATGTACACACATTTAATTGATATTGATTGGACGATATATTTTACACATCGCCCAACTGCACAAATAAAATCTGTGCGTATTGATTGAAACCCCACATGGGTATTGGGATGACATACACTAATCCCAATTGTTTAGTTGTATGTCGATTGATGGGTTGACAGACTGTTATAAGCGTTAATTATTTATATTTAATGCTTATGCAGTTGTGTAACGCACTCTGGATGATGGTTGACTATGTTTGATTATTGTTGTGTACATGTGTGTATGAAATCCATATAAATAAAATTATATGGTAATTGACTGTGTCTGATTCCAGTTCAGAAAGAACGAATATTTTAAATTAACGAATATTTCAAAATGACGAATAATGAGTATTTAAAATAACTAATATTTTAAAATAATATTCAGTAATGGATCAAAATATGAATTTGATGTCCGATTTGGGATGGGCACGAAAATATTTAAATATATGAAGCCGTGTTGGTTAGATTAACGTCATTTTGACGTGAACGATATTTATATCGATTTGATTCATTTTTATAATGAATATCGAAAAGGAAGTGATTTCAAAATATAATGTTTTGAAAATATTGTCATTTATATATTAATGATATGGAATATTCAATTTTGATTTAAAATTGAATATGAAGTTGAAATCGTTTTGAAAACGAATTTAAAATGATTTATAAAATACGTTTTAAATGAAAATCGACGAAATATATATAATATATATATTATACATATTTAATGGCCTGAATAGAGCACGCCGCGCCGCGCTAGTTCGCGAATTTTGACTATTGACTTCGAATTGACATTACAGAAGATCCGACCGTCAGATTCTCCTAAAACCATAACCGTTGGGTTTGTATCGAAAAGACCTTTCCAACGGATATAAAAGATTTGAAATCTAACGGTTGGATTTGGAATTATGTCTAAATCAAATTTGGAAAATGTCTTTGTAAGTGCAGTTCGATGACCGTTTATGGAAATCGACTGTACAGACCTTGATTAAATTATTAAAAATATTAATAATTTGTGTAAAATCATAACAAATTAATTGGGATGAAAAATTCCATGTTTGTAAAGATAAAAATATATTTTTATCAGATTGAACTAGTTATGAACTAGAATTATAATCCAATATTTTTAAATAATTAAACTCGATTTGAAATGGTTTTAACAATAACCAGAATTTCCAATATATGAATTGGAATGGATTTGAATAGGAATGGATTTGAATTGAAATTATCTTTGGAATATTTCGATGTTAGATTTCGTGATTATATGGATATTGATATGGGAATTTGGAAGAAAAATATATATCGTTATTCCCAATACGATATTTGTTGATTTCAGAATTTGATATTGAATATAAGCCGATATAATAATAATTCAGAGCCTTGTATTTAATATCAAATGAGATTTTGGGTTTGTCGTGAATGGTGTCTTCAGTAACACTGTTCTTAAACCTAGTTGAGAAAAAGGATAAATCTTTTAATTAAGATTATTAGTGTTTCGAGTTAATTAACATTTAATTGGAATAAAATGGAATGTGAATCGGGTTTATTGTGAACTGTGTTTTTAAATACATTCGTTCTTTAACTCGATTTACAGTGAAATGTGACTTGGAATTTATAAATCTTTCTATTAAGATTTAATGGAAATTTTCCAAAGTAAAATTTTCCAATTTAATATATTAAATTGGAATTGAATGGAATTCGATTTGGTAATAATCGAAGTGAGCTTCTGTGGAGGAAGACTGTTAATATATATATGGAATTTTAAAGGCTTTGTCGTTATTCCATTAATATTATTTGTCGGATACGGAAATTTATATCGATTATATATATTGATCTGTTTTCCGTGAAGATTCCAAAATTAATGGATTGTGATTTTGGGTTTATCGTGAACTGTGTTTTAAATGACATTAGTTCTTTAACCTAGTTAAAGACAGGATTACATGTCTAACATTGTATTTCAAACTATATGGTTGATCTCTGTTAAATATATATCTATTTGGTGGCAAAGAATTAATTCTCTTGCTTAACACCCTTCTCTAAGATGTACGAGCTTAGAGGTTATATATCAGCAGAAATCAATAGTACAATATAGATTGTCGATGCAGCATGTTTGTGTTTCCAAAGTTAAATAATCATCAATATTGATTTTTGGGAAGATCAAAACTAAGTGGAATTTTAATGAATACTTAATTAGATTGAAAAATGAATGTGATAATTTAAGTTATCAAATTTGGGAAATGATCGGAAATGGAGTATCACCAGTTTTGCTCCAAGCGATAGTTAAATCTTTAATTAGATTTGAACGTGAAATGGTAATTAATTTTACCGATAATACCATGGTGTTAGATATGGAGTATTACCACTTTTTCTCCACGGGATGAATAGGTTGGGATTGGGAAATTAAACAAATGATTACTTCGGTAAGGTGCACTAATCCCAACTAGTTTGGATAAACCTTAATTTGGTTTGAATTGATATCCAAAGGAAGATTAAAGAATAAATTTAAAGAATTTATCTTTGATAAAATTAATGGGAACCTTTCCCAAACGATAAGAATATTTGAATAAAAGAATATTCTAGATTGGAATGAGGCATATGTTGTGTTTTTATAGCACTTGTTTATTATATACGCGATTTATTCGAAAAGGCCGGGTTTATACCCATTCTGAATAACTGAATCGACGATAAGTCGACGATGAAGACGGTGGTTGAAGACCGGAGGTCTTCACATTGTTTGGATGATTACTGATGTCTTAATTGGGCTGTACACCCAAGACGAGGTAATAAGTGATGATCGTCTAGAAGTACTTGGAGATCGACCGGGTATGCGAGGAGCTCTCTCCTCTATTGGACATATGGGACGAGGAATAAGGTGCCTCCGGTTTCGTTCAGACCTAGAACGAACTTGTAAATGGATGTATGTCTGACATTGGATTTTATTTTGTGTTTATTGATCTCTATTAAATATATATCTGTTTGGTGGCGGAGAATTTATTCTCTTACTTAACACCCTTCTTTGAGGCGTACGAGCTCAGAGGTTATATATCGATAGACATTAGTCGCACGGCATGAATTATCGGTGTGGCATGCTGAGATGCAAAGGATCAAGACTTCTATTGAAAAGCAGAGTCTTGTGGTTGATTATCAAAGCACGGCTTTAATATAGCATAACTTTGTTTAGCATTAATTCGTGAGCTTCACACCCAGTGTGAACCAGAAACGGGATGAAGGACGGCAGGGAGGACATGCGTTTCTTTCTAGCTAGGAGTGGTGTCATGGTATGGAGCCCAGACATTTTTACTTATGTGGATGATGGAAAGTGAGGCGCCTCGAATTTATCGGTTACTACGGAGCCGATGGATATTGAGTCATCTAGCTCATTTACACCTATAGGGCAGGGAAACGTATTGTTCAGGGATTACTAATCCACTTAAAATGTGGATCGGTCCTGCATTTTCCTAGGTGCAGTTACGACTATAGCCTGAGACATGGTAGGCTAGATTGTCTCGAATTCGGTAAGGATGATCCCTTGCCTTGGATCATGATGGAAATCCAACTTCCAATACGACATTTGCGGTTTTGACTGTAGAGCCTAGTATAGCAACATAGTAGCATGGGATGCTATGTCGTTTATGATTGGTACATTTATATTTGAAGTTGTTTTATACACTATGCACTTGTAGTAGTATCAAAATGATTTGTTTTAAACGTATCAAGCATGTTTGGCTATTATAAGGTAAAACTCTATCCTCCGGCTTGCGTTGCATTGTGAGATGGGACCTGAGTCTTATAATAGCTTCATTTTTCCAAAAAGCATTGCACTAATTGTTTTATGCACTGATATTCTTGGGAGGAAACCCGTTTTGTGTTATACGGCGTGGTCCCTTGATTTACTTTATTTTAAAGTAAATATTTAATAACTATTTTAGGTCTCACTCTAGTCACATGACTAACCTTGAGTTTATTGTTTTAACCTAAACTCTGAGTGCCCCTATTTTCCACACGGGCAGCTAGTAGTTGGATTTTTGTGGATATTATATTCATAGGATCCTGGTTTACAGCTGGAGCTATATTCGGAACGCTCTGTATCTGTGTATTTCTTTCAGTTGTGTTTTGTATTATTTTCCGCTGCATTGCAATTTGTAAATCTCTGATATTTATCAAATGTATATTATTTTTTCATACTCTGTATATTCTTGGTAAATTGTTGTAATAGCAATGAAATGTTCTTCTATTTGTTTTCTGATTTGTCATGTTCTCAACTCAATCCGGGCTTTCTCTTCTCTTCGGAGACCGGGGAGTTTCGGGTCGTTTCACCTTAAAAATAACCATTTTGCATATGATCTCCGTTTTCAAAGAAACCACTTCTATTGGATCTGGAATGTCAAACTATTTCTAGGTTTAAAATTTCATAACTTTTGGAATTAATATGTGAGCGTGGTAAATTAAAACGCGTTTGGTAATTTCAGTTTGAACTGGATCAACCAGAAAAAGGCCATTTTCGAGCGGTCTCCAAATTCGACGAAATTAACTTTGTTAGGACCGTATCGTCCAAACATAGCTAGATTTATTTTTCGGGAATTTTTGGAGTCAGTATGTGACCCCGGTAAATTAAAATATACGTTCAAATACAATATTGAACATTACATATTTTAATTTTAAGGAAAATTGACTGAAACAGTCGAACGGGCTTATGAAACATATTCCATTGTGCCCGGAATGGGGGTATTTAGCTAGGGGAGATAGTCATTTGGTTTAATTTGGAGTTCATATTGATGTAAATTATTCTATTTCATGTTTACACTATTATCGGTAATCCACTGATGTGATTAATGTGCTATATTCCAATGATTATCCTTGCTTCCGTGGCACGGGGGTTTGGGGTTTTCACAAGTGCTTTCTATGAAAGCGGATTTACCTTAGTTTAGTTTATTTGAGAACGAATAAAAAGATAAGTGTGAGGGTATTTGATGTGCACGTAAAAATGGATTCTTTTACTCATATATTTATTCTTATTTTAAATCATTGCATGTCATATTATGATGTTTTATGTCTTAAACCAAAATACAAAATTGTTTTTGTGACTTTTTCATTCATTTACACAAAACCAATATAGTGATTTTGTGCATAATTTTTTAAAAAAAATACTTACATATTCTTATTTTATGTTGTAGGAAAGTGAGTGCAAATGGAAGTGACTACATCAAGATATATGCATGCACAAGAGCCCAAGCCCAAAAGCATGAAGAAACAAATTAATTCCTATAATATGGAGATCCCACTAAGGCTTAGCCCAGAGGCAAGGAAAGGAAGACATTCGGCTAGGGCAACACCGCCGATGGTAGCAAAGGGAGCAATATATTTGTCCAACTGCTTTTGTAAACAATAGAATTAGTACAGTAAGAGGGAAACAAAATTGCAAAGTGAGCAGTGGTGAAGTGGTTAAGACTTGTATTTTTCATTGTTGCAACCAATGTTTGATCCGTAGTGACAACTATTTGTTCTTAATTTTTTTCTCCTTCCCTTTTTCCTTCAAGTTTGCCTAGGGCCACATCAAAGCCAGGACCGACACTAAGTCCACTTACTCATTATGTAATATAAAACAAATTGAAGGCAAGAGAAAAATTAGTGGAGGGTTTGTAACGATCTAGAATTTTAACCAATTTAAAATTGGAATTTTTATTACTTAATTTGAATTTAAATTTAAATTTGACATAATTATATATGGTTAAGAATATTTAATAATTTTGATAAGTTAGATGACTTATTTTATTTGAATTTTAAATTAGAATGATTATTAATGAGTTTGGATTTGTCGTTCGATCGGATTTGTAAAATCATAACATGAACTAGTAGCGCTAGAATTAAGTGTTGCCCTTAGTTTTCATAGCATTTAAGGAAAAATGCGACCAAAAGTTCACCTTCTCTTCTTAAGACAAGTGTATTGACACTTGTAATTTTGCATGTATGATTTCATGCATGGTTTCCACTTGTCCCCTTATGTGTCTTTACCTCCTTACTCGTCCTTTCCTATATAAGAAGCTCCTTACTTCATTTTTTATCATCCACTTTCATTTTTCCTACCTTCGGTCTTCTTCTTAAGCTTGTGGCCATGGTTTCCATGGCATAATTCTTCCTCTTTTCCACCACCACCTTGCCTAAGTTCGTCGTCACCCTCCTCCTCCTTCCCATATAAAGAGAGAGATTAATATATAGTATATATATACATTGATGAAGAAAAAAGTGCGATGAAATACTGTCCAACGGTTCGCTCAGCTAGGCTCGCCTACCGTGAAGATTTGGAAAGCTGTTAGGTGAGAAATCTTTAACCACGGTTTATATATTTAATTAGTAGTTAGACTAATTTAAATATAGTGATGAATTATTAGTGGTTAATGATGATTGATGTTTATTATGATGGATGATGGACGCATAGTTTAGAACACTCACACTATTAAGCGATAGTGTTATAACGCTTGTGCATAATTATGATTTATTTAATCATGTTAATGATGGTTGCTATGGATGTTTATAATGGTTGTTGATGTTGTTTCGCACACACTATAACACAACAATTATGGTATCATATGGGTGATCAGCAAATCTCCTTCGTAGCTAGAAGCAATATCATTATTGAAATTGAAGGTCAATAATTGGGAAAGACCATATGTATGAATTCATATATATTGATAAAGTTTCTTTAAATGAATAAATAAATACCGAAACATTTTAGGATAACAGAGAGGATAGTGTCTAGGCTTGGGTTTGGAAAATATAGTTTCCTCCTCTCCCTGGCTATCCCTAACCGATTCGACGAATGAGATGGTTAATTTGAAGTTATTTGAATTTAAAAATGAATCGGAATTTGATTTATTAAGTAAAAAAATAAAAGTTGAATTTTGAACCCAAAATAATTTGGAAAGTCAATGTAAATTACTTTGAATGGCTTACATGAGTATATAATGGTATTCTAAGGTATTTTGAAGTACCGAAGAATAATTTTTATTTCGGTCCAAATAAAGCTTGTCGCACAATGGTAATTTGCGTATTTTAGTTACAAACTTTAAACGATTATAACCTTTGCTATCTAAATCGTATTTCCAAGAAACGAAGAACAATTGATTTATATTAATAAGAGCTTTTAAATGAGTGAAAACAGATTTTAATTTCGAGTTATAATTTTCAAGTTATGTTTAAATCCGTTTCGGGAAAAGGTCGCTGTAAGAGAAGTTATCGACCATAACCATAAACAACCATTTTTAATGTTTATGAAAATATTATTATAAATTGTGTAAAAATGTTTTGAATTGTAAAGTTTAAGTTCTGACTAAGATAAATGATATTTGATCGAAGTAATTAAGATAACTGTTTTGTAACGCTTTTTAACACTTTTGAAAACACTATTGTAATGCTTTCTTCGGAAAAAATCTATTTTTAAGTTTTTAACCCGCAAAGTATTTTCTGAACTATAAGTAAAAATTTGTAAATGATTAGTGGAATGTTTTCAAAGATTTAAAAGTATTGAAAATGTTTTGTATGGAAATTAAATTGATTTATTTGATACTAAAACGGGGTTTTCAATTATCAATAATTGGATATGGATGGAGATAAATCTTCGGATGTTTGATATTAATCCGGTAGATGATGACTCTTACTATTTGAGGAATTTAAAAGGTAGTTCACTGTTATTCCGCTTATAGTGTGGTTTGGATACAGAGATTAATATTATGTATAAGTGGATGATATTTCTATCAAGATCTAATGTCAAAGAGTTGGATAAATCTTTTAATTAAGATATGGGCTTCCCAATTTGATTGGGATAAGTTGGATAGAAATAATCTTCGGATATTTAATATGAAATTCTTTGGTGTAAATGTATACCAATTGAGGAATTTGGAAGTTGTTATTATTATATCGTTATTCCACTTATAGTATTCGTTGATTATGAGAATTGATATCGAATATAAGTAGATACAATTTCTGTGTAACTTATGTTCAATATCAATTGATTTGGGTTTTGTTGTGAATCATATCTTCAATAATATCATTCTTGAAACCCAATGAGATTGAGTTATGGAAATTCATATCGTAATTTAGGGATTTAATCAAATCTTTGATTTGAGGAATTTAAAAATAAGGAATTGGGAAGGAAGTATAATATTTTAGTTAAGATTACAGAATTGAATGTGGGAAAACCGATTTAAGTGGAAACTATGGTTGACATGTAGGGTAAGGATTTTCAAAGGAAACTAGGTTTTTGGTAATGAGTTATCAAATGGAAAATGAATTAACGCTTTGAGGCTAAATTATCTTTGATTTAAGGGATGTGTTTTTAAAGAGAAAAGTTAAATATGGATTTTGTTATAATTTGAGAATGAAGAAGTTTAATTTAACAAATTTCAAGATGGAAGGAGATTGGTAGAAAGCCTTTGTGTTTTGTAATTGTGTTTTTAATTGCGCTTATTATTTGGAAAGACCGGGATTAGAATTATGTCTTAAAACCATTCCAAGTAATAATACGACGTTGTGGAGCAATTGAATACATTGGAGACGGCATTGAAGACCGAGACCCTTCATGTCGTACGGGTGACTTGCTGAATGTCTCGAATGGCTGGCTTCCATTCGTAAATGAATTTTATATATCAATTAAGTGGCAAGAAGCCCAAACGTATGTGAAGGAGTTCAGGATTGTTGTTTCATTCAGACCCAGAATGGACATGTATGGATTGTGTGTCTGACATTGGAATTGACTGTGTAGCACTGATCTTTATTAATATATATATATGTTTGGTGGCGGAGAATTTATTCTCTTGCTTAACACCCTTCTCTAAGACCTATGAGCTTAGAGGTTATATATTGATGGAAATCAGTGATGCATAGTGAATGGACAATGTGGCATACTTAAGTTAAGTGATGAGCTACGGATGATCAAAGCTATGGATGAAAGGGTACTACGAAGTCCCCAGTTTGGGACGCTATTTGTTGGGTACTCTGATTCATGTATGGTGGGCTAGTATAACGGAGTTTGAGTCTAGACGTTATCCGCAAGTACTAGGATGAAGCACGCAAGAAATTTTGTGAGCCCACGAATGGTCTTTCGTACAAGGAACCATCATGTTGGAAACCCAATCTCCACTACGAGCCCGTACGGTTTTGATTGTATAACATGCTGTTTACCGGTAGGATTAAGTTAGTATAATGAGATGAGGCATTATGTTAGCTAGGATTAATACATTTATTTGATAAAATGGTTTTCACACTATATATAGTAGTAAAAGAGGATTTTCACGTATGAAGGTATTTTTGGTCATCATAAGGCAAAACTCGCCCATCTGGTGTGCCCTTGCATTGTGTGATGTGGGACGAGCTTATGATAGCTTTATTTTTTAAAAAGTCATTACAGATTTCTATGCACTTGTATTCACATGGAGTAAACCCATTCCGCATTAGCGACGTAGTCCTGTGAATTACCTAACTTTAAAATAAACCCTAAAAGCAATTGTTTTGAGTTCTCACACCAGTCCCATGACTGATCTGGAGTTTATTGTTCCCATAACTAAACTCTAGGTGCCCATAATTTTTACATGGGTAGCCTAGTAGTTTAGTTCGCAGATTTGCCCTTGGAGTAGGTTGGAGCAGGATTCTGGTTCTAGCTGGAGCTATTAAATCTTGGATCATGCATATTCTTCCGCTGAGTTCAGTATCTCTTCCGTTGTGTAATCGATGTACTTTGATGTTTCTCTCGTAACTATGATGTAATATTATTGTAATGATAATGGAAAAGTTCTTTTTATTTTTTGCAAATGTGTAAGTACCCCTAACAATTCGTCTTTATGAATGGTTTAAGTTGGTTTAATTACCAGCGAAAACCGGGTAAAAAGCCGGGTTGTTACAGGGTTAGTTAATGACTAATAGTTAATTGGAGGCTACACCATTTTAAGGGCATTTTTGGTAGCACGCTAAAACGAATTATAGTCTTAGGCATGCATAAAGATCCTCTTACTTTGCATGTACATGGATCTTCTTTTATATCTTCATATATATATATATATATATATATATATATATATATATATATCATGCAAGTAAACGTAGAAGTGGAGAATGTAATGTCCCGTATTTTTAACGGGTAATAAATAATTTAATTAATTATTTAAATAGTGGTTTGGTAATTTAAAATGGCCATAACTAAATAATATTGAATATTTAATTAATATAAATAATAGAATAATACATTTATTTCCGAAATAATCGGAAAATAAAGGAATTCACAGTATTGTGTGAATTAGACAATTTGAATATATAATTCAGTTTAGAGTTGAATTATATTAACGAATATATTATATAAATGACAGTTGAACGTGTAATTATATTATAATTATAATCGAGCCCGTAATGGCGCTGTAGTTCGTAATTTGGCGATTCGAACTTTAAACGAATAAATAAAATCCGTTTTAAATCGGATTTCTGTGAAACAAGAAACGTTCGGAGCTGGTGAAGTATATTTTTCTAATGGAAGAGAAAAATTGGGATTTCATTGTGTAGATTTTGATTTATGTCCAAATCAACTTTTCAAATAGCCGCTATGGAATTCCTTTATAATTTGTAACGATTTATAAAATGATTTCTATTTTTAATTGAATATCGGCTAACTCTGATTTTGAAATATCGAGTTATAAACCCCTATATATTTATTTTTGAGCCAGAATATATTCTATGTGAATATATACGATAATATTGATTTATTTATATTTAATTTAATTATTTTTAAATATATTTATATTTAAATGGGTTTATTTAGAGCTTTAAAAATAACCAGTTTTGCAAACTATCTCCGTTTTCGACGAAACTAATTTTGTTGGATCCGGAATATTAAATTATTGCTAGATTTCAATTTCTGTGATTTTTGGAGTCAATGTGTGGCCGTACGGATTTTTAATGTGAAAAATAGTCAGTATTTTGATGGTTAAAAATACGCTGTGTAAGCAAACGGTGTCGGAATTCGACGAAACAAGTTTCGTTGGGTCCGGAATGTCAGACTCTAGTTATATGTCTATTTTCATGATTTTTGAATATTGTATGTAATCATAGGAATTTTTAGAAGCGATAAATTGAGTTAAATGATGGAATAAATTAACATAAAAATAGAAAGCTTAGCTTGTAAGCAATCATCTCCTATAAATACCCTACCACCAATACCCTAAACCTAATTTCAACTTCCTCTGGTCAACCAAATGATTCGTTGTGATTTTTTTTGTTCCAATAAAATAATCCGATCCTCATAAATTCAAATAAAACCAAATAAATTTCCATAAATTTTGAAATCCTTATCACATCCTCTTCGAGCTAGTATACATTTTGCTAGGATTGACATTAATTTCTCATGAACCAAAATAAACACAGTGGGTTCTTCGAAGCTAGGGCTCGACATTTGCTGATATTGAGGAGGAGTTTGCTTGATTCGAGTTCATTTTTGAGGTCTGCGTTGGAATCCGCAACTGGTATACAAGGTTTGAAGGATTCCGTTCTGATTTATGTCGTAGGAAATGCAGTAGGTTGCGGCATTGTCTGAGAACCACGATGAGATGTTGTAGATCGAGTTTTACGAAATTAGTCGGGAGATGTAGTGTTTTCGATTAGGTGTTTTTACTTGAATTTATAATAAAGGAACGAAGGAGTAGTTGGCATCTGAAGTTGTGTGAATGGAGGAGCAGTGGTTCACTGGTTCGTGATTTTTAATCGGGGAAGAAGGACTAATTAGAGAGGCGGGTCGGGCCTATTAAAATAGGGTGTGGGCTGGAGAAAACGGGTAAGGCCCAATTGAAGAAAAAAAGGGTTTAAGTTTATTTTAGTTTAAAATTGTTAAAAGCTTGTAATCTAAATAACTTTGTCATACATTATCGAAATTTAGCGAAATAAGATCCGTTACGATCGTATGGACGGCGGCTACGAAATGGAACTGACTGGGAGTGAATTGGAGCTTGTTACAATTTATAGCGAAATAAATTGTCTGTTTGAATCAACCGACAGTTATCGTTATTTAACGATGATCGTCCACTGTGAGTAAATCTCACTAACTATGATCATTTTATATTTTTGTAACGTATTTTTAGAATTGATAAGTATTGGTTGATTGTTGTGTATTGACCATTTGGTTGAACTGCTAAGTAATTGGTTGAAATTATAGATCTGGTTATATATATATATATATATATATATATTGATTCTGTTTAGCAGACTATTTCATATTGAAATGAAATTGATGTTAGTTATATTGTTTAACTGCTGTGGATGCAGGGAAACAGGTTGGAGGGATCCAACTGGATTCCTCAATATTTAAAATGTTATTCTTTTCATATATTGTAATATATGATGTGATATATAATATATTGTTGATTATGTGTGTTTGAATGATATCGATCATTGTTATTTTGTATTTTAAATACCATATATAATACTGGAATTCAAAAGGGGATTTTCAATGTGTATATTGGAAATAAAATATATTTATATAAAATCAAATGATTTTATAAAAAGGAATTTCAAAATAGAATTATATAAAAGGAAAATTTATTTTGAAAATAAATAGAATTATATAAAAGAAATATTTATATGGAAAATAAATAGAATTATATAAAGGGAATATTAGGAAAACAAATAGAATAAAAAGGAAAATTGGTGGGATATAAAAGAAATGGAAAAGATTTGTTTAAAGTGGAATTAAATAGAAATCCGTTTTAGTAGATAGACTGGGAAGATTAATTTCTAAATATGTTTTACAAATTAAGCAAATTATTTTATCATTGGATAAATTGGATATATAAGTCTGAACTTATATAGAGGAGTAGAAAATCGGTTTTGACACCGATATGTTAAGTAGAATGTGAACTCAACATTTATAAAGGGAATTATAATTGAGATTTCGTTGTTAGAAATAAAAAGGAGATTTTATATGAATAATTCTATAAATAGAAGTATAAATAGAATTTGGAAATGGAATATTATTTTAAAATACAAAATCAAATTGAATTGATATATAAAAGAAATATTATTCACATTCGATGTGAGTAATGGATTGAATTAGTTATTTTTTTAAAGTAAAACATTTATAAGGGAAATTGGGTTTTGAAATAGGAATTAAGATGGGAATTTGAATAAGATATGAAATGGAGTTAATCGAATATTAGTTATTCGAATAGAGTTAATCGAATATAGTTTATTCGAAAGGAGTTAATCGAATATAGTTTATTCAAAAGGATTTAATCGAATACAATTTATTTGAAAGGAGTTAATCAAATATTAGTTATTCGAATAGAGTTAATCGAATATAGTTTATTCGAAAGGAGTTAATCAAATATAGTTTATTCGAAAGGAGTTAATCGAATATAGCTTATTCAAAAAGAGTTAATCGAATATAGTTTATTCGAAAGGAGTCAATCATATATAGTTTATTCGAAAGGAGTTAATTGAATATAGTTTATTCAAAAGGAGTTAATTGATAAGAGTTAACCGATTAGAGTTAATCGAAAAGAGTTAATCGACTAGGGTTAATCGAATAGAGTAAATCGATTAGAGTTAATCAAAAAGAGTTAATCCAATAATGTTAATTTATAAGAGTTAATCGATTAGAGTTAATCGCGTAGAGTTAATTGAATAGAGTTAATTGAATAGAGTTAATCGAATATAGATATTCGAAAGAGAGATTATCGAATATAGTTTATTCGAAGGAAAAAGTTATCGAATAGAGATTATTCGAAGGTGGGTTACTTAAGAAGTTTGTTAAGGATTTAAAAGGTGAACTTTGTCTATTTCGAGGTTAAAAATGTTGTTCAGTTAAGGTCTACGAGGTAGTTACACCCCAACTTGATTGACTCCATTTTTAACTAAGGGATGGTTAAGGTTCGATAGCGAAGGTTGGTTAAGTAAATTTAGTTAATGAGTATAATAGTTTGAGTTGGCATAGCGATGTTTTATTTAAACATCTATTTAAATCCAATGAAGGAGTTTTGGAAATGTTTTCCAAATAAGAATCAGAAATGTTTTCTAATATAAAATAAAATAGAAATGTGAGTAAATATGGAAATGTTTTCCAATGATTAATAACGTATATTTTCTAAATTTCAGAAATAAGAATTTATGGAAATATGGAAATGGGTAACTGAATAAATTAATGATAAATTAATTTAAAAAGAGAAAAAGTTTATTGATGATTAATCGGCAAGATTTCCATTTGGAAATACGACCGTTGTGGCACACATGATAGTTAAATCACCGACTATCAAAGTTTTTGATCATTCCATTGTCTATACGGAGAGACCGAGATCAGATTTATTATTTGAAAAAAACTCCGTATGGCATTAGCGTTGCGAACCAAATATGATGAAGATAATTTAAGACGGAGTTATGCAAGGGTTGTTAAGTAAATCCTAGGTTGAAATTACCTAAGATGGATTTACAGAATAGCACCTTCGGTCTGTCCAGTCCCAGAATGACCTGTATGGAAGAATGCCTGATAGAGCATATTTAATAGATCGCGTAAGTTGATCTCGTCAAACGTATTTACGTTTGGTGGCAGAGGAATTCGTTTCTCTTAGGTATATACCCGTGGTATTTTTTGGGGAAATCAATTTGTGATTTGGCGGATATGACGATGTGACATTCAAAGTGAATAAATGTGTGATCTGTCAAAGATAAGCGTGGCCTCTAGAATCACAACCAGGAAATGGTATAAAATCGGGCAGATCGTATGGCTAAATGGTTAGCTGCCAATTAGGGTCTTTTGTCACCTGATCTAGAGAAATTCCATTTACTTCTATAATCTATTTCGATGTTGTCCCTTTCGGGAAACGGTTGCTGATCCCAACCATTGGTGATAATACATTCAGTACACTCAAGTGAAATGAGTGACCGATCATGTTTAGCCTAGGTTACAAGATGTTCTTGTTGAACCTGGTGTATTCCTCTCTAGAGATACACTGTCGGAAGGTGGTCACATACCTTGCCATTCGGAATCCATTACCCAATAAGTGCCCAGGTTTTTGATTATATATTATGTATGTGGAACATGAGATGAAAGCGTTCTGCTAGATGATTATTATATTGTGGATGATAGACACTATTATAATATCCAAAGTGTTTTGATATAAAGATTATCGTTTCTTTCAAAAGGATTTTGAATGATAAATCAAGTGTTTTGGATTCTCATAAGGGAAAACCCATTCCGTGTTATACGGAGTGGTCTTATGAGATATCATTTATTTTCTCAAGTTGTTTTAAAGTGTTTATTCACACCAGTCCCATGACTGACCTAGAGTTTATTTTGTTTTGTTTTCCCTAAACTCTTGGGTGCCCAATTTTGTATGGGCAGTTAAGTAGTCAGGATTTTACGGATATACTTGGAGAGCTTGGAGCAGGAGGCATTAGGATTATATAGCTATTATTATTTTCACTATGTTGTAAGTGTTATACTCTGATAATGTTACAGTATACATATACTGATTTTATTTCAAAGTTATGCATCTATTATATATTATTCATTCTGCTGTGAGATTCATGTTTACTCTAATGTTGTATGTTCTTCTTCTTCTTCTATTCTAAGTTTCTATCTTATCTATTCTCACCCTCTAATTTCTTTCATGGACTATCCGGTGTTTCCGATGCTTGAATAGTCGACATGGTGTTGTACTCCGATATCCAGGATCGCGAATTCCCCAGGTCGTTATAGTGGTATTAGAGCTGAAGGTTAAGTAATTACCTTAGCTCTGTGGCGTAACTCAGTAGAGATGGGGTTAGTAATACCCTAGATTGAGTTGAGTGTATATATACGAGTGAACGTATTTGTAGATTTTATAAAAATGGTTTTATATTGAGGAGATTTATTGCTTGAGTTGTTTATGAGTTCTGGTCGATCAGTTTGATCCACTGTATCGGTAGGAGTTTCTAAACACTTGAATACGATGAACCAACACAATATGTTTTGAAAAGAGGGTAAACGAAATGATTTTACGCAAATTATATTTTGATATAAAGGACTTATATTGGAATTATTATAATATGTTGGATATATTGGTTGTTATTATAATCGAATGAGATTATATAAAAGAGAAATGATTATAAATAACTAATCTGAATTCGTATAAGTGTAATATATGAAATCAGATGAATTAAATCTAAAATTTAAAATCAAACTTGGAATTAAAATTACTAATAGTTGTAAAAGTGTTTATAAATGGAACTGAATTAAGTATAAGAGAATTTTAAAATCCTGGGAGATTTTAGAAATGTTTTCCAAGCATTGGGAATAGTATTTTGAAATAGATTTCAAAATGGAAGTATTTAGAAATGGTTTTAAAAGTGAAATAGTATTGAACTCACTTCGATAGCTGGGAAATAACCCTGATGATGAATCGCGACATCATTAGTGTTCGTTTTTGAGTTGCTAAGTGACGAACTACTACCAAAGATTTTGTTTTTGAATTGTTTTGTGAAAAGCAAGTTGTTTTGAATCTTGAAAGGGATATCTAGTTTTAGAAAAGCTAAACTGTTTGAAAATCCCTACAGAAGATTGTTTGAATTAAAACAAATTAAATAAGAATTTGTAAAAGCAAATAGAAATTGAATTGAAACCAGTAAGCGGAAAATGAATTGAGATAGAAAAATATCGAATTAGATTGTATTAGAGATAATCCAATGATTAATAAAATAGAAATGTTTTCTAATATAAAATAAAATAGAAATGTGAGTAAATATGAAAATGTTTTCCAATGATTAATAACGTATATTTTCTAAATTTCAGAAATAAGAATTTATGGAAATATGGAAATGGGTAACTGAATAAATTAATGATAAATTAATTTAAAAAGAGAAAAAGTTTATTGATGATTAATCGGCAAGATTTCCATTTGGAAATACGACCGTTGTGGCACACATGATAGTTAAATCACCGACTATCAAAGTTTTTGATCATTCCATTGTCTATACGGAGAGACCGAGATCAGATTTATTATTTGAAAAAAACTCCGTATGGCATTAGCATTGCGAACCAAATATGATGAAGATAATTTAAGACAGAGTTATGCAAGGGTTGTTAAGTAAATCCTAGGTTGAAATTACCTCAGATGGATTTACAGAATAGCACCTTCGGTCTGTCCAGTCCCAGAATGACCTGTATGGAAGAATGCCTGATAGAGCATATTTAATAGATCGCGTAAGTTGATCTCGTCAAACGTATTTACGTTTGGTGGCAGAGGAATTCGTTTCTCTTAGGTATATACCCGTGGTATTTTTTGGGGAAATCAATTTGTGATTTGGCGGATATGACGATGTGACATTCAAAGTGAATAAATGTGTGATCTGTCAAAGATAAGCGTGGCCTCTAGAATCACAACCAGGAAATGGTATAAAATCGGGCAGATCGTATGGCTAAATGGTTAGCTGCCAATTAGGGTCTTTTGTCACCTGATCTAGAGAAATTCCATTTACTTCTATAATCTATTTCGATGTTGTCCCTTTCGGGAAACGGTTGCTGATCCCAACCATTGGTGATAATACATTCAGTACACTCAAGTGAAATGAGTGACCGATCATGTTTAGCCTAGGTTACAAGATGTTCTTGTTGAACCTGGTGTATTCCTCTCTAGAGATACACTGTCGGAAGGTGGTCACATACCTTGCCATTCGGAATCCATTACCCAATAAGTGCCCATGGTTTTTGATTATATATTATGTATGTGGAACATGAGATGAAAGCGTTCTGCTAGATGATTATTATATTGTGGATGATAGACACTATTATAATATCCAAAGTGTTTTGATATAAAGATTATCGTTTCATTCAAAAGGATTTTGAATGATAAATCAAGTGTTTTGGATTCTCATAAGGGAAAACCCATTCCGTGTTATACGGAGTGGTCTTATGAGATATCATTTATTTTCTCAAGTTGTTTTAAAGTGTTTATTCACACCAGTCCCATGACTGACCTAGAGTTTATTTTGTTTTGTTTTCCCTAAACTCTTGGGTGCCCAATTTTGTATGGGCAGTTAAGTAGTCAGGATTTTACGGATATACTTGGAGAGCTTGGAGCAGGAGGCATTAGGATTATATAGCTATTATTATTTTCACTATGTTGTAAGTGTTATACTCTGATAATGTTACAGTATACATATACTGATTTTATTTCAAAGTTATGCATCTATTATATATTGTTCATTCTGCTGTGAGATTCATGTTTACTCTAATGTTGTATGTTCTTCTTCTTCTTCTATTCTAAGTTTCTATCTTATCTATTCTCACCCTCTAATTTCTTTCATGGACTATCCGGTGTTTCCGATGCTTGAATAGTCGACATGGTGTTGTACTCCGATATCCAGGATCGCGAATTCCCCAGGTCGTTATAGTGGTATTAGAGCTGAAGGTTAAGTAATTACCTTAGCTCTGTGGCGTAACTCAGTAGAGATGGGGTTAGTAATACCCTAGATTGAGTTGAGTGTATATATACGAGTGAACGTATTTGTAGATTTTATAAAAATGGTTTTATATTGAGGAGATTTATTGCTTGAGTTGTTTATGAGTTCTGGTCGATCAGTTTGATCCACTGTATCGGTAGGAGTTTCTAAACACTTGAATACGATGAACCAACACAATATGTTTTGAAAAGAGGGTAAACGAAATGATTTTACGCAAATTATATTTTGATATAAAGGACTTATATTGGAATTATTATAATATGTTGGATATATTGGTTGTTATTATAATCGAATGAGATTATATAAAAGAGAAATGATTATAAATAACTAATCTGAATTCGTATAAGTGTAATATATGAAATCAGATGAATTAAATCTAAAATTTAAAATCAGACTTGGAATTAAAATTACTAAAAGTTGTAAAAGTGTTTATAAATGGAACAGAATTAAGTATAAGAGAATTTTAAAATCCTGGGAGATTTTAGAAATGTTTTCCAAGCATTGGGAATAGTATTTTGAAATAGATTTCAAAATGGAAGTATTTAGAAATGGTTTTAAAAGTGAAATAGTATTGAACTCACTTCGATAGCTGGGAAATAACCCTGATGATGAATCGCGACATCATTAGTGTTCATTTTTGAGTTGCTAAGTGACGAACTACTACCAAAGATTTTGTTTTTGAATTGTTTTGTGAAAAGCAAGTTGTTTTGAATCTTGAAAGGGATATCTAGTTTTAGAAAAGCTAAACTGTTTGAAAATCCCTACAGAAGATTGTTTGAATTAAAACAAATTAAATAAGAATTTGTAAAAGCAAATAGAAATTGAATTAAAACCAGTAAGCGGAAAATGAATTGAGATAGAAAAATATCGAATTAGATTGTATTAGAGATAATCCAAAATGGAATTGAACTGGTAAGATAAGAGTTAAAATTAAAAATGGAATCTGAGTTATGAACAGAATTCGGCTTGGGAATAACCGAATAATTTGGATGACATTGGTATATGCAGAATTGGTAACACATGGGAAGGATATATTGATATGCCCGACAAAAAGGTACCAGTTTATATTATATATGGGTTTGAGATTTTGATGAGCTGAATTGGAAAGCCGCTTAGCAGTTTGATTTTCTTTTGGGTTGAAGAAGGCATAGAGAGGCGAGTTGGAGTTTGAGATATTGAACAGTACAAAGGAGGTGCTGGCGAAATTTTTTCGAAAAGTTAAGGTGTTAAAATTTTTTCATGATTTTTGAAAATTTTCATTAGTAGGAATGAATGAATATTTAATTGAAATTAAATTGGTATTGTGAAACTGAAGTTAAAAGCAAACAAATAATTTTTAACCCAGTTAATCGGGTTTGTTTTCTACCTTAGCAATTTCGAGGACGAAATTATTTTAAGGGGGAAAGAATGTAACGACTCGTATTTTTAACGGGTAATAAATAATTTATTTAATTATTTAAATAGTGGTTCGGTAATTTAAAATGACCAGAATTAAATAATATTGAATATTTAATTAATATAAATAATAGAATAATATATTTATTTCCGAAATGATCGGAAAATAACAGAATTCACAATATTGTGTGAACTGGACAATTTGAATATATAATTTAGTTTAGAGTTGAATTATATAAACGAATATATTATATAAACGACAGTTGAACGTATAATTATATTATAATTATAATCGAGCTCGTAATGGCATGGTAGTTCGTAATTTGGCGATTCGAACTTTAAACGAATATATAGAATCTGTTTTAAATCGGATTTTTGTAAAACAAGAAACGTTCGGAGCTGGTGAAGTATATTTTTCTAATGGAAGAGAAAAATCGGGATTTCATTGTGTAGATTTTGATTTATGTCCAAATCAAATTTTCAAATAGTCGTTATGGAATTCCATTATAATTTGTAGCGATTTATAAAAGGATTTCTATTTTTAATTGAATATCGGTTAACTCTGATTTTGAAATATCGAGTTATAAACCCCTATATATTTATTTTGGAGCCGGATTATATTATATATGAATATATACTATAATATTGATCCATTTATATTTAATTTAATTATTTTTAAATATATTTATATTTAAATGGGTTTATTTAGAGCTTTAAAAATAACCAGTTTTGCAAATGACCTCCGTTTTCGATGAAACTAATTTTGTTGGATCGGGAATACTAAATTATTGCTAGATTTCAATTTCCGTGATTTTTGGAGTCAGCGTGTGGCCGTACGGATTTTTGATGTGAAAAATAGTCAGTATTTTGACGGTTAAAAATACGTTGTGTGAGCAAACGGAGTCGGAATTCGACGAAACATGTTTCGTTGGGTCCGGAATGTCAGACTCTAGTTATATGTCCATTTCCATGATTTTTGAATATTGTATGTAATCATAGGTATTTTAGAAGCGATAAATTGAGTTAAATAATGGAATTAATAAAAATAAAAATAGAAAGCTTAGCTTGTAAGAAATCATCTCCTATAAATACCCTACCACCAATACCCTAAACCTAATTTCAACTTTCTGTGGTCAACCAAATAATTCGCCGTGATTTTCTTTGTTCTAGTAAAATAATCCGATCCTCATAAATTCAAATAAAACCAAATAAATTTCCATAAATTTTGAAACCCTTGTATTTGTAATCCTTATCACATCCTATTCGAGCTAGTATTCATTTTACTAGGATTGACATCACTTTCTCACACACCAAATTAAACACAGCAGGTTCTTCGAAGCTAGGGCTCGACATTTGGTGATATTGAGGAAGATTTTGCTTGATTCGAGCTCAATTTTGAGGTCTGCGTTGGAATCCGCAACTGGTATACAAGGTTTGAAGGATTCCGTTTTGATATATGTCATAGGAAATGCAGTAGGTCGTGGTGTTGTCGGAGATCCACGATGAGATGTTGTAGATCGAGTTTAATGAAATTAGTCTGGAGATGTAGTGTTTTCGATTAGGTGTTCTTACTTGAATTTATAATAGAGGAATGAAGGAGCAGTTGGCATCTGAAGTTGCGTGAATGGAGAAGCAGTAGTTCACTGGTTCGTGGTTTTTAATGGGGGAAGAAGGACTAATTAGAGGTCGGGTCGAGTCTGTTAAAATAGGGTGTTGGCTGGAGAAAACGAGTAAGGCCCAATTGAAGAAAAAAAAGGGTTTAAGTTTATTTTAGTTTAAAATTGTAAAAGCTTTTAATCTAAATAACATTGTCATACATTATCGAAGTTCAGCGAAACAAGATCCATTAGGATCGTATGGATGGCGGCTACGAAATGGAACTGACTGGGAGTGAATTAGAGCTCGTTACAATTTATAGTGAAATAAATTATCTGTTTGAACCAACCGACAGTTCTCGTTATTTAACAATGATCGTCCATTGTGAGTAAATCTCACTAGCTCTGATTAGTTTATATTTTTGTAATGTATTTTTAGAATTGATAAGTATTGGTTGATTGCTGTGTATAGACCATTTAGTTGAACTGCTAAGTAATTGGTTGAAATTATAGATCTGGTAATATATATATATATATTGATTCTATTTAGCAGAATATTTCATAGTGAAATGAAATTGATGTTAGTTATATTGTTTAACATCTGTGGATGCAGGGAAATAGGTTGGAGTGATCCAACTAGATTCCTCAATACTTATAATATTGTTCTTTTCATATATTGTAATACATGATGTGATATATAATCTGTTGTTGATTATGTGTGTTTGAATGATATCGATCATTGTTATTTGGTATTTTAAATATCATATATAATACTGGAATTCAGAAGGGGATTTTCAATGTGTATATTGAAAATAAAATATATTTATATAAAATCATATGATTTTATATAAAGGAATTTCAAAATAGAATTATATCAAAGGAATATTTATTTAGAAAATAAATAGAATTATATAAAAGGAACATTTATTTGGAATATAAATAAAATCATATAAAGGGAATACTTGGAAAACAAATAGAATAAAAAGGAAAATTGGCAGGATATAAAAGAAACGGAAAAGATTTATTTAAAGTGGAATTAAATAGAAATCTGTTTTAACATATTGTGAAGATTAATTTATAAATATGTTTTATAAATTAAGCAAATTATTCTATCTTTAGATAAATTGGAAATATAAGTCTGAACTTATGTAGAGGAGTAGAAAATCGGTTTTGACATCGATATGTTCAGTAGAATGTGAACTCAACATTTATAAAGGGATTTATAATTGAGATTTAAAAAGGAGATTTCATATGAATAATTCTATAAATAGAAGTATAAATAGAATTTGGAAATGGAATAATATTTTAAAATACAAAATCAAATTGAATTGATAAATAAAAGAAATATTATTCACATTCGATGTGAGTAGTGTATAAAAATAGTTATTTTTTTAAAGTAAAACATTATAAGGGAAATTGGGTTTTGAAATAGGAATTTAGATGGGAATTTGAATAAGATAGGAAATGGAGTTAATCGAATATTAGTTATTCGAATAAAGTTAATTGAATATAGTTTATTCGAAAGGAGTTAATCGAATATAGTTTATTCAAAAGGATTTAATCAAATATAGTTTATTCAAAAGGAGTTAATCGAATATCAGTTATTCGAATAGAGTTAATCGAATAGAGTTTATTCAAAAGGAGTTAATCGAATATAGTTTATTCGAAAGGAGTTAATCGAATATAGTTTATTCGAAAGGAGTTAATCGAATATAGTTATTCGAAAGGAGCTAATCAAATATAGTTTATTTGCAAGGAGTTAATTGAATATTGTTTATTCTAAAGGAGTTAATTGATAAGAGTTAATCGATTAGAGTTAATCGAAAAGAGTTAATCGATTAGACTTAATCGAATAGAGTTAATCGATTAGAGTTAATCAAATAGAGTTAATCCAATAGAGTTAATTGATAAGAGTTAATCGATTAGAGTTAATCGAATAGAGTTAATTGAATAGAGTTAATCGAATATAGTTATTCGAAAGAGAGATTATATAATATAGTTTATTCGAAGGAAAAAGTTATCGAATAGAGATTATTTGAAAGAGAATTACTTAAGGAAGTTTGTTAAGGATTTAAAAGGTGAATTTTATCTATTTCGAGGTTAAAAATGTTGTTCAGTTAAGGTCTAAGAGGTAGTTATACCCAACTTGATTGACTCCATTTTTAACTAAGGGATGGTTGAGATTCGATAGTGAAGGTTGGTTAAGTAAATTTAGTTAATGAGTGTAATAGTTGGAGTTGGCATAGCGATGTTTTATTTAAACATCTATTTAAATCCAATGAAGGAGTTTTGGAAATGTTTTCCAAATAAGAATCAGAAATGTTTTCTAATATAAAATAAAATAGAAATGTGAGTAAATATGGAAAAGTTTTCCAATGATTAATAATGTATATTTTCTAAATTTAGAAAATAAGAATTTATGGAGATATGGAAATGGGTAACTGAATAAATTAATGATAAATTAATTTAAAAAGAGAAAAAGTTTATTGATGATTGATCGGTAAGATTTCCATTTGGAAATACGACCATTGTTGTACACATGTTTTTCTTTGATAGTTAAATCACCGACTATCAAAGTTTTTGACCATTTCCGTTGTCAATATGGAGAGAGGGATTAGATTTATTATTTGAGAACCACTATGTACGGCATTGGCGTTGCGAATCAAATACAATGAAGATAATTGAAGACAAAGTTATGCAAGGGCTGTTCAGTAAATCCTAGGTAGAAATTGACTAAGATGGATTTACAGAATAGTACCTTCGGTTTGTCTAGTGCTGAAACGACCCGAACTTCCCCAGTAAGGAAAGCCTGGATTGAATTGAGGACAAGCCACATCGGGACGCAAACAGAAGAACATTTCATTGTATATTACAACAATTTCATCAGATTACAAGAATATACAGAGTATGAATGAATAAAATACATTCGATAAATATCAGATATTACAATAAATTACATAGCAGCAGAAAATAATACAAAACACAACGGAAGGAGATATACGGATACAAAGCTTTCCGAATATCATTCCAGCTGTAAATCAGGATCATGTGAACATAAATCTGCAAAACCAAAACTACTAGCTGCCCGTGTCAAAATAAGGGCGCCCAGAGTTTAGGTTAAAACAATAAACTCCAGGTCAGTCATGTGATCGGTGTGAGAACTAAAACAGTTATTTAAAGCTTTACTTTAAATCAGATATATCAAGAGACCACGTCGTATAACACGGAACGGGTTTCCTCCCAAGAATACCAGTGCATATAACAAAACAACGCAATGCTTTTTGGAAAAATGAAGATATTATAAGACCCATGTCCCATCACACAATGCAACACTAGCCAAAGGATAGGGTTTTCCCTTATAATAGCCAAACATGCTTGGTACGTTAAAAACAAATCATTTGATACTATTATAAGTGTATAGTGTCAAAACAATTTCAATCATAAATATCAATCATAGACGGCATGGGTACCATATATCATGTCGCAGTACTAGGCTCTACAATCAAAACTGCACTGTCACGTATTTGGAAATTGGATTTCCATCTATAAACCGAGGCCAGGGATCGTCCTCTACCGATTCGAGACAATCTAGCCTACCATGTCTTAAGATCAGAGCTCGAGTGACCCTTGGATCGTCAGGGCCCGTCCACCGATGTTGATTAAACTTAAACCCTGGACACTGCGTTCCCCCGCCCTATGGGGCGAAAATGAGCCAAATGACTCTGTCGGCTCCACATAGTCACTGATATATCTGAGGCGCCTCGCAACAGCAACAACCACACAGGTGAAAATAATATAAATGTCAGGGCTGGTAGGTCACTGGCACCACCCTAGCTAGAAGGAAACGCATGCCCTCCCTGAGGTCCTCTCCCGTTTCTGGTTCACAACCGGGGTGTGAGGCTCGCGAATCAACGTTACACAAAGCTATGCCACCCAGGCGGTGTTTTGATCATCAACCACAAGACTTTGCTTTTCAACAGAAGCCTTGATCAATTGCCACTTAGGCATGCCACACAGGCAATTCACTCCATGTGATTGATATCCATCAATATATAAACCCTGAGCTTGTACGTCTCAGAGAAGGGCGTTAAGCAAGATAATAAATTCTGCGCCGCCAAACATATATATATTTAATAGAAATCAATCACACATAATAAAATCCAATGTCAGACACATAGTCCATTTACAAGTTCGTTCTGGGTCTGAACGAAACCGGAGGCACTTTGTACCTCGCATATCCATCGATCACCAAGTATGTCTGGACGATCACCAACTGATTCCCTCCTCTTGGGTGTGCAGCCCAATCAAGATCATCAGTTGTAACACCCCACGCCCGCTATGGTCACTCTCTAAGGGAATGCCATAACATCGGTGGAGTATTTTGAGTGAATATAGAACAGAGTAATTACAGCAAGACAGATATAAGTAATACTTGAAAATTTAAAACATCATTTCAATTGCAGCGGAAAATAAAACATGTCTGGTTACATCGCAAAACCATAATAGAAGTCAAGTACAAATATCCATCCTGCTAAATAAAAATACATAATCCCAATACATGAACTGATAGCCATAAAAGAAAAGGGTAAGCTGAGCTCTACATCTAGGGTCCAAGCTCCAAGAGAGTAATAAAAGCAGCCTGATCAAAGCCCACTCGTGCCGGGCCCACTCTGAGAACCTGAGGGTTGGGAAAAAAGATAAAAACAACGGGGTCAGACATAAGTCTGAGCGAGTCCTATAACTTTAACAATACAATCATTAAAGTAACCAGAGAAGACATAAACTTGACATACGGTAATGTCTGGGGATGAATGGCTACACTAAGCAGCTGGGTAGACTAAGATAACTGTAAAGACGCATTTACCCACCCAAGGATAATTACTACACTGCACCACACCAGTCATTCCTACTTAAAGGTTGATCCCTCCCAAGGACTTAGAAAATTTTCCCAGTAGTTTCGTGTACCCCTAGCTGACTACATAGGTGCCGTCTGCCCCTATCTCCACTAGGTGTATCCACCATTCCCAAGCGATCGGCTCCCTACCGTAGATACCCGTGCCGGCCCCACAGTGGGGTGTATCACTCCCCAAAGTGGCAACCTGATATAATTAACGGTGCACGGCTTATATCTACACGATGCAACAACGTCTTACCTACCAGCCCGGGTCCACACACGCATATGAAACCTGTTGGACTTGCGTTGCCACCGCTAACCCGTTTTGGCCTCTTATAGTCAAGCCCAGTACGCGTGTCCCGTCCTCGACATGGGTCGAGCCCAATAAGATACATGTGGGTTACTGGTTGAAATGGGCCCCCACAAGCTACCCACCTAAGCTTGTCCCTTTTCTAGTGCATCCCACTTAACCCTTTAATCATGTTTAATTACATGTTTCCACTTTGGTTAAGTATTCTAATCGTATTTTCTATTGCCACCCAAGGCAACCACTAGATTTCCACATGCCACCCAAGGCACCCACTTAACCCCTCATATCCCACTACATGCTAATATGTTTAAGTGTTTCTTAATTAATTAATTAAGATCATGACCTCATAAAGACCTCTCACGTTAGACCATCTTTTTATGACTGCTGGATATGCCGGTTGGTTCCGGGCAGACTTCTGTCATAAAAAGGGCCTAACCTCGTGTCTTTACTTTAATCACGTATTTAATTTATGACTAAGACCTCTCACATTGGGCCAATCATTTGTAGCCGCTGGATGGCCGGTCGGTTCCGGGCAGACTTCCGCTACAAAAGGGTCCAACCTCGTGTCTTAGTTGATTAATTACACCTAATTAATCACCCCCATAATTAATTACACATTTTTCATAACATGGGTAGACCTAACTCAATAGGTAAATTCCCATGGGGTAGACCTAACTCAATAGGTAAATTCCCACTTATGCTAATTTATTTTTATGGTATGCTTAATCATACCCAATCATACTTTTATTAACATATTTATTAACCCCATCGTTCCCCACGTAAATCGTTCTCATTTCATGACATAATAAAGGGAAGATCCATCACAAATATCACGGGTTTAACCAAATCTTAGCATATAACTTTGTCATGGGTTAAGAGGATGTCAACTTGCATATATGAGCATATATTAACCCAACTACATTTAACCCAAACTTGCATATTATCATACACATGTCTTGCATAACATGTTAAACATGCATTTAAGCATACACATAACTTGCATAAGCATTCTCATACTTGCATAAGCATGCATAACTTGCATATCATGTTAAACTTGCATTTAAGCATATACCTAACTTGCATAAGCATTCTCATACTTGCATAAGCATGCATAACTTGCATATCATGTTAAACTTGCATTTAAGCATATACATAACTTGCATAAGCATTCTCATACTTGCATAAGCATGCATAACTTGTATATCATGTTAAACTTGCATTTAAGCATATACATAACTTGCATATGAACTTGCATAACCCACTTGTTAAACATGCATAAACCCACTTATTAAATATGCATAAACCCACTTATTAAACATGCATAAACCCACTTGTTAAACATGCATAAACCAACTTATTAAACATGCATAAACCCACTTATTAAATATGCATAAACATAGGAAAACATAGAGTAGCATATCATTACAAATGATTCAAACTCACTAATCCGCATTCAAGACCATAAGTCTCATTACACCTAATCTACTTACTTTAGCAATTGATGTTAAAGTGATAGAAACTCACCAAAACCAAGATTAGCAAACTTATGAAGTAGAACTAGTTGCTAAAAATGAAGAAGATGATGATTAGAGGTTGATTAGCTTGCAACTTCCTTCATAAATTAGTGGAGGCTCCTTCTAAGTTTTAATTTGGCGGCATGTAGCCCTCAAACCTATTTTTAGTATGGATTAGGGTAGGTTTAGGGTGTATTTATAGATTAGGTGAGTGTTTTAGGCCCTTAGATTAACCCTAGATTAGATTAGGACCCTTAGATTTCGGAAATCTCTAGAACACAGCCCAAGACTAACCCAAAAACCAGATCTGGTGCACCCAGATCAACAGGGCCGACACCCTGTGTCGACACCCCTGTCGACAGGGCTGTCGACACCCCTGTCGACATGCTTGTCGACACCCCTGTCGACATGCCTGTCGACACGGGGTTAGGCGGGAACTTTCCCGCCCTTCCCGCTTTTGGCTCCAAACTTGTTTTAGAACTGAATTTTAAATCTGTTTTTAACTTTGAATTTTCTGCAAACTTCATTGGGCCTTAACTGGGCCATACGGACTCCGATTTACAAAATTTCGGACTCTATTCTGCGTATTTTTCCGAGACGAACAAAATGACGCAGCCCGTTTCCCCCAATTCTCACATCTGAGATTATTTATTCTGCAATTAGTGAATTTTAGCATTAACCGAAATTCGGGGTGTTACATTCTCCCCTCCTTAAAAGGATTTCGTCCCCGAAATCTTTAAGCTAAGGAGAATGCATATCCTACCATCCAAACAACCATCTACTCAAACCATCAACCACGGGCATCCATTGTCCTTAAAACAGTTTCTAATGATGTATGAGCATATGCAAAAAGTGTGTGTATATGTTCCCTATCTAATGTATGAACATATGCAAACCATGATAGTGCCATGCATCCATTATGTATGCGAGAGAATCCTATCGACACATACAATATCTACATGAGTGCACAATCATTCACCAAAATGCATCATCCATATGATAACACAATCATTATACATCCATAAATATAGTTTCCTACACACAATTTTATGCAATATGCAATATGAAGTGATTGAGCCGATCTAGTGCCTAGAGTGTGTGTATATGCATCCACGAGCAACCACTAGCAACCACTTGTATCCACTTGCATCCATCAAACATAACATGTCTCAAACACATGTTTCAACCATAGGTTTACCCTATCTAAAGGTCAAAGGTACAAATGAGAGGACATACTAAAGATAAGATAAGTACTAGACGAACGATAAAGGAGAAGTTAAAAGACATACCCTCAAAAAGGAACGGGTACAGTGAACGCATCTTCGCTTCCGTTTCCCACGTTGCGTTGCTCTCGCCTTCTCCCCATTGTACTTTGACTAGTTGAACCTCTCGATTACTCAATTTCCTAGTCTCTGACCCAAGGATGCGGGTAGGAGCTCGTCGAATAGTCGCATCACGCTCTACTTCCACTTCTTTAAGCAAGCTCGGCTCTACCACCTCTGCCGTCTCGTGTAAGCACTTCCTCAAATGCGACACATGGAATACATCATGTACCCCACTAAGTCTGTCGGGCAACTCCACTCTATATGTCATCCGTCCAATCCTTTCCTTAATGGGAAATGGCCCTACGAACCTTGGTGCTAACTTCCCAACAGATCCAAAGCGAACCACATTTCGTAACGGAGACACTTTGACAAAGACCATGTCCCCAACTTCAAACTCAAGATCCGTCCTTCTCTTGTCCGCATAAGATTTTTGCCTATCCTGCGCTGCTTTCATCCTTCTTCGAATCAAGTCAACCTTCTCAGAAGTCTCCCTAATCATATCAGGCCCTAGCAAGATCTTATCCGTAGATTCCCACCAACATGTAGGTGATCGACAAGGCCTTCCATAGAGAGCTTCGAAAGGAGCCATACCAATACTGGACTGAAAGCTGTTATTATATGCGAACTCCACCAATGGAAGATGCTCTTCCCATGTACCTCCAAAATCTAAGATACAAAGCCTCAAAAGGTCTTCTAGAACACGATTCACCCTCTCAGTCTGGCCGTCTGTCTGAGGATGATATGCGGTGCTCAGACACAATTGAGTCCCCACTGCTTCTTGCAAACTTCTCCAGAACTCGCTAGTGAAGATAGGATCTCGATCACTCACTATGCTAGAGGGTACCCCATGCAATCGAACTATCTCTCGAAGATATACTGAAGCTAGCCATGGAGCAGTCCTTTTGCTCTTCACAGGTATGAAATGGGCGCTTTTAGTAAGTCTGTCCACCACCACCCAAATTCCTGTATTACCCTTTCTCGATCTGGGTAACCCGTCAATAAAATCCATCGAGACGCTATCCCACTTCCATTGCGGAACTTCCAATGGGTGAAGCAACCCACCAGGTTTCTTTTGCTTTGCCTTCACTTGTTGGCACACCAAGCATCGAGCGACATACTCGGCCACATCTTTCTTCATACCGGCCCAGAAGAAAACCCTCTTCATGTCTTGGTACATCTTGTCCCCAACGGGATGAATGGTCATCCTAGAACGGTGTGCATCATCAAGAATAGCCTTCCTCAAACCCTCGTCTTGCGATACACAAAGTCTACCGTCTCTACGCAAGCACCCCCTATCGTCTAGGGTGTACCTACTCAAATGGCTGGACGACTCCCCCCTTATGAGCTTCTCCACCAACTCAACCAACTGTGGGTCGTCCCTCTGTGCTTCTCCAATCCGCCCCAAAAGAGTAGGTCTAACCTCCAAGGAAGCTAGCAAACCGGGTACATAATCAATGGAAGGTCTGAAATCAAACATCGAGATAAATTCCAAGCTTCGTTGTTCCACGAACAATGGACTCCAGGACAACCTCTTTCTGCTCAAGGCGTCCGCCACCACGTTACCCTTGCCAGGGGTATATGCTATCTCGAAATCATAGGATGCTAAGAACTCCATCCACCTTTGTTGTCTCAAATTCAAATCCTTCTGAGAAAACAAGTACTTCAATGATTTGTGGTCAGTGAACAATTCGAATCTCTCACCAAGAAGATAATGGCGCCAAATCTTAAGCGCAAAAACAATAGCGGCCAACTCTAAATCATGGGTAGGGTAATTTTTCTCATGCACTCTCAACTGCCTTCCACCATAGGCTATTACCCTTCCCTCTTGCATTAAGACTGCGCCAAGTCCTGTCCCACAAGCATCGGTATAGACAACAAATGGCTTGCTCCCATCTGGCAACACTAAAACTGGAGCAGTGGTTAAATCTCTCTTTAACCGTCGGAACGCATCATCACAATCTACGTCCCATGCGAAAACAAGATTCTTCTTCGTTAAGCGGGTTAATGGGGCTGATATCTTCATGAAGTCTTTAATAAACTTCCTATAATAACCCGCCAACCCCAAGAAACTTCTTACTTCGGTAGCGTTCTTCGGAACCTTCCAATCCTGAATTGATACTACCTTCGCGGGATCCACAGCTATCCCTTCCTTGGAGACCACGTGCCCCAAGAAACGCACCTCCTTCCTCCAGAAGTGACATTTAGAGAATTTCGCCTTAAGGCTATGTGCTCGAAGAGTCTTCAACACCTCCCCAAGATGTAAGGCATGCTCTTCTTCACTCTTTGAAAATACTAAGATATCATCCACAAAGACCACCACGAATTTATTAAGGAACTCCCTGAACACCCTACTCATCAAATCAACAAAGTATGCAGGGGCGTTCGTCAACCCAAATGGCATCACCAGCCACTCATAGAAACCATCCGGAGTCCTAAAGGCAGTCTTGTCTATGCTATCCTCAGCCACCCTCAACTGATGAAACCCCGTGGCTAAGTCCAACTGAGAAAATACTGAAGCGCCAACCAAATGATCGAAAAGATCACCAATCCTCGGCAATGGGTGTCTATTCTTCTTTGTGAGCTTGTTGAGTTCTCTATAGTCTACACAAAGTCTGAGGGACCCATCCGCCTTCGTAGCAAAAACTACTGGAGCACCCCACTCCGATATACTTCGTCTTATGAACCCCTTCTCAAGCAACTCCCCTACTTGCTTATGGAGTTCCCTCCTCTCACGAGGAGCCATGTGGCGCACTGGTAAAGATACAGGTTTAGCATTATCCACCAGATATATTCGGAAGTCAATCTCCCGCTTCGGAGGTAAGCCCTTCACCTCCTCAAACACATCCGAGTATTCCCGGACCACTCTAACAGATTGCAAACTCTCGACCGAAGCGTCAAGCGATTCAAGATAACTTAGCATAACAGAATCCATGGGATTACAAGAGATCTCGAGAGTGTTACCCAAGCGGGTCATGAGCCTAACAACTCTCCTTTCGCAATCAAGAACGGCACCATTACTGGATAACCAGTCCATGCCCAAAATCAACCCATAGCCCGTGAAGCCCAAAACAAAAGCATCACATCTAAACTCAATGCCAAGTATAGAAATCTTCAAACCCAAACATATCATGGATAAATAAGTGGAGCCCCCAATTGGGTTTGAAACAACCAAGGGATCATCTACCAGACTGGTGTCTAAGTGCAGTGACTCAACTAATGATGATGAGATAAACGAATGCGATGCGCCTGAATCAAATAATGTACGGACAGGATGATCAAATAGAAAAACCAGACTTTCAACGGAGATAGTTCTACCTCTTTCCTGAATCGGTGGAATCGCGGGAGCCTGTACTTGCCCCTAGCCTGACTCGATGCCATAAGAGCTTGCACCTGTCCTCCTGAGGTAGATCCCGTCCTTTGCCCCTTCTTAGGGCAATCCTTCACTAGATGCCCTGCTTCGCCACAGTGGAAGCAGCCAGTCTTCTTCTTCTTGCGACAATCCTTGCTTAGATGGCCAGGTGTCCCACAATTGAAACACTTCTTCTTCCCCTTGCCACCGTTGCCTTTCCCACCTTTGTTTTGCTGTTGTTGCTGAGGTTTCTTTTGATCTCCCTTCTTCTCGGGTGCCTTGTTAGCATTGGGACCCTTCTCTTCTTCATGCATGAGTGCCATGTCAACTAGCTTCTCAAAGGTGGCCCCCATAGGGATATGAGTCATAGCCAAACCATGCATCGGTTCATTCAAGCCTTTCACGAACCTTAAAGCCTTCTTCTCCGGTGTATTCACCATGTCTAGGCCAAACCTTGCCAATTGATTAAACTTGTTGACATATTCCTTCACTGAGAGATTTCCTTGCTTTAAAGTCAAGAATCTTTCCATATACAAGTTCTCCTCCGCCCTTGAGAGAAACTTTGCCACAAATCTTTGCCTAAAATCCGCCCAAGAGTCAACGGGGCGTTCTCCATTAGTGACCTCCCACCAGAATGAGGCCTCTCCCTTCATTAACCAAGCAGCTAACTTGACTTTCTTTCCTTCTTCCATCTCAAAAATATCTATCAACTCTTCCACCTCCTTAAGCCAATCTCTGGCCTCCACAAAAGTTTCAGATCCTTGAAAAGGTTTCCCTCCCATAGCTTTAAATTCCTTGCAAGTCTTAGCAAAAGTATCCGTGCGAGGAGGAGGGGGAGGAGGAAGGTCGGGTGCTACGGTTGGTGGAGGAACATTTGCTGGACCCGCAGTGGTGACCCTAGCCTCCATCAATCTCCTATACCATACTGGTATCGTCACACCCTCCGGAAAGTTAAGATCCTCAGCCATGCTGAAATGAAAAAGGAAAGATTCAAAACGGAGAATTCGAAGGATAAAGATATGGCTATTGGGGATTATGCTTTTCTTTCAAAAACTTTTCTCTTTAAAGACATGTTTTTGAAAATATCTCTTCCAAAAATGTTTTTAGAAAAATAGTTTTCTAAAAATTTTATCTGTTCCGGTAACCTTTGCTCTGATACCACGTGTAACACCCCACGCCCGCTATGGTCACTCTCTAAGGGAATGCCATAACATCGGTGGAGTATTTTGAGTGAATATAGAACAGAGTAATTACAGCAAGAAAGATATAAGTAATACTTGAAAATTTAAAACATCATTTCAATTGCAGCGGAAAATAAAACATGTCTGGTTACATCGCAAAACCATAATAGAAGTCAAGTACAAATATCCATCCTGCTAAATAAAAATACATAATCCCAATACATGAACTGATAGCCATAAAAGAAAAGGGTAAGCTGAGCTCTACATCTAGGGTCCAAGCTCCAAGAGAGTAATAAAAGCAGCCTGATCAAAGCCCACTCGTGCCGGGCCCACTCTGAGAACCTGAGGGTTGGGAAAAAAAGATAAAAACAACGGGGTCAGACATAAGTCTGAGCGAGTCCTATAACTTTAACAATACAATCATTAAAGTAACCAGAGAAGACATAAACTTGACATACGGTAATGTCTGGGGATGAATGGCTACACTAAGCAGCTGGGTAGACTAAGATAACTGTAAAGACGCATTTACCCACCCAAGGATAATTACTACACTGCACCACACCAGTCATTCCTACTTAAAGTTTGATCCCTCCCAAGGACTTAGAAAATTTTCCCAGTAGTTTCGTGTACCCCTAGCTGACTACATAGGTGCCGTCTGCCCCTATCTCCACTAGGTGTACCCACCATTCCCAAGCGATCGGCTCCCTACCGTAGATACCCGTGCCGGCCCCACAGTGGGGTGTATCACTCCCCAAAGTGGCAACCTGATATAATTAACGGTGCACGGCTTATATCTACACGATGCAACAACGTCTTACCTACCAGCCCGGGTCCACACACGCATATGAAACCTGTTGGACTTGCGTTGCCACCGCTAACCCGTTTTGGCCTCTTATAGTCAAGCCCAATACGCGTGTCCCGTCCTCGACATGGGTCGAGCCCAATAAGATACATATGGGTTACTGGTTGAAATGGGCCCCCACAAGCTACCCACCTAAGCTTGTCCCTTTTCTAGTGCATCCCACTTAACCCTTTAATCATGTTTAATTACATGTTTCCACTTTGGTTAAGTATTCTAATCGTATTTTCTATTGCCACCCAAGGCAACCACTAGATTTCCACATGCCACCCAAGGCACCCACTTAACCCCTCATGTCCCACTACATGCTAATATGGTTAAGTGTTTCTTAATTAATTAATTAAGATCATGACCTCATAAAGACCTCTCACGTTAGACCATCTTTTTATGACTGCTGGATATGCCGGTTGGTTCCGGGCAGACTTCTGTCATAAAAAGGGCCTAACCTCGTGTCTTTACTTTAATCACGTATTTAATTTATGACTAAGACCTCTCACATTGGGCCAATCATTTGTAGCCGCGGGATGGTCGGTCGGTTCCGGGCAGACTTCCGCTACAAAAGGGTCCAACCTCGTGTCTTAGTTGATTAATTACACCTAATTAATCACCCCCATAATTAATTATCCCTAATTAATTACACATTTTTCATAACATGGGTAGACCTAACTCAATAGGTAAATTCCCATGGGGTAGACCTAACTCAATAGGTAAATTCCCACTTATGCTAATTTATTTTTATGGTATGCTTAATCATACCCAATCATACTTTTATTAACATATTTATTAACCCCATCGTTCCCCACGTAAATCGTTCTCATTTCATGACATAATAAAGGGAAGATCCATCACAAATATCATGGGTTTAACCAAATCTTAGCATATAACTTTGTCATGGGTTAAGAGGATGTCAACTTGCATATATGAGCATATATTAACCCAACTGCATTTAACCCAAACTTGCATATTATCATACACATGTCTTGCATAACATGTTAAACATGCATTTAAGCATACACATAACTTGCATAAGCATTCTCATACTTGCATAAGCATGCATAACTTGCATATCATGTTAAACTTGCATTTAAGCATATACCTAACTTGCATAAGCATTCTCATACTTGCATAAGCATGCATAACTTGCATATCATGTTAAACTTGCATTTAAGCATATACATAACTTGCATAAGCATTCTCATACTTGCATAAGCATGCATAACTTGTATATCATGTTAAACTTGCATTTAAGCATATACATAACTTGCATATGAACTTGCATAACCCACTTGTTAAACATGCATAAACCCACTTATTAAATATGCATAAACCCACTTATTAAACATGCATAAACCCACTTGTTAAACATGCATAAACCAACTTATTAAACATGCATAAACCCACTTATTAAATATGCATAAACATAGGAAAACATAGAGTAGCATATCATTACAAATGATTCAAACTCACTAATCCGCATTCAAGACCATAAGTCTCATTACACCTAATCTACTTACTTTAGCAATTGATGTTAAAGTGATAGAAACTCACCAAAACCAAGATTAGCAAACTTATGAAGTAGAACTAGTTGCTAAAAATGAAGATGATGATGATTAGAGGTTGATTAGCTTGCAACTTCCTTCATAAATTAGTGGAGGCTCCTTCTAAGTTTTAATTTGGCGGCATGTAGCCCTCAAACCTATTTTTAGTATGGATTAGGGTAGGTTTAGGGTGTATTTATAGATTAGGTGAGTGTTTTAGGCCCTTAGATTAACCCTAGATTAGATTAGGACCCTTAGATTTCGGAAATCTCTAGAACACAGCCCAAGACTAACCCAAAAACCAGATCTGGTGCACCCAGATCAACAGGGCCGACACCCTGTGTCGACACCCCTGTCGACAGGGCTGTCGACACCCCTGTCGACAGGGCTGTCGACACCCCTGTCGACATGCCTGTCGACACGGGGTTAGGCGGGAACTTTCCCGCCCTTCCCGCTTTTGGCTCCAAACTTGTTTTAGAACTGAATTTTAAATCTGTTTTTAACTTTGAATTTTCTGCAAACTTCATTGGGCCTTAACTGGGCCATACAGACTCCGATTTACAAAATTTCGGACTCTATTCTGCGTATTTTTCCGAGACGAACAAAATGACGCAGCCCGTTTCCCCCAATTCTCACATCTGAGATTATTTATTCTGCAATTAGTGAATTTTAGCATTAACCGAAATTCGGGGTGTTACATCAGTAATCGCCCAAACGATGTGAAGACCTCTGGTCTTCGACCACCGTCTTCATCCTCGACACATCGTCGAATCAGTTATTCAGAATGGGATAAACATGGTCTTTCTGAATAGCTCGCGTATATAATAAGCAAGTGTTACACAAACACAACATACGCCTCATTCCAATTCAGGATATTCTTTTATTCAAATATTCTTACACTTTGGGAAAGGTTGCCATTAATTTTGTCAAAGATAAATTCTTTAAATTTATTCTTTAATCTCCTTTTGAATATCAATTCAAAAGTCGGGATTAGCGAACCACACCGCAGTAATCATTTATTTTATTTCCCAATCCCAACCTATTCATCCCATGAAGTTAAACTGGTAATACTTCATATCTAACACCACAGTGTTATCGGTAAATTCAATTACCATTTCACGTTCAAATCTAATTAAAGATTTAACTATCGCCTGGAGCAAAACTGGTGATACTCCATTCTCGATCATTTCAATCTAATTAAAGATTCATTAAAACTCCACTTGGTCTTAATCTTCCCAAAAATCAATATTAATGACTGTTTAACATGGGAAATCACATCCTCTCTTAATTGGGTTTAAGAAGAGTGTTAACGAAGACACCATTCACGACAAAGCCAAATCACATTTGATATTAATTACAAGGCTCTAAATAGAAAATATATCGGCTTATATTCAATATCAAATTCTACGACCAACAAATATCGTATTGGAAATAACGATGTAAATATATCTTTCAAATTTCCATAACACTATCTGTATAATCACGAAATCCAACATCGAAATATTCCAAAGACAATTTCGATTCAAATCCATTTCCACTTTATATATTAGAAATTCTGGTTATTTTCAAAACCATTTCAAATCCACTTTATTTATTTTAAAAATGAATGGGATTATAATTCTAGTTCATTTCGATAAAAATCTATTTTTATCTTTTCAAATATGGAATTTTTCATACCTATTCTTCACAAATCATTTCTTATGATTTTACACAAATTATTACTATTTTTAATAATTTTATCAAGGCCCGTACAGTCGATTTCCATCAACGGCCATCGAACTGCACTTACAGCGACCTTTTCCAAATTTGATTTGGGCATAATTCCAAATCCAACCGTTAGATTTCAAATCTCTTATATTCGTTAGAAAGCTCTTTTCGATATGAACCCAAAGGTTCCGGTTTTAGGAGAATCTGACTATCGGATCTCCCGTAATGTCCACTCGAAGTCAATGGTCGAAATTCACGAACTGCCGCAGCGCGGCGCGTTCTATTCAGGCCATTTTATATATATAATGTATATATTATATATATTTCATCGATTTCCTTTTAAAACGTATTTTTTAAATCGTTTTAAATTCGTTTTCAAAACGATTTCAAATTCATATTCAATTTCAAATCAAAATTGAATATTCCATATCATCGATATATAAATGATAATATTTTCAAAACGTTATATTTTGAAATCTCTTCCTTTTCTATATTCATTATAAAAATGAATAAAATCAATATAAATATCGTTCACGTCAAAATGGCGTCAATCTAATCAATCCGACTTTATATATTTCAATAACTTCGTTATTCTATTCAACAAATGAATATTTTCTTCAACACATGAATTTTTATTTTTCTATTCAACACATGAATTTATACTTCTATTCAACACATGAATATTTATTCTATTCAACACATGAATATTTATTTTTCTATTCAATACATGAATATATATTTCTATTCAACACATGAATTTATATTTCTATTCAACACTTGAATTTATATTTATATTCAACACATGAATTTTTATTCTATTCAACACATGAATTTTTATTCTATTCAACACATGAATTTATATTCTATTCAACACAAGAATTTATATTTCTTATTTTCCAAAATGAAATGAGGCCCAAACAATTACCATATAACGTTAATTATATGGATTCCCTACAACACATGTATATAACTGAAACACCCCACCTCCGTTAGGGTCACTCTAAAAGGGAATGCCCTAATTTTGGTGGAGGTTTATAAGTATAAATCACAGATATACAAGACAGATATAATAACACATATTTTTGAACAGCGGAAAACAACAACTTTTATTTCATTAAAATACGTGTTACACCAACCATACCATAATTGCCTTACAATACTTCCAAAAAAACATAGCATCTTCATAACTGTCTTGATTACATTATTTAAAGAAGCATAAAGAAAACATAAATAAACTGCAAAAGTCCCATAATTGCTGTCCAAAGCCATAGTCCAAAACGAAAAGATCCAAGCAATACATTCTTTCTCTTCAAGCTGGATATGAAGGCTGGTCAAGCTGCGGTATTCCCTCCCTGTGGACCGGGGGGGGGGGGAACGGAAGAAAAGAAGACGAAAGAAAAGTAGAGTCAGACATAAAGCCTGAGTAAGTCTAGGACTATTCAGTCTATGAACAAAGAACTGGGTATGATAAGTATAAACTAGAAATGGGAAAGCACCATAAACTAAATTAAGTTGTCTAGGGTCGAATATACTATCGTACCCCATATTAATCTCTGTACCCATATAAACTAGTTCCCAACAGGCACCCCATAATCAGGGTGTAGTGATCCATTTTTATGATGATCGGCTCCTACTCGCATAGTTACATGTGTCTTACGGCCCCCGATGTTGTAGTTACCTATGCTGGTCCCACCATGGGGTGTATCAAGTCCCATGGTGGCGGCCCGACACAATCCTAGAATGCACAGGTATGCTACTGGTGCCCAGTGCCTTATTTTTCTGCGTCGGAGTGTGTGCACGCCCGCACCCCGTTAGAACCTACACTGCTGCACCACCGCCGTCGATTTGACCTCTTACAGTCAGCCCAGTAATCGTGCCCCACCCTGCCTAGTTTCAGGGTATCATGATACCTTGTAGGGTTACTGCTGAAAAGGGTCCCCCGCTACTAGGTTTTCTATTTCTAGCCAACATGCTAAGTTGGTTAAGTGTTTTATAAACCTAACCCCCAATCAGTCTGTTTAGTTTAGCATGTTCCATTTTGATTAAGTATTAATATAATTTACTTAATCCTATCAATCCTGACTCAGCCTTAATTGTCTTATTAAAGCCTTGATCTCTCACATTAGACAGGTATTGTTGTGGCTGCCTGTTGCCGGTTGGGTCCGGGCAGTCTTACGCCACAACTCAGTCTAACCTCGGGTCCTTATTGGGCTTCGTGTTTAACCACCCACATTGGATAGGTATTGTTGTGACTACTGGACAGCCGGGCGGTTCCGGGCAGGTTTACATCACAACTCAATCCAATCTCGGGTTAAACACATCGTATTTTCTACATTTACATATTTTGTCTCTTTTCTTTTTATATGTAAATATTTGCGGCCCATTATTCAAATTTACCTTTATTGATTAAGATTTATTTATGCCACTTAATTGTTTTTCAAGGTTGTTGGCATGCGTCAAACATGCCAACACATATGTTCTATACTTTTAGCCCAAACGTCATTACCCCCGTTTTATACGTTCGTTCCAATGTAAGGTGTGTTGGGTTTAATACTTAAACCCAATTTAGCCAAATGAAAAGGGGAGGCTTATAACATGGTGTTTATAAGTTAACATGAAAAAGGGGAGTGTGAACGCATGAAATTGCAACGAACGATTCAGTTAACATTAAGTAGGCACATGTGAACTTGCAATTGTAACATCATATAATATAAGCAATACTTAAACATGAATCATTTTATTCACATAATCATGGTATAAACAAAACCTGAATCATTCTATCCATGTAGTCATGGCATAAATAATACTTAAACATAAACCATTCTAATCATATAATTATGTCATAATCATAATTGAACATGAGTCCTTCTATTCATATAGTCATGGCATAAACATAATTGAACATGAATCCTACTATTCATATAATCATGGTTTTTATCCTATCTATGTAACTTGTAAGTGGGATGTAATTCTAGTGTAATTCTAATGTAACTTATGTGTCAAATATATTATCATATGATTATGATAACAACATAAGCCTAAAAACATGTTTCAACTAGGCATAATAACAAATATAGTTTAGTCATGTTCATAAAATTAATACAAGCTTACAAAGACGCTTGCTTTTGTCACTATCACAAAATCATGATTTTTATACTTGAACTATGATGCCAATTCCAACATAACCTTCATATGAATCATGATACTTAAGTGGATCAAATTACACTAAAGATGACCATTGAATTATACATCATGTTGGCATAACAATAAATCATAGACTTGCATGAATTTCAAACAAACTATTACAACATATAGTTGTTATTTTCAACATGAATCATATACTTGCAATTATCAAATGGGTGTTGTAAATAACTACCACAAACATGTAGTTTTCAATATGAATCATATGCTTGCATGAATCCTAATTAAAATTCCACAACATGTGGTTGTCAACATAAACCATATACTTGTATGAATCCAATCGTACACCATAGCATTGCCAAATCAAAATAACATACAAATATAGGTTATTATTGCCACAATTCCATTTCGTTGTTAACTTCCAACGCAAATCGCATACTTGCAAATATCCAATCGTATACCATAATATTCCCAAATCTTTTAGCATCAAAGCAACGTACAAATATAGATTATTATTGCCACAATTCCATTTCTTACTTTACACAAATCAACACAATTATTTAATTCATATCGAAATAGCACTTTACTTACAACGTATGACGAATCTTCAATACAGGAATCTGAATTCTGAATTTGGAGATGCTATCCTTTGTTGTAGGCGTTGCTTTGATTTGATTAACGTTGCTTTAAGCTTTGAATTATCTCCTAATTGTCTCTCTATTTCTGACGGCTATCCTCAGTCTCTCCTCAGCAGCATGACGGTCTCATCTCCATTTTAGTTTATGTGAATTAGGGTTAGTCTTAGGTCCTTTTTATAGAGTTTGTGAGTTGATTTAGACCGTCGATGAAGCTTGGTTCAATAATAGTCGTTCGTTCAAAGGAGAGACCAACCAGGAGCTGACACCTAGCCCTAGTGACAAGGCAAGGCTCAGAAAATCGACTAAACACAGACCAGGCCAGCCAGGGTGGGCTAGGTTCGACCTGGCTCAGGGGCCAGGTCGACTCCCCAGTCGACCCCCAGGTCGACTCTAGAGTCGACCTGCCTGGGGCAAGTCGACACCTAGGTCGACTCCCAGGTCGACCTGGCCTGGCAGGTCGACCCTAGGGTCGACCCCCAGGTCGACCTGGTGGGTTTGGGCGGGAATTTTCCCGCCTACTCTGATTGGTCTGAAATTCAATTCTGTTTTCGAAATTTGAATTTTCTGAAACTTCATCGGGTCATAATTTGGTCATACGGGCTCCGTTTTTCGAAAACTTGGACTCTATTTCGCGTATTTTTCCGAGACGAACGCAATGGCATATCCCGTTTCCCTTAATACTTTGATTTGAGATTTACTATATTTTAATTTGTGAATTTCACTGTTATAAAATATACGGGGTGTTACATTCTCCCCCACTTAAAAGGATTTCGTCCCGAAATCTTCAAGTTCAGGAAGAATGTACATCCTAACATCCATCTACTCATCCACCAAACACGAGCATCCATTTTCCTTAGAAGACGTCTAATGCTTCATGATAATATGCCAAGTGTGTGTGTACATGTACTTATCTAATGCAAAATCAGTCGGTCTACTGATTCAGTTGACCTCCTTAATGCAAATTATGTAAGTGTCATGAATCCATTATGTATGCAAATTTTCCTATTCATGATTCTACATGAGTGCACAATCATTCATACAAATGCAACATCCATATGACAACACATTAAAGTTCAACCATATACAAATGCGAACATATATGCATATGCAATACGAAGTGATTGAGCCGATCTAAAACCTAGATTGTGTGTGTATACATATGCAACCACGAGCAACCACTAGCAATCACTTGCAACCACTTGTAATCATCATCCATAACATGTTTCAATTACATGTTTTTATCCAAAGGGTTTCTACCTAAAAGATAGGATCGAGGAGATATACCTAAAAAGATAGATAAAAGCGCAACTTAAGGAAAAAGGAAAGATCAAAGATGTACCCTCGAAAAGAAAAGGGTAGGCTGCGCGTATTTTAGCTTCAGTTTCCCAAGTTGCGTCTCCCTCGGCGTCGCTCCACTGAACTTTGACGAGCTGGACTTCGCGGTTGCGTAGCTTCTTCACTTCCGTTCCTAATATGCGGGTTGGAACCTTCCTTATGGTTGCTTCGCGTTCCACTTCAGCTTCTTCTAGGATATTTAGCTCTACCACTTCAGCAGACTCATGTAGACATTTTCGGAGATGTGAAACGTGAAAGACGTTGTGAACTCCGGCCAATTTTTCGGGTAGCTCTAATCTATAGGCCATTTTCCCAATTTTCTCGATGATAGGGAATGGCCCTACGAACCTTGGTGCTAGCTTTCCTGTGGTTCCAAAACGAACAACATTCCTTAGCTGAGATACCTTAAGAAAAACTCTGTCCCCAACCTCAAATTTAAGGTCGGTCCTCCTCTTGTCGGCGTAGGACTTTTGTCTGTCTTGGGCCGTCTTCATCCTTCTTCGTATTAAGTCTACTTTTTATGAAGTCTCTCGAATCATATCTGGTCCAAGTATGAGCTTATCAGTAGACTCCCACCAACAAGTGGGCGATCGACACGGTCTTCCATATAAAGCTTCGAAGGGCGCCATTCCGATGGTTGCTTGATAGCTGTTGTTGTAGGCAAATTCCACCAAAGGAAGATGGTCTTCCCACGTCCCTCCGAAGTCAAGGATGCACAGTCTTAAAAGGTCCTCCAAAACTCTGTTCACTCTTTTTGTTTGGCCGTCGGTTTGGGGATGATAGGCTGTGCTCAAGCATAACTGTGTGCCTACCGCTTCTTGCAGACTCCGCCAAAACTCACTGGTGAAGATAGGGTCTCGGTCGCTAACAATGCTGGATGGTATTCCATGGAGTCGAACGATTTCCTTGAGGTAAAAAGATGCTAGGGATGAGGCAGTTCTTTTACTTTTGACAGGTAAAAAGTGGGCGCTTTTAGTAAGCCTATCCACGATTACCCAGATGCTAGTGTTGCCTCTCCTAGACCTAGGCAGCCCATCGATGAAGTCCATTGAGATGCTATCCCACTTCCACTGTGGGACCTCTAGAGGATGTAGCAGACCGCCAGGCTTTTTCTGTTCTGCCTTAACCTGTTGGCACACCATACACTTAGAGACGAATTCTGCCACGTCCTTCTTCATGCCGTTCCAAAAGAAAGTTCTTTTTATGTCCTTGTACATTTTATCGCCGCCTGGGTGTATCGTCATCTTGGAGTGATGTGCTTCTTCGAGAACCTTCTTTACTAAATCCCTTGTCTGTGGGACGCATAGTCTTCCGTCTCGCCTTAACCAACCCTTATCGTCGATGGAGTATCTGTTGAGGTGACTTGAAGTCTCACCCCTAATTAGCCTATCAATCGTCTCCACAAGCTGAGGGTCCTCGCGTTGTGTTGTCCCTATCGAGTCCACTAAAGTCGGGCGTACTTCGAGAGATGCTAGCAAGCCTGGTACAAAATCGGAGGAAGGCCTAAAGTCGAAGCTGGCTATAAACTCTAGGCTTTGTCTTTCAACAAACAGCGGGCTTAGGGTCAGTTTCTTTCGGCTCAACGCGTCTGCCACTACGTTGCCTTTGCCCGGAGTATAGGAGATCTCGAAATCATACGAGGTAAGAAACTCCATCCACCTCTCTTGCCTCAAGTTAAGGTCCTTCTGCGAGAAAAGGTATTTCAACGATTTATGGTCAGTGTAAAGTTCAAACTTCTCACCTAGGAGATAGTGTCGCCAAGACTTGAGTGCAAAGACGATGGCAGCTAACTCAAGATCGTGGGTCGGGTAGTTCTTTTCGTGCACTTTCAATTGTCTCCCGCCATAAGCTACTACCCTTCCTTCTTGCATTAAGACGGCGCCTAACCCTGTCCCACATGCATCTGTATAAACTGTGAACATCTTGCTTCCATCTGGCAACGTCAAAACTGGGGCTGTTGTAAGAGCCCTTTTCAGTCGCTGGAAAGCAAACTCGCAATCCAAGTCCCAATTGAACACTAGATTCTTCTTGGTTAACTTTGTGAGCGGAGCTGAGATTTTCGCAAAATCCCTTATGAACTTTCGATAGAAACCTGCTAGTCCTAGAAAACTTCGGACCTCAGTTGCATTCCTTGGTGTCTTCCAATCCTGTACCGCCACTACCTTAGCAGGGTCCACTGCTAACCCTTGTTTGGATACTATGTGCCCAAGGAACCTCACTTATTCTCTCCAAAAGTGGCATTTGGAGAATTTGGCTTTTAGCTGATGGGCTCGCAGAGTTTCCATGATTGCCCTTAAGTGCTGAGCATGTTCCTCTTCATTCTTTGAGAAGATAAGGATATCGTCTACGAAGACCACTACGAACTTATTGAGGAAATCTCTGAATACCCTACTCATCAGGTCCACGAAGTAAGCAGGTGCATTTGTCAAGCCGAAAGGCATGACAAGCCATTCAAAGAAGCCGTCTGGGGTTCTGAATGCCGTTTTATCGATACTATCTTCAGCCACCCTTAGCTGATGAAAACCGTTCGCTAAATCGAGTTGGGAGAAAACAGACGCTCCTACAAGCTAATCAAACAAATCGTCAATTCTGGGAAGAGGGTGCCTATTCTTTTTCGTTAGCTTGTTGAGCTCCCTATAGTCAACACATAGACGGAGTAAACCATCCGCCTTTGTAGCGAACACCACTAGAGCGCCCCATTCTGAAATGCTCCTCCTAATGAACCCCTTTTCTAGAAGCTCTTTAATCTGTTTACTGAGCTCTTTCCTTTCCCGTGGAGCCATGTGTCTAACGGGCAACGCAACGGGCTTTGCATTATCTACAAGATATATGCGGAAGTCTATCTCCCGCTTCGGAGGCAAGCCCTTCACCTCTTCGAAGACATCCGGATATTCCCGGACCACTCTAACCGACTGCAAATTTTCAACGGAGGCATCTAGCGATTCAAGATAACTAAGCATAACCGCATACGAGGGATTACAAGTAATTTCCAAAGTGTTACCGAGCTGGGTCAAGAGCCTAACAACCCTTTTTTCACAATCAAGGATGGCCCCATTACTGGATAGCCAATCCATGCCCAAAATCAAACCATATCCCGAAAAGCCCAAAACAAAGGCACTACATTTAAATTCTACGCTTAGAACAGAAATTTTCAATCCCAAACAGATCATAGACAAATGAGCTGGGCCCCCAATTGGGTTTGAAACAATTAAGGGGTCCTCTACCATACTAGTTTTTAGGTGCAGAGATTCTACTAAAGCAGAAGAGATAAAGGAGTGTGATGCGCCAGAATCAAATAAAGTGCGAACGGGGTGATCATAAAGATAAACTACACTTTCTACAGAAGTATTTATACCTCGTTGTTGCAGAGGTGGCGCCTCTAGCACATGAACTTGTGCCCCTGAGGTGGATCCAGCCCTCTGCCCCTGTCCTCGTTTCTTTGGGCAGTCCTTAGCCATGTGGCCTGTCTCACCGCAAGAAAAGCACCCACCATTCATCTTGGCCTTCTTTTTCCGGCAATCTTTTACTAAGTGCCCCACTTTTCCACAGAAATTACACTCCCTCTTCTCTTTGTTGCCTTTCCTGCCCTTCTTAAAGTCTGTCTTCTTAGGCTGCAAACCCTCTTTCTTCCCTTGAGAGTTTTCTGCCTTTGTCTCCTTCTTGCCCTTATCCTCTTCGTTCAGCAACGCCATCTGTACCAACCTTTCATACGTAGCTCCCATGGGTATATGGGTCATGGCCAAACTGTGTAATGGCTCATTCAACCCTTTGACAAAACGGAGAGCCTTCTTGTGCGGGGTGTTGACTAGGTCTAGTCCGAACCTAGCCAGCTCATCGAACTGATTAACATACTCTTTGACTGTCTTTTTCCCTTGCTTAAGAAATAAGAATTTTTCCAACTGCAAACTCCTTTCCGAATCTGAGAGAAATTTAGCCTCAAACCTTGCCCTAAGTCCTCCCATGTTTCCACTGGTCTTTCTGCATTAGTGACTTCCCACCAGTAGGAAGCCTCACCTTTAAGTAGCCATACTGCCAGTTGTACTTTCTGTCTATCTTCTACCTCAAAGATGATGAATAAGTCCTCGGTTTCTTTCATCCAATTTCTAGCTGCCACGAAGGACTCAGTTCCATGAAAATCCTTTCCTCCCATAGCTTTAAAATCTTTACATATCTTAGCAAAAGTGTTTCCCCTCGGAGGAGGTGGAGGAAGAGGTGCTGCTGCAGCTGGATGATTTCCTGCAGCTGGGGGAGGAGGAACGGTAGGACCTGGCTGAGTGGCCCTTGCTTCTAAGAACCGTCTAAACCAACCAGGTATTGGTACACCCTCTGGCAAGTTAAGTTCTTCGGACATGCTGAAACAAAAAGGATAGATTCAAAACGAAGGATAAGAGATAGTTCCTATGGCTTTGGGGGGGACTTTGCCTTTTAAAATAAAATAATATTTTATCTTTTAAAAAAGCTTCTTTAAATTTCCTTTTTGAAAATAAATTTTCAAAACTTTTTATCTTATCTGGTAAACCTATGCTCTGATACCAAGTGAAACACCCCACCTCCGTTAGGGTCACTCTAAAAGGGAATGCCCTAATTTTGGTGGAGGTTTATAAGTATAAATCACAGATATACAAGACAGATATAATAACACATATTTTTGAATAGCGGAAAACAACAACTTTTATTTCATTCAAATACGTGTTACACCAACCATACCATAATTGTCTTACAATGCTTCCAAAAAAAACATAACATCTTCATAACTGTCTTGATTACATTATTTAAAGAAGCATAAAGAAAACATAAATAAACTGCAAAAGTCCCATAATTGCTGTCCAAAGCCATAGTCCAAAACGAAAAGATCCAAGCAATACATTCTTTCTCTTCAAGTTGGATATGAAGGCTGGTCAAGCTGCGGTATTCCCTCCCTGTGGACCTGGGGGGGGGGGGGGGGAGAACGGAAGAAAAGAAGACGAAAGAAAAGTAGAGTCAGACATAAAGCCTGAGTAAGTCTAGGACTATTCAGTCTATGAACAAAGAACTGGGCATGATAAGTATAAACTAGAAATGGGAAAGCACCATAAACTAAGTTAAGTTGTCTAGGGTCGAATATACTATCGTACCCCATATTAATCTATGTACCCATATAAACTAGTTCCCAACAAGCACCCCATAATCAGGGTGTAGTGATCCATTTTTATGATGATCGGCTCCTACTCGCATAATTACATGTGTCTTACGGCCCCCGATGTTGTAGTTACCTATGTTGGTCCCACCATGGGGTGTATCAAGTCCCATGGTGGCGGCCCGACACAATCCTAGAATGCACAGGTATGCTACTAGTGCCCAGTGCCTTATTTTTCTGCGCCGGAGTGTGTGCACGCCCGCACCCCGTTAGAACCTACACTGCTGCACCACCGCCGTCGATTTGACCTCTTACAGTCAGCCCAGTAATCGTGCCCCACCCTGCCTAGTTTCAGGGTATCATGATACCTTGTAGGGTTACTGCTGAAAAGGGTCCCCCGCTACTAGGTTTTCTATTTCTAGCCAACATGCTAAGTTGTTTAAGTGTTTTATAAACCTAACCCCCAATCAGTCTGTTTAGTTTAGCATGTTCCATTTTGATTAAGTATTAATATAATTTACTTAATCCTATCAATCCTGACTCAGCCTTAATTGTCTTATTAAAGCCTTGACCTCTCACATTAGACAAGTATTGTTGTGGCTGCCTGTTGCCGGTTGGGTCCGGGCAGTCTTACGCCACAACTCAGTCTAACCTCGGGTCCCTATTGGGCTCCGTGTTTAACCACCCACATTGGATAGGTATTGTTGTGACTACTGGACATCCGGGCGGTTCCGGGCAGGTTTACATCACAACTCAATCCAACCTCGGGTTAAACACATCGTATTTTCTACATTTACATATTTTGTCTCTTTTCTTTTTATATGTAAATATTTGCGGCCCATTATTCAAATTTACCTTTATTGATTAAGATTTATTTATGCCACTTAATTGTTTTTCAAGGTTGTTGGCATGCGTCAAACATGCCAACACATATGTTCTATACTTTTAGCCCAAACGTCATTACCCCCGTTTTATACATTCGTTCCAATGTAAGGTGTGTTGGGTTTAATACTTAAACCCAATTTAGCCAAATGAAAAGGGGAGGCTTATAACATGGTGTTTATAAGTTAACATGAAAAAGGGGAGTGTGAACGCATGAACTTGCAACGAACGATTCAGTAAACATAAAGTAGGCACATGTGAACTTGCAATTGTAACATCATATAATATAAGCAATACTTAAACATGAATCATTTTATTCACATAATCATGGTATAAACAAAACCTGAATCATTCTATCCATGTAGTCATGGCATAAATAATACTTAAACATGAACCATTCTAATCATATAATTATGGCATAATCATAATTGAACATGAGTCCTTCTATTCATATAGTCATGGCATAAACATAATTGAACATGAATCCTACTATTTATATAATCATGGTTTTTATCCTATCTATGTAACTTGTAAGTGGGATGTAATTCTAGTGTAATTATAATGTAACTTATGTGTCAAATATATTATCATATGATTATAATAACAACATAAGCCTAAAAACATGTTTCAACTAGGCATAATAACAAACATAGTTTAGTCATGTTCATAAAATTAATACAAGCTTACAAAGACGCTTGCTTTTGTCACTATCACAAAATCATGATTTTTATACTTGAACTATGATGCCAATTCCAACATAATCTTCATATGAATCATAATACTTAAGTGGATCAAATTACACTAAAGATGACCATTGAATTATACATCATGTTGGCATAACAATAAATCATAGACTTGCATGAATTTCAAACAAACTATTACAACATATAGTTGTTATTTTCAACATGAATCATATACTTGCAATTATCAAATGGGTGTTGTAAATAACTACCACAAACATGTAGTTTTCAATATGAATCATATGCTTGCATGAATCCCAATTAAAATTCCACAACATGTGGTTGTCAACATAAACCATATACTTGTATGAATCCAATCGTACACCATAGCATTGCCAAATAAAAATAACATACAAATATAAGTTATTATTGCCACAATTCCATTTCGTTGTTAACTTCCAACGCAAATCGCATACTTGCAAATATCCAATCGTATACCATAATATTCCCAAATCGTTTAGCATCAAAGCAACGTACAAATATAGATTATTATCGCCACCATTCCATTTCTTACTTTACGCAAATCAACACAATTATTTAATTCATATCGAAATAGCACTCTACTTACAACGTATGACGAATCTTCAATTCAGGAATCTGAATTCTGAATTTGGAGATGCTATCCTTTGTTGTAGGCGTTGCTTTGATTTGATTAACGTTGCTTTAAGCTTTGAATTATCTCCTAATTGTCTCTCTATTTCTGACGGCTATCCTCAGTCTCTCCTCAGCAGCATGACGGTCTCATCTCCATTTTAGTTTATGTGAATTAGGGTTAGTCTTAGGTCCTTTTTATAGAGTTTGTGAGTTGATTTAGACCGTCGATGAAGCTTGGTTCAATAATAGCCGTTCGTTCAAAGGAGAGACCAACCAGGAGCTGACACCTAGCCCTAGTGACAAGGCAAGGCTCAGAAAATCGACTAAACACAGACCAGGCCAGCCAGGGTGGGCTAGGTTCGACCTGGCTCAGGGGCCAGGTCGACTCCCCAGTCGACCCCCAGGTCGACTCTAGAGTCGACCTGCCTGGGGCAGGTCGACACCTAGGTCGACTCCCAGGTCGACCTGGCCTAGCAGGTCGACCCTAGGGTCGACCCCCAGGTCGACCTGGTGGGTTTGAGCGGGAATTTTCCCGCCTACTCTGATTGGTCTGAAATTCAATTCTGTTTTCGAAATTTGAATTTTTTGAAACTTCATCGGGTCATAATTTGGTCATACGGGCTCCGTTTTTCGAAAACTCGGACTCTATTTCGCGTATTTTTCCGAGACGAACGCAATGGCATATCCCGTTTCTCTTAATACTTTGATTTGAGATTTACTATATTTTAATTTGTGAATTTCACTGTTATAAAATATACGGGGTGTTACAATAACAGCAACGATAAATCATCAACCATCATCCAGAGTGCACCACACAACTGCATAAGCATTAAATATCAATAATTAACGCTTACACAGTCTATCAACCCATCGATTGTACAACAATTGGGATTAGTGTACGTCAAATATCATCCCAATACCCGTGTGGGGTTTCAAATCAACAAACACAGATTTTTATTTGTGCAGTTGGGCAATGTGTAAAATTTGTCATCCCAATCAATATCAGTCAAATCAGTGTATATAAACAAATCGTCCGATTTATTTATTACTATTTATTTTATATACACGTTAAAAATTATATTTTTAACTATCAAATATTTTCTACTATAAAATATTTTATTTCATTCCACATCACACAATCAAATTTCACAACACAACAATCAAACAAACAAGTCATCCGTGGTCTATGGACGACGGGTGTCGGGTGCTACTAAGCACTGTCTGCATCCTAGTATATATTTCAACTAGAAAATAAATTAAAGTGAGGAGTCCTCACCAAGAGCTAAACGAAACGCCATGACTCTTCATATGTAGGAAATCTTCATCGTGCTTGCCCTTCGTCACTTTCGTCGTCCGTGTCCACTACATATATAAAAATCACATTTTTATACTATCAGTTTATGTATAAAAATCATATTTTTTATATCGCTCTTTTCATAATAAAAATCATATTTTTATCGTTACTTCATATATATAAAAATTGAACTTTTATCGTTACTTCATATATATAAAAATCGAATTTTTATTGTTACTTCATATATATAAAAATCGAATTTTTATTTCGCTACATGAATAAAAATCATATTTTTATAATCATAAAAATCGTATCTTTATCTCATCTTTTCTGTGTTAAAAGCTCGATCTTTCTACTTTCTACATTTATATAAAAATTATATTTTTAATTTCTTTAACTTCATATCAAAAATCCAATTTTTATGCTTCGTTATAAATAACAAAAATCATCTCTCTACTATATAAAAAACATCAAATCTTTTTGAAGTTATATACATATAAAAGATCCTATTTTTACAATGCTACTCATACAATCAAAAATCCAACCTTTAACGCTAACTCATACTGATAAAATCATATTTTTAACGCTATATACAATTAAAAATCCCATTTTTAATTTAAAACCATGTGTAAAAATCCTATTTTTAATTACATGAACGAATAAAAAATGAAATTACAACTCACCGGGGGTGCTCGATGGTCGGTGGAGGCAACTGGAGGTGTAGGAGGCGCGGGGTGCTAGGTACATGCACTGAAAACAAATAAAAATCAGAATTTTGATTCGTGGAGGGCCCATGGTCGGAGAGGGAGTTAAGGGGGGCGGCGCTGCGCTTGATAGGTGGTGGGGGAGGTGATTGACTAGGCGGCGCAGGGCTGTGCAGGTGGTGGTGGGGTTGAATTTGGCCGGAGCGTGGCTTTTTTGGGGCTTCACGGGTTTATAGGGTTCGAATGGGGGAGGAGGAGAGAGGAACGAGGGGTAGCGGCCGTTGGAGGGGGTCAGAGATGGTGCGCGCCGCCTGGGGAGGCGATGGTGGGGCGGTGTCTGCTGGAAGGGGCAGCGGGCGTTAGATGAAAGAGGAGCGGGTTTATTTGTGAATGAGGGTTTTAATTTGGGGAAGGGCTATATATATTAATTTTATTTAATTTAATCTTCAATAAAAAGTTGACTTTTTATTCAAACTCAAAACGAGACCCAACGACTATTTTCCCTAGCTAATTACACCCATTTTGAACACAATGGGATATGTTTCATAAGCCAATTCGGCCGTTTCGATCAGTTATCATCAAAAACAAAATATAATTCTATATATCGAATTTGAACGCACATTTCAATTTACCCGGGCCACATACGGACTCTAAAAATTCCCGATTTTTTTTTTTAGCTTTGTATTGACGATACGGTCCTAACAAAATTAATTTCACCAAATCCTGAGACCGTTTGAAAAATGGCCATTTTCTGGCCGATCGAAATTGACTGAAACTGTCAAAACACGTTGTCCTTTGCTACGCTCACATACTGATTCAGAAAATTACGAATTCTGAAACCTAGCAATAACTTGACGTCACGGATCCAACAAAAGTGGTTTCGTCGAAAACCGAGGTCGTTTGCAAAATGGCTATTTTTAAGGGCCAAAATTCCATAACGACTATTCTGAATTTTCAACTGGGCATAACTTTTTATCCCCGCTATGAAATTCCAATTTTTCGGATTCGTTGGAAAGATATTCTCTAATAGATTCAAATATTTTTGGTTTCACTAAAATCCGGTTTATTTTGAATACTGTACATTCATTTGAACTTTGAAATCGAATTTTCGAACTACCGCGCCATTTTCAATTCCTTTTATAATTAAAATAAAATATTTATATTCTAACGACGATTCAAAATAAAAATATATGCTCTAATTCTATTCAAAATAAATTTCTCGTCATTATTATTTAAAATAATTCGTTTTAAATATTAAAAATTCACTAAAATTGCCAAAATAAAAATTTTAAATTGGCTTGGAATTCCGGGTTATTACAAGTCCCAGGACGACCTGTATGGAAGAATGTCCGACAGAGTATATTTAATAGATCACATAACTTGATCTCTTCAAATGTATTTACGTTTGGTGGCGGAGGAATTCGTTTCTCTTAACTGTATACCCGTGGTATTTTTGGAGAAATCAATTTGTGATTTGGCAGGTATGACGATGTGACATACAAAGTGAATAAATGTGTGATTTGTCAGAGGTAAGCATGGCCGCTAGCCTCACAACCAGGAAATGGTATAAAATCGGGCAGGTCACATGGCTAAGTGGTTAGCTGCCAATTGGAGTGTATTATCACCTGATCTAGAGAAATTCCATTTAATTCTATAATCTATTTTGATGTTGTCCCTTTCGGGAAACGGTTGCTGATCCCAACCGTTAGTGATAATACATTCGGTACACTCAAGCGAAATGAGTGACCAGTCATGTTTAGCCTGGGGTACAAGATGTTCTTATTGAACCCGGTGTATTCCTCTCTAGAGATTCACTGTCAGAAGGTGGTACCATACCTTGCCAGTTGAAATCCATTACCCAATAAGCGCCCGTGGTTTTTGATTATATATTATGTACGTGGAACGTGAGATGAAAGCGTTCTGCTAGATGATTATTATATTGTGGTTGATAGACATTATTATAATATCCAAAGAGTTTTGATATAAAGATTATTATTTCTTTCAAAAGGATTTTAAATGATAAATCAAGTGTTTTGGATTCTCATAAAGGAAAACCCGTTCCGTGTTATATGGCGTGGTCTTATGAGATATCACTTATTTTCTCAAGCTGTTTTAAAGTGTTTACTCACACCAATCCCATGACTGACCCAGAGTTTATTTTGTTTTGTTTTCCCTAAACTCTTGGATGCCCAATTTTGTATGGGCAGTCAAGTAGTCAGGATTTTACAGATATACTTGGAGAGCTTGGAGCAGGAGGCTTCATGATTATATAGCTATTGTTATTTCCGCTGTGTTGTAAGTGTTATACTCTGATAATGTTACTGTATACATATAATGATTTTATTTCAAAGTTATGTATCTATTATATATTGTTCGTTCCGCTGTGAGATTCGTGTTTACTTTGATGTTGTATGTTCTTCTTCTTCTTCTATTCTAAGTTTCTATCATATCTATTCTCACCCTCTAATTTCTTTCATGGACTATCCGGTGTTTCCAGTGCTTGAATAGTCGACATGGTGTTGTATGACGATATCCAGAATCGCAAATTCCCTGGGTCGTTACAGAGAATAAAATCTCTTTAATTACTTTTTAAATCTTGTCATTTACTTTCATGTTCTCGTTTTATGCAATTTTCTTTTATGTTCTTTTTTATGCTTACATTTTCTTTTATGATTTTTTTCATGTTAGTAGCTTAATTTATTTTTATATAAATTAGTTTACTGCTTTTAACTCATTTTCCTCATCTTTTTATGCGCAAACCTACATATGTTATAATGTGTTCATTTACGAGTAGTTAAACCTCTTCAATCAAAAGGTGATGAAACTATCATGAATCGTTAACAAAAATAACATAAGTTATTTAATTATGATCTCTCTTTGTGCTAAACGGAAGTTGCATGTTATAGCATATGTTGTTCAAACCAAATAGGCTATGCTTAATCAAACATAAATACAAAAATTATCTCCTCATCAACATATGGTTATGAAAATTAAATTGATAGTTGAATCAAAATTTGATGCTCTATGTTACTAATTAATTGTAAATAAATCATTCCTATGATATATTTCATTTTTAGTTTTATTTCATTTTCATGGGACATAAAAATAAGTTACAGGATGTATTAGATTTTGATATTTTAGGTGTTTTAATTAATAACACAATTAGGTCATGCTTATAATAGATACACCCACTAATTGAACAAAAGATTAAAAAGAGCTCACAAAATCATTCTATGTTGATTTGTGTGATCATGAGAGCGAGTCTGCCTCTAAATTGCTCTCTAATCTTATGGTTAACTCTCAACTTCTAGTTTTTTTTATTTTTTCTTAGTTCATAAAATTCCAAAGCTTGGATCAATTTGATTGAGTCATTTTAGAAATTAAAAACCATTCTTATGGATCAATCTGTACTCATTCACATACTGCGATTGTATGTCGTGCGCTTGCAGTTTTATAACAATACAAAATTTGCTGAATTTTCTAAACTGATAAAAAATACTATTTGAATCAAGGATGCATGAAGAAAATGAGGTACCAAGAGTTTAAGGAAAAAATAATTCTGAATCAGTCACGAGGATGGTGCAAGAAACTTAAGTTTATTTACTTTGGAAATAAAATTGTATCTCATAAGACCACGATCACGCATAAATATGACACGAGTTTTTTCCTTATGGTAACCAAATATTTGCTATGTAAATTATCTAATTTTATCTTGTGATACAAACCGTATTAAAATAAATCAAATCAAAGTATGAAATTATTACCATTATTAAATTTCGTGAATATTAGGCAATACAAACAAAACCGTAAGCTCTTTGGGAAAATGAATTTTCATACAATGGAAATATAAGACACTATCTTCTTTAAAGTACATATCTAGAGGGATGTACCAAGGACCAATTAACCTCCACCCAACTAGCAAGACCAACCCAGCTACACGTACCCAAAGGTGGTGCAATGGTCAAATATATCATCATCACGGTCATAGTTGACCTATCCAGGATCCCATTACATATGTCACATGCTCGACATATGAAGAGTAATCTTGAAAGATGATAATCATATCTTAATGGACGCGATGCACATAGCCTTACTGCATGCAATTTTTCTTCCAATACTAGATGATAAAGCTTAAGATCATCAATCACCTTATACCAAGCGCATCTTTCACTTTGAATGCCACGTTGTCAAGTCCATCACATGAAGTTGATTTCCATTAATGAATAATTTTGTAATTTTGAGCTCGTACATATCAGAGAGGGACGTATATAGTGCAAGAGAGTTGTTTCTAACACCACCAATCATATGTTCATCCAGGAAGACCAATATATGTGTATTAGAAGTGTAATGTCGGATAATCGTCCATATAAGTCATCCTGAGTTTGGATAAACCAAAATCACTCCTCAAACCATACCCTGGATAAATCTAGACTAGTGATGGGTAATAAGGATCTCTTGCACCGAATATATGAATGCAGAACTTTTATCGTTTAAGTAATATGGAAAAACTCCCTAAGGGTTAGTGATTGCAACCCTTCATTCAATCTTCATATTTCTTGTACCTTCATTATTGTTCATTCAACCTTCGGAGTGTGAACTGATTCGAAGTGGTTTTCAGATATAAATAACCCAAATCCAGTTTTGGTCTCTTAAAATCAATCATCGTAAAAAATTATTTAAGTAGTATTGGGTGTTTTTTTATTTCTTAATTCACTCAATCATAAAACATCTTTTTAGAAATGTATATCTTTCAAATATTCTTTGGGCATGTATATGAAATCAGTAAACCTCGTTCATTGATTATTTCATCTTGGATGTTAAGTTTAAACTTTCATATTACTGAAAAAGTAAGGGGAAAAGTGCTATTTTAACTTAATTGATCAAAATGACTATCTGTCGTTGGAAATTTCATATATTCAATTTGTATCACTTTTTAAACATTTAAATGATTGGTAGGATTTATTTTATATTTTTAACAGATTAAAAATATCAATATCAAACAATTTGCATTTTATAAATTTTGAACTATAAAATGGTGATATTTTTTAAAACTTATTTTTGTCAAATTTCAAAATTTACTCGACGGAATCCTGATTTTTTATATTCATTGGAAAGCTATGGTTATAAGAGTTCAAATTTATTTATCTCAAAGCACATGGATTGATATTTTTTTCATATATGAAAATTTAAATTTTTATGAACATAACTGCGAATTACCATTTCGTGATGCACCAAAATTTAAGCGAATTTCATATTCTTTCCAAACTTTATATTTACATTTGAAGTGTTCATAAGTTATTTTCAAAACATTTTAAATCGTTTCATGATGTTTAATAATTCTATTACACCATTTCATTCATGAAAGAAAAATAATTTTCTTTGTACTTATCTACATTTATTCAACGTGACTTGTTAATAATTTCTACGACAAACATATTATCAATCAACTTGATAATCATAGCAAACATAAACATCATTAATCATCATGGATACTTAGGGTCATTTAAGTTTAGTTTTTCACCTTCAATGGTTATTTAGGATCCTATAAATTAGTTATAACTTCTCCACGATGCATGGAAATTTTCCAAACTTCAGTATTCTTCTTGCGGGATGTTTTGGTCATACTTCCTCCGCCCTATTTGGTTTGGCATTCTCTTAATACAAGTGCTTTTGGCCATTTGATGGTGAGGATGATGATGGTAGAGAAAAATGTTAGTGGAAAGATTGTTGTGATTTGTGACATAAAACCACATATGTTAATGAAGATAATGTAATCAATTAAGTGATTTGATTAATTAATTGATTTGATTAATTGATTAATTAATTGACTAATTGGTGATTGATTGATTTGATTAATTGATTGGTTGGTTAATCGATTGATTTGACTAATTGATTTTATTATAGAAGGAAAGAAATTAATGATTATATTCTGGATATATTTTTGAGGGGCAAATTGGATATTTGCGTAGACCTTCAATTCTCCTATAAAATCAGCTTTCAGGATTGGATGAGGATATGATCGAATTGAGTTGAGAGATTGAGAGGATGTGTGCCTCAAAGGCTTGTGCCCTGGAGAGGAAGATTAGGAATTGAGGGCTGAGGGAAGCTATTCCTATTGGTGCCTTTAGATTGTCCAAGGGTTTGTCGTCGTTCTCCATTGCTCTTCTACTCCAACAATATTTGTACTCATCAGATATTCTTTGCCTATCTCAATAAGGTTATTGATTGATTGTATTTTGTTTATTTTTGGCTTTGATCAGTTGAGTATGAACAAAATTTGTTTTTGGTCAATTAGTAAAGAGGGAGGTTAGGTGGAATGTCTTGTATTTGTGCATGTAATTTCATATTTGTGTAGTTTTTCCATAGAAATCGTCTTTAAGTATTTCGGTGAATAAGATCCTAGTCGCTTCCGCGAAGGCGCAGTTTCCCTAACAGTTGGTATCAGGGATCAGTTCATTTCATAGTTTGGAGTGATTTTGGATTGAAGATTGTAGATATCGGAGATGATGTTGCTTTTGTGGATGACTAATTTTGATGGTAGATATTGAGCGATTTAGAAGCCAATGATGGTGTATGTTCCACGCCTAAATTGTCTGATTGATGGAGATGAGAAGAAGCCCTCTGATATGGATGAGGGAAGATGGAAGAAGATAGCAGATGACGGTTGAAGAACCTAGTCCGCAGCAAGGTGGAGAGATTAATATGGTCATTGCTAATAGTCCTAAGGTTGAGGATCATGGTATCGACGAGGGTCCAGATGTTGATAATGCTTGAGGGGTCCCAGAGATGAAGAGATCATGTCAAGCGGAAGACGGATATTGATGCGGAAAATCCACAAGTCAGAGATCTTTATGGTATTACAAGCACTTTTAGACCGTTAGTTTTGGGCAGTGCAACTCAAGTGGTAGATGCATCTTTTGCGGGTGGTGGGTTGTGTTTGTAATTAAGGTGTGGTCATAGTCCTTTCAAATCGACTGGGTGTATCTCGTTGTCTTGAAATCGAGGTTGCTAGGTGTATCTCGTTGACCTGAAATTGAGGTTGCTAGGTGTATCTCGTTGCCCTGAAATCGAGGTTGTTCGGTGTATCTTGTTGCTCTAAAATTGAGGTTGTGGAGTGTATTTCGTTGCCCTAAAAATTGAGGTTGGTTTTAATTGAGAGTAGTAATCATAGAAAAAGCTAGATCAACTTGTTTTGGTGTTTGTTAGAGTATTGATATAATTTAGATTTAGGTGGAGTAATTTGTGATTAGTGGTATCACATGTCAATGGAAGCCGGATGACTTGTTTGTTGATGTGATTTCATATCAAGGTGGAGTGTTGTGATTTGTGACATGAAATCACATATGTTAATGAAGAGGATATAATCAATTAAGTGATTTGATTAATTGATTGATTGATTAATTAATTAATTAATTAACTGGTTGGTTGGTTAACTAAATGATTTGATTGATTGATTTTATTATAGAAGGGGAGAAATGAATGATTATATTTTGGATATATTTCTGAGGGGCAAATTGGATATCTGCCTAGGCCTTCTATTCACTTATAAAATCAGCTTTCAGGATTAGATGAGGATATGACCGAATTGAGTTGAGAGACTAAGAGGCTGGGTCCCTCTAGGGCTTGTGCCCTAAAGAGGAAGATTAGGAATTGAGGGCAGAGAAAAGCTATTCCTATTGGTTCCCCTATATTGTCCAAAGGTTTGTCGTCGTTATTCATTTCTCTTCTATTCCAACAATATTTGTAGTCATCTAGATATTCTTTGCCTATGTCAATAAGGTTATTGATTGATTGTATTTTGTTTATTTTTGGCTTTGATCTATTAAGCGTAAACAATTTTTTTTTGTTGGATCAATAAAGAGGTTAGTTGGGTGGAATATCTTGTATATGTGCGTGGTATTTCGTATCCGTGTAGTTTTTTCATAGAAATCATTTTTAAGTATTTGGGTGAATAAGATCCTGGTCGCTTCCGCAAAGGCGCAATTTTTCTAACAAAGAGGATTGTAACTACCTAAATTTCAGTGTTGCGTTGTTACAAGGATCTTCTAAGCGATTTCGTTAGTGTTTTGTTAGATTTCTTCTTATGTTTTTGTTATTAATTTAAGAATATTTTGAAACAATTAACGAAACTTGAGAGGAGTAAGAAAGGTAGACTTTTGGTATGAATAGATGTGAGAAAGAGATGATGTATTTATAGAAAAACTTAGAGAATTAAATATGAAATAGAAAAATGTTAGAAACCCCTCCCTCCCTTCCTACTTTCGGTAGCCTCCTCCTTCTTACAAGCCCATGCTTGTCCTTGTCTAAGAGTTACTTGATGTGTGCATATATGTGCAAGGAGATGGAGGGTGTGTGTGTGAGAGAGAGTAAGGTATCATTTTACTAAAGTAAGCTGGCTTTGTCTTTTTTCTTGCTTTTTACCAAAATCGTTTACTTTATTCAACACTTCGTTAGCCTTATATGCATATGTTGTCATGTGCACATTTACATGTATGTGTATGAAATACGTGATACACACATTGTATAACTCTTGTTCGTCAAATGATTGAAAATGCAGAATCTGTTTTTTAGGCATATTTTCTTTTTCCAGTCAAACTATTTTTCTTGGTAAAATATATTTGAAAACAAGTTTCTAATCCTATTTAAATAATTATTTAGGTATTAAAACCATCTTTATTAATAATTGTCTTGAAAACACAAACTTTTGGTCTGAACTATAAGTACCAAAAATGCCCTTAGATATAATTTTTTCAAAAGTTAAAATCCTAAAAATTTGTTTGTATGATCATTTCAACAAAAAATTGCAGCCGTACATCTTAACTATTTGATATGTTCGACGCTCTTTTAAAGCAAACAATTAACTTTTAAAAAGTTAAGATCCTAAAATTTTGTTCTTTGATTTTTTTCAACCACAAAATTTAGTCGTGAAAATATAATTGTTTGACATATCCAATATCGTTTTTAAACTAACCACCGATTAAAAATACCACGTTGTTGGAGAATGGAGTTTTGATGACAACAACCTTATTTCAATTATAATAGATTATAAAATATATACTAACATTTCTATCTAGATTATATATACATATATTTATGTTGGATTTATATACATAAATTAATACTAAAGACTGTACAGTTTTAGAGTTTCAAGAGATTCAAAATTCAGAGAAGATTCAAGACTCATGAATAATCAAGGTATCAAGATTTCAAGAGTTCAAAAGTTAACGATAGATATAGTAATAGAGTCTAGTTTATATGTAAGATTCTGAATAGCACTCCAGGTTCAAATTCAGATTCTTTTTTTCAAAATTATGTTTTTCAATTTTCAATTTTCAATTCTTGTTTTCAAAATTCAAGTTCTAGTTTCAAATTGTTTTCTGTTTTACATATGATTTCAAATATATATTTGAATTTATATAAGTTTATATAGTTTTATACTTTTATAGTTTTATAGTTATACAGTTTTAAACCTTATAATTTTATAAATATGTTTATATAATATATATTTATGTTTTCATATTATTTTATACTTTATAATACTTATTTATATCACTATGTTTTAATTCAAGAATTTCCAGAATAGTATATATTTTTAAACACTTGAAAATATTCAAAAATCAAAATTTTTAAGTATATATGTCGATATACATATATGTATATGTCGACATACAACTGTCCTTTTTCATTTTTCAAAGGAAGTGTTTTTTACCATTTGTAATGTTCCAAAAGCATTGCAACCTTTCAAATCTTATAAATAAGGGTTGAATTCAGATTTTTTAAAACAATCTTCTTCTCCATCTTCACCCCTCTTCATCCTTCCATTAATATTTCTTATTTTATTGATTTCTACACTTCTACTTTGTTGATTTCTATTCTAATTACATAAAACTTCTTCTTTTCTCACTCTCTATCTACTACTCTCTGAATTGAAGAGCTATTAAAGAGTTATAGGGTTGTACAATAATTTGGGAAGTGTTTTGGAAAGAGTGTGTTCCTTGTAGCCCTAAAATCAAGGAAAGGGAGCGGTGTTAACTTTGTAGCCATAGAATCAAGGGTGTTTGGAGCAGTGTTAACCTTGTAGCCGTGAAATCAAGGGTGGTGGAATCAGTGTTAACCTTGTAGCCGTGAAATAAAGGGGATTGTACTTGGATATTGATATAGTAATAAAACTCTGCGCAATCCAGCGTTGCATGGGACTAAAAGTAGGAGTAATCCAAACCAGTATAAAATCCAATGTGTTCTTTCCTTTTTTGCATTTTATTTTTGTTTACTTCTGTGTTTGTGTTTGATTCTGCGTCTGTGATCATCTCTAGTATGTGTGATTCATATAGTAGATCATATATGTTTTATATTTTCATAAATTCCTTATAAATACTATTCACCCCTTCTATGTCAACATATATGTCTATGTCAACATGCATATATGTCTACGTCAACATATAACTATCACTTTTTTATATTTTGAAACGAAGTGTCGTTTCACTATTTGTAATGTTCCAGAAGTATTGCAACCCATCAAATCATATAAATAGGGGATGATTTCAAAAAATTTCCATCATTCTTCTTCTCCATCTTCATCTCCTTTCTTTACACCATTATATTTTCTTATTTTAATGATTTCTACACTTATATTCTGTAAATTCAATTCTATTTACATAAAACCTCTACTCTTCTCACTCTCTACTCATTACTCTCTGAATCGAAGTGCTATTGAAGAGTTATAGGGCTATTGTAATCATTTGGGAAGTGTTTGGGTAATCGGTGTTTGCCTTGTAGCTGTGAAATGATTTCAATTTTTTTTCATCATTCTTCTTCTCCACCTTCATCTCCTTTCTTTACACCATTATATTTTCTTGTTTTTATGATTTCTACACTTATATTTTGTAAATTCAATTCTATTTACATAAAACCTCTTCTCTTCTCACTCTCTACTCATTACTCTCTGAATCGAAGTGCTACTGAAGAGCTATAGGGCTATTGTAATCATTTGGGAAGTGTTTGGGTAATCGGTGCTTCCTTAGTAGCCGTGAAATCAAGGAACGAGAGCGGTGTTACCCTTGTAGACCTGAAATCAAGAAGAGCATACTTAATTAAGTGTGTGGAATCGGTGTTGACCTTGTAGCCGTGAAATCAAGGAGGTTGTACTCAGATATTGATATAGTAATAAAACTCTGTGCAATCCAACGTTGCGTGGGACTGGATGTAGGAGTATTTCCAAACCAGCATAAAATCCAGTGTGTTCTTTCCTTTTTTGCATTTTATTTTTGTTTATCTTTGTGTTTGTATTTGATTCTATATCTGTGATTGTTTCTGTGGTGTTTGATTCATATAGTAGATAACATAAGTTTTAGATTTTGTTTAAATTCTCAAAAACAATATTCACCCTCCTCTAGTGTTAGTTTTGCCTTAATGATCCATTCCGCACTCCCTAACAATTGGTATCAGAGAAAGGTCTTTCAAAAAATTCATAATCTGACTTTTGAATTTTTTTAAATGGTAGGTTTTGAAGTATTTGTTAACACTAGTGTCAATTCATGCATTGTACCATTATTGAAAGAGACTACATATAATTGTGTTAAAAAGTCATGTGATGTAACGATCGGGAATTCCGCTCGATCTGAATCAGTCGCTAAACCGACCAAGACCGTTCGAAACCCCTGATTGTTTTGAGAACACGAAAAACCAGAACGCAAACAGAAGAACATCTCATTGTATATTACAACAATTCCATCAGAATACAAGAATATACAGAGTATGAATGAATATTACACAGAAAATATCAGAGATTTAAATTACATTTAAATACATCGCAGCGGAAAAATAATACAAAACACAACTGAAGGAGATATATGGATACAAAGCTTTCTGGATATCCTTCCAGCTGTAAACCAGGTTCCTGTGAATATAAATCTGCAAAACCAAAACTACTAGCTGCCCGTGTGAAAATAAGGGCACCCAGAGTTTAGGTTAAAACAATAAACTCCAGGTCAGTCATGTGACTGGTGTGAGAACTAAAACAGTTATTAATCTTTATTTTAAAGTTAGGTAAATTAAGGGACCACGATGTATAACACGGAACGGGTTTCCTCCCAAGAACACCAGTGCATAAAACAACAGCGCAATGCTAAATAAAGAAAAATGAAGCTATTATAAGACCCAAGTCCCATCACACAATGCAATACAAGCCGGAGGATAGGGTTTTACCTTATAATAGCCAAAGCATGCTTGATACGCTAAATTTCATCTTTTATTACTATAAGTGTATAGTGTCAAATCAATTTCAATCATAAATATCAATCATAGACGGCATAAGTGCCCCATCCCACTATGTCGCTATACTAGGCTCTACAATCAAAACCGCAAGGTCACGTATCGGAAGTTGGATTTCCATCTGTGAACCGAGGAAAAAGATAGTCCTCACCGATTCGAGACAATCTAGCCCATGTCTTAGGACCTAGACACAGGTGAGCCCTTGGATCGTTAGGGTCGGTCCACCGATGTGGACTAAAATGCCAGAACATTGCGTTTTCCCGCCCTTTGGGGCGTAAATGAGTCTAATGACTCCATCGGTCCCGGATCGACCGATATATCCGAGGCGCCTCGCAACAGTAACAACCACATAAGTCAAACTCGTCAGGGCGTGTAAAACCACTGACGCCACTTCTAGCTAGAAGGAAATGCATGCCCTACCTGATGTCCTCTTCCGTTTCTGGTTCACAACCGGGGTGTGAGGCTCGCGAAACAACGCTACACAAAGCTATGCCAAATAGGCCGTGCTTTGATCATCAACCACAAAACTCTGCTTTCAACAGAAGCCTTGATCATATTGCCACTTAGGCATGCCACACAGGCAATTCACTCCATGCATTTGATATCCATCAATATATAACCCCTGAGCTCGTACGTCTCAGAGAAGGGCGTTAAGCAAGAGAATAAATTCTCCGCCGCCAAACAGATATATATTTAATAAAAATCAATCACACAGAATAAAATCCAATGTCAGAGACACAGTCCATTTACAAGTCCATTCTGGGTCTGAACGAAACCGGAGGCACCTGGTACTTCGCATATCGATCGATCTTCAAGTACGTCTGGACGATCACCAACTGATTCCCTCCTCTTGGGTGTAGGGCCCAATCAAGATCATCAGTAATTATCCAAACGATGTTGAAGACCTTCGGTCTTCGACCACCGTCTTCATCCTCGACATCACGTCGAATCAGCTATTCAGAATGGGATAAACCCGGTCTTTCTGAATAACTCACGTATATAATAAACAAGTGTTACACAAACACAACATTCGCCTCATTCCAATTCAGAATATTCTTTTATTCAAATATTCCTATACTTTGGGAAAGGTTCCCATTAATTTTATCAAAGATAAATTCTTTAGATTTATTCTTTAATCTTCTTTTGAATATCAATTCAAACTAGTCGGGATTAGTGAACCACTTCGAAGTAATCATTTATTTTATTTCCCAGTCCCAACCTATTCATCCTATGAAGTAAAACTGGTAATACTTCATATCTAACACCACGGTGTTATCGGTAAATTCAATTACCATTTCACGTTCAAATCTAATTAAAGATTTAACTATCGCCTAGAGCAAAACTGGTGATACTCCATTCTCGATTATTTCAATATAATTAAAGATTCATTAAAACTCCACTTGGTTTTAATCTTCACAGAAATCAATATCCTGTCTTTAACTGGGTTAAAGAACCAATGTCATTTAAAACACGGTTCACTATAAACCCAAAATCACATTCCATTAATTATCGGGTTAAAGAACAAGTCTTATTTAAAACACCGTTCACGATAATCCCAAAAATCAATTCAAATTCGATTCCAATTAAATACCATTTAATTGGTACACTTCATTAAATCTAAATAAAAAGATTTAATCTTTTTCTCAACTGGGTTTAAGAACAGTGTTAACGAAGACACCATTCACGACAAACCCAAATCCCATTTGATAATATATGCAAGGCTCTGAATAGAAAATATATCGGCTTATATTCAATATCAAATTCTACGACCAACAAATATCGTATTGGAAATAACGATATAAATATATCTTTCAAATTTCCATAACAATATCTGTATAATCACGAAATCCAACATCGAAATATTCCAAAGATAATTTCGATTCAAATCCATTCCTATTCAATTATTGGAAATTCTGGTTATTTTCAAAACCATTTCAAATCCAATTTATTTATTTAAAAAAAATAAATGGAATTATAATTCTAGTTCAAAACTAGTTCATTTCGATAAAAATCTATTTTTATCTTTTCAAATATGGAGTTTTTCATCCCAATTCTTCACAAATCATTTCTTATGATTTTACACAAATTATTACTATTTTCAATAATTTTATCAAGGCCCGTACAGTCGATTTCCATCAACGGCCATCGAACTGCACTTACAACGACCTTTTCCTAATTTGATTTGGACATAATTCCAAATCCAACCACTAGATTTCAAATTTCTAATATTCGTTAGAAAGCTCTTTTCGATACGAACCCAAAGGTTCCGGTTTTAGGAGAATCCGACGGTCGGATCTCCCGTAACGTCCACTTGAAGTCAATGGTCCAAATTCACGAACTGCTGCAGTGCGGCGCGTTCTATTCAGGCCATTATATCATATATAATATATACTTCGTCGATTTCCTTTTAATACGTATTATATAAATTGTTTTAAATTCGTTTTCAAAATGTTTTCAACTTCATATTCAATTTCAAATCAAAATTGAATATTCCACATCATCGATATATAAATGATAATATTTTCAAAACGTTATATTTTGAAATCACTTCCTATTCTATAATCATTATAAAAATGAATAAAATCGATATAAATATCGTTCATGTCAAAATGGCATCAATCTAATCAACAAGGCTTTTATTCATCACATGAATGTTTATTATATTCAACACATGAATATTTATTCAACACATGAATTTATTTTCAATTCAACACATAAATTTATTTTCGATTCAACACATGAATTTATTTTCTAAATTGGAATGAGGCACAATCAATTACCATATAATGTTAATTATATGGATTTTCTACAACACATGTATACAATAGCAACGATAAATAATCAACCATCATCCAGAGTGCACCACACAACTGCATAAGCATTAAATATAAATAATTAATGCTTACACAGTATGTCAACCCATCGATTGACATACAACTAAACCATCGGGATTAGTGTATGCCAAATATCATCCCAATACCCATGTGGGGTTTCAAATCAACAAATATATATTTTATTTGTGTGGTTGGGCAATGTGTAAAATTCATCGTCCCAATCAATATCAGTCAAATCAGTGTATATAAACAAATCTCCGATTTGTTTACTACTATTTATTTTATATACACGTTAAAAATCATATTTTAAACTATAAAATATTTTCCACTATAAAATATTTTATTTCATTTCACATCACACAATCAAATTTCACAACACAGCAATCACACAATCAAGTCATCCATAGTCTGTGGACGACGGGTGTCGGGTGCTGCTAAGCACCGTCTGCATCCTAGTATATATTTCAAACTAGAAATTACAATAAAAGAGAGGAGTTCTCACCTAGAAGCAACACCAAACGCCGCGACTCTTCTTATGTAGAAAATCTTCGCTGCGTTTTATCCATCGCATATATATATCTGAAAATCATATTTTTATCGAATTAAAAGTTATTCCATAACATGACTATTTTTGAAGTAGCATAGGTAAGATAAGAATTATATTTTTAGCTTTCTAATAATATTTCCATAGCTTATACTAGTTAAAAATCATATTTTTAACTTATAAAAATATTTTCTTTAATATAGTAAAAACAATGAAAACATATTTTTCGAATCAAAGAAATTGTAATTTTATTTCAAAGAAAATTATATTTCTATGACACTAAAAAATTATATATTCATACAATGAAGAATCACATTTTTAATCAAGGAAAAATCGTAATTTTAATCAAAGAAAGGTCATATTTTTATATTCATACTTCATTATAAAAATCAAAGCTTTTTCTAAACAAAAACCGTATCTTTTTCTTATGAAAAATCATATTTGCCTATAGTTAACAATCATATTTTTAAACAAAGAAAATCATATTTTTATCAACTAAAGATCGTACTTTTATATTTCTAAAAATCATGGCTTTAACTTAATAAAAACCAAACCTTTCTTAACTATAAAAATTTAACCTTTACACTCTAGAAAAATCTAAATAAAAATCACAACTTTTATCATGAAGAAAAATCTGAAAATTAACATCTATAAAAATCTGAAAATAAACCACGGTTTAATCTATATAAAGATATGAAATTACCATAGTTGTATTCATATGAAAAAATAGATTTTTCAAAATATATTAAAACAAATAAAATATAAAACTTACAACTAAACATGGTGAAAGGGGAGGGAGTTTGATGTTCGAGCGGAGGTGGCTAGGGGAGGCAGGGAGGTGCCTGCGCTGGGCCCTGGCGTGTTGGCGGCGGGTTCACGGAGGCTAGGGCTTCCCGATTGTCTCGATTTCAGTGCAGTTTCGTGAGGGGAAAGGGGCTCAGCGTCGAGATGAGGAGAGGACGGTGGCATGGGGGGGAGAGGGGGTACTGACGAACGACGGCTAGGCTAGGGGGTGGTAGAGCGATCGATGAGTGGGGAGGGAAGGAGCTCCGTCGATTTCCAAATCGGTTTTTTTTACTTTACTGAAAGAAATGGATTTGGTCAAAGGAAGAGAAGGGGGGTTGGTGAAAGGTTATATATATATTTTTTTTTATTATTTTCCTCCTTAAATGTTGACTTTCATTCGAACTCCGATCGAGGCCCAACGACTGTCACCCCTAGCTAATTACCCCCATTCCGAACAAAATGGGATATGTTTCGTAAGCCAACTCGGCTATTACGATCAGTTTTCACTTAATTTAAAATATAGATCAGTATATATTCAATTTGAACGTACATTTTAAATTACCGGGGCCACATACTGACTTGAAAAATTCCAGAAAAATTATTTCTAGCTTCGTATTGATGATATGGTCCTAAGAAAACTAATTTCGTCAAATTATGAGACCGTTTGAAAAATGGGCATTTTCTGGTCGATTGAAATTGACTGAAACTGTTAAAACACGTTTAACTTCGCCACGCTCACATATTGATTCAGAAAATTATGAATTTTGGAACCTAGCAATAACTTGACATCCCGGATCCAACAAAAGTTGTTTCATCGAAAACCGAGGTCGTTTGCAAAATTTCCATTTTCAAAGGCCTTTATATATATATATATATTAAAATATAAATAAATTCCATAGCGACTTTTCTGAATTTTCAACTGGGCATAACTTTTTATCCCCGCTATGAAATTTAAATTTTTCGGATTCGTTGGAAAGATATTCTCAATTAGATTCAAATATTTTTTGTTTCACTAAAATCCGGTTTATTTTGCACCCGGTACATTCATTTGAAATTTTAAATCGAATTATCGAACTACGCGTCATTTTCAATTCCTTTTATAATTATAAATAAATAGTTATATTCTAATGACGATCTATATAATATATACGTTCGAATTCTATTCAAAATAAATTTCTCGTCGATATTATTTAAAATAATTCATTTTAAATGTTCAAAATTCACTAAAATTGCCAAAATAAAAAATTTTAATTGGCTCAGATTTCCGGGTTATTACAATCTCCCCCACTTAAAACTTTTCGTCCCCAAAAAGGAACGAAGCCGAAAGTTGTTTAACTAATCAACTCAACTTCCAGTATTTTCATTACGGCTTAAGTTCTTCAACTTTTCAGTTTCTAAGAACTTTTCAAATTTTTCAAAAATTTGGCTAACACCCTAAATTTTCGAAAAATTTCGCCATAACCTCCCCTGCACCGGGGACTTCGGGATATTTCAAATAGCCTCCCATGGCCCTCATCAATCCAAAAAGAAAAAGAAACATCCAAGCGGCTAGCCAATCGGCTCATAAAATCATCCAAACCCAATAAATTTGTAAACATGTACCTATTTGTCGGGCAAACAATTTTATTCTTCTGCTCTAGCCACCTTGCTATGACCTGTTCAATGTAAGTACATGTATATGCATGCAATTGCGACTAATTTTCAATGCAATTCACTATTTGATACAATTTGGCTAAAGGTTCAACATTTAATTAATCAAACAATAATCAAACAACACAACCATCAATCAATTAGTTGATTAACGTTTCAAATTCATAATTTTGATATATAGTCAAAAATCACATTTTTGATGCCAAATAACAACAATAAGCCCTATCTAATTTTGGTTCTCACACCAGTCAATTCGAAATATATAGAAATCCCACTTTCATCACTCGAAAATAAATACTGGTGATGGTATACTTCCTCATCAGGACCATGTCCGGGCGACTAGAGTGTGATTATATATCTACCCAATATATTAAAACTTCGAATACACGCGGATCAGACGTATACGCAAAATCTTTATATACTGGATAGTCCAAATCAATATAAATAAATATTCAAATACGAATAATTTAATTTAATTTTTCAAAACAAAAATTGTTTTCACTTTTAAAAATATACTCTTCACACTCATTCTAGGATACTACTGATCCCATCTCTAACGAGTCTCTGATGAATTCTTTCGTATGGTTCTAACGTGCCTTGTTCTCGAGCTTTGTAAACCAAAGCTCTGATACCACGATGTAACTATCGGGAATTCCACTCGATCCGAATCAGCCGCTAAACCGACAAAGACCGTTCGAAACCCCTGATTGTTTTGAGAACACGACAAACCAGAACGCAAACAGGAGAACATTTCATTGTATATTACAACAATTACATCAGAATACAAGAATATACAGAGTATGAATGAATATTACACAAAAAATATCAGAGATTTAAATTACATTTAAATACATCGCAGCGGAAAAATAATACAAAACACAGCTGAAGGAGATATGCGGATACAAAGCTTTCCGGATATCCTTCCAGCTGTAAACCAGGTTCCTGTGAATATAAATCTGCAAAACCAAAACTACTAGCTGCCCGTGTCAAAATAAGGGCACCCAGAGTTTAGGTTAAAACAATAAACTCCCGGTCAGTCATGTGACTGGTGTGAGAACTAAAACAGTTATTAATCTTTATTTTAAAGTTAGGTAAATCAAGGGACCACGCCGTACAACACGGAATGGGTTTCCTCCCAAGAATACCAGTGCATAAAACAACAGCGCAATGCTAAATAAAGAAAAATGAAGCTATTATAAAACCCAGGTCCCATCACACAATGCAACACAAGCCGGAGGATAGGGTTTTACCTTATAATAGCCAAAGCATGCTTGATACGCTAAATTTCATCTTTTATTACTATAAGTGTATATCGTCAAAACAATTTCAATCATAAGTATCAATCATAGATGGCATAAGTGCCCCATCCCACTATGTCGCCATACTAGGCCCTACAATCAAAACCGCAAGGTCACATATCGGAAGTTGGATCTCCATCTGTGAACCAAGGCAAAAGATAGTCCTCACCGATTCGAGACAATCTAGCCCATGTCTCATGACCCAGACACAGGTGAGCCCTTGGATCATCAGGGCCGGTCCACCGATGTGGATTAAAATGCCTGAACACTGCGTTTCCCCGCCCTTTGGGGCGTAAATGAGTCCAATGACTCCATCGGTCCCGGATCGACCGATATATCCGAGGCGCCTCGCAACAGTAACAACCACATAAGTCAAACTCGTCAGGGCATGTAAAACCACTGACGCCACTTCTAGCTAGAAGGAAATGCATGCCCTACCTGATGTCCTCTTCCGTTTCTGGTTCACAACCGGGGTGTGAGGCTCGCGAAACAACGCTACACAAAGCTATGCCAAATAGGCCGTGCTTTGATCATCAACCACAAAACTCTGCTTTCAACAGAAGCCTTGATCATATTGCCACTTAGGCATGCCACACAGGCAATTCACTCCATGCGTTTGATATCCATCAATATATAACCCCTGAGCTCGTACGTCTCAGAGAAGGGCGTTAAGCAAGAGAATAAATTCTCCGCCGCCAAACAGATATATATTTAATAGAAATCAATCACACAGAATAAAATCCAATGTCAGACACACAGTCCATTTAAAAGTTTGTTCTGGGTCTGAACGAAACCGGAGGCACCTGGTACCTCGCATATCCATCGATCTCCAAGTACGTCTGGACGATCAATAACTGATTCCCTCCTCTTGGGTGTACGGCCCAATCAAGATCATCAGTAATTATCCAAACGATGTTGAAGACCTCCGGTCTTCGACCACCGTCTTCATCCTCGACACCACGTCGAATCAGCTATTCGGAATGGGATAAACTCGGTCTTTCTGAATAACTCACGTATATAATAAACAAGTGTTACACAAACAAAACATACGCCTCATTCCAATTCAGAATATTCTTTTATTCAAATATTCTTATACTTTGGGAAAGGTTCCCATTAATTTTATCAAAGATAAATTCTTTAAATTTATTCTTTAATCTTCTTTTGAATATCAATTCAAACTAGTCGGGATTAGCGAACCACACTGAAGTAATCATTTATTTTATTTCCCAATCCCAACCTATTCATCCCATGAAGTAAAACTGGTAATACTTCATATCTAACACCACGGTGTTATCTGTAAATTCAATTACCATTTCACGTTCAAATCTAATTAAAGATTTAACTATCGCCTGGAGCAAAACTAGTGATACTCCATTCTCGATTATTTCAATCTATTTAAAGATTCATTAAAACTCCACTTGGTTTTAATCTTCACAGAAATCAATATCCTGTCTTTAACTGGGTTAAAGAACCAATGTCATTTAAAACACGGTTCACTATAAACCCAAAATCACATTCCATTAATTATCGGGTTAAAGAACAAGTGTTATTTAAAACACCGTTCACGATAAACCCAAAAATCAATTCAAATTCGATTCCAATTAAATACCATTTAATTGGTACACTTAATTAAATCTAAATAAAAAGATTTAATCTTTTTCTCAACTGGGTTTAAGAACAGTGTTAACGAAGACACCATTCACGACAAACCCAAATCCCATTTGATATTATATAAAAGGCCCTGAATAGAAAATATATCGGCTTATATTCAATATCAAATTCTACGACCTACAAATATCATATTGGAAATAACGATATATATATATCTTTCAAATTTTCATAATAATATCTGTATAATCACGAAATCCAACATCGAAATATTCCAAAGATATTTTCGATTCAAATCCATTCCAATTCAATTATTGGAAATTCTGGTTATTTTCAAAACCATTTCAAATCCAATTTATTTATTTAAAAAAAAATGGAATTATAATTCTAGTTCAAAACTAGTTCATTTCGATAAAAATCTATTTTTATCTTTTCAAATATGGAGTTTTTCATCCCAATTCTTCACAAATCGTTTCTTATGATTTTACACAAATTATTACTATTTTTAATAATTTTATCAAGGCCCGTACAGTCGATTTCAATCAACGGCCATCGAACTGCACTTACAACGACCTTTTCCAAATTTTATTTGGATATAATTCCAAATCCAACCGTTAAATTTCAAATTTCTAATATTCGTTATAAAGCTCTTTTCGATACGAACCCAAAGGTTCCAGTTTTAGGAGAATCCGATGGTCGGATCTCCCGTAACGTCCACCTGAAGTCAATGGTCGAAATTCACGAACTGCTGTAGCGCGACGCGTTCTATTCAGGCCATTATATTATATATAATATATACTTCGTCGATTTCCTTTTAAAATGTATTATAAAAATCATTTTAAATTCGTTTTCAAAATGATTTCAACTTCATATTCAATTTCAAATCAAAATTGAATATTCCACGTCATCAATATATAAATGATAATATTTTCAAAACGTTATATTTTGAAATCACTTCCTTTCTTATATTCATTATAAAAATGAATAAAATCGATGTAAATATCGTTCACGTCAAAATGGCGTCAATCTAATCAACACGGCTTTTATTCAACACATGAATGTTTATTATATTCAACACATGAATATTTATTCAACACATGAATTTATTTTCAATTCAACACATGAATTTATTTTCAATTCAACACATGAATTTATTTTCAATTCAACACATGAATTTATTTTCAATTCAACACATGAATTTATTTTCTAAATTGGAATAAGGCCCAATCAATTACCATATAATGTTAATTATATGGATTTTCTACAACACATGTATATAATAACAACGATAAATAATCAACCATCATCCAGAGTGCACCACACAACTGCATAAGCATTAAATATAAATAATTAATGCTTACACAGTTTGTCAACCCATCAATTGACATACAACTAAACCATCGGGATTAGTGTACGCCAAATATCATCCTAATACCTGTGTGGGGTTTCAAATCAACAAACACATATTTTATTTGTGCGGTTGGGTGATGTGTAAAATTTATCGTCCTAATCAATATCAGTCAAATCAGTGTATATAAACAAATCTCCGATTTGTTTACTACTATCTATTTTATATACACGTTAAAAATCATATTTTTAACTGTAAAATATTTTCCACTATAAAATAATTTATTTCATTTCACATCACACAATCAAATTTCACAACACAGCAATCACACAAACAAGTCATCCATGGTCTGTGGACGACGGGTGTCGGGTGTTGCTAAGCACCGTCTGCATCCTAGTATATAGTTCAAACTACAAATTACAATAAAAGTGAGGATTTCTCACCTAGAAGCTACACCCAACGCCGCGACTCTTCTTATGTAGAAAATCTTCGCCGTGTTTTATCCATCGCATATATAATTTGAAAATCATATTTTTATCGAATTAAAAGTTATACCATAACATGACTATTTTTGAAGTAACATAGGTATGATAAGAATTATATTTTTAGCTTTCTAATAATATTTCCATAGCTTATACTAGTTAAAAATCATATTTTTGACTTATATAAAAAAAATTCTTTAATATAGTAAAAACAATGAAAACATATTTTTCGAATCAAAAGAAATCCTAATTTTATTTCAAGGAAAATTATATTTCTATGACACTAAAAAATCATATATTCATACAATGAAGAATCACATTTTTAATCAAGGAAAAATCGTATTTTTAATCAAAGAAAGATCATATTTTTATATTCATACTTCATTATAAAAATCAAAGCTTTTTCTAAACAAAAACCTTATCTTTTTCTTATGAAAAATCATATTTTCCTATAGTTAACAATCATATTTTTAAACTAAGAAAATCATATTTTTATCAACTAAAGATCGTACTTTTATATTTCTAAAAATCATGGCTTTAACAATAAAAACCGAACCTTTCTTAACTATAAAAATTTAACCTTTACACTCTAGAAAAATCTTAATAAAAATCACAACTTTTATCATGAAGAAAAATCTGAAAATTAACATCTTTAAAAATCTGAAAATAAACCACGGTTTAATCTATATAAAGATCTGAAATTACCATAGGTGTATTCATATGAAAAAAAACAGATTTTTCAAAATATATTAAAACAAATAAAATATAAAACTTATAGTTAAACATGGTGAAAGGGGAGGGAGTTTGCTGTTCGAGCGGGGGTGGCTAGGGGAGGCGCCTGCGCTGGGCCCTGGCGTGCTGGCGGCGGGTTCGCGGAGGCTAGGGCTTCCCGGTTGTCTCGATTTCAGTGCGGGTTCGTGAGGGGAAAGGGGCTCAGTGTCGCGATGAGGAGAGGACGGTGGCGCAGGGGGGTACTGTCGAACGGCGGCTAGGGGGTGGCAGAGCGATCGACGAGGGGGGGAGGGAAGGAGCTCCGTCGATTTCCAGATCGGTTTTTTTTACTTTACTGAAAGAAATGGATTTGGTCAAAGGAAGCGAAGGGGGTTAAGTGAAAGGTTATATATTATTATTTTATTATTATTTTCCTCCTTAAATGTTGACTTTCATTCGAACTCCGATCGAGGCCCAACGACTGTCGCCCCTAGCTAATTACCCCCATTCCGAACAAAATGGGATATGTTTCGTAAGCCAACTCAGCTATTACGATCAGTTTTCACTTAATTTAAAATATAGATTATTATATATTCAATTTGAACGTACATTTTAAATTACCGGGACCACATACTGACTCGAAAAATTCCAGAAAAATCATTTCTAGCTTCGTATTGATGATACGGTCCTAACAAAACTAATTTCGTCAAATTCTGAAACCGTTTGAAAAATATCCATTTTCTGGTCGATCGAAATTGGCTGAAACTGTTAAAACACGTTTAACTTCGCTACGCTCACATATTGATTCAGAAAATTATGAATTTTGCAACCTAGCAATAACTTGACATCCCGTATCCAACAAAAGTGGTTTCGTCGAAAACCGAGGTCGTTTGCAAAATTTCCATTTTCAAAGGCCTTTATATATATTAAAATATATATAAATTCCACAACGACTTTTCTGAATTTTCAACTGGACATAACTTTTTATCTACCCTATGAAATTTCAATTTTTCGGAATCGTTGGAAAGATATTCTCAATTAGATTCAAATATTTTTTGTTTCACTAAAATCCGGTTTATTTTGCACCCGGTACATTCATTTGAAATTTTAAATCGAATTATCGAACTACTGCGCCATTTTCAATTCCTTTTATAATTATAAATAAATATTTATATTCTAACAACGATCTATATAATATATACGTTCGAATTCTATTCAAAATAAACTTCTCGTCGATATTATTTAAAATAATTCATTTTAAATGTTCAAAATTCACTAAAATGGCCAAAATAAAAATTTTAATATGGCTCAGATTTCCGGGTTATTACAATTGATCTACTGAAATATTGTTCAATACAGGAAAAGATGTTTTTTATGGCTTTTGGAAATTCAAAAGTTGAAAAGATGGGTGAAGTGGTTGTTGGTAACTCAAATTCTGAAATGGTGGCAATTGAAAATTCAAATTTTGAAAAGGTGGCTGTTGGAAATTCAAATTCCGAGCTGATGTGTTACATGGCTGTTGAGAATTCAAATTCGGCAAAAGAAATTGGTGGAAATCAAAAAGGAAAAATGGATACTGGATAGTGGTTGTTCGAGACATATGACCGGAAATCATGAATTACTCAATAATCTGACATATGAAGATGGTGGAATGGTGAACTTCGGAGATAATCCTAAATGATACATTATTGGGATCGACAATGTCGGTAATTTTGAAACTCCTACTATTTCTGATGTTTTGTTAGTTAGGAATCTAAAACACAATTTGCTAAGTATAAGACAACTTTCCGATAAGGGTTATAAAATAAATTTGAAATGGATAATTGTTTTATAGAAGATAGGAATTCAAAAGTAATATTCGAAGGAGATAGAAAGAAAAATATCTATATATTAAGTATGAAAATATCCAACAACAATCTATGTCTTATGGCCAATACAAGTGACCCCTAGATCTGGTATAAGAGATTTGGTCATATAAATTTCAAACACATCTCTAGGATCTCTAAACTAGATTCAGTTAGAGGGTTACCCAAAATGAAATTTAAGGTTAATAACTTATGTGATGCTTGTCAATTTCAGAAATTAAAGAGAAGTTCATTTAAATCAAATAAAGGAAATTACTACCGCGAAACCATTAGAGTTATTTCAAATGGATTTATTTGGGCCATCTCAAATTCAATCGATAAATCATAATATATATGTTTACGTAATAGTCGACGATTTTTCTATATTTACTTAGACTTTGTTTCTTAAAAATAAAAGTGATGCTTTTGATCAATTTAAAACATTTCTAAAATGATTCAAAATTTATTATCACTAAAAATCAAAACAATACGTAGTGACCATGGCGGAGAGTTCAAAAACAAAACTTTTGAAAATATATTGTAATAAAAAGGGAATAACCTATAATTTTTCTATTCCTAGAATCCCTCAACAAAATGGAGTAGTTGAACGTAAAAATAGTACGATACAAGAGTGTACAAGAACAATGTTATCTAATAGTAATTTACCAAAAAAAAATTCGGCTGAGGCAACTGCAATAGCTTGCTATATTTTTAATAGAATTTTAATTAGACCTTTAACTCATAAAACTCCTTATAAACTTTTGTATATAAGAAACCAAAATTATCTTATTTTAAAATATTTGGAAGTAAATGTTTTATACTTAGTTCTAAAGAAAATTGAGATAAATTTGATTTGAAATCTGATAAAGGAATATTTATTGGATATTCAGAAAGAAGTAAAGCATATAGAGTTTTCAATACTCAAACCAATACCATAGAAGAAACCTTAAACGTATCGTTCGAGAAAATTATAAAAATATAACACGAAAATATATATGAATGTGAAAGTGAAATTAATGAAATAAATCATGAAGATAATCAACCGAATAAACGAATTAGATTACTTAGAGATCATCCTGTAGAAAATATCTTAGGAGATATTGAATCCGTTGTTAGAATCGTAATCAATACTGCATTTATTTCAGCTATTGAACCTAATAATCCAATGGAAGATTCTTCCGATGATTCATGGATACTTGCTACGCAAGAAGAACTGAATCGGTTTACTAGGAATGATGTACGGAAAATTGTTCCTATACCAGAGGATAAGACAATAATAGGAACTAAATGGGTTTATTAAAATAAAACGAATGAACATGGTGAAGTCGTAAGAAATAAGGCACGACTAGTAGCACAATGTTATATGCAAGAAGAAGGAATAGATTCCGATGAAACATTTTCCCCCATAGCAAGATCAGAAGCCATTAGGATTTTACTAGCCTTTGCAAACCATAATAATTTCAAATTATATCAAGTGGATGTCAAAAGTTCTTTTCTAAATGGATTTGCGAAAGAAGACATATATATAGGAGCAACCACCTCTATTTGAAGACGAAAAATTACCAAATCACGTATATAAAGAAAGCATTATATGGATTAAAATAGGCTCCTAGGGCTTGGTATGATAGATTAAGAAAGTATTCGTTACAATCCAACTTTGAAATAGGAAAATTAGATAATACAATGTTTATTAAGAAAAACAGAAAAGATATAAAATTAGTACAAATATATTTTGATGATATAATTTTCGGATTAACAAAGAATAAGATGAATAAAGAATTTCCAGATAGTATGACCAAAGAATTCGAGATGAGTCAAATGGGAGAACTAACGTTCTTTTTAGGATTACATGCTCGTCAATTAAAGAATGAAATATTTATTAATCAAGGAAAATAAGCAAGTGATCTAATTAATAGATATAATCTAACTACAACTAATAATTCACATATATTTAGAATTCAAATCAATTCATTTCCATGGTTAAATTATTTGACATCCATAATTCAGTTCATTAATGTAATTTTTACGTCAAACACATTCAACCATCAAATCTCCAATAAACCGGGTAAATTCGGTATATTTCCATTCCATATAATTTATAATATTTTCTAATGATTTATCGCTATTTTTATTTATTTAAATATAGCCGATTTTTCAAACGATGCTTCAGGCCATAACGCGACCATGGCGGTGTTTTTCTCTAGATTTGATTTACACATATCGGAAAATCTAACCGTTAGATCTTTACATATTTTATATCACTGGAAAGATCTTTTCAAAGCGGACCCAATGGTTCCGGTGTTGGGAAAAGCCGACGGTCGGATCTCCCGGTACAATCGTTTGAAGTTACGATTTCAAAATACAAACTGCAGCGTCGTTATTCGATTTAATTTAATTATATTTATATATATTAATATAATCCATTCTGGCGCTATTTTCATTCATATTCGAATTTAACATTTCAAAAAATCTAACCGTTGGATCTTTACAAATTTGGTGTCGTTGGAAAGATATTTCCAAACCTGACCCTACGGTTTCGGGAAAATCCGATGGTCGGATCTCGCACAATAATAGTTTAAAATCACGGTTTCAAAATAAGAACTGCGGCTTCGTTATTCGATTTATTTTAATTATATATATAATCCGTTCTTCGATTTCCGCACCATTTCATTTCATATATATGATAAAAATAATATTTTTATCCAACAGATATCTATTACAACACAGGACTATTTTTAATACTTCATATATATATATATATATATATCGATATTTATTGTTAAAACGATTTATTTCAAAATATGAATATTTTATATATTTCATACATGCAATAAAAATGTTATTTTTATCATTCAAACAATTTATTTCAAACATGAATGTTTTTAGCGATTCGTATATGTAATAAAAATGTGATTTTCATTGTTAAAACAATTTATTTCAAACACAAAGATTTTTAGCGATTCGTATATGTAATAAAAATGTGATTTTTATTGTTCAACCATTTTATTCGTCATATAAATATTTTTCCAATACATGAATATAAATCAAACGCATGAATATTTCAGAAAATTTCGGTAGCGTAACGGCAAGGGGTTTAAAAACCGACACCATCCCGAGTACGGCTCCTCGCACTACCTTACGCCTTGCAGCGTTCCCTAAGGGGCTTATCCTTATAATCTAAATATTTCGATCATTTTCATATCACAATGAATATTTCCACAAATAATTCCAATTTTGTCTCAAGCACAAACAATCACTATCAACGATTCGCATTTATCCAAAAAAAATCACGTGAATCAAAATCCAAACAATCACAACCAATATATATCGTCCATGGTCTGTGAACAAGGGGAGTATATATATATATATACACATATATATACGTATATAAATATATTTCGATTTCATTTCAATATCATTTCAATTCAATTCAACGCACATATGATTTTTACAACGTATATATAACTTATACGTCGCACACACAACTTATACAACGCTTATACAGGAGGTGTACAACGCTTATATAACTTATATGTCGATCGTATAATTTATACATCGCCATTCCATATCGTTTATAATTTAGAAATATCACATTGGGTTCCACTCCTCCAAAAATTGTAGGAGCCCCAAAAATTCTCCGGTCTCTTCTAGAATGAAGAAGACGTCCACACGAGTCCAATATCTCTTGTTTCACTGAATTTCGACCAAGTAGCAAAAAGATATGATTTTTTATAAGTTTGCAACGCTTTTATTTGTCGAAATTAGTTTATATAATATAAATCGTACCTTTTTGAATGATGTTCAAACTAGGGTTTCGATTTTGCTTGAAATCCGTGAGGCTTGAGGACAATCAGACTATGCGACGCTGTAGAGGAAGGTGCGGCGCATGTTCGCCAGAAGTGTGCCCCCTGCGATGGCCTGAATCGATCTCGACGGCGCTTGAAAGAGAGCTGCTTAGAGGCGATGGATCTCGGAAAATACTGCACGGTGGAAGGAGCGGTTGGTATGGATTTGTAGCTGATGAGAATCTCTACAAAAAACCCAACTGCAGCCTTTGATTTCGTTGCGTGGTTTGAGAATAAAAGAGGAGAGAAGAGAGGAGCAGGAGCCGCCGTTCGTGACCTGGGGGATCGTCGGGTTTGGGGTCAACGCGGAAAAAAGGAAATGAAATTCTATTGGCCCAGGAATTTTATATTTATATTTAATTTATTTAATTCCGAAAATACCCCTCACCACAAATGAACTCCAATTCAAACCCAATGACTGTTGCCCCTAGCAAAATACCCCCATTCCGGACACAATGGAATATGTTTCATAGGCCCATTCGACTATTTCAGTCAGTTATTCTTCAAATTAAAATATAAAACATTCAAATATGGATTTGAACGTACATTTCAATTTGCCGGGGCCACATACTGATCCCAAAAATTCCAGAAAAATAAATCTGGCTATGTTTAGACAATACGGTCCCAACAAAACCAGTTTCGTCGAATTTGGAGACCGTTTGAAAAAAGTCCATTTTCTGGTCGATCCAAATTGACTGAAATTAACTAAACATGTTTTCTTTTGCCACGCTCACATATTAACTCCAAAAATTATGGAATTTGAAACCTAGCAATAATTTGACATTCCAGATCTAAAAAAAGTGGTTTCATCGAAAGCAAAGGTCGTTTGCAAAATGTCTATTTTCAAGGGTTATATATACTCCATAGCGACCTTTCTGAAAATTCATTTGGCCATAACTTTTGACTCCCGTTATGAAATTTCGATTTTTTAGAAAGATATTCTTAAAAAGATTTAAATATTTTTGGTTTCACTAAAATCCATTTTATTTTGCACCCGGCACAGTCAGTCAAAGTTCGAATTCAAATTTTCAAACTACCGCGCCATTTAAGGCCTTGTTTTATAATTAAAATAAATATATTTATTTTCCAACATCGATTCAAATAAACTTTTGGTCATTATTATATAAAATAATTTATTTTAAATATTCAAAATCCACTAAAATAGCCAATTTTTTTTTAAATTGGTTTAGATTTTCCGGGTTGTTACAATCTCCCCCCACTTAAAATCTTTTCGTTCCTGAAAAGGAACAAATCTGAAAGTTGTTTAATTAACTAACTCAACATTCATTATGGCTTTCATTCTTCAACATTTCGGTTTCTAAAAAAAAATCTGATTCTTCAAAAATTTGGCTAACACCATAAATTTTCGAAAAATTTCGCCATAACCCCCTTTGTACGGGGAGGGGTTTGGAAATTTATTGGGCCGTATTAGGTACCCAATAAATCCTAATAAGCATACACATATTTATAGTGATATACTCCGGTGTCCATAGGGGAGTGTGTATAGATCATAACTATAGAGAATAAATTCTCGTCACCCTATAAATGGTTTTTTATGCCTTAATGGCTAATGAGACGTGTTTATTGTCATCTCCAGACATGTGTTGGGTTTTTATTAATCTGGCAATTTACCGTTACATTTTATATAGTCCATGTCTGTCTTTTGTTTAACCTGTAATATATAGTCATCGCCATACAAGCCTCTCGCTCGTATGGTAAACTTTCAGTCTCGTCGCATAAGCTCCAAATGCTTATGTGGTATATGATGAATTATACTATCTTCAAGAAGTATGACATGTAGTGTAGTTCAAAATTAATTGTTACTATCCTATGGCGACGTTTATTATTACACACAGAATAACCAGCACTCCACATCCAATGGCATTAACAGGATTTGGTATAATAAATAAAATTGCGCATCCAACTCATCAAGGTTTACCTATTTGTCGGGCACGCAAATAAATTCTTTACTCAACAGCAAATCCGTTTACCTGTTCAAACATATATAATGTACATGTGTAACACCCCGTATTTTCTATGAACGTATAAGTAACAAATCAGAGAATAATTAATTACAAAAATAAGAATCAAGGGAAACGGGTTATGCCATTGCGTTAGTCTCGGAATCCTGCTTGAAATAGAGTCCGAGTTTGCGGAAAACGGATACCGTATGAAGAAGATATGGATGAACAAAGTTTGGTGGCTAAAGGAAAAAAAAGTTTGCACTGGCGCGCTTGGGAAGTGCGCCAGTACAAATTTACATTGGCGCACTTCCCAAGTGCGCCCAGGTCGAGAGGAAACCTACACAGCTTTTTGGTTTGACCCTGGCTGGCCTGGTCGGGTTCTGGTCAAATTTCTGAGCACTGCTGTGTCACTAGGGCTAACTTGTCACTTTCTAATTGGTTTCTCTTGAGATGGATGGCCTTGATTAACCCTAGCTTCATCGACGGCTCTAATTAGTTTGAAACCCTATATAAACAGCCCCCTAGCCCCCTTCTCTTTACACCATTCTTCTCTAACCTTATGCTACACAATTTCATTCCTATACTCTGCCTTCGTTCTTATTAAATAAAATAATGGCGTCGTTACTCTGCTGGAATCAAAACTTGGACTGATGCATCTTCTTCCAACCTGAATAGAATTAAAAGCTAAATCAAGTCTCAAATCAAAGTCTAGATCTACAACAACAATTAAAGAGGAGTAATTCAGCATTTCTGCGTCAACAACAGTTTATTTCCTTTCTTAAAAACCACGAAAGGCAAGTACAGTTATTTTCCGATATAAACGTTAATTATGATTGTGGCATGAATTGTGAATCTGAATCTGAGGTTATGTCTATTCTGTTTTGTTTAGATCTATCTTATTCTGTATCTCTTTCTTCTTTCTGTTCTATAGCCAGGCGACTACGAGCCTGTGCCGAATCTCATAAGAGATTAACGCACGAACGCTAAATTTTGGGACAAATAATGAATAATGCATAATTGGACATGAAACTGTTGCCTATGAGACTATTATTGCCTATGACTATGATTCATGACTATGAGACTATTGCCTATGACTATGATTCATGACTATGAGACTATTGCCTATGACTATGATTCACGCCTATGAAACTATTGCCTATGACATTGAATAAGAAACTATTGTCATTTGTCGCCCATGACTATTGTAGTTAGTTTCTTACGCCTATTCCCTTAATGATACTAGATCTCATATTTAGTATGTAACTTTGCTAGTTTATTCCCATTCACTGTTATGTACATCGAGCCTAGTGGGGCCATTATAATTGTATTTGGTTCATTATTTCATGCTTATTCTTTCTTGTGCTTATCTCCTATTCCTTTTGCTAGGGCCATTTCATGAGTACTTAGAGAACTTGTTGAAACATTGGGCGTAGCTTAATTAAATTAATAAATATGTTGGCATAATTTGAATTGGCTATGATAGAGAATGATTTACATGCATAATAGTCTTGGACAAAAATGGTAAACTAGAATATTAAATCTAGTTTTGACATGAACTATAAATGGGAATATTGACATATATTGTATTATGAATTATGACCTTGATTTAGGCATGTAAGTTTAGGCTAAATCTATGATTAGGCAAGATAGGTAAATAGAGTTTTAGATACATATAATCTGCTAAATCTGTTATCTGCTAAATCCGTTAAATTGCCTAATCCGTTATCTGCTAAGTCTGTTATATTGCCTAATTTGCTAGTTCTGCTATATTGCCTAATCTGCTAGATCTGTTCATCTGCTAAATCTGTCATCTGCTAAGTCTGCTGAAAATGCCTAATCCGTTATATGCTAAATCTGCTAAATTGCTTAATCTGCTAAATCTGTTAAGTCACCTAATCTGCGAAATCTGTTATCTACTGTTTTGATATATTTAGTCTGTTATTGACATAATCTGAATTGGCTATAGTTATGAATAATTGACATGTATATTAGGCATGGGCATAAATGGTAAATTATTAATTAATTGGCCGCAAAGATAAACATGACTAACTCGAGGTTAGAATGAGTTTGCGGCGTAATCCTGCCCGGAACCGCCCGGCAAATCCAGTGGCCGCAAACAATAGGTTCTAATGTGAGACGTTAGTCATAACATGCTTGAAACCTGAGGTTAGACTCAGTTTGTGGCAGAAATCTGCCCGGAACCAACCGGCCTAACCAGTAGCCGCAAACTGTCAGTCTAATGTGAGAGGTCTGGGCATTAATATTTAATTAATGAAAATTTGAGATAAATATGATGTCTAAAACGTGTTGGGTGGATAAGGTTAAACCAACTGGACTAATGAAATTAATAAACCCGTTTCATGAATCTGTAGGCCCAGTACAAAGTTAGACAAGTCTGTAAATCCGTTAAATCTGTATGTCTGATCCGTTAGTCTGAAAACTTATTAACTTGATTTTCTGATTTGTGAACTAGTTGATCTGAACTCTGTATGTCTGAACTTGTAAACAAATAAATCTGAATTCTGTTAGTCTGGGTACACAAGGTTAGGAGGGGAATTACTTGTGTCATCTGTTGTTTGGGACCCATATTAGTCAGTAACCCTTTCTGGTATCAAAACTTTGACCCAACAGTAGGTAGGGTCGGGCACGCTTACTGAACTAATTATAAGTGGTTCATTCTGATAATGGCGAGGGGTGTTGATGGTGCGTTCCAACCGGGTCATGTGCGTGCATGGATCCCGGTCTGCCTCTGAGGATGTAAGACGCCGTGACATCTTTAAATAGGTCTGTGCCAATTGTTTGTCACTTTAGGGAGTGATACACCCTATTGTGGAGCCGACACAGGGTATTTATGTTTAGGGAGGCGATCACTTGGGTAGGATTTTAGGGTACACTTAGTTCTGTCTGTTTCTGTTGGTACCGTCTGTTTCTGTTGGGTGGCAACATCTGTCTGCGTGGTACCGTCTGTTTGGGGGGTAAAGGCCCATTTACTAGTGTACACTTAATTCTACATTTTGTTTCCGTAGGGATAAATCTGTTTCTATTTGTGTACCTTCTGTTCGGGTGGTAAAGGCCCACTATTAGCATTTTGTTTCTGTCTGTTTCTGTTCGGGTGGTAAAGGCCCATTATTAGCGTTCTGTTTCTGTGGAAATTATTCTGTTCCTATTTCTTCTTCAGTTTAGACGTTACGGCGACACCTAATCCTGTTATACTAGTATTAGTGCAGAGAAGTGAAAAGTAATATCATCATGTTTCTTCTGTTTAACCTAAGTATATCTGTTATTCCTGTTTCCTGTTATCTCTCATCCAGATTTATTTGCATGCCATGACATTATTATCTGTTCATAACTGAAAGTCACTGGACTTGCCAGACTTTATGTCTGACCCTTGTTGTTTCGCCTCTTTTCTTCCGTTCCCTCCCCCCTCCCCCAGGTTTTCAAGGAGGGAATACTCTAGATTGATCCGGATCTTTCTTCCTGCTTGGAGTGCTTGAAGTGCTTAAAGTATGGCTTGTCTTTTTCTGGCATCTTTGGTGGGGATTATGATTTTAAAGTTTTGTACTCTGATGGCTTTTGAACAAGGCTGATATATATGTACTTGAGTTTTTGGTAAAGTTGTAACCAAGCTGATTTCTGTCCGCTGCAATAAAGTTATAAAGTTTTTCAAGTATTATTTTTATATCTTTCTAGTAATATTCTGTTCTGTTTACTAAAATGCTCCATAATGCATTCCCTTTGTGAGTGACCTTAACGGACGTGGGGGTTTACATTTGGTATCAGAGCTGAAGGTTACCAGATTAGATAGAAGTTTTTGAAAACTATTTTCAAAAAGGTTTTAAAAGGAAGTATTTTCAAAAGTAAAGCTTATTTTGAAAAACATAATCCCCAAGAGCCATATATCTTTCCTTCGGTCCTTTTTGTATTGAATCTTTCCTTTTTCGTTTCAGCATGTCTGAAGCAACTGAGATACCAGAGGATGTTCATGTACCCGGTTGGTTTCGTCAATACCTTGAGGCTAGGACCGCCGCCGCAGGTCCAGCAAATGATCCCCCTCCTCCGCCCCCTCCTTGTGCAATTGCTTTCTCAAAGATCTGTAAAGACTTTAGGGCCATGGGTGGAAAGGATTTCAAGGGAACTGAATCATTCGTAGAAGCGAGGAACTGGCTTAAATAAACTGAGGATCTGTTCGTTATCTTCGACGTGGACGATAGGCAAAAGGTACAGTTGGCGGTATGGTTGCTCAAAGACGAAGCTTCCTACTGGTGGGAAGTCACTAACGCCGAGAGGCCGGTTGAAACATGGATGGATTTCAGAACAAGGTTTGAGACGAAATTCCTCTCGCAAGCCGAACGAAGTCTACAATTGGAAAAGTTCTTATCTCTTAAGCAAGGAAGTATGACGGTCAAGGAATACGTCAACCAGTTCAACCAACTGGCTAGGTTCGGACTGGATTTAGTCAACACTCAACATAAAAAGGCTCTCCGCTTTGTTAAAGGATTGAACGAGCCACTACACAGCCTAGCCATGACCCATGTACCCATGGGAGCGACTTACGAGAAATTGGTGGACATGGCACTACTGCACGAGGAAGACAAGGGCCAGAAAGAGACAAAGAAGGAAGAACCACAGAATAAGAAAGCATGGCCCAAAAAGGAAACACAAAAGAAGGATGAGAAGTCTGAAGATAAGAAGGAGAAAAAGTGCTTTACTTGTGGAAGCTCGACTCATCTGAACAAGGATTGCAGAAAAAGGAAGGGCACTTGCTTCAACTGTGGTGAGATGGGACACTTCACTAGGGACTGCCCGAAGAAACGAGGGCAAGGGCAGAGGGAATAACCCACTTCTGGAGGACAAGCGAATGCTCAAGTGACTGGTAGATAGGGTAGAAATAAGAAAATTTATGTAGAAGGTTTAATTTTCTTATCTGATTTTTGAGTTAAAACTCTTTCTGATTCTGGCATTTTGATTCTGTAATCGATACTCTGCACTTTAATACTAGTATTGTTTCTGATTCCGTTGTAGACTCAAACCCCTAAGGGTTAGGACTCATCTGTTTGTGATAGATTGGGGATTGAGAGATATATGTGTTAGGCGTCAAGTAGGACGCATACATTCTGGTTTTTATCATGCTTAGTTCGGTAATCTGATCTGTACCAGTAATCTGTAAATATCTGAATATTTCTGATAGGGTTAAGATTTCCAGTTTTGACATTGTCTAAAGAGGGTAATCCTCTGGGTGTCAATCTGATGTTGGTTTCGGTCTTCGGGGCCAATACTTTGGAAATTATTCCCTCAACCATGGTCTAATGGAAACCAAGTTTTTGTTTCATCTGTACTCGCTTCCATCATTCGACTGTATCCTATCGATCGAATCTTTGAACTTTAGGTAGAAACCAATGGGTGTAAACATGTGTTTGAGACATGTTATGTTTGATGGTTGCCAGTGGATGCAAGTGGTTGCTAGTGGTTGCTCGTGGATGCATATACACACACTATGCACTAGATCGGCTCGAAAACACTCTCATACTGCATATGGATGTGTGTGCATTTTCAATTTGGATGAATGCAAAATGGTTGACTCAGCACATATATGTTGCATATGAATGAATGGTTGTGCACTCATATAGAAATGATATGTATCAAACAGGAAAATTGCATACATGTTGGACTCATGGCACTGACATAATTCGCATTAAAGAGGTCAACTGGATCAGTAGACCGCCTGATCTTTGCATTAGATAAGAAACATATACACACACTTTTGCATATGTTCATACAACATTAGAAGTTTCTAAGGACAATGGATGCTTGTGGACGATGGTTGAGTAGATGGATGATTGGATGGTAGGACACATTCTTCTTAACTTGAAGATTTCGGGGATGAAATCCTTTAAGGAGGGGAGAATGTAACACCCCGTATTTTCTGTGAACGTATAAGTAACAAATCAGAGAATAATTAATTACAAAAATAAGAATCAAGGGAAACGGGTTACGCCATTGCGTTAGTCTCGGAATCCTGCTTGAAATAGAGTCTGAGTTTGCGGAAAACGGATACCGTATGAAGAAGATATGGACGAACAAAGTTTGGTGGCTAAAGGAAAAAAAAGTTTCCACTGGCGCACTTGGGAAGTGCGCCAGTACAAATTTACATTGGCGCACTTCCCAAGTGCGCCCAGGACGAGAGGAAACCTGCACAGCTTTCTGGTTTGACCCTGGCCTGGTCGGGTTCTGGTCAAATTTCTGAGCACTGCTGTGTCACTAGGGCAAACTTGTCACTTTCTGATTGGTTTATCTTGAGATGGATGGCCTTGATTAACCCTAGCTTCATCGACGGCTCTAATTAGTTTGAAACCCTATATAAACAGCCCCCTAGCCCCCTTCTCTTTACACCATTCTTCTCTAACCTTATGCTACACAATTTCATTCCTATACTCTGCCTCCGTTCTTATTAAATAAAATAATGGCGTCGTTACTCTGCTGGAATCAAAACTTGGACTGATGCATCTTCTTCCAACCTGAATAGAATTAAAAGCTAAATCAAATCTCAAATCAAAGTCTAGATCTACAACAACAATTAAAGAGGAGTAATTTAGCATTTCTGCGTCAACAACAGTTTATTTCCTTTCTTAAAAACCACGAAAGGCAAGTACAGTTATTTTCCGATATAAACGTTAATTATGATTGTGGCATGAATTGTAAATCTGAATCTGAGGTTATGTCTGTTCTATTCTGTTTAGATCTATCTTATTCTGTATGTCTTTCTTCTTTCTGTTCTATAGCCAGGCTACTACGAGCCTGCACCGAATCTCATAAGAGATTAACGCACGAACGCTAAATTTTGGGAAAATAATGAATAATGCATAATTGGACATGAAACTGTTGCCTATGAGACTATTATTGCCTATGACTATGATTCATGACTATGAGACTATTGCCTATGACTATGATTCATGACTATGAGACTATTGCCTATGACTATGATTCACGCCTATGAAACTATTGCCTATGACATTGAATAAGAAACTATTGTGATTTGTCGCCCATGACTATTGTAGTTAGTTTCTTACGCCTGTTCCCTTAATGATACTAGATCTCATATTTAGTATGTAACTTTGCTAGTTTATTCCCATTCATTGTTATGTACAGCGAGCCTAGTGGGGCCATTATAATTGTATTTGGTTCATTATTTCATGCCTATTATTTCTTGTGCTTATCTCCTATTCCTTTTTCTAGGGCCATTTCATGAGTACTTAGAGAACTTGTTGAAACATTGGGCGTAGCTTAATTAAATTAATAAATATGTTGGCATAATTTGAATTGGCTATGATAGAGAATGATTTACATGCATATTAGTCTTGGACAAAAATGGTAAACTAGAATATTAAATCTAGTTTTGACATGAACTGTAAATGGGAATATTAAGGCTAAGATTTGGGGCATACATTGTATTATGAATTATGACCTTGATTTAGGCATGTAAGTTTAGGCTAAATCTATGATTAGGCAAGATAGGTAAATAGAGTTTTAGATACATATAATCTGCTAAATCTGTTATCTGCTAAATCCGTTAAATTGCCTAATCCGTTATCTGCTAAGTCTGTTATATTGCCTAATTTGCTAGTTCTGCTATATTGCCTAATCTGCTAGATCTGTTCATCTGCTAAATCTGTCATCTGCTAAGTCTGCTGAAAATGCCTAATCCGTTATATGCTAAATCTGCTAAGTTGCTTAATCTGTTAAGTCACCTAATTTGCGAAATTTGTTATCTGCTGAGTTGATATATTTAGTCTGTTATTGACATAATCTGAATTGGCTATAGTTATGAATAATTGACATGTATATTAGGCATGGGCATAAATGGTAAATTATTAATTAATTGGCCGCAAAGATAAACATGGCTAACTCAAGGTTAGAATGAGTTTGCGGCGTAATCCTGCCCGGAAACGCCCGGCACATTCAGTGGCCGCAAACAATAGGTTCTAATGTGAGAAGTTAGTCATAACATGCTTGAAACCCGAGGTTAGACTCAGTTTGTGGCAGAAATCTGCCCGGAACCAACCGGCCTAACCAGTAGCCGCAAACTGTCAGTCTAATGTGAGAGGTCTGGGCATTAATATTTAATTAATGAAAATCTGAGATAAATATGATGTCTAAAACGTGTTGGGTGGATAGGGTTAAACCAACTGGACTAATGAAATTAATAAACCCGTTTCATGAATCTGTAGGCCCAGTATAAAGTTAGACAAGTCTGTAAATCTGTTAAATCTGTATGTCTGATCCGTTAGTCTGAAAACTTATTAACTTGATTTTCTGATCTGTGAACTAGTTGATCTTAACTCTGTATGTCTGAACTTGTAAACAAATAAATCTGAAGTCTGTTAGTCTGGGGACACAAGGTTAGGAGGGGAATTACTTGTGTCATCTATTGTGTGGGACCCATATTAGTCAGTAACCCTTTCTGGTATCAAAACTTTGACCCAACAGTAGGTAGGGTCCGGGCACGCTTACTGAACTAATTATAAGTCGTTCATTCTGATAATGGCGAGGGGTGTTGATGGTGCGTTCCAACCGGGTCATGTGCGTGCATGGATCCCGGTCTGCCTCTGAGGATGTAAGACGCCGTGACATTTGTAAATAGGTCCGTGCCAATTGGTTGTCACTTTAGGGAGTGATACACCCTATTGTGGAGCCGACACAGGGTATTTATGTTTAGGGAGCCGATCGCTTTGGTAGGGTTTTAGCGTACACTTAGTTCTGTCTATTTCTGTTGGTACCGTCTGTTTCTGTTGAATGGCAACATCTGTCTGCGTGGTACCGTCTGTTCGGGAGGTAAAGGCCCATTTACTAGTGTACACCTAATTCTACATTTTGTTTCCGTAGGGATAAAGCTGTTTCTATTTGTGTACCTTCTGTTCGGGTGGTAAAGGCCCACTATTAGCATTCTGTTTCTGTCTGTTTCTGTTCGGATGGTAAAGGCCCATTATTAGCGTTCTGTTTCTGTGGAAATTATTCCGTTCCTGTTTCTGCTTCTGTTTAGACATTAGGGCGATACCTAATCCTATTATACTAGTATTAGTGCAGAGAAGTGAAAAGTAATATCATCATGTTTCTTCTGTTTAACCTAAGTATATCTGTTATTCCTGTTTCCTGTTATCTCTCATCCAGTTTTATTTGCATGCCATGACATTATTATATGTTCATAACTGAAAGTCACTGGACTTGCCAGACTTTATGTCTGACCCTTGTTGTTTCGCCTCTTTTCTTCCGTTCCCCCCCCACCAGGTTTTCAAGGAGGGAATACTCTAGCTTGATCCGGATCTTTCTTCCTGCTTGGAGTGCTTGAAGTGCTTAAAGTATGGCTTGTCTTTTTCTGGCATCTTTGGTGGGGATTATGATTTTAAAGTTATGTACTCTGATGGCTTTTGAACAAGGCTGATATATATGTACTTGAGTTTTTGGTAAAGTTGTAACCAATCTGATTTATGTCTGCTGCAATAAAGTTATAAAGTTTTTCAAGTATTATTTTTATATCTGTCTTGTAATGTTCTGTTCTGTTTACTAAAATGCTCCATCAACGTTAAGGCATTCCCTTTGTGAGTGACCTTAATGGACGTGGGGGTTTACAACATGCATGTATTTCTATCAATTTCAAATCAGTTTAATATTTGATTCAATTTGCATAAATTTACCTTCATTCTCTTATCGATTAAATTAATTATCGTTCCCATAATTTGATTTATCAAATTCTTAATCACACAACACAGACAACAATCCATTTATTGATTAGCTTTTCAAAAATATACTAATTAATTCATATACTCTCTTTGAAATCATTCAGACTATATGATTAAAAATTCTACATCCATGAAAAGGAAACAACAACTAAGTAGAAAACAATATGGAAATGCAAAATATGGTAAATGTACCTTGCACAAGAGTTAATCAGAGATATCCACCCTGCAATTGGGTTAGGCTTTCTTAATGCTCTCCTCAGTTTCCCAAGTACAATCTCGCGGATCTCCATTCCATTGCACTTTGACTAAGTGAACCTTCTTGTTCCTCAGCCCTTTAGTTTCTTTGCCAATAATCTTTATCGGCTCTCTCCTTATTGCTAATTCTGGAGTAATATCCAAGTCTTGTTGCACGGCTTCTTCCACGACCAAGTCTAGATCATGCACATGCTTTCGAAGTTGAAATACGTGAAACACATCATGTACTCTAGGCAACCAATCAGGTAATTGAGCCCTATAAGCGAGAGTTCCAATACATTCGAGCACATGAAATGGACCAATAAATCTAGGTGCCAACTTCCCTGTTTTATCGAATCGGGCTACCCCTCTCATTGGAGAAACCCTTAGATACACATAGTCACCCGCAGAAAATGCTAAATCTCTTCTTCTCGAGTCTGCATAGCTCTTCTATCAGCTTTGAGCGGCCAGTAATCGTTTCTTAATGAAATCGACTTTATCCACAACTTCGTGAATCATATTTGGTCCCAATACAAGTCTATTAATAGGTTCTACCGAACAAGCGGGGGATCTGCACGGTCTACCATACAATGCTTCGAATGGTGACATTTCCAGGCTCGCTTGGTAACTGTTGTTGTATGAGAACTTGGCCAAATGCAAGTGGTCTTCCCATGATCAGTCAAAATCAATAACGTAAGCCTGCAATAAATTTTCTAGAATATGATCACCCTCTCAGTTTGACCATCTGTTTGAGGATGATAAGTGGTGCTCAAGTTCAGCTTTGTTCGTCTTGGAATGCTTCCCAGAATTTACTAGAAAAAATCGAGTCCCGATCAGTAACTATACTCATGGGAACTCCATGCAGTTTAACAATTTCTTTGAAATAAATCTACGCCAGACTCTGAGCGGTCCAATTTGATCTGACAAGTATGAAATGGGCAGTCTTCGTGAAACGATCAACGATCACCCAGTTACTGTCATTTCCTTTCCTGGTTTAGGGCAAACCATCTATGAAATCCATAGAAATCTGTTCCCACTTCCAACCTGGAATTTCCAACGGTTGCAACAATCCGGCGAGTTTCTGTTGATCGCTTTTGACATGTTGACAAGTAGAACACCGGCTGACATATACAGAGATGTCTCTTTTCATCGCCTTCCACCAGAAGGTTCGCTTGAGGTCATTATACATTTTACTAACCCCTGGGTGGTTACTCAGTTTGGAATTGTGACACTCATCCAACACTTCTCTTTTGAGCTCAAGGATGTCGAGAACACAAATTCTTCCTTTCAACCTCAGAACTCCTGTGTTATCCACTTGGAAACTGGAGACTTCGCTCCTTTGAATTATTTTGATCATCTCTTTAACAAAACTATTGTCTTTCTGAAGAATAGATATTTTATCAATCAACGATGGTGTAATGATAAGATTGGCGATGATCACATTCTTTCTGCTGAGCGCATCAGCCACAACATTGGCTTTCCCCGGAGTATACAAAATATCAAGATCGTATGTTGCAATAAATTCTAGCCAACGCTGCTGCCTCATATTCAGATCTTTCTAGGTGAACAAGTACTTTAAAGATTGATGATCGGTATATAATTCGAATTTCTCACCCAATAGATAGTGCCTCCAGGTTTTCATAGCAAACACGGTGGCTAACAATTCAAGATCGCGTGTCACATAATTCTTCTCATGCGGCTTCAACTGACGGCTAACATAAGCGACTACTTGGCCTCTTTGCATTAATACTGCACCGAGACCTTCTTTAGAAGCATCTATCCAAAATTTCAAGTGTTGATTGCCATCAATAATTGTTAACACTGGAGCAGTTGTAAGCCTTAACTTCAGCTTTTGGAAAGCCGCCTCACATTCTTGAGTCCAATTGAACCTTGAATGTTTCTTAGTAATCTTTGTTAAGGAACTAGATATCTTCAAAAAATCTTTAACGAACTTCCGATAATAACTGGCCAATCCAAGAAAACCTCGGACTTCTATGGGTGCAGTCGGCTGTTTCCAATTCTGAATAGCAGTGATTTTACTGGGTTCCACAGAAATTCCTTCTTTTGATACAAAGTGACCAAGGAACTTTACCTCTTCTTGCCAGAATATACATTTGGAAAATTTGGCTTTTAAAACATTCTTTTTGAGAATTTCCAACACTTGTTCCAAATGTTTTTCATGCTCGCTTTCTGACTTAGAGAAGATCAATTTGTCATCAATGAAAACCCGTAATTAAATACTTCTCTGAATACCAGGTTCATTAGATCGACAAAATAAGCTGGAGCATTACATAAGCCGAACGGCATTACTAACAACTCATAGAATAAATCTAGATCTCTGAATGCTGTCAAAGGAACACAATCTTCGGCAATGCGAAGCTGATGGAAACCTGTAGCTAGGTTTATTCATGAAAATACTTGCGCACCATTCAATCGATCCAGTAAATCATCATTTCGCAGCAATGGATATTTATTCTTTGATGTCTGCTTGTTCAAGTCACGATAATCCACACATAGTCTGAGAGTACCGTCTGACTTTGGGACAAACACCACTGCTGCTCCCCAATCAGAGAAACAAGGCTTGATCAGACCCTTCCATAAAAGCTGTCAAGTTTGATTGTCTAACTTCTTTTTCTTTCAAGGTCATTGTTCGAATAGTGTGAACTACTGGCCTTGCATTTGGAAATAAAGAGATTTTGAAATCGATTTCTCTATGCAGAGGTAAGTTAACAACTTCTTCGAACACATCTGCATAATTCTTCATGACAGGGATATTTTCTATGTCGATCCGAACATTCTGTAATGACAGGAACAGGTTCTAATTGAGCAGGAGAAACATCCAGAGCTGACCAAAAGTCTTTTGTATTAGAATTCGGACCTTCGCATGGAATGGTTATATATCCTAGCTTTGTTTTAACTTTAACAACTCTTTCTGCACAGTTAACTTCCGCTTCATATTTGGTTAACCAATCTAATCCCATAATAAGATCAAATTCTGTGAAATTCATGACGATCGAGATAGTAGGGAACCGGTAACAAGAAAAAGAAGCAGGCACCCCACAAATCCAACAAAGATCGAGGGAACCCCCAACCGGATTAGGACAGTCATGGGTGCTTTAAGATTTTTCAGTTTCAAATCCATTTTCTTAACCGCATTACTTGCAATGAAGCTTCATGACGCGCCTGTATCAAACACTACTTTAAATGGAATGTTTTTGACATTAAGCGTGCCTTCTAAAACATCTGGCCTTCCCTGACTAGATGAGGGTGCTGGAGTTTCCGCTGCTTCATTCACTTGCACTATTTCAGGTTTATTTAATAGCCGACAATCCTGCTTTACATGACCAGCCTGATGGCAAAGATTGTATTTTCTATTCTCTTGAAACTTGTTCTTGGATTTAGATCCATTCTTTCTCCGCATTTTCATAGATTTACATTTTCTGGACAAATGGCCCTTCTGATTGCAGTTAAGGCATATTGCAGTCATTACTAGTTCTTTCCCAGATTTAACCTTTTTCCCCTTGACTCTAGGCTTCTTTCTGACCCCAGATGTCATACTTGCCTCAGGCTGCGTACTTGTCCCTGGGCTATCCATTTCAAACTTCCTTTTGTTACTAGAACTACATTCCTCTTCGTCCATGGGCTTCTTTCTGACCCCAAACCCCCGTTCCACGGTGGCAAGGATAATCTTTGGAATATAAAACATAAACATATAACAGCAGAACAGAAATAAATAAATACACCAGATAATGTACAACAGAATACACTTGATAAACATAATCATCAGAGTTACACAGTATAAAGGATCATACTTAGTACAAAATACAGTTCAGCTTTACATAAAATGTCTATAGCGGAATCAAAACATAATACGTACAACAGGAGCTGAACAACATAAAAAGAAAGAAGTGATAGAATCCATCTTCAGCTCCATAGTTATCTAGAAAGAGCCTGCTAAAACCTGAATACAAGGGTGCCCATGTAGAAATAGGGGCACCCGAGTTTGCAAGTGAAACAAACTACGAGTCAGTCATGGGACTGGTATGAGAAATCTACTTAGCTTATTTTATAATAAGGCCAATCACAGGACTACGTCGCTAACGCGGAACGGGTTTACTCCATTGGATTGCTAGTGCTTAAAACAAGCAAATCCTTCAAAACATCGCAATGCTTTTTATAAAAATGAAGCCATTATAAGACTCAGTTCCCATCACACAATGCAACGCAAACCGAAGGATAGAGTTTCACCTTATAATGGCCAAAATATGCTTGATACGAATAAAACAAAAGCATTTGATATTATTACTAGTGTTTATATGTTTCAAAAAAAATTTCAATCATAAGTATCAATCATAGACGGCATAAGTGCCCCATACCACTCTATCGCTATATATAGGTTTACAATCAAAACCGCACGATGTCGTATTTGGAAATTGGATTCCGTCATGAACCAAGGCAAGGGATCTTCCTTACCGCTTCGAGACTGTCTAGCCCGAGCCTCAGGAACAGCCGCAATTGCACCTTGGATCTTCAGGGTTGGTCCACACGGAGTGGATTAAAATGCCTGAACACTGCGTTTCCCCGCCCTATGGGGCGTAAAATGGTCGTATACCGACAAAACCATCGGCCCTATAGTGACCGATATAACCGAGGCGCCTCGCTATCCATCATCCATATAAGTAAAATGTCCAGGCGTGTCAAACACAAAACACCACTCCTAGCTAGAAGGAAACGCATGCTCTCCCTGCAGTCCTCTCCCGTTTCTGGTCCATACCTGGGTGTGAGGCTCGCGAATCAACGCTAAACACAAAGCTAGCTATATCAAAGTCGTGCTTTGATCATCAACCACAAGACTCTGCTTGTCAATAAAATACTTGATTACAGCATCTCTGTATGCCACATTGTCAATCTACAACGTCAGACACACATCCATTTGCAAGTCCTTTCTAGGTCTGAACGAAACCGGAGGCACCTTATTCCTCTCCCATATGTCCAATACAGGAGAAAGGCCCTCGCACATCCGAACGATCAACAAGTACGTCCGGACAACCACCACTATAACCCCTTCAGGGTAGCAACTCCCATCAAAGGCATCGGTAGCCATCCATTCGATGTGAAGATCCTCGGTCTTGCACCGTCTTCATATCTTCGACTTCTAACCGTCGATCAATTATTTGAAATGAGAATTAACTCGGCCTTTTCAAATAATTCACGTATATTTAGAATTCAAATCAATTCATTTCCATGGTTAAATTATTTGACATCCATAATTCAGTTCATTAATGTAATTTTTCACGTCAAACACATTCAACCATCAAATCTCCAATAAACCGGGTAAATTCGGTATACTTCCATTCCATATCGTTTATAATATTTTCTAACGATTTATTGCTATTTTTATTTGTTTAAATATAGCTGATTTATTCAAACGACGCTTCAGGCCATAACGCGGCCATGGCGCTATTTTACTCCAGATTTGATTTACACATATCTGAAAATCTAACTGTTGGATCTTTACATATTTTATATCATTGGAAAGATCTTTTCAAAGCGGACCCAACGGTTCCAGTTTTGGGAAAATCTGACGGTCAGATCTCCCGGTACAATCGTTTGAAGTTACGATTTCAAAATACGAACTACAGCGTCGTTATTCGATTTAATTTAATTATATTTATATATATTAATATAATCCATTATGGCGCTGTTTTCATTCAGATTTGAATTTAACATTTCACAAAATCTAACCGTTGGATCTTTACAAATTTGGTGTCGTTGGAAAGATATTTCCAAAGCGGACCCAACGGTTTTGGTTTCGGGAAAATCCGATGGTCGGATCTTCCACAATAATCGTTTAAAATCACGGTTTCAAAATACGAACCGCGGCTTCGTTATTCGATTTATTATATATATATATATATATATATATATATATATATATATATATGTAAATATAATCCGTTCTTCGATTTCCACACCATTTCATTTCATATGTGTGATAAAAATAATATTTGAATATTTTTATCCAATAGATATCTATTTCAACACAGGACTATTTTTAATACTTCATATATATATATATATATGTGTGATTTTTATTGTTAAAACGATTTATTTCAAAACATGAATATTTTATATATTTCATACATGCAATAAAAATGTTATTTTTATCGTTCAAACAATTTATTTCAAACATGAAAGTTTTTAGCGATTCGTATATGTAATAAAAATGTGATTTTTATTGTTAAACAATTTATTTCAAACATGAAGATTTTTAGCGATTCGTATATGTAATAAAAATGTGATTTTTATTGTTTAACCATTTTATTCGTCATATAAATATTTTTCCAACACATGAATATATTTCAATACATGAATATAAATCAAACACAGGAATATTTCAGAAAATTTCGGCAGCATACCGGCAGAGGGTTTAAAAACCGGCACCATCCTGAGTACGGCTCCTCGCACTACCTTATGCCTCGCAACGTTCCCTAAGGGGCTTATCCTTATAATCTAAATATTTCGATCATTTTCATATCACAATGAATATTTCCACAAACAATTCCAATTTTTTTTCAAGAACAAACAATCATTATCAACCATTCGCATTTATCCACCAAATTTCACGTCAACCGAAATCCAAACAATCACAACCAATATATATCGTCCATGGTCTATGGACGAGGGGTTTGTGTATATATATATATATATACGTATATAAATATATTTCGATTTCATTTCAATTCCATTTAACGCACATATGATTTCTACAACGTATATATAACTTATACATCGCACATACAACTTGTACAACGCTTATACAGGAGGTGTACAATGCTTATATAACTTATATATCGATCGTATAATTTATACATCTCCATTCCATATCGTTTATAATTTAGAAATCTCACATTGGGTTCCACTCCTCCAAAAATTGTAGGAAGCTCCAAAAATTCTCCAGTTTCTTCTAGAATGTAGAAGACGTCCACACGAGTCCAATGTCTCTTATTTCACTGAATTTCGACAACATAGCAAAAAGATATGTTTTTTTATAAGTTTGCAACGCTTTTATTTGTTGAAATCGGTTTATATAATATAAATTGTACCTTTCAGAATGATGTTCAAACTAGGGTTTCGATTTTGCTCGAAATCCGTGAGGCTTGAGGACAATCAGACTATGCGACGCTGTAGATGGATGTGCGGCGCATGTTCACCAGAAGTGGGGCCCCCTACGATGGCCTGAATTGTTCTCGACAGCACTTGAAAGAGAGCAACTTTGAGGCGATGGATCTTGGAAAATACTGCACGATGCAAGGAGCGGTTGGTATGGATTTGTAGCTGATGAGAATCTCTACAAAAAAAAACACAACTGCGGCCTTTGATTTCGTTGCGTGGTTTGAGAATTAAAGAGGAGAGAAGAGAAGAGCAGAAGCCGTTGTTCGTGACCTGGGGGATCGTCGGGTTTGGAGTCAACGTGGAAAATAGGAAATGAAATTCTATTGGCCTAGGAATTTTATATTTATATTTAATTTAGTTACATCCGAAAATACCCCTCACCACAAACGAACTGCAATTCAAACCGAACGACTATCGCCCAAGCTAAATAACCCCATTCCGGACACAATGGAATATGTTTTGTAGGCCCATTCGACTGTTTCAGCCAGTCATTCTTCAAATTAGAATATAAAACATTCAAATATGGATTTGAACGTACGTTTCAATTTGCCGGGGCCACATACTGATCCCAAAAATTCCAGAAAAATAAATCTGGCTATGTTTAGATGATACGGTCCCAACAAAACTAGTTTCGTCGAATTTGATGACCGTTTGAAAAATGGCCATTTTCTGGTCGATACAAATTGACTGAAATTAATCAAACACGTTTTCTTTTGCCACGCTCACATATTAACTCCAAAAATTATGGAATTTGAAATCTAGCAATAATTTGACATTCCGGATCCAATAAAAGTGGTTTCGTTGAAAATGGAGGTCGTTTGCAAAATGTCTCTTTTCAAGGGTTATATAAACTCCATAGCGACCTTTTTAAAAATTCATTTGGCCATAACTTTTGATTCCCGCTATGAAATTTCGCTTTTTCAGATTCGTTAGAAAGATATTATTAAACAAATTTAAATATTTTTGGTTTCACCAAAATCCGTTTTATTTTGTATTCGATACAATCAGTCAAAGTTCGAATTCAAAATTTCAAACTACGGCGCCATTTCAGGCCTTGTTTTATAATTAAAATAAATATATTTATTTTCCAACATCGATTCAAATAGACTTTTGGTCGTTGTTATTTAAAATAATTTATTTTAAATATTCAAAATCCACTAAAATAGCCAAATTAATTTTTATTTTTTTCAAATTGGTTAAGATTTTCTGGGTTGTTACAGTTTTGTTCTAGATATTTAGTATTAATGGGGAGTATTTTAATTTGGTATATGAATTATTTAGATAGTTACAGGATTTAGGGGAAGTAGTTTTAGAATTTCTTTTTGATAATGCCAAAGGGGAAGAAATTACAAAATATAGACTTCGTTTATAGGATTCATATAGACAGGGGGGAGTATTAGAAGGATCATCATTAACAGGTATGTACAAGTATGATATTTTATAAACTAAGGTTGTCGTCATCAAAAGGGGGGAGATTGTTGGAGAACGGAGTTTTATTGACAACAACCATATTTCAATATTAATTGATTATACAATATATACTAACACTTTTATCTAGAATATAAATATACACATATGCAGGATTTATATGTAGGAATTAATACTAAAGACTATACAGTTTAAGAGCTTCTAGAGATTCATATTTTAGAGATGATTCAAGGCTCATGAGTAATCAAGATTTCAAGAGTTCAAGATAAATATAGTAATAGAGTCTAATTTATGTAAGGCTCTGAATTGCATTTCAGGTTCAAATTTAAATTTAAATTATGTTTTCCAATTTTTAATTCTACTTTCATATTCTATCTTCAATCTCTATCTTCTCTATTTTAATTTCATTTTAAACTTATGTTTTATAAGTTTATACTTTATAAGTTTTACATATTTATACTTTATATACTTTATATTTATATAATTTTAAACTCTATAATTTTATAAATATGTTAATTTAGTTTATATTTATGTTTTTATATGATTTTACTTTATAATATTCATTTACAAACACTATGTTTTAATTCAATAATTGCCAGAATTATGTATATATCAAAACACTTGGAAAATGCTCAAAATTTAATTTGAGCAAGGATACGTTGACATGCATATATGTCTATCGACATATAACTTTCACTTCTTTTATTCTGAAAGGAAGTGTCTTTTCACTATTTGTAACGTTCCAGAAGCGTTGCAACCCTTCAAATCTTATAAATAGGGGTTGATTTCAAATTTTTTCATCATTCTTCTTCTCCATCTTCAATTCCTTTCTTTACACCATTATATTTTCTTATTTTTATGATTTCTACACTTATAATCTGCCAAATTCAATTCTGTTAACATAAAACTTCTTCTCTTCTCACTCTCTACTCATAACTCTCTGAATCGAAGTGCTATTGAAGAGTTATAGGGCTATTGTAATCATTTGGGAAGTGTTTGGGTAATCGGTGTTTTCCTTGTAGCCGTGAAATCAAGGAATGGGAGCGGTGTTACCTTTGTAGCCGTGAAATCAAGGAGAGTATACATGATCAAGTGTGTTGAATCGGTGTTACCCTTGTAGCTGTGAACTCAAGGAGGTTGTACTTGGATATTGATATTGTAATAAAACTCTTCGTAATCTAGGGTTGCATGGGACTAGATGTAACGACCCAGAAAATCTGTTTTTTAAATTGGTTCAGATTTTCTGGGTCGTTACACTGGACATAGGAGCAATTTCGAACCAGTATATAATCCGGTGTGTTCTTTCCTTTTTTGCATTTTATTTTTGTTTATCTTTGTGTTTGTATTTGTATTTGATTCTGTGTCTGTGATTGTTTCTGTGGTGTTTGATTCATATAGTATATCATATAAGTTTTAGATTTTATTTAAATTCTCAATAACACTATTCACCCCTCCCCCTCTAATGTTAGTTTTGCCTTAATGGTCCCTAACACAACACCCTTAATTTCATGGCTAGAAGGTTAACACTGATTCCATCACCGTTGATTTCACAGCTGCAAGGTTAACACCGTTCCCTTTTCTTGATTTCAAGGCTACAAGGAACACATCCTTTTCCAACTAATTTCCAAATAATTACAACAACCCTATAACTCTTCAATCGCACTTCAATTCAGAGAGTAATTGATAGAGATTGAGATGAGAAGAAGTTTGATATAATTTGAGTAGAAATCGGCAGAGTATATGTGTAGAAATTAAGAAAATAATGAATATTTATTGTGGTAAGTAAAGGGGTGAAGATGGAGAAGAAAGAATGAATAAAAATTTGAAATCATCCACTATTTATAGTGTCCCAAAGGTTGCAACATTTCTGAAACGTTTCAAGTAGTGAAAAGTCACTTCCTTTGAAAATTAAAAATATGACAATTATATGTCAACATGTCAAATTACGTATGTCGACATATACATATATTATTTTTATTTTTAAAACTATTTTTAAAGTGTTTAAAATATATATTATTATGGAAATTCTTGAATCAAAACTTAGTAATTTAAATGAATATTCTAAAGTGTAAAATCGTATGGAAACATAATAATATATTACATAAACATATTTATAAAGTTATAAGATTTAAAAAATATATAACTATATATATTATAAACCTATATATATTAAAACTTTATAAACATATATGTTTGAAATCATAAGTAAGATAATAATTTGAAATCATTTAGAAAATAATTTGAAATCAGGATTTGAATTTTGAAAAAAAAATTGAAATTTGAAAATCAGAATTTGAACCTCGAGTGCTATTGAGAGTCTTACATATAAAGTAGACTCAATTAATATATTTTCCTTGAGCTCTTGAAATATTGATATCTTGATAACTTGATAACTTATGACTCTTGAATCTCTTTTGAATCCTGAATCTCTTGGTACTCTAAAAACTGTACAGTCTTCAATATTTAAGTCCTGTATACAAACCCTGCATATATATATATATATATATATGTATATATATTCTGTATAGAGATGTTAGAATACATTTTATGACCAATTAATAATTATAATTGAAATAAGGTTGTTGTCATTGAAATTTTATTCTCCAACAATCTCCCCCTTTTTTATGATGACAACCTTGATGTATAAAATATTCAAACATGTTCATACCTGTTGATACTTTTTGATCTGGTCCTTCAAATATTCCCCCTTTCACCATGAATCCTACATGCTCCCCCTTAAACTAAGCCTAACTAATCCCTATTTTATAATTTCCCCCCTTTGTCATTAACAAAAAGAACCTCTTAATATACTCCCTCTAAATCTATATCATAAATAACTATAACATATATCTGTCTATATATTCTATGGTTATAATTTTTAAATCTATACTACTATACATGGCTCCCCCTAAATTGATGCCTATATAATATCCTAATTCTAAAAGTATAAACAAGTCTAACAGTCCAAGTATTATAGACAATATTTACAAATATTTTAATTCATACATATATAAGTTTCAAATCCAATCCAAACCAAGCAATATTTACAAGAAAGTTCAAACAAATTCAAATCAAACAAACCAATTAAACAAATAGTACCGAACAATTCAAATATCTCTTGGAACTTCACCCATCCGTCTCCTCCAAAGATTGAATCCTTCTTTGATGACTTCCCAATCTTCATCTTCTTTTGTGGGTGGTGCATTGGCGAGATTGTTTTCTTCGTCTCTGAAAAGAGAAGATATTAGCCAACGGATGGCATCAAAGTGATTCTCTTGATGTTCAACCATCTTTATTTGACTCAATTCAAGATTATGTTGATTAGGAAGTATTATAGATAGGATATTCTCGAATGAATTCAATGTTTCTTCAAGATTCTCGCTCAAATTGTGAATATGACTTGCCATATTTTGATATTATAGAAAAAGAATGGGTAGAGATGTAACGACCCAGAAAATCTGAACCAATTTAAAATTTTTAAATTGGCTAAAATAATGGATTTTAAATATTTAAAATAAATATTTTAAATAATGGCGATGAAAAACTGAGTTTGAATCGACATTTGAAAACGAATATAATTAATTATAATTATATATAGAATTGAAAATGGCGCGGTAGTTCGATAATTCGATTTCAAACTTCAATTGAATATACCGGGTGCAAAACAATCCGGATTTTAGTGAAACCAAAAACATTAGGATCTAATTGGTAATATCTTTCTAACGAGTCCGACCAATCGAAATTTGATAGCGGGAATCAAAAGATATGTCCAGTTGAAAATTCTGAATAGTCGCTATGGAATTCAGGCCCTTAAAAATGGACATTTTGCAAACGAACTCGGATTTCGATGAAACCCCTTTTGTTGGGTCCGTGATGTAAAGTTATTGCTAGATTCCAAATTTCATAATTTTTCGAATCAATATGTGAGCGTGGCAAAGGAAAACGCGTTTGACCAGTTTCAGTTGATTTTAATCGACTGGAAATTGGCCATTTTTCAAACGGTCTCAGAATTCGACGAAACTAGTTTTGTTAGGACCGTATCGTCAATACGAAGCTAGAAATATTTTTCGGGAATTTTTAGAGTCAGTATGTGGCCCCGGTAATTTGAAATGTACGTTTAAAATTCAATATAGTGATTTAAATGTAAATTCAAAAGGAAACTGATTGTAACGATCAAATCAGCTTACGATACATATCCCATTGTGTTCGGAATGGGGGTAAAACGCTATGGACGACAGGCGGTGGGCCTCGTTTCGAGGTCGTATGTAAAAGTCAACCCTTTTGCAAAAATTAAATAATTAAATAATAAAAAAAAATATTCTTCCCTCCTTTTCTTCTGCTTGCACCCCCCCCCCCCCCCGATTCATTATTCAGAAACGAAATTAAAAAAAAAAAACCTAACCTCGAAGCCGCCGCCTCCCTCCAGACATCGCCGCCAACACCTCGAAGCCGCCGCCCTCACTACCGAAGACCCTGCCTTCACCTCGAACCCCTCGCGACGCCCCCCGCCCCCAGTCGAATCAAATCGAGCCCCCCCTGAAGCCCTGCCGCCGACACCATCGGACAACACCTCGAAGCCGCCGACGCTTTCTTCTTCTTCCCTTCCCCCCCTTTTTCGCAGGCTGCGGTGAGTGATTTAGTTTATTTTATTTTTATTTTTATTTTTGTTTTGCAAAAACTAATTTCAGAATTTATAAGAATTTTAAAACTGTTTTTTTTAAAGAATAAAAACTGATTTTTTTAAAAGAATAAAAACAGATTTTTTTTTAAAAAGAATAAAAACTGATTTTTTTTAAAAAAGAAATAAAAACCAGATTTTTATATATTGAAAGTCGAAAGAAAAATCAGATTTTTATATATTGAAAGTCAAAAGAAAAATCAGATTTTTTATATATTGAAAGTCGAAAGAAAAATCAGATTTTTATATATTGAAAGTCGAAAGAAAAATCAGATTTTTATATATTGAAAGTCGAAAGAAAAATCAGATTTTTTATATATTGAAAGTCGAAAGAAAAATCAGATTTTTATATATTGAAAGTCGAAAGAAAAATCAGATTTTTATATATTGAAAGTCTAAAGAAAAATCAGATTTTTATATATTGAAAGTCGAAGTAAAAATCAGATTTTTATATATTGAAAGTCGAAAGTAAAAATCAGATTTTTATATATTGAATAGCATCGTAAAAATTCGATTTTTACATGTGTAGAGAATACGGGCGAAAGCGACAGAAAGGCGAAGATTTCTCTAAGGAAGAGTCTTGGTATTGGATAGCTATTGGTGAGATTTCTGATTTAAAAATATTATATATGTGTGAAATGAAAGTGAATAGCTATATATAAATTGCTATATATAAATATATATATATATATATATATATACGCCCCTCGTCCACAAACCATGGACGATATTTATTGGTTGAAATTGTTGTGAAAATTGATTGATAGCGAATGATTGTTTGGGATTGTTTGTGATTGATATTGGTTGATGGTGGTTGAAAAATACCCGTTTGTGATTGTGAAATATTTGGTTGAAACCACATAGGATTAGTTTGTGGAAATGAAATAAATATATACATGCCGCCTGCGTGCGAACTAGATGCATGATCCCCATTGTCAAAAACCGCGAGGTTTTAAGGTAGAGCGAGGAGCCGTACTAGGGACGGTCCCGGTGTAACTACCCTGCCGTTATGCTGCCGAAATTTTGAATAATATTCGTGTGTTTGAATTATTTTCATATGCTTAAACTATAGAAAACATTCATATGTTGAATTGAAATTCATTCGTTGATTAGAAATTCATGTGTTGAATGGTATTCATATTTTGAAATAAATCGTTTGATAATAAAAAACACCTTTTATCGACTATATGAACTGTGTAAAATAATCTCGTTTTAAAAGAAATTGTTTTATGATAAAAATCTTATTTTTATCACCTATAGGAACTATATAGAAAAATAGTGTTTTGAAATGAATTGTTTTTACAATAAAAATCACATTTTTATTGTATGCATAAATCGTTGAAATGTGAAGTGTTAAAAATAGCCACTTGTTCAAAATAAACATATATGAGTTGAAATATTCATTAATTAGCTAATGAAATGATTTGCACCTATTTATGTAACATTAGAATGAATGGTGTTTTTAAACCAAATAGAAATCAAATATGAAGTTGAATAGAAAATGATAAATGATAAGAACTGTATATATATGTACATGCATATTTATTGAACAGGTTATAGCAAAGGGGCTAGAGAAGAGGAATAAAATTTTGTGCCCGACAAATAGGTACACATTTACTGTTTTGTTTGGGTGATGATTTTATGAGTCTGTTGGCTAGCCGCTTGGCTTTTTCTTTTTCTTTTTGAGATTAGAAGGACCGGGAACGCTATTTGCGATTTCCCGATGCTCCCGGTGCAGGGGAGGTTATGGCGAAATTTTCCAAAAATTTAAGGTGTTAGAAAAATATTTGAAGTGAAAACGATATGGAAATCATTGAATGAACTATATTTATATGAATATATAAATATAAATAAAATTAAAACGAAACGAGGCCGTGCAGTTCGTATTTTGAAACCGTGATTTCAAACGACTAGTGCGGGAAATCCGACCATTGGATTTTCTCGAAACCTCAACCGTCGGGTTCGCCTTGGAAATATCTTCCCAACGGCACCAGCTCTGTAGAAATCCAACGATTGGATTGTCTGGAATGTTTAATTCAAATCTGAAGAAAAACAGCGCCAGAAACGATTATATTTATTTATATATATAAATATAATTATATTTAATCGAATAACGACGCTGCAGTTCGTATTTTGAAATCGAAACTTCAAACGATTGTACCGGGAGATCCGACCGTCGGATTTTCCCGAAACTGGAATCGTTGGATTCGTTTTGAAAAGACCTTTCTAATGATGTAAATTTTGTGAAGATCCAACGGTTAGATTTTCAGATATGTGTAAATCAAATCTGAAGAAAAACAGCGCCACGGCCGCTTTATGGCCCGAAGCGTCGTTTTGAATATATGGGCTATTTTAAAATAAATAAAAATAGCGATAAATCGTCATAAAATATTATAAACGATATGGAATGGAAATAAACGGAATTTGCTTGATTTATGTGGCTTTTGATGGTTGAATGTGTTTGGTGTGAAAATTACATTAAAGAACAATATTGGTGTTGTCGAATAATTTAACCATTGAAATAAATTGATTTGAAATTCTAAATATACGTGAATTATTTGAGAAGGCCGAGTTAATTCTCATTTCAAATAATTGACCGACGATTGAAAGTCGAAGATGAAGACGATGGTCGAAGACCGGAGATCTTCACCTCGTTTGGATGGCAACCGAGGTCCTGATTGGGAGGCATCCCGAAATATGGATAATGAGTGGTGATCGTTCAGACGTACGTGTTGATCGAAGGGTTTGCGAGGTATTTAGTGCCTCCGGTTTCGTTCAGACCCAGAACGGACTTGTAAATGGACTGTGTGTCTGACATTGGAATTTATTCTGTGTTGATTGATTTCTGTTAAATATACATCTGTTTGGCGGCGGAGAATTTATTCTTTTGCTTAACGCCCTTCTCTGAGACGCACGAGCTCAGAGGTTGTATATCGATGGACATCAGTCGCATGGCATGAATTGCCTGTGTGGCATGCCAAGATGCAGTGATCAGGGCTTCTGTTGAAAAGCAAAGTCTTGTGGTGATGATCAAAGCACCGCCTGTGTGGCGTAGCTTTGTGTATAACGTGAATTCGCGAGCCTCACACCTCGGTATGAACCTGAAACGGGAGAAGGACCTCAGGGAGGGCATGCGTTTCTTTCTAGCTAGGGTGGTGTCAGTGACCTACCAGCCCTGACATTTATATACTTTTCACCTATGTGGTTGTTGCTGTTGCGAGGCGCCTCGGTTTGATCGGACGATCCGGGTCCGATGGAGTCATTCGTTGGCTCGTTGACGCCTCAAAGGGCGGGGAAACGCAGTGTTCAGGAATTTTAATCCACATCGGTGGACCGGCCCTGACGATTCTAGGGTCACTCGAGCTCTGATCCTGAGACACGGGCTAGAGCGTCTCGAATTCGGTAAGGACTATCTTTTGCCTTGGTTCATGACGGAAATCCAATTTCCAAATACGACATCGTGCGGTTTTGATTGTATACCTATATATGGCGACATAGTGGTATGGGGCATTAATGCCGTCTATGATTGATAGTTATGATTTGAAATTGTTTTCAAAACATATAAACACTAGCAATAATATCAAATGCCTTTGTTTTATTCGTATCAAGCATATCTTGGCCGTTATAAGGTAAAAACTCTATCCTCCGGTTTGCGTTGCATTGTGTGATGGGAACTGAGTCTTATAACGGCTTCATTTTTATAAAAAGCATAGCGATGTTTAAAAGAAAGATTTGTTTTAAAGCACTGGCGATCCAATGGAGTAAACCCGTTCCACGAAAGTGGCGTGGTCCTGTGATTAGCCAATTTTATATGTGTTGAGTGGATTTCTCATACCAGTCCCATGACTGACTCGTAGTTTGTTTCACTCTCAAACTCGGGTGCCCCTTTTTCTACACGGGCAGCCTTGTATTCAGGTTTAGCTGGTTCTTTCTGGATAGCTGGAGCTGAAGACGGATTCTATCATTTATTTCTTTTTATGCTGTTCAGCTCCTATTGTACATATTTTGTTTATTTCCGCTGTAGACATTTATGTATAGCTGAACTGTATTTGTACTAAGTAAGATCCTGTATACTGTGTAACTCTGATGATTACTTTTATCCAGTATATTTTATTGTTCATTATCTGGTGTATTTATTTAATTCTGTTCTGCTATTATCTGTTTCTGTGTTATATTCCAAAGATAGCCCTGTTTCCGTCTGAACGGGAATTCGGGTCGTCTCAACGTGGTATCAGAGCTTTGGTTAAGCTTAGTTCTGGAATATAACATTTGAACGAACTCGTCAGAAATAGAACCAGTAGTGTTCTAGGACGGGTAACTCTATACAGATAGGATCAGTAATATCCTAGTATGAGTAAAGCAGAATGAAATTACACCTCGATAGACACATTTACATTCAAGTATTTGTCTCTATATTTTGAAATATCTTTCCTGTTGACCTGACACTTGATCTGCTATTTGCAGAAGAACTAGAAAATGAGTGCCAGAAACAGAAGAAGTAATACTGACCCGGATATAGAAGCTCTATTCATGAAATATAGAAATCTGGGTGGAAAACCCTTTACGGGTGAAGAAGCAATTATGAAAACACAAGCTTGGATTCGTTCGGCTGAGAAAATCTTCGAAGCATTAAAACTGAGGGATGACCAGAAAAGATTACTGGCCTCTTGGGCTCTCAAGGATGAAGCTTTATTCTGGTGGGATTCGGTTATCAAAGGTAATCCAGAAGGTGATATCACCTGGGACAGATTCAAAGTGATTTTCTTAGAAAGATTTACTCCTCCCGAAGCCACTGAGCGATTATGCGATGAATTTTCTTATCTGATATAAGGAGACATGACCATTCCCGAATATCATAAGAAATTCAATGAACTTTCTCACTTTGCTCCTCATCTAATTCAAAATCCGAAGAGGAAAAATATGAGATTTATTCACGGACTTCAAAGGAAATACCAGAATAAAGTATTGGGGCATGTGAAGCTTCCTTTCTCAGAAATGATTTATATGGCTTATCAGTATGAAGATCTCGACAGGAAAGGTATGTTACAGTACGAAGAAGAAGTCAGCTCTAGTAATAGAAATGAGTCTGGAACTGATCGTCCTGAGGCCAGTACAAAGTCTGATGTCAGTAAGAAGCCCAGTGCCAAGAGAAAAAGGGCTGAACCTGAGAAAGGGCAAGGAACGACTACCATATGCAGTAACTGTAAGAAGCCAGGGCATTTGTCGATTAACTGCGGACCCTTAAAGAAGCGATTAAGAGGCGGATTTCAATCCAAGAAGGGATTTCAAGAGAATAGAAAGTGCAGTCAATGCCATGAGGTCGGTCATCTTTCTAAGGCCTGCCCGTTATTTAGAAAATCTGAAGCAGTGCATGTGAACGAAGTGGCAGAAGTGCCTGCATCTTCGCCTATTCAGGAAAGGCCAGATGTTTTAGAAGGCATGCTAACTGTCAAAGATATTCCAGTTAAAGTATTGTTTGACACTGGCGCGTCGCGAAGCTTCATTGCAAAGGATGCAGCTAAGAAGCTAGATTTGAATTTGAAAAAGCTCAAGGAACCAATGACTGTCCAGAATCCGGTTGGGGGTTCCATTGATCTAAGTTGGGTTTGTGGAGTGCCGGTTTCTTTCTCTCGTTATCGGTTTCCTACCATCGCAGCTGTTATGAATTTTAAAGAGTTTGATCTTATCTTAGGGTTAGATTGGTTGACCAAATATGAAGCTGAAGTTAAATGCGCCGACAGAGTCGTAAAGGCGAAGATTAAATCAGGTGATTATATAACCATTCCCTGTGAAGGTCAGAATGCTAATAGAAAAGACTTCTGGGCAGCTTTGAATGTTTCTCCAGCCCAAACAGAAAATATCCCTGAAGTTACTGAGGATATTCCAGACCTCATCAAAGACATTCCTGTCGTCAAGAATTATGCGGATGTGTTCGAGGAAGTTGTTCGCTTACCTCCGCAAAGAGAAATAGATTTCAAGATTGCTTTGATTCTCAATGCAAGGCCGGTAGTTCACGCTATTCGAAGAATGTCCTTGAAAGAGAAGGAGGAATTAGACAATCAAACACGACAGCTAGTATGGAAAGGTCTGATCAGGCCTAGTTTCTCTGACTGGGGTGCAACAGTGGTGTTTGTCCCAAAATCTGACGGTACTCTACGGCTATGTGTGGATTATCGTGATTTAAACAAGCAGACCATAAAGAACAAATATCCATTGCCGCGGATTGATGATTTGTTGGATCGATTAAATGGAGCACAAGTATTCTCACGAATGGACCTAGCTACAGGATTCCATCAACTTCGAATTGCTGAAGAGTGTGTTCCAATGACAGCGTTCAGAGGCCCCGACTTATTCTACGAGTGGTTAGTAATGCCGTTCGGCTTATGTAACGCTCCTGCTTACTTCGTCGATCTGATGAACAGAGTATTCAGAGGAGTATTGAATAAATTTGTTCTGGTTTTCATTGATGATATTCTAATCTTCTCTAAATCAAAGGCGGAACATGAAAAGCATCTAGAACAAGTGTTAGAAATTCTCAGACGGAATGTATTAAAAGCCAAGTTTTCCAAATGTATATTCTGGCAAGATGAAGTGAAATTTCTGGGCCATGTCGTATCGAAAGATGGAATCGCTGTGGATCCAAGCAAAATCACAGCTATTCAGAATTGGAAACAGCCTAGTACTCCCACTGAAGTCCGCAGTTTTCTTGGATTGGCTTGCTATTACCGGAAGTTCGTTAAAGACTTTTCGAAGATATCTGGTCACTTAACGAAGCTTACAAAGAAGCATTCTAAGTTCAAATGGACTCAAGAGAGTGAGGAAGCTTTCAAAGAGCTAAAGTTGAGATTAACAACTGCTCCAGTGCTAACCATCATCGATGGAAACCAAGATTTAAAGGTCTGGACTGATGCTTCTAGAGAAGGCCTTGGCGCAGTGTTAATGCAAAGGGGCCAAGTAATTGCTTATGCTAGCCGTCAACTGAAGCCACATGAAAAGAACTATGTAACTCATGATCTTGAGTTATTGGCTATCATATTCTCTTTGAAAATCTGGAGACACTATCTTCTGGGTGAGAGATTTGAACTGTTTACAGATCACCAGTCATTAAAGTATCTGTTCACTCAGAAGGACTTAAATTTGAGGCAGCAGCGTTGGCTGGAGTTTCTTGCAGCATATGACTTTGAAATTATATATACTCCCGGGAAAGCCAATGTCGTGGCCGACGCGCTGAGCAGAAAGAATGTAATGATCGCCAGCTTTATTATCACGACTTCCTTGATGGATAAAATATCTATTCTTCAGAAGGAGGATAACTTTATTAAGGAAATGATCAAAAGGATTCAGAAAGGCGAACCCTCGTGTTTTCAAATAGATAACGACGAGACCTTGAGATTAAAAGGAAGGATTTGTGTTCCCGACGTCCCAGAGTTAAAAAGGGAAGTGTTAGACGAGTGTCACAAGTCCAAGCTGAGTATCCATCCTGGCGTGGCCAAAATGTATAACGATCTCAAAAGAACATTCTGGTGGAAGGCTATGAAAAGAGATGTTTCAATATATGTTAGCCGATGCCCTACTTGCCAGCTAGTCAAGAGTGACCAACAGAAATTGGCTGGATTATTACAACCACTGGAAGTTCCGGGTTGGAAGTGGGAACATATTTCTATGGATTTCATTGATGGTTTGCCCAGAACCAGAAAAGGAAACGACAGTATTTGGGTGATCGTAGATCGTTTCACGAAGACCGCCCATTTTATACCTGTCAGATCAAACAGAACCGCTCAGAGTCTGGCGCAGATATACTTCAGGGAAATAGTTAGACTGCATGGAGTGCCGCTCAGTATAGTAAGTGATAGAGATACAATATTCACTAGCAAATTCTGGGAAGCATTTCAAGTCGAGCTGGGAACGAAGTTAAACTTGAGCACCGCTTATCATCCTCAGACAGACGGTCAGACTGAGAGGGTGAATCGCATTTTAGAAGATCTATTGCGGGATTGTGTTATAGATTTCGGTGGATCATGGGAAGACCATCTGCGTTTGGCTGAATTCTCTTATAACAACAGCTACCAGGCGAGTCTGACAATGTCGCCATTCGAAGCATTGTACGGCAGACCGTGCCGATCTCCTGCTTGTTGGGTCGAGCCTGGAAATAGGCTTGTGTTAGGTCCTGATATGATTCGATAAGCTGCCGACAAAGTCGAATTTATTAAGAAGCGATTACTCGCCGCTCAAAGCCGACAAAAGAGCTATGCCGATAAAAGAAGAAGAGATATATCCTTTGAAGTTGGCGACTATGTATATTTGAAAGTATCACCGATGAGAGGAGTTATCCGGTTTGGTAAAACTGGAAAGTTGGCACCCAAATTCATTGGTCCGTTTCCTATTCTGGAACGGATTGGAACTCTAGCATATAAAGTTAAATTGCCAGACTGGTTGCCTGGAGTGCATGATGTATTTCATATATCTCAACTCCGAAAGCACGTTCATGATCCAGACTTGATCGTGGAAGAAGCAGCTCAGCAGGATATTGAAATTACTCCAGAACTAGCTGTGAGAAGAGAGCCGCTGAAGATCATCGGCAAAGAAACCAAAGAGCTGAGAAACAAGAAGGTTCACTTAGTCAAAGTGCAATGGAGTGGAGATCCGCGAGATTGTACTTGGGAAACTGAGGAGATCATTCAGAAAGCTTATCCTAGATGCCGAGTAGATATCTCTGATTGACTCCGGTGCAAGGTACATTTACCCTACTTTGCACTACCATTCAATTCTCTACTCTATTGTTATTTTCTTTTCATAGATGTGCACTTTTAATTATATAGTCTGAATGATTTTTAAGGGGCATAGGTTTTGATTAGTATATTTTTGAAAGTTAAAAACAATTGGATTGGTTGTTGTGTTGTGTGATTGTACATTTATCAAACCACTTTCGACTTTATTCCTTTTCGGGGACGAAAAGTTTAAGTGGGGGAGATTGTAACGACCCAGAAAATCTGAACCAATTTAAAAATTTTAAATTGGCTAAAATAATGGATTTTAAATATTTAAAATAAATATTTTAAATAATGGCGATGAAAAACTGAGTTTGAATCGACATTTGAAAACGAATATAATTAATTATAATTATATATAGAATTGAAAATGGCGCGGTAGTTCGATAATTCGATTTCAAACTTCAATTGAATATACCGGGTGCAAAACAATCCGGATTTTAGTGAAACCAAAAACATTAGGATCTAATTGGTAATATCTTTCTAACGAATCCGACCAATCGAAATTTGATAGCGGGAATCAAAAGATATGTCCAGTTGAAAATTTTGAATAGTCGCTATGGAATTCAGGCCCTTAAAAATGGACATTTTGCAAACGAACTCGGATTTCGATGAAACCCCTTTTGTTGGGTCCGTGATGTAAAGTTATTGCTAGATTCCAAATTTCATAATTTTTCGAATCAATATGTGAGCGTGGCAAAGGAAAACGCGTTTGACCAGTTTCAGTTGATTTTAATCGACTGGAAATTGGCCATTTTTCAAACGGTCTCAGAATTCGACGAAACTAGTTTTGTTAGGACCGTATCGTCAATACGAAGCTAGAAATATTTTTCGGGAATTTTTAGAGTCAGTATGTGGCCCCGGTAATTTGAAATGTACGTTTAAAATTCAATATAGTGATTTAAATGTAAATTCAAAAGGAAACTGATTGTAACGATCAAATCAGCTTACGATACATATCCCATTGTGTTCGGAATGGGGGTAAAACGCTATGGACGACAGGCGGTGGGCCTCGTTTCGAGGTCGTATGTAAAAGTCAACCCTTTTGCAAAAATTAAATAATAATAAAAAAAAAAAATTCTTCCCTCCTTTTCTTCTGCTTGCCCCCCCCCCCCCCCCCCCGATTCATTATTCAGAAACGAAAAAAAAAAAAACCTAACCTCGAAGCCGCCGCCTCCCTCCAGACATCGCCGCCAACACCTCGAAGCCGCCGCCCTCACTACCGAAGACCCTGCCTTCACCTCGAACCCCTCGCGACGCCCCCCCCCCCAGTCGAATCAAATCGAGCCCCCCCCTGAAGCCCTGCCGCCGACACCATCGGACAACACCTCGAAGCCGCCGACGCTTTCTTCTTCTTCCCTTCCCCCCCTTTTTCGCAGGCTGCGGTGAGTGATTTAGTTTATTTTATTTTTATTTTTATTTTTGTTTTGCAAAAACTAATTTCAGAATTTATAAGAATTTTAAAACTGTTTTTTTTTTAAAAGAATAAAAACTGATTTTTTTAAAAGAATAAAAACTGATTTTTTTTAAAAAAGAATAAAAACTGATTTTTTTTAAAAAAGAAATAAAAACCTGATTTTTATATATTGAAAGTCGAAAGAAAAATCAGATTTTTATATATTGAAAGTCGAAAGAAAAATCAGATTTTTTATATATTGAAAGTCGAAAGAAAAATCAGATTTTTATATATTGAAAGTCGAAAGAAAAATCAGATTTTTATATATTGAAAGTCGAAAGAAAAATCAGATTTTTTATATATTGAAAGTCGAAAGAAAAATCAGATTTTTATATATTGAAAGTCGAAAGAAAAATCAGATTTTTATATATTGAAAGTCGAAAGAAAAATCAGATTTTTATATATTGAAAGTCGAAGTAAAAATCAGATTTTTATATATTGAAAGTCGAAGTAAAAATCAGATTTTTATATATTGAATAGCATCGTAAAAATTCGATTTTTACATGTGTAGAGAATACGGGCGAAAGCGACAGAAAGGCGAAGATTTCTCTAAGGAAGAGTCTTGGTATTGGATAGCTATTGGTGAGATTTCTGATTTAAAAATATTATATATGTGTGAAATGAAAGTGAATAGCTATATATAAATTGCTATATATAAATATATATATATATATATACGCCCCTCGTCCACAAACCATGGACGATATTTATTGGTTGAAATTGTTGTGAAAATTGATTGATAGCGAATGATTGTTTGGGATTGTTTGTGATTGATATTGGTTGATGGTGGTTGAAAAATACCCGTTTGTGATTGTGAAATATTTGGTTGAAACCACATAGGATTAGTTTGTGGAAATGAAATAAATATATACATGTCGCCTGCGTGCGAACTAGATGCATGATCCCCATTGTCAAAAACCGCGAGGTTTTAAGGTAGAGCGAGGAGCCGTACTAGGGACAGTCCCGGTGTAACTACCCTGCCGTTATGCTGCCGAAATTTTGAATAATATTCGTGTGTTTGAATTATTTTCATATGCTTAAACTATAGAAAACATTCATATGTTGAATTGAAATTCATTCGTTGATTAGAAATTCATGTGTTGAATGGTATTCATATTTTGAAATAAATCGTTTGATAATAAAAATCACCTTTTATCGACTATATGAACTGTGTAAAATAATCTCGTTTTAAAAGAAATTGTTTTATGATAAAAATCTTATTTTTATCACTTATAGGAACTATATAGAAAAATAGTGTTTTGAAATGAATTGTTTTTACAATAAAAATCACATTTTTATTGTATGCATAAATCGTTGAAATGTGAAGTGTTAAAAATAGCCACTTGTTCAAAATAAACATATATGAGTTGAAATATTCATTAATTAGCTAATGAAATGATTTGCACCTATTTATGTAACATTAGAATGAATGGTGTTTTTAAACCAAATAGAAATCAAATATGAAGTTGAATAGAAAATGATAAATGATAAGAACTGTATATATATGTACATGCATATTTATTGAACAGGTTATAGCAAAGGGGCTAGAGAAGAGGAATAAAATTTTGTGCCCGACAAATAGGTACACATTTACTGTTTTGTTTGGGTGATGATTTTATGAGCCTGTTGGCTAGCCGCTTGGCTTTTTCTTTTTCTTTTTGAGATTAGAAGGACCGGGAGCGCTATTTGCGATTTCCCGATGCTCCCGGTGCAGGGGAGGTTATGGCGAAATTTTCCAAAAATTTAAGGTGTTAGAAAAATATTTGAAGTGAAAACGATATGGAAATCATTGAATGAACAATATTTATATGAATATATAAATATAAATAAAATTAAAACGAAACGAGGCCATGCAGTTCGTATTTTGAAACCGTGATTTCAAACGACTAGTGCGGGAAATCCGACCATTGGATTTTCCCGAAACCTCAACCGTCGGGTTCGCCTTGGAAATATCTTCCCAACGGCACCAGCTCTGTAGAAATCCAACGGTTGGATTGTCTGGAATGTTTAATTCAAATCTGAAGAAAAACAGCGCCAGAAATGATTATATTTATTTATATATATAAATATAATTATATTTAATCGAATAACGACGCTGCAGTTCGTATTTTGAAATCGAAACTTCAAACGATTGTACCGGGAGATCCGACCGTCGGATTTTCCCGAAACTGGAACCGTTGGATTCGTTTTGAAAAGACCTTTCTAATGATGTAAATTTTGTGAAGATCCAACGGTTAGATTTTCAGATATGTGTAAATCAAATCTGAAGAAAAACAGCGCCACGGCCGCTTTATGGCCCGAAGCGTCGTTTTGAATATATGGGCTATTTTAAAATAAATAAAAATAGCGATAAATCGTCATAAAATATTATAAACGATATGGAATGGAAATAAACGGAATTTGCTTGATTTATGTGGCTTTTGATGGTTGAATGTGTTTGGTGTGAAAATTACATTAAAGAACAATATTGGTGTTGTCGAATAATTTAACCATTGAAATAAATTGATTTGAAATTCTAAATATACGTGAATTATTTGAGAAGGCCGAGTTAATTCTCATTTCAAATAATTGACCGACGATTGAAAGTCGAAGATGAAGACGATGGTCGAAGACCGGAGATCTTCACCTCGTTTGGATGGCAACCGAGGTCCTGATTGGGAGGCATCCCGAAATATGGATAATGAGTGGTGATCGTTCAGACGTACGTGTTGATCGAAGGGTTTGCGAGGTATTTAGTGCCTCCGGTTTCGTTCAGACCCAGAACGGACTTGTAAATGGACTGTGTGTCTGACATTGGAATTTATTCTGTGTTGATTGATTTCTGTTAAATATACATCTGTTTGGCGGCGGAGAATTTATTCTTTTGCTTAACGCCCTTCTCTGAGACGCACGAGCTCAGAGGTTGTATATCGATGGACATCAGTCGCATGGCATGAATTGCCTGTGTGGCATGCCAAGATGCAGTGATCAGGGCTTCTGTTGAAAAGCAAAGTCTTGTGGTGATGATCAAAGCACCGCCTGTGTGGCGTAGCTTTGTGTATAACGTGAATTCGCGAGCCTCACACCCCGGTATGAACCTGAAACGGGAGAAGGACCTCAGGGAGGGCATGCGTTTCTTTCTAGCTAGGGTAGTGTCAGTGACCTACCAACCCTGATATTTATATACTTTTCACCTATGTGGTTGTTGCTGTTGCGAGGCGCCTCGGTTTGATCGGACGATCCGGGTCCGATGGAGTCATTCGTTGGCTCGTTGACGCCCCAAAGGGCGGGGAAACGCAGTGTTCAGGAATTTTAATCCACATCGGTGGACCGGCCCTGACGATTCTAGGGTCACTCGAGCTCTGATCCTGAGACACGGGCTAGAGCGTCTCGAATTCGGTAAGGACTATCTTTTGCCTTGGTTCATGACGGAAATCCAATTTCCAAATACGACATCGTGCGGTTTTGATTGTATACCTATATATGGCGACATAGTGGTATGGGGCATTAATGCCGTCTATGATTGATAGTTATGATTTGAAATTGTTTTCAAAACATATAAACACTAGCAATAATATCAAATGCCTTTGTTTTATTCGTATCAAGCATATCTTGGCCGTTATAAGGTAAAAATTCTATCCTCCGGTTTGCGTTGCATTGTGTGATGGGAACTGAGTCTTATAACGGCTTCATTTTTATAAAAAGCATAGCGATGTTTAAAAGAAAGATTTTTTTTAAAGCACTGGCGATCCAATGGAGTAAACCCGTTCCACGAAAGTGGCGTGGTCCTGTGATTAGCCAATTTTATATGTGTTGAGTGGATTTCTCATACCAGTCCCATGACTGACTCGTAGTTTGTTTCACTCTCAAACTCGGGTGCCCCTTTTTCTACACGGGCAGCCTTGTATTCAGGTTTAGCTGGTTCTTTCTGGATAGCTGGAGCTGAAGACGGATTCTATCATTTATTTCTTTTTATGCTGTTCAGCTCCTATTGTACATATTTTGTTTATTTCCGCTGTAGACATTTATGTATAGCTGAACTGTATTTGTACTAAGTAAGATCCTGTATACTGTGTAACTCTGATGATTACTTTTATCCAGTATATTTTATTGTTCATTATCTGGTGTATTTATTTAATTCTGTTCTTCTATTATCTGTTTCTGTGTTATATTCCAAAGATAGCCCTGTTTCCGTCTGAACGGGAATTCGGGTCGTCTCAAGAGAGGAAGGAGAAAGTTTAGAACAATTTTTTTGAAAGAAGGAGGTATTTATAGGGTCTGGAATTCATTATAAATGAATAGACATTAGTTAGTTATTTAAATTTCAAATTTTGATCAAAATTGAAAAACTGGCAATTATATGTCGATATGCTAAAAAATGTATGCCGACATATCCTAGTTTGTTTTGTATTTTCAATATTTAGTTAATTCTTATTTTGTTATTTTAATTTATTTTGTTTTTATAGTAAATTAAAGAATGTTTTGATAGAAATAAACACCATCCATTACTATTTGAAACAAATACATTCAACTAATATAAGATACTAAATATCAGATTCGAAAGCAAATACAAAAATAACATAAACAACATAAGCTTAGATTTCAGCGGATGATGAGGAGGGAGATGATATTCCAAGTTTTCTTCCTATTTTGCCAATGAATTTAGACATATGGGTAAGGGTCATCTTGATCTTCATTTGGTTCTTGGCTAACTTGGCTTAATTTTGGACAAGCATTTCTTTGGATATGGTCCTACTATTAGATGGACACTCTATACTTTTAAAAGAGGTTTCTTCTTCTTCGAATTCCGCAGGATTCTCCTTTTATTGTTGTTCTATTTGAGCTTGTTTATCTTTGAATGTTTCATAAACTTAAAGGTGATTAGAATTTGCATAAGATGTATATTTGCTGAGTTAAACACCTTTCTTGGCACAAATTCTACTCCTTTGAGATCCACTCCAAAATACTTAAAAATACGAGTAAAATAGACTCCATGGTAAAGGTTGTTTTCTTTGGTGGACATCTCTTTGGGCTTAAATTCTTATAAAATTACATTGGTCCAATTTATATCATAAACACCAAAAATAGCAAAGAGGGCATTTTTGACTTTAAGGGTAGGGTTATTTAAATTTCCGGAACATGGTGTAAAAGTATATTGGAGGAGGTGGTTGACGATTCTTGCTTTTGGACGGAAAAAAGAAAATTTTAAATTGCAAATGATCATCACTTTCAAATATGTGATGAAAGGTTTCCAAATCTGTTTCATCAATTTCGAACTCCGAAAAATCCAAGCTCGTACACTTACAATTTAAAATAGTACCCAAAATTTCACAATCCAAAATGATTTGAGTGCCTTTTACACTACTCCATACATGATTCTCATCTTCTTCATAAAAGCTACAATTTAAATTTGCGTAAAACATTTTGGTGAGATTCGGGTAACATGCTTCATTGTTATCCCGAGCGTCAACCAAGCTTAGAACTTCATTTTGATTGAAAAGAGGAAGAAGATCATAAGAGGGAAAATCTTCAAACATAGCGAAGGCTCCCGTGTTGACTTTTCTATTTGCCGTATAGTCAACATAGGCTTGAATAGCTTCTCTATCATTGTAGAGATGACCTTTTAGGGTTTTGGTTAATCTCATTATTTGAGGTGTGCTTAAGAAGGCCATTAAAGAGTTGCTTGTGAAGAATATATATATATATATATATATATATATATGTATGTATGTATGTATGTATGTATATATATATATAAAGAAAGTTGTTTGAATTCTAAATGAGAGGTAGAGAGAGTAAGAATGAATGGATAAATAAATAGAGATTGAATGAGCACAACTTTTCTAAAATTAAAGGCACCTTTTCAGACTTTTGGAGTTGGTGAAAAGTTGGAGGGAATTTTAAAAGTTCAAACTTTTGAAATTCATATTTTGAATTTTCATTTACTGGATTATATGTCGACATGTCGATTTCTGTATATTGTCATATATATTAGTTTTCAAAAGACATGTTGATTTGACATTGTTTTATTATATTAATGTTTTATATTTCAGGTTTATTATTTCCTGAAATAATATTAATCCTATCAAAACATCTAAAAATTATATTATTATCATATATTTTTTTTATTATTTTGAATTTCAAAATTCAAATTTGAATTTTAAAGTTCAAGTTTGAATTTTAAAATTTAAATTTCATATTCAAACAGGGCGAACAAACTAAACATCCATTTATCCAAATCAACCAAAAAATTAAAATTACTTAACGTGCACCTGGTTTTTAGATCCATTTCTTCGACATTTTCTGAATTCTGAATCGTTGTGAAACACTTATTGGAATTTTCGGTTTCTGGCTCTTCATCACTTGATGATGAATCTGAATTATCTAAAGTTGTTGCATATGCTCTTTTTCTCTTCTTTAACGAATTACTATTGTTTGTTTGTTGATTTGATTTATCCAAATAAGGACACTTTCTCTTTATATGACCTAGTTTTGTTGCGGTTATAACATCTATCATCTTTTCTTCCCGAACTCCCTTGGTTATTTCTTTGAAAATTATTTCTCCTTTTATATCTCAGAAATTTTCTGAAATTCCTTGTCAATAAAGCAATATCTTCATCGTCCTCACTGCTTGAATCATAACCTTTTGTTGCTTCTTTGAATGTTATAGATTTCTTTTCTGTGGGCTTATTTTCCTTTCTATTTTGCAGCTGAACTTCAAATGACTTCAAATTCCCTATTAACTCATCAATCTTCATTTCACTGACATTGTTGGCTTCTTCAATTGCCAATGTTTCCTGATCTCATTCTAGAGTCAATGAATTAAGTACTTTTCTGGCTTGGTCTTCTTCTAAATAAGTTTTTCCCAATGCTGCTAATGAATGCATGATCCCCTGGAATCTGCAATACATATCGGAGATATATTCATTCTCATTCATTTTAAATAACTCAAACTGATTAATTAACATTTATATCTTTGTTTGTTTAACTTTATTGGTTCCTTCATGTGTAACTTGTAATGTTCTCCATATTTCATAAGCAGATTTACAAACTGACACTCTATTAAATTCATTTCTATCTAATGAATAGAACAACATATTCTTGGCTTTAGAATTACTTTGTGCTGTAGCCTTTTGTTCATTAGTCCATTATGCAAAATTAGTAGTGGGTTCAACATATTCAGTCTATTTGTTATTCCATGTGTCTAATCCTACTAATTGTAAATATATTTTCATTCTACAAACCCAATATGAACAACTACTGCCATTAAATAGTGGTGGTCTTACAGGGGAGTGTCCTTCTACAAAAGAAATATTATTACCTGTGTTGGTTGCCATTTAATATTTTCAAAAACCAGATTATGAACTTTTTGAAAACCTATGCTCCGATACCAATTGTTAGGGAATGTGGATCTTAAGGAAAAATAAACACTAGAGGAGGGGTGAATAGTGTTTATAAGGAATTTATGAAAATCTTAAAATTAGTTGATCTACTATATGAATCACACAATGATTATCACACCAGAGATGATCACAAAGACAGAAACAATCACAGACAAAGAAATAGATAAATATAAAATGCAGAAAAAGAAAGAACACACCGGATATTATACTGGTTTGGATTACTTCTACATCTAGTCCCACGCAACGCTGAATTGCGCAGAGTTTTATTATTATCAATATTCAAGTACAACACTTTTGTTTCACGGCTACGACTTTAGCACCGATTCCACCACCCTTGATTTCACAGCTACAAGGTTAACATCGCCCACTTTCCTTGATTTCAAGGCTACAAGGAACACATCATTTCCCAAACAATTCCCAAATGATTACAACAGCCCTATAACTCTTCAACAACACTTCAATTCAGAGAGTATTTGAAAGTGACTGAGAAGAGAAGGAGTTTGATATAATTTGAGTAGAAATCACTAGAACATAAGTGTAGAAATCAAGAAAATAATGAATATTGATGGTGGTATGTAAACGGGTGAAGATGGAAAAGAAAGAATGAATAAAAATTCAAAATAAGCCCCTATTTATAGTGTCCCAAAGTTTGCTACATTTCTGAAACATTTCAAATAGTGAAAAGACACTTCCTTTGAAAATTAAAAATATGACAGTTATATGTTGACATGTCTAATTATGTATGTCGACGTATGTATATTATTTTGAGTTTTAGAACTATTTTTCAAGTGTTTAAACATATATATTATTCTAGAAATTCTTGAATCAAAACTTAGTAATTTAAATGAATATTCTAAATTATAAAATCATATGGAAACATAATAATATATTATATAAAAATATGTATAAAGTTATAAGATTTTAAAACTATAAAAATATAAATATTATAAATTTATATATATATATATACACATATATTAAATCTTTGTAAACACATATGTTTGAAATCATAAGTAAGATAATAGTTTGAAATCATTTAGAAAATAATTTGAAATCAGGATTTGAATTTTGAAAACAGAATTTGAAATTTGAAATTTTGAATTTGAACCTAAAGTGCTATTTACAGTCTTACATATAAACTAGACTCGATTACTATATTTTTCTTGAGCTCTTGAAATATTGATAACTTGATAGCTCATGAGTCTTCAATCTTGAATATCTTGGAACTCTAAAAAACTGTACTGTCTTCAGTATTTAAGTCCTATATACAAACCCATCATATATACATATATATGTATATATATTCTAGATAGAGATGTTATGTAACGGCCCGGATTTTTGGCCAATTTATTTTAAATATTTAATATGATTTTAAATATTGAGTTGATAATATAAATCGATTTTTATATTGAGTTATCGATTTAATAATCGAAACACGATTTATTTCAAATATATATAATTTTTGTAATACGAGAATTTGAAATAATTCAATTCAAAATTTAAAACGAGTCAAAATGATTTAGATAATTAATCGAAATTCTAGTTGAATAGAAATGATGATAATAATTAATAATTACCAAGGAATTAATTGTTTTGAGTTTGACTTATGTCAATTTAAATTAATATCTTCTACATATGATCGAATTGGGCTTTGAAACCTGTCCTAATGTGTTTAAAATGTTGGTGTGACCCTAGGAATGCCAGCAATTACGCTCAAATGAGAGTTCAAAGCCACGTGATAATTTAAATTAAATGATATCGGTTATTATCAATAAATAAATAATATATATATATATATATATTAAATTTCCTTCTACCCTAAGTTAAGGTACAAACTAAATCCCTTTACAACGCTACCTTCCTATAGCTACAGCTATCTTCTTCCTAATCATGTATGTTAGGTTCCTCACATTCGCTGCTAAGTTAAGCAAGAAATAAATGGTTGGTACAATATGTTTTCCCTATCATCCTCTATATATAAACATACCGCTCTCGTTATTTCTTCTTTCCAAAACTCGAAACAACTTAATCCATTCCCCTTTATTTTTCTTACCAGTAAAATCGAGAAATTAAACACCATGATTAAAAAGGGGGTCGAACTCTTTTCTTTTCAAAATTGAGATTTTTTTTCACCATTTCGTTTGAAACCATGAATCCCCATTTTCTTCAAATCAGATTGAAACCTTTGAATTTCTTTTGTATCTCGGTTTTAATTCCGTGTACATGAGTTGCAAAAACAAACCAGTTCAAAGTTATTGGAAATGAAAATGAAAATAAAATCGTGATTTAAAGGTACGCGAGTTAAGATGGAAGTCGTGCAAATCAATTTCTTCACAAATCAGATGATTTTCGATTCATGGCAATGCTGCCAATAAGAGCTTTACGCTCAGACGACTCTTGTTGGGTTCGATGTTCTTCTTAATTGTCGTATAAACAAATAGTGTGTAAATGATTGGTTTATTCTCAGAGTTTGGAGCTTCAATTCAGGAAGTGGAAGTTGGATCCAGGTTTTGTAGGGCATTTTGCACGGGCGTGAAAAGTTAGAGGAGGAACAGTGCAAAAATATTTCGCACTTTTGCATGGTGCGAGAAGGAGATGCATGAGAACTGATTCTTTTTGGCGCATGTGTGTTAAGGGTGTTTGGCATAAGGAGGTGGAGCGCAAAAAGAGAAGGGTAACAATGCTCTCTATTTTGGGAATTGTGGTGAAACCGAAGGGAACAACACATTCAAGGTTCGACCATGGATTTTCTACAGGAGGAGAGTAGCAGTGAAGAATGACAAACGATAGTGTTTGAGGCAGTGGAGAAGGAAGCAAATTGCGTAGAGTTCGAGAAGATTTTATTTTGCAGTAAGGTATAAGAGATAAATTTTTATTGAAGTTTAATTCAAGTTATATAAATATTATTAACATATGAAACTATAAAACTTATATTGTGCAAGGTCCGTCTAAACCTTGGAATGAGTTAGTGGAGTGTAGTTGCAAAGTAGATGAGTCGGAGACTGTTTGGATTTTCTAGAGCTAGCGGCAATTTTAAAACTTAATCGAATGTTCGATTTAATTTTAAATTTTAATCGAATGTTCGATTTAATTTTAAAATTGGAACAGGTGGCAATACAAAATCACGGTGAGTAATTCTCACTCAGAAATTTATTAAAAGTATTTTTATCATTAAAAATAAATTGTTGGCTTCTTGGATGCATTTATAAACCGTTTATCAGTTGTGGCTATTATATACATATATATTAGTTATATAGGCTTGGTGGTTGTAGTTATTATATATATATATATATATTAGTGGTTGGATATTTCCCGTAGTACCATTAGCGGATGTCCGCAGTATCATTAGCGGATGACCCTATGCTCCCCAGAATATGATAGTGGATGTCCTTCTATACCGCGATATCCTACCTCGAAGCAGGATGTGTATTATTTATGTTGGCTAATGTCTATGGATGCAGGGAAACAGGTTGGAGGGATCCAACTGGATTCCTCAAAAATATTATTGTTTGTTTTTTTCATATATATTATCATATATGATGTGTTAGAAGACCTATGGTTGATAATTGCATGTTTTTGATTAGTTGGGCCCTGAATATTGATATATAAAAATATAGTGAAATGGGATTTTGAGATTTAAACGGGAAAATCTAATTTTTTTTAAATAGAATTTAAATTTCGATTGGGCTATAAAGATATTAACTTTTTCTGAATAAATAAAACAAGTGATGAGTTTATAAACGTTGTTTATAAATTAAATAATGCAGGAAATTGAAGTATTGAATTTATAAACGTTGTTTACAAATAAAATGGAATGATTTTCATTAGATAATGCAGAGAATTTAAGTGAATTAATAAACGGTGTTTATAAAGTAAATGGAAAAAATATCATTTGGATATTTTGGGAAGTATAAATTCAAATGTGAAATTAAAAAGGGAACTGAAATTAGTTTCAAAGAAAAACGATAAATCTATTCTGATATTCAGAATAGAAACTGAATTAAATGAATCTGTATGGATTTATAATTTGAATTCGATTAGATCAAAATTATTTAAATAAATATTTTCACAAAAAATATTAGGACTGTATTAAAAAAGTTTAAATTTAAATATGAAAATAGGTTCACTATATATATAAGTTATAATCGATAAAATATTCCAAAATAGTAGACTTGAAATGGAACTTGTTTTAATGTATAAAACAAGGAAGTTAAATATTAAACGATGTTTATAAATTTAGAGAGATAATTATCAACAAATAAAATCTAGAAGCTTAAATTCAAGTATGAATTTAAAAATGAACTGGAAATCGTTTCAAAAAGGGAATGACAGATGTTATTCCAAAATTCTGAATATAAACGGAATTGAGATAAATCTTAGAATTTATAATTAGAATTTGACTATATCAAATTTTATAAATAATTTATTTATAAAGGGAATTGGAATTTAGTATAGCAAATTGAGTTATAAATAAATTTATAACCGAGTAATGAAAAAACAACAATTAGAGATAATCAAAAATATTAAGTTCGATTTAATATATATTAAAATATATATTAGACCGAGATTGAAATTTAAATTAAATGAAGTTTAACATTTATAATTAAAAATAATTAAAACGAGCTCGTCGCAACGCGATAGTTTGTAAATTAGCGTTTCAAACTTCAACTGAGTATATATAACTCAATTTAAGTTGGAATTCTTTGAAACCAGAATCGTCAGGACCGAATGAATAATAGTTTTCTAATGGAAAAGAAAATTTTGGATTTCATCTTAAAGATTTTGAGTTATGACAAAATCAAATTTTCAGAAAAACAGTGCCATAACTATTATAAAACAATAACGGTTTATTTAAATAAATAAAAGGATTTTAAGTAAAAAAATCTGAATTCCCATTAGAAAAATATAGATTTGAGATATAAAATAAATATGAACTCAAGTTAAGTAATTGGATTGATTTTTAAAACAAAAATCAGTTTTTTGATTATTGAATAGAATTAACTAATTTGAAGAATAATTAATGGAATCTTGAATTGAAATTGGGCTTCGAATAAGTAAAAAGAATTTGTGAATTCATATTCGAAATCGAATATGAAACTTGAATTGAAAATAAAATTCGATTGGTTTATAAGCAAATTAAAATTGTATATGAACATGATATGTTCAATTAAATTGTGGAATATACAAAAGAGATAATTAAATAGTAAATTAAAGGATTGAGTTAAAAATGATTGGATTAAGTTGGAATAAATTGGGAACGGACGTATATGGTTTGGACAGATATGGAATGAAGTGTATGAAGATTATAATTTGTGTACCCGACAAAAAGATACATGTTTAAATTCAATATGTGTTTTTATGTGCCAAATCTGCAAGCCACTTGGCTTTTTGATTTTCTTTTTGAATGGAAAGGGCTTAGAGAGGCGAGTTGGAGTTTGAGCTACTGACCGGTACAAAGGAGGTGCTGGCGAAATTTTTTGAAAATTTAAGGAGATATAATTTTTTTAAGAAAAATTGATAATTATAAATCAATATATATATATATAGAATTCGATAAGGAAATTAACTAAAAATAGAATATTATAAACAAAAAGAAAATCTATGCGTTTAAATCTGGTAATAATAGAAAGAAAAACATATAAATGTTTAAAATAAATAAATGGATAATTGGTTTTATCTGATGTCGATTATTCGAGCTAAGAATGTTATTTAGTCAAGGTCTAAGAGGTAGTTATACCCCAACTTGATTGATTTCATTATTAACCGATAAATAGCAAGATTTAGGCTCGAAGATAAATGTTTGAATAAGATTAATTGAATGCAGTATTCTGGGTTGTTGTAACAATGTTTTACGTAACATTCGTTTTAACCCAAGTAAATGGAATATTGGAAATATAATGATTAATATTTCCTAAGTATAGAAATAAATGATTTTGGAAAATAAATAAGTAATTGGAATGTTTTCCAATTATAAATATAATATATTTTCTAAGTACAGAAAATATAATAAGGTTGAAATGACCCAAACTTCCCCTTACGGGAAAGTCCAGATTGCTTTGAGAACAACACTCATCAGAACACAAACAATAGAACATTTCATTGCTGTTACAACTATTCACATCAGAGTACAAGAATATTCCAAAGTGTGAATAAATATTATACATTGGAAATACAATATCAAAGATTAAGAATTTACTTAGAAGCGGAAAATAATACATACGTACAATGCGTAGCGGAAAATAACAATTGACACAACTGAAAGAAATACACGGATAAAAAGCTTTTCGAATATAGCTCCAGCTGTAAATCCAGGATCCTGGGAAAAGAGATATTTGCAAAAACCAAAACTACTAGCTACTCGTGTGGAAAGTAGGGGAACCAAGAGTTTAGGTTAAAATAGTAAACTCCGAGTCAGTCATGGGACTGGTGTGAGAACTAAAATAGTTATTAAGTCTTTACTTTAAAAGTTGGGAAAACATGGGACCACACCGTATAACACGGAACGGGTTTACTCCACATGAATCTAAGTTAAAATAAAACAACGCAATGCTTTTTCGAAAAAATGAAGCTATTATAAGACTCAGGTCCCATCACACAATGCAACGCAAGCCGAAGGATAGATTTTTCCCTTATAATAGTCAAACATGCCTTGTACATTTAAAACAAATCATTTTGATATTACTGTAAGTACATTGTGTCAAAACAACTTCAAATATAAATGTATCAATCGTAGGCAGCATGGGTGCCATATATCATGTCATCATACTAGTTCTATAGCTAAAACTAAAAAATATCGTATCGGAAATTGGATTTCCATCATCAGTCAAGGCAAGGGATGATCTCCTTACCGATTCGAATCACCTCTAGCTAGATGACCCAGGACCCGGACGTTGGCGAGCCCTTGGATCCTGCAGTGCTGGTCCTCTCTTACTTTTGAGGATTAGTTACTCCTAAACACACGTTTCCCAGTCCTATCGGACCTATCTCTGAGCCACTAGGGACCAAATATCTGAGGCGCCTCGTAATCCATCATCCACATAAGTAAAAATGTCTGGGCTCCATACCATGACACCACTTCTAGCTAGAAGAAACGGCGTGCACTCACTACATCCCTTATCCTATTTTAGACTCGTAGAGGTGTGAGGCTCGTGAATTACTGCTATACACAAAGCAATGCTAATTAAAGCTGTGTTTTGATTATCAACCACAATACTCTGCTTTTCAACAGAAGCCTTGATCATTTACATCTCAGCATGCCACACTCACAATCCATACCATACCATCGATTTCCACAAATATATAACCTCTAAGCTCGTACGTCTCAGAGAAGGGTGTTAAGCAAGAGAATAAATTCTCCGCCACCAAACAAACATATATTTAGTAGTGATCAATGAATACAGTATAAAGGAATACAATGTCAGACATACCATCCATTTACAAGTCTGTCCTGGGTCTGAACGAAACCGGAGGCACTTTATTCCTCGTCCCGTATGTCCAATACAAGAGGGAGGTCCTCGCATATTTGGTCGATTTCCAAGTACGTGTAGTGACCCGTCACTTCCCCGATAGGGAAAGAATGAATTGCTTTGAGGACAAGACCAATCAGAACACAAACAGAAGAACATTTCATTGTTTATTACAATAATTCCATCAGAATACAAGAATATCACAGAGTATGAATCAATATTACACATTTGACAAATATCAGAGATTTAAATTACATTTAAATACATAGCAGCGGAAAAATAATACAACACACACTGAAAGAAATACACGGATATAGAGCTTTCCGAGTATCATTCCAGCTGTAGACCAGGATCCTGTGAATATAAATCTGCAAAACCCAACTACTAGCTACCCGTGTCGAAAATAGGGGCACCTAGAGTTTAGGTTAAAACAATAAACTCTAGGTCAGTCATGTGACTGGTGTGAGAATTAAAACAGTTATTTAAAATTTTATTTTAAAAGAGAGTAATTCTAGGGACCACGCCGTATAACACGGAACAGATTTCCTCCCAAGAACACTGGTGCATATAACAAAACAGCGCAATGCTTTTTGGAAAAATGAAGCTATTATAAGACCCAGGTCCCATCACACAATGCAACGCAAGCCAGAGGATAGGGTTTTCCCTTATAATAGCCAAACATGCTTGGTACGTTTAAAACAAATCATTTGATACTATTATAAGTGTATAGTGTCAAAACAATTTCAATCATAAATATCAATCATAGATGGCATGGGAACAATATATCATGTCGCCATACTAGGCTCTACAATTAAAACCGCAAATGTTGTATTGGAAATTGCATTTCCGTCATGAGTCGAGGCAAGGGGCAAGCTCCTCTTCGTTCGAGACACTCTAGCAAATGTTTTAGGACCACACACACCGATCCTTGGATCCTCCAAGGCCGGTCCTCTCTTACTTTTGAGGATTGGCAAATCCTGAACACACGTTTCCCGGTCCTATATGACCTATATAACGGTCTGTAGGTCAGCTCACTTAGTGCCAGTTATCGACCATATATGAAACACCCCACCTCCATTGAGGTCACTCACAAAGGGAATGCCTTAACTTCGGTGGAGGTTTATAAGTAAAAGTCACAGATAAAACACAAGATAGATATATAAACACATATATAAGCAGCGGAAAACAAACAGACTTTTATTTCATAAATACGTGTTCATACGAAACATTTCCATAATTGTCTCATAATAACTTCCAAAACATTACATCATCATTTTTGTCTTGATTATTAAATAAGGAAGCATAAAACATAATAAAAGCTGCATAAATCCCCATAGAACGTGTCCAAAAGCCATAGCCAAGGAAAGAGAGTCCAAACCATACATCAACTATCTTGAAGCTTGCAAAGAGTTTGACTAAGCTGGATTGTTTCCTCCCTGTGGACCTGGGGGGAGGGGGGAGGGAATGGAAGAAAAAAGACGAAAGAAAAATAGAGTCAGACATAAAGCCTGGTAAGTCTAATGACTCTTCAGTATGAGAATAAGAATAAGGGCATGATAGGTATAAACTGGAAACAGGAAAGTATCATAACTAAGATAAAGCAGTTTTGAAACGAATATACTATCACACCCCACACTATATCTCTGCACCTACATGTATATGTTCTGATTGGCACCCCATGATCGGGGTGAAGTGATCCCATTTCTAAAGATCAACTCCTACTCGCATAATCATATTTGTCTTACGGCCCCCAAGTAATTGTAGATACCTATGCTAGTCCCACCATGGGGTGTATTAAGTCCCATGGTGGCGGCCCAACACAAACCTAGAATGCATAGGGTATACTACTGGTGCCCAGTGCCCTGTTTGTCTGCTCCAAAGTGTGTGCACGCCCGCACTCCGTTAGAACCCACATTGATGCACCAACTGCCGTCGCTTTTGACCGCTTACAAACAGACCAGTAATCGTGCCCCACCCTGCCTAGTTTCAGGGTACCATAATACCTAATTGGGTTACTGCTGAAATGGGTCCCCGTTACTTGGTTTTTCTAGTCAAACATGTTAAGTGATTAAGTGTCTGTATTTACCTAACCCCACCCATCAGTTTAATTAACATGTTGGATTGGTTAAGTGTTTTAGTTAACTTAACTCTACCATCCTGATTTGTCTGTCATTAGCTTTTTTAAAGCACCGACCACTCACATTAGACAGGTATTGTTACGGTTACTGGATGTGCCAGTCGGTTCCGGGCAGATTTACACAATAACTCAGTCTAACCTCGGGTCCTTATTGGGCTCAATGCTTAACCTCTCACATTGGATAGGTATTGTTGTGACTACTGGACAGCCGGGGGGGGGGTCCGGGCAGGTTTACATCACAACTCAATCCAACCTCGATTTAAGCATACTCATATTTTCTAAATTTACATATTTGTCTTTATTACTTGTTATATGTAAATTTGTTAACAATTTAAATGTTGTGACCCACTTTCCAAGTTCATCATTTTTGGTATAAGGATTTATACCATTTAAGTGCCACCAATTTTGGCATGCGACAAACATGCCAATACATATAATTTTCACCAATTTATGTCAAGTTTCCTATAATTACCAATTTTTTCCAACGTTACCCCGTCTAAATATTAGGCTAACCATCTTAGCCTAATTTTTCGTCCGCATGATTTTTAACATATAATATTAGGCTAAAAAAACTTAGCCTAATTTAGCGTACACAAAATTGGCATAAAGAATTTCATTAACATAAACATGACATAGGTGTAAACTTGGCATTTTCGGCATAGTCAATATGAACATCATAGGTGTGAACTTGCAAAATAGTCAACATGAATATCATAGGTGTGAACTTGCAACGTAGACTAAATCAACGTACATATATGTGAACTTGAATTGAAATAGGGATCTAACTAAATAGGTGTCACATGAATTAGCATATGATTTAGACAACATAAGCCTAAACATGTTTAGATCTAGGCATAACATCGAACATCACTAACATATGACAAGAATATGACATGTCAATAAAAGTATGTATAATTTTATCACATGTGTGAACTAGATCCAATCCTGTTTCCTACTATAACATGAAACTTGTATTAAAATGGATCTTGGCATGGATCCAATTATGAACTTGCAACTTTTGTATAAACATATGAGCCTGTATATGAATTTAATCATTTAGGCATAGAGGTTCTATTATACAGCATATAACTTGTCATAATCACCTAAACATATAGGTGTAGATATGAACCAAATAACTTGTATGTGAATTTGAATAGATCCAACATCAACTAGATTAATCCACAAACATTCTAATGGATCCAACATCAAGTCAATTATATCACAAACGTCCCAATACCATTCACAACACAATCATTACAACACATAGATATGAATTAACATCGTCGTTATACAATAGCATAATTCCATTTCCATTATACATCGAATCAAGTCTTAATTTTATTCTCATCGGAAAAATCACTATACTTACAACAAACGACGAACTTGAATCCTGAATTCTGAGTTCTGAATTTGCAATGCTTTCCTTTGGGTAGACAAATGTTGTTTGATTCTTGTTTTTACTTTAGTTCTGTTCGTCTCTAATCTTTCTTCAAGAGGAGGCTACTCTTGGCTTCCTTCCAGCAGCATGACGGCTCTAGCTTTATTTTATTTGTGTGAATTTAGGTTGAGACTAAGGCTGTTTATATAGAATTTCAAACTAATTAGAGCCGTCAATGAAGCTAGAGTTAATCAAGGTCATCCATCTCAAGAGAATCCAATCAGAAAGTGACAAGTCAGCCCTAGTGACACACTAGAGCTCAGAAATTCGACCAGAAACCCGACCAGGCCAGCCAGGGCCAAACCAGGTCGAATGGGCAGGTCGACCCCCAGGTCGACCACACGGTCGACCTGGTTACCCAGGTCGACCCCCTAGTCGACCTGGGTCCTGGGCGGGAATTTTCCCGCCCAGCCCAGTTTGGGTCTGAATTCGAATTTTGAACTGCATTTTGAACCGTTTGAATTTTAAATTGAATTCTGAAACTTCTGGGGGTCATAACTCCTTCATACGGAGTCCGATTTACGCAAACTCGGACTCTATCTCAAGCAGAATTCCGAGACGAGCGCAATGGCCTAACCCATTTCCCTTAATTTTTTCAATTAGAATTAATTATACTTTAATTTGTTAATTTATTGTTAATAGAAAATTCAGGGTGTTACATTCTCCCCTCCTTTTAGGATTTCGTCCCCGAAATCTTCAAGTCTGGGAGAACGTATATCCTACCATCTAATCGTCCATTTACTCAAACAACAAACACAGGCGTCCATTGCCCTTAAAATACTTCTAATGCTTCATGATTATATGCATAGTGTGTGTACATGTCCTTATCTAATGCAAAATCAGGCGGTCTACTGATTCAGTTGACCTCCTTAATGCAAATCATGTAAGTGTAATGAATCCATTATGTATGCAAAAAAAATTCCATACTCATAATTCTACATGAGTGCGCAACCATTCATACAAATGCGACATCTATATGACGACATATCAAGTTTCAACCACATAAAAATATGAATACATATATGCATATGCAATATGGAAGTGACTGAGCCGATCTAAAACCTAAAGTGTGTGTATATGCATCCACGAGCAACCACTAGCAACCACTTGCAACCATCAACCATAACATGTTTCAATTACATGTTTACATCCAAAGGGCTTTCTACCTAAGGATAAAAGGGTAAGACCGAGGAGATATACCTAAAAGATAGATACAAGCATAACTTAAGGAAAAAAGAGATCAAAGATGTACCCTCAAAAAGAAAAGGGTAAGCCGCGCGTATTCTGTCCTCAGTTTCCCAAGTTGCGTCTTCCTCGTCATCGCTCCATTGAACTTTAATGAGCTTGACTTTGCAGTTGCGTAGCTTTTTGATTTCAGTTCCTATGATTCGAGTTGGAACTCTCCTCACAGTTGTTTCTCATTCTATTTCAACTTCTTCTAAAATGCTTGGCTCCACCACTTCTGCAGACTCATGTAGACATTTCCGGAGATGAGAAACGTGAAAGAAGTTGTGAATTCCAGCCAACCTTTCAGGCAGCTCTACTCTATAAGCCATTTTCCCAGTCTTCTCGATGATAGGGAATGGTCCTACAAATCTTGTTGCTAGTTTTCCTGCGGATCCAAAGCGAACAACGTTCCTTAAAGGGGATACCTTGCGGAAAACCCTGTCCCTAACCTCAAACTCAAGGTCGGTCCTTCTTTTTTCTGCGTAGGATTTCTGTTTATCTTGGGCAGTCTTCATTCTTCTTCATATCAAGTCCACTTTTTCTGAAGTCTCTCTAATCATGTCCGGCCCAAGTATAAGCTTGTCTGTAGACTCCCATCAACAATTTGGTGATCGGCACGGTCTTCCATACAAAGCTTCAAAGGGTGCCATGCCGATGGTGGCTTGGTAGCTGTTGTTGTAGGAGAATTCCACCAAAGGAAGATGATCCTCCCATGTCCCTTTGAAGTCAAGAATGCATAGTCTCAAAAGATCTTCTAATACTCTATTCACCCTTTCCATCTGACCGTCAGTTTGGGGGTGATAGGCCGTGCTCAAGCATAACTGTGTGCCTACAGCTTCTTGCAGACTCCGCCAAAACTCGCTCGTAAAGATGGGATCTCGGTCACTCACTATGCTGGAGGGAATTTCATGGAGTCGAACTATTTCCTTGAGATAAAGAGATGCTAGAGATGAGGCAGTCCTTCTACTCTTGATAGGTATAAAGTGGGCGCTTTTTGTGAGCCTGTCCACTATTACCCAAATGCTAGTATTGCCCTTTCTTGACCTAGGCAACCCATCAATGAAGTCCATTGAGATGCTATCCCACTTCCATTGCGGGACTTCTAGAGGATGAAGCAGTCCTCCAGGCTTCTTTTGTTCCGCCTTGACCTATTGGCATATCACGCACTTCGAAATGAAATCTGCCACATCCTTCATCATGCCGCTCCAATAGAAAACTCTCTTTACGTCCTTGTACATCTTGTCTCCACCTGGGTGTATTGTCATATTGGAATGATGTGCTTCCTCGAGAACCATCTTTACTAAATCCCTTGCTTGTGGGACGCATAGTCTTCCATCTCGCCTCAACAAACCCTTATCATCAATGGATTACCTATTGAGGTGGCTAGAAGTTTCACCCTAATTAGCTTATCAATCACATCCACAAGCTGAGGGTCTTCACGCTGTGCGGCCCCTATTGAGTCTAAAAGCGTGGGCCGTACTTCTAGGGATGCCAACAAACCAGGTACAAAATCAGAGGAGGGCCTAAAGTCAAAACTGCCTATATACTCCAAGCTTTGCCTTTCTACAAAGAGAGGGCTTAAGGTCAGCTTCTTTCTGCTCTAGGCGTCTGCTACTACGTTGCCTTTGCCAGGAGTATAGGAAATATCAAAATCATACGAGGCGAGGAACTCCATCCACCTTTGCTACCTTAAGTTAAGATCTTTCTGCGAGAAAACATACTTCAACGATTTATGGTCAGTATATAATTCGAACTTCTCACCTAGGAGATAATGGCGCCAAGACTTAAGCGCAAAGACGATGGCGGCTAACTCAAGATCGTGGGTTGGGTAGTTCTTTTCATAAACTTTCAATTGTCTTCCACCAAAAGCTACTACCTTCCCTTCTTGCATCAGAACAACGCCTAGTCCCGTACCACAAGCATCTGTGTATACGGTGAACATCTTGCTTCCATCTGGCAAAGTCAGAACTGGGGCTGTTGTGAGAGCCCTTTTCAATCGTTGGAAAGCAAACTCGCAATCCAAATCCCAAGCGAACGCCAGATTCTTCTTTGTTAGCCTTGTAAGTGGAGCTGAGATTCTCGCGAAATCCCTAATGAACTTTTTGGTAAAAACCTGCTAGCCCGAGAAAGCTTCAGACTTTGGTTGCATTTCTTAGTGTCTTCCAATCTTGCACTGCCACCACTTTCGCGGGGTCCATAGCTAACCCTTCTTTGGACACTACATGTCCATGAAACCTTACCTCTTCTCTCCAGAAGTGGCACTTGGAGAATTTGGCTTTTAGCTGATGAACTCGAAGAGTTTCCATGATCTCCTTCAGATGCTGAGCAAGTTCTTCCTCATTCTTTGAGAAGATCAAAATATCGTCTACGAAGACCACCACGACCTTATTGAGGAATTCTCTGAACACCCTGCTCATTAGGTCTACGAAATAAGCTGGCGCGTTTGTCAAGTCGAAAGGCATGACAAGCCACTCTAAGAAACCGTCTAGGGTTCTGAATGTCGTTTTATCAATGCTATCTTCAGCTACCCTTAGCTGATGGAACCCAGTAGCCAGATCAAGTTGAGAGAAGACCAACGCACCTATAAGTTGATCAAACAAATCGTCTATTCTAGGAAGCTGGTGTCTATTCTTCTTAGTCAGCTTGTTTAGCTCCCTATAGTCCACACAAAGATGTACTAAGCCATCTGCTTTGGTGGCGAACACCACTGGAGCACCCCATTTCGAGATACTCCTCCTTATAAACCCCTTCTCGAGAAGCTCCTTAACTTGCTTACTGAGATCCTTTCTCTCCATTGGAGCCATGTGTCTAACAGGTAAAGCTACGGGCTTTGCATTATCAACAAGATATATGCGGAAGTCTATTTCTCACTTCGGAGGTAAGCCCTTTACCTCTTCAAAGACATCCGTATATTCTCGGACCACTCTAACCGACTACAAATTCTTAACAGAAGCATCAAGCGACTCTAGATAACTAAGAATAACAACATTCAAGGGATTACAAGAAATTTCTAGAGTGTTGCTGAGCCGAGTCATGAGCCTAACCACTCTCTTCTCACAATCGAGAATGGCACCATTACTTGATAACCAGTCCTTGCCTAAGATCAGTCCATATCCCGAGAAACCCAAAACAAAGGCACTACTACATCTAAATTCAACACTTAGAATAGAAATTTTCAAATCCAAGCAAACCATCAACAAATAAGCCGAGCCCCCAATTGGATTTGAAACAACCAAGGGATCTTCTATCATACTAGTGTCTAGGTGCAGAGATTCTACTAAAGCAGATGAAATAGAGGAGTGTGATGCACCAGAATCAAAGAGAGTGCGAACTTGATGATCATAGAGATATATTAAGCTTTCTACATAAATATTTCTACCTAAGGTTCTCAAGATAGGATTGAGAAGATAAGCAAGATAAAATAAAGCATCTAGGAGAAGAAGTTAAAGATGTACCCCCAGAAGGTCCTGCTTGCGGGCTTTGCCCTTGCTTCTTTGGGCAATTCTTGCTAATATGTCCAGTATCACCACACTGAAAGAATGCTCACATCTTCATCTTCTTCTTTCTACAATCCTGGACTATATGCCCAATAATGCCACAGAAATAACATTTCCTTTTCTCACGTGTCTTGTTAGTATTGTTGTGGTCCTTTCCTCCATGACTATTATCCATCTTCTTGTTCTGTGATTCTTCTGCTTGTTGTTTCACGTAGAGGCGGAGGAGGAGTAAAAGCGTTTGTAGCTAGGGAGTAAGGTCCCCAGACATGCTGAAACGAAAAAGGAAAGTATTCAAGACAAAAGGATAGAGAGATAGTGAATATGGCTTTGGGGAATTATGCCTTTTTAAAAACAATGCTTTTTTCTTGAAAAAGAATGCTTCTTTAAACTTCTTTTTGAAAGTAGTTTCAAAAACTTTTATCTAGTCTGGTAAATCTGGGCTCTGATACCAAGTGAAACACACCACCTCCATTGAGGTCACTCACAAAGGGAATGCCTTAACTTCGATGGAGGTTTATAAGTAAAAGTCATAGATAAAACACAACATAGATATATAAATAAATATATATAAGCAGCGGAAAACAAACAGACTTTTATTTCATAAATACGTGTTCATACAAAACATTTCCATAATTGTCTCATAATAACTTCCAAAACATTACATCATCATTTCTGTCTTGATTATTAAATAAAGAAACATAAAACATAATAAAAGATGCATAAATCCCCATAGAACGTGTCCAAAAGCCATAGCCAAGGAAAGAGAGGCCTAACCATACATCTACTATCTTGAAGCTAGCAAAGAGTCTGACTAAGCTAGGTTGTTTCCTCCCTGTGGACCTGAGGGGGGGGGACGGAAGATAAGAAGACGAAAGAAAAATAGAGTCAGACATAAAGCCTGGTAAGTCTAATGACTCTTCAGTATGAGAATAAGAATAAGAGCATGATCTGGAAATAGGAAAGTATCATAACTAAGATAAAGCATTTTTGAAACGAATATACTATCGCACCTACACTATATCTCTGCACCTACTTGTATTTGTTCCGATTGGCACCCCATGATCGGGGTGAAGTGATCCCCTTTATAAAGATCGGCTCCTACTCGCATAATCATATGTGTCATACGGCCCCCAAGTGATTGTAGATACATATGCTGGTCCCACCATGGGGTGTATCAAGTCCCATGGTGGCGGCCCGACACAATCCTAGAATCCATAGGGTATACTACTAGTGCCCAGTGCCCTGTTTGTCTTCTCCGAAGTGTGTGCACGCCCGCACTCTGTTAGAACCCACACTGTTGCACCAACCGTCGTCGCTTTTGACCGCTTACAATCAGCCCAGTAATCGTGCCCCACCCTGCCTAGTTTCAGGGTACCATGATACCTAATTGGGTTACCGCTAAAATGGGTCCCCGTTACTGGGGTTTTCTAGTCAAACATGTTAAGTGGTTAAGTGTCTATATTTACCTAACCCCACCCACAGTTTAATTAATATGTTGAATTGGTTAAGTGTTTTAGTTAACTTAACCCTACCATCCTGACTTGTCTGTCTTTAGCTTTTTTAAAGCACCAACCACTCACATTAGACAGGTATTGTTACGGTTACTGGATGTGCCGGTCGGTTCCGGGAAGATTTACACCGTAACTCGGTCTAACCTCGGGTCCTTATTGGGCTCAGTGCTTAACCTCTCACATTGGATAGGTATTGTTGTGACTACTGGACAGCCGGGGGGGTCCGGGCAGGTTTACATCACAACTCAATCCAACCTCGGGTTAAGCATACTCGTATTTTCTAAATTTACATATATTTCTTTATTACTTGTTATATGTAAATTTGTTAACAATTTAAATGTTGTGGCCCACTTTCCAAGTTCATCATTTTTAGTATAAGGATTTATACCATTTAAGTGCCACCAATTTTGGCATGTGACAAACATGCCAATACATATAATTTTCATCAATTTATGTCAAGTTTCCTATAATTTCCAATTTTTCCCAACGTTACCCCGTCTAAATATTAGGCTAACCATCTTAGCCTAATTTTTAACATATAATATTAGGCTAAAAAAATTTAGCCTAATTTAGCGTACACAAAATTGGCATAAAGAATTTCATTAACATAAACATGACATTGGTGTAAACTTGGCATTTTCGGCATAGTCAATATGAACATCATAGGTGTGAACTTGCAAAATAGTCAACATGAATATCATAGGTGTGAACTTGCAACGTAAACAAAATCAACATACATATATGTGAACTTGCATTGAAATAGGGATTTAACTAAATAGGTGTCACATGAATTAGCATATGATTTAGACAACATAAGCCTAAACATGTTTAGATCTAGGCATAACATCGAACATCACTAGCATATGACAAGAATATGACATGTCCATAAAAGTATGTATAGTTTTATCACATGTGTGAACTAGATCCAATCTTGTTTACTACTATAACATGAAACTTGTATTGAAATGGATCTTGGCATGGATCCAATTATGAACTTGCAACTTTTGTATAAACATATGAGCATGTATACGAATTTAATCATTTAGGCATAGAGGTTCTATTGTACAGCATATAACTTGTCATAATCACCCAAACATATAGGTGTAGATATGAACCAAATAACTTGTATGTGAATTTGAATAGATCCAATATCAACTAGATTAATCCACAAACATTCTAATGGATCCAACATCAAGTCAATTATACCACAAACGCCCCAATACCATTCACAACACAATCATTACAACACATAGATATGAATTAACACCGTCGTTATACAATAGCATAATTCCATTTCCATTTTACATCGAATCAAGTCTTAATTTTATTCTCATCGAAAAAATCACTATACTTACAACAAAGGACGAACTTGAATTATGAATTCTGAGTTCTGAATTTGCAATGCTTTCCTTTAGGTAAACAAACGTTGTTTGATTCTTATTTTTACTATAGTTTTGTTCGTCTCTAATCTTTCTTCAAGTGGAGGCTACTCTTGGCTTCCTTCCAGTAGCATGACGGCTCTAGCTCTATTTTATTTGTGTGAATTTAGGTTGAGACTAAGGTTGTTTATATAGAATTTCAAAATAATTAGAGCCGTCGATGAAGCTAGAGTTAATCAAGGCCATCCATCTCAAGAGAAGCCAATCAGAAAGTGACAAGTCAGCCCAAGTGACACACCAGAGCTCAGAAATTCGACCAGAAACCCGACCAGGCCAGCCAGGGCCAAACCAGGTCGACTTGGCAGGTCGACCCCCAGGTCGACCACATGGTCGACTTGGTTACCCAGGTCGACCCCCTAGTCGACCTGGGTCTTGGGCGGGAATTTTCCCGCCCAGCCTAGTTTGGGTCCAAATTCGAATTTTGAACTGCATTTTGAACCGTTTGAATTTTAAATTGAATTCTAAAACTTCCGGAGGTCATAACTCCTTCATACGGAGTCCGATTTACGCAAACTCGGACTCTATCTTAAGCATAATTTCGAGACGAGCGCAATGGCGTAACCCATTTCCCTTAATTATTTTGAATTAGAGTTAAATATACTTTAATCTGTTAATTTATTGTTAACAGAAAATTCGGGGTGTTACAATATATTTGAGGCGCCTCGCATTCCAACAACCACACAGGTAAAAAGTATATAAATGTCAGGGCTGGTAGGTCACTGACATCACCCCTAGCTAGAAAGAAACGTCGTGCACTCCTTGGGTCCTTATCCAGTTTTTAACTCATACCGAGGTGTAAGGCTCGCGAATTAACGCCATACACAAAGCTATGTCACATAGGTCGTGCTTTGATCATCAACCACATGACTTTTCTTTTCAATAGAAGACTTGATCATTTGCCACTTAAGCATGCCACACAGGCAATTCAATCCATGCGACTGATATCCATCGATATACAACCTCTGAGCTCGTACGTATCAGAGAAGGGCGTTAAGGAGGAGATTAAATTCTCCGCCGCCAAACAGATGTATATTTAATAGAGATCAATCAACACAGAATAAAATCCAATGTCAGACACACAGCCCATTTACAAGTTTGTTCTAGGTCTGAACGAAACCGGAGGCACTTTCCTCGCATATCCGTTGATCTCCAAGTACATCTGGACGATCTCCAACATATTCCCTCATCTTTGGTGTACAGCCCAATCAAGATTGCCAGGAACCATCCAAACGACGTGAAGACCTCCGGTCTTCAACCACCGTCTTCACCTTCGACATATCGTCGAATTGGTTATTCAGAATGGGTATTAACCCAGCCTTTCGGAATAACCCGCGTATAAAATAAACAAGTGTTACAAAAACACAACATACGCCTCATTCCAATTCAGAATATTCTTTTATTCAAATTTTCACATTCTTAGGGAAAGGTTCCCATTAATTTTATCAAAGATAAATTCTTCTAAAATTATTCTTTAATCTTCTTTGGATATCATTTCAAACCGTATTATGGTCTTCCAAACTAGTCGGGATTAGCGACCCACAACAAAGTAATTATTTATTTTATTTCCCAATCTCAACCTATTCATCCCATGGAGCAAAACTGGTAATACTCCATATCTAACACCAGGGTGTTATCGGTAAATATTAATTACCGTTTCACGTTCAAATCTAATTAAAGATTTAACTATTTCTTTGGAGAAAAACTGGTGTTACTCTATTCTCGATCATTTCAATCTAATTAAAGATTCATTAAAGCTCCACTTAGTTTTAATCTTCTCAAAAATAAATATTATGTCTTTAACTGTGTTAAAGAACCAATGTCATTTAAAACACGGTTCACGATAAACTTAAAAATCAATTCAAATTCAATTCCAATTAAATATTATTTAATTAGTAAACTTCATTAAATCTAAATAGAAAGATTTAATCTTTTTCTCTGTTGGGCTTAAGAACAGTGTTAATGAAGACACCATTCACGACAAACCCAAATCACATTTGATATTAAATACAAGGCTCTGAATAGAAAATATATATCGGCTTATATTCAATATCGAATTCTACGACTAACGAATATCGTATTGGAAATAACGATATAAATATACCTTTCAAATTTCCATAACAATATCTGTATAATCACGAAATCCAACATCAAAATATTCCAAAGACAATTTTGATTCAAATCCATTTCCACTTTATATATAGGATATTCTGATTATTTTTAAAACCACTTCAAATCCACTTTATTTATTTTAAAAATAAATGGAATAATAATTCTAGTTCAAAACTAGATCATTTCGATAAAAATCTATTTTTATCTTTTCAAATTTGGAATTTTTCATCCCAATTCTCCACTAATCATTTCTTATGATTTTACACAAATTATTAATATTTTTAATAATTTTATCAAGGCCCGTACAGTCGGTTTCCATTAACGGCCATCGAACTGCACTTACATCGACCTTTTCCAAATTTGATTTGGACATAATTCCAAATCCAACCGTTAGATTACAAATCTCTAATATTCGTTAGAAAGCTCTTTTCATAAGAACCCAACGGTTCCGGTTTTAGGAGAATCCGATGGCTGGATCTCCCGTAATGTCCATTCGAAGTCAATGGTCGAAATTCACGAATTGCCGCAGCGCGGCGCGTTCTATTCAAGCCATTATATATATAATATATATATATTATATATATTTCGTCGATTTCCTTTTAAAACGTATTTTATAAATCGTTTTAAATTCGTTTTCAAAACGATTTCAACTTCATATTCAATTTCAAATCAAAATCGAATATTTCATATCATTACTATATAAATGTTAATATTTTCAAAACGTTATATTTTGAAATCACTTCTTTTTCTACATTCATTGTAAAAACGAATATAATCGATATAAATATCGTTCGCGTCAAAATGGCGCATATCTAATCAACACGACTTTATATATTTCAATCACTTCGTTTTTCTATTCAACAAATGAATATTTATTCTATTCAACACATGAATCTATATTTTTTTCAACACATAAATATTTATTTTATTCAGCACTTGAATATTATTTATTCTTCTTTCAACACATGAATATTCTGAACACATGAGCATCGTCAACACATGACTATTTTTGTTATTTAATATATTTTATAAAATTATGATAAAGATGTAAATTTTATTGTTTAAAATATTTTACTCAACACATGAATATATATTTTATTCAACACATGAATATACTTTATTCTATTCAACACATGAATATATATTTTATTCAACACATGAATATACTTTATTCTATTCAACACATGAATATATATTTTATAATATTCTTTATTTTCTCAATCGGAATGAGGCCCAATCAATTACCATATATGTAACAACCCGGAAAATACGAGCCAATTTAAAAATTTTAAATTGGTTATTTCAAAGGAATTTGAACAATTGAAATAGAATATTTCAATAAAATATTGAATTAGAAATAGTGTGTCAGTTTGAAATTTTGAATTCAAACTTTGACTGACCGTGCCGGGTGGAAAATATAACGGATTTTAGTGAAACAAAAAATATTTAAATCTGTTTATCAATACCTTTCTAACGAATCTAAAAAATCGAAGTTTCATAGCGGGAATCAAAAGTTATGGCCAAATGAATTTTCAGAAAGGTCGCTATATAGAATATATAACCCTTGAAAATAGACATTTTGCAAACGACCTCGGAATTCGACGAAACCACTTTTTTGGGTCCGGGATGTCAAACTATTGATAGGTTTCAAATTTCATAATTTTTGATGCTAGTATGTGAGCGTGGCAAAGGAAAATATGTTTGGTCAATTTCTGTTAAATTGGATCGACTAGAAAATGGCCATTTTACAAACGATCTCAGAATTCGACGAAATCAGTTTTGTTGGGATCGTATCGTCCCAACATAGCTAGATAAATTTTTCGGGAATTTTTAGAAGTAGTTTGTGGCCCCGGCAAATTAAAATGTACGTTCAAAGTTAAAATTAAATGTTTTGTACTTTAATTTGAAGAATAACTGACTGTAACAGTCGAATTGTCCTACGAAACATATCCCATTGTGTTCGGAATGGGGGTATTTAGCTAGGGACGACAGTTGTTGGGTTTGGATTGGAGTTTGTATGAGACAAGGGGTATTTTCGGATTTTAGAAATTAAATATATATATATAAAAATAAACCCGGCCAATCACATCTTCCCAAATCACTTTCTCTCTCCCCGATCATCAGGCGCGCATGACGGAAATCGATCCCAGACTTCTCTCTTCGATTTCTCTTCCGATTCTCAACGAAATCGAGCGTTCTTGTATCTATTTTGAAGCTTGTTCCTTCCTCTACAAATCCATACCTGTATTGGATTTTATCGTTGTGTAAATCGTGCGAATCACCTCCACAAAGGTAGCGCCTTTGGACCGCCACCGATCTCACCTTAGGCCACCGCAGGGGACCCCACCACCGGCGCCGAGAAGCCTGCACCTCCCTCTTCGACGTCGTGTAGCCCGATCCTCGCATCGCTTCACGGTTTGAGTGCAAATCGAAGACCTAGTTTTGAACCATCGTGAAAGGTGAGTCCTTTATTACATCTGAACTTTGAAAAATCATACCTTTATGGTGTGTTGACGAAATTCGATGAAACAGGAAACATTGTGACCGCAAGGAGGCTCTCTACCACATAGAAGAGACCGCGGATTTTTCTGAGCCATCTACGATTTTTAGCACTCCGAAAACCAATGTGAGAAATATAAATTAAATGAATTTGAATGGAAAATGTCATGTATAAATTATACAAGCGAAGTATAAATTATACACGTGTTGTATACCTCATGTACATGCGTTGTGTAAGCTATATGAGCGAAGTATGAATTATACATGCATAGTATAATTGATATATGTGTTGAAATGCAAGTGAAATATAGAAATAATATATATACACACACACACACTCCCCTCGTCCACAAACCATGGACGATATTTATTGTTGTGAATTGGTGTGAAATATTGGATGAAAAATGCGAATGGTTGAATAATTGTTTGTGGTTGATATTGATTGGTTGTGGTTGAAAAATATCCATTGGTGATTGAAATAAATTGGAAATAATTATGGAAATGAAAATAAAACATGCCGCCTACGTGCGAATTAGATGCATGAATCCCCATTGTCAAAAACCGCGAGGTTTTAAGGTAGAGCGAGGAGCCGTACTAGGGACGGTGTCGGTTTTAACTACCCTGCCGTTATGCTGCCGAAATTTTGAATAATATTCATGTGTTAGAATTATTTTCATATGTTGAAATTATCTTCATGCGTTGAAATTAAAGTCATGTGTCGAAACTATATCCATGTGTGGAAATGCTCATGTGTTGAGAAGTGATGTGTGAAAATTAAATTCATGTGTGAATGAATAAAGTGTTTAAACAATAAAAATCACATTTTTATAATATATATGAAGTATGTAAAATATTCGCCTTATATATAAATAGTTTCAACAATAAAAATTTCATCTTTCTTATATGAACAAACTGTATAAAATATCCATGTGTGGAAATGCTCACGTGTTGAGAAGTGTTTGTGTTGGAAAAGTTCATGTGTTGAATAAAAAGATCGAACAATAAAAATTACATTTTTATTGAAATTATGAAGTGTTAAAAGCATTCATGTGTTGAATAAATATTTTAAAGGATAAAAATGCCATTTTTATCATATATGTGATTTGCTAAAAATATGCGAGCGTTGAAATAAATATTTGTGAAAGAAATATTATTTTTAACACGCATAAGAACTAAATAAAATAGTCATGTGTTGAAATATATTTTAGTTCGCCAAAATTATCATTTTTGAAATGTGAAGTGTTAAAAATAACCACTTGTTCAAATAAATACGCATGAGTTGAAATATTCATTAATTAGCTAATGATAGGATTTTTGCCAATGCATGCAACATTAGAATGAATGGTGTTTTTAAACCAAATTGAAACAAGTATGAAATTGAATGGAAAAGGATAAGTGATAAGAATTGCATATATGTACGTGCATATTTATTGTAACGACCCAGAAAATGTGAACCAATTTAAAAATTTTAAATTGGCTAAAATAATGGATTTTAAATATTTAAAATAAATATTTTAAATTATAGCAATGAAAAGTGAGTTTGAATCGACGTTTGAAAACGAATATAATTAATTCTAATTATAAACAAGGCCTGAAATGGCGCTGCAGTTTCAAAAATTGAATTCAAACTTTGTCGAACTGTACCGGGTGCAAAACAAAACGGATTTGAGTGAAACCAAAAATATTTAAATATGTTAGTGAATACCTTTCTAATGAATCTGAAAAATCGAATTTTCATAGCGGAAAGCAAAAGTTATGGCCAAATGAATTTTCAGAAATGTCGCTATGGAATTTATATAGCCCGTGAAATTGACCATTTTGCATACGACCTCGGAATTCGACGAAACTACTTTTGTTGGATCCGGGATGTGAAGTTATTGCTAGGTTTCAAATTTCATAATTTTTGAAGCTAGTATGTGAGCGTGGCAAAGGAAAACGTGTTTTGGTCAATTATAGTTAAATTGGATCGACCAGAAATGGGCCTTTTTGCAAACGGTCTCAGAATTCGACGAAACTAGTTTTGTTGGGACCGTATCGTCAAAACATAGCCAAATTTATTTTTCTGGAATTTTTCGAATCAGTTTGAGGCCCTGGCAAATTGAAATGTACGTTCAAATTGAATATTGAATGTTTTATATTTTAATTTGAATGGAAACTGACTGAAACATTCGAATGGGCCTACAAAACATATCCCATTGTGTTCGGAATGGGGGCAAAATGCTAGGGACGACAGTCGTTGGGTTTAGATTGGTGGTCGCGTCAGAAAACTCCTTTAAAACCCACCGGCCAATCATATTTTTTTTAAAATAAAAAAAAATAAAAATCCTTTTTCTCTCTCCCCGATCGAAGGCGGAAACCGTTCGAAATCTTCCCCCACATTTTCCGATCAATCCACGCCCAATTAGCTCGTGCCACAGTTGAACTTTTTGAAGATCTTCTTGAGATCTTCAAATCCATATAAAGTTTGGGATTTTTCGTGGCCTGTGGAGAGAGAACCACCTCCCTGAAGTCGTCGACTTCAACCCGCCGCCCCGACCGCCTGGTGCCACCGAGTAGGCCCCCACCACCGCGCGCAGACGCGCCTCTCCCCCCTCTTCGTCGCTGCACTGGCCGACCCTCCTATCGATTCACGGTTTGATCGAAAATTGCAAACCTAGTTTTGAACCTTTCAGCTGAGGTACGGCTTGTTTTATTTTCAACTGTTTTAACACCTTTAAACCGTTGCAAACTTTGAAAAATCATATCTTTTTGCTGTGTTGACGAAATTCAGTGAAACAAGAGACAGTGGACTCGTGTGGACGTCTTCTACATTTTAGAAGAGACCGCATATTTTTCTGAGCCTTCTGCTATTTTTGGTGGAATGGAACCCAATGTGAGATTTTTAATTTATAAACGATATGGAAAACGACGATGTATAAATTATATAGTCGATGTATGAGTTATATAAGCGTTGTACATCTCTTGTATAAGCGTTGTATAAGTTGTACGTTCGATGTATAAGTTATATATGCATTGTAAAAATTATATATGTGTTGAAATAGAAGTGAATTGCTATATATATATATATATATATATATATATATACACGCCCCTCGTCTACAAGCCATGGACGATATTTATTGGTTGTGATTGGTGTGAAAATTGATTGATAGCGAATGGTTGATTGAAATTGTTTGTGGTTGATATTGATTGATTGTGGTTGAAAAATACCCATTTGTGGTTGAGAAATATTTGGTTGAAACCTCATAGGATTAGTTTGTGGAAATGAAATAAATATATACATGCCGCCTGCGTGTGAACTAGATGCATGATCCCCATTTTCAAAAACCGCGAGGTTTTAAGGTAGAGCGAGGAGCCGTACTAGGGACGGTCCCAGTTTTAACTACCCTACCGTTATGCTACCGAAATTTTGTATAATATTCATGTGTTTGAATTATTTTCATTTGCTGAAACTATATTTAGTCGTTGAATAGAAAACCTTCATGTGTTGAATCGATATTCATTCGTTGAATTGAAATTCATGTGTTGAATGGTATTCATGTTTTAAATATAAAAATCACATTTTTATCTATATATATAAACTATAGAAAACCTTCATGTGTTGAATCGATATTCATTCGTTGAATGGTATTCGTGTTTTAAATATAAAAATCACATTTTTATCTATATATATAAACTATAGAAAACCTTCATGTGTTGAATCGATATTCATTCGTTGAATTGAAATTCATGTGTTGAATGGTATTCGTGTTTTAAATATAAAAATCACCTTTTTATCTATTTATATAAACTATAGAAAACCTTCATGTGTTGAATGGATATTCATTCGTTGAATTGAAATTCATGTGTTGAATAGTATTCATATTTTGAAAGAAATTGTTTTATAATAAAAATCCCATTTTTAACATCAATATGAAATGTATAAAATAGTCATGTTTTGAAATAAACTGTTTTATAATAAAAATCCTATTTTTATTACCTATATAAACTATATAAAATAATAGTGTTTTGAAATGAATTGTTTTACAATAAAAATCACATTTTTATTATATACATGAATTGTTAAATATAGTGAAGTGTTGAAATAGAAGACAGTTAGATAAAAATATCATTTTTATCAAATGTATGAAAAGAATGTAGCTTTGAAATCAAAGAATCGATATATATATATATATATAGAATTAAAATATATCGAATAACGACGCTGTAGTTCGTATTTTGAAACCGTGATTTCAAACGATTATACCGGGAGATCCGACCATCGGATTTTCCTGAAATCGCAACCGTTGGGTTCGCCTTGGAAATATCTTTCCAACGGCACCAACTTTGTAAAAATCCAACGGTTGGATTGTCTGGAATGTTTAATTCAAATATGAAGAAAAACAGCGCCAGAAACGATTATATTTATATATATATATATATATATAAAAATATAATTATAATTAATCGAATAACGACGCTGTAGTTCGTATTTTGAAATCGAAACTTCAAACGATTGTACCGGGAGTTCCGACCGTCCGATTTTCCCGAAACTGGAACCGTTGGATTCGTTTTGAAAAGATCTTTCTAATGATGTAAATTTTGTGAAGATCCAATGGTTAGATTTTCAGATATGTGTAAATCAAATCTGAAGAAAAACAGCGCCACGGTCGCGTTATGGCCCGAAGCGCCGTTTTAAATAAATTGGCTATTTTAAAATAAAGAAAAATAACGATAAATCGTTATAAAATATTATAAACGATATTGATGTGATTTAGAAATTAACTGAAGGTTGGCTAAGTCGAATGGTTTCCTGGGTGTTGATCTAATGTTGGTTTCGGCCTTCGGGGTTTATATTTGGGAAATCGTTCTCTTACTGATTGACGGTTAGTGACTAATGAATTAAAATGATGCGTGTATATGTTAGTGTTGCACTTGTTTATTATATACACGAGTAGCTCAGAAAGACAGGGTTTATCCCATTCTGAATAACTAAATCGACGATAAGAAATCGAAGATGAAGACGGTGGTCGAAGACCGGAGATCTTCACCTCGTTTGGATGGTAACCGAGGTCCTGATTGGGAGGCATCCCGAAATATGGATAATTAGTGGTGATCGTCCAGACGTACGTGGTGATCGATGGGTTTGCGAGGTATTTAGTGCCTCCGGTTTCGTTCAGACCCAGAACGGACTTGCAAATGGAAAGTGTGTCTGACATTGGAATTTATTCGGTGTGATTGATAGCCATCAGTTGCACGGTGTGAATTGCCTGTGTGGCATGCTAAGATGCAGTGATCAGGGCTTCTGTTGAAAAGCAAAGTCTTGTGGTGATGATCAAAGCCCCGCCCGTGTGGCGTAGCTTTGTGTATAACGTAAATTCGGGAGCCTCACACCCCGGTATGAACCAGAAACGGGAGAAAGGACCTCAGGGAGGGCCTGCGTTTCCTCCTAGCTAGAAGTGGCGTCAGTGGTTTTACACGCCCTGACGAGTTTGACTTATGTGGTTGTTGCTGTTGCGAGGCGCCTCAGTTAGATCGGACGATCCGGGTCCGATGGAGTCATTCGTTGGCTCGCTTACGCCCCAAAGGGCGGGGAAACGTAGTGTTCAGGCATTTTAATCCACTCCGTGTGGACCGGCCCTGACGATCCAAGGGTCGATGCGTTCTGATCCAGAGACTCGGGCTAGGCAGTCTCGAATTCGGTAAGGACTATCTTTTGCCTTGGTTCATGACGGAAATCCAATTTCCAATTACGTGATTGTGCGGTTTTGATTGTATATACATATGGCGACATGATATATGGTACCCATGCCATCTATGATTGATAGTTATGATTCGAAGTTGTTTTGAAACATGTAAACACTAGTAATAATATCAATTGCTTTTGTTTTATTCGTATCAATCATATTTTGGCCATTATAAGGTAAAACTCTATCCTCCGGTTTGCGTTGCATTGTGTGATGGGAACTGAGTCTTATAATGGCTTCATTTTTATAAAAAGCATTGCGATGTTTAAAAGAAAGATTTGTTTTTAAAGCACTGGCAATCCAAGGGAATAAACCCGTTCCACGAAAGTGGCGTGGTCCTGTGATTAGCCATATTATAAATGTGTTGAGTAGATTTCTCATACCAGTCCCATGACTGACTCGTAGTTTGTTTCACTTTCAAACTCGGGTGCCCCTTTTTCTACACGGGCAGCCTTGTATTCAGGTTTAGCTGGTTCTTTCTAGATAGCTGGAGCTGAAGATGGATTCTATCATTTATCTCTTTTTATGCTGTTCAGCTCCTATTGTACATTATGTTTGTTTTGCGCTGTAGACATATATGTATAGCTGAACTGTATTTGTACTAAGTATGATCCTGTATACTGTGTAACTCTGATGATTACTTTTATCCAGTATATTCTATTGTTCATTATCTGGTGTATTTATTTATTTCTGTTCTGCTATTATCTGTTTCTGTGTTATATTCCAAGGATTACCCTTGCCACCGTCAGTACGGGGTTTGGGGTCGTCTCATTTGGTATCAGAGCTTTGGTTAAGCTTAGTTCTGGAATATAACATATTAACGAACTCGTCAGAAATAGAACCAGTAGTGTTCTAGGACGGGTAACTCTATACAGATAGGATCAGTAATATCCAAGTATAAGTAAAGTAGAATGAAAATACATCCCAGTAGACACATTTACATTGAAGTATTTGTCTCTATATTTTGAAATATCTTTCCTGTCGACCTGACACTTTGTCTGCTAATTGCAGACGCACTAGAAAATGAGTGACAGGAACAGAAGAAATAATCGTATGGCTCGACCAGCTAATGAGCCAGTTGTGCTCCCACAGCCGAATCAGATATAGAAGTTCTATTCAAGAGATTTCGAAATCTGGGTGGATCGCCATTCTTAGGCAAAGAGTCCATTATGGAAACACAAGCTTGGATTCGTTCTACAGAGAAAATCTTTGAGGGTTTAAAGCTGAGAGACGATCAGAAAAGATTACTGGCGTCTTGGGCACTCAAAGAAGAAGCTTTGTTTTGGTGGGATTCAGTTATTAAAGATAATCTAGAAGGTGATATCACCTGGGACAGATTCAAAGTAATTTTCTTAGAAAGATTTACTCCTCCCGAAGCAACCGAGCGATTATGTGATAAATTTTCTTATTTGATACAAGGTGATATGACCATCCCAAAATATCATAAGAAATTCAACGAACTTTCTCACTTTGCTCCTCATCTGATTCAAGATCCAAAGAGGAAGAATCTGAGATTTATTTATGGCCTGCAAAGAAAATATCAGAACAGTGTAATGAGGAATGTGAAGCTCCCCTTTTCTGAAATGATATACATGGCTTACCAGTATGAAGGTCTCGACAAGAAAGGTATGTTGCCTTACGAAGAAGAGGTCAGCTCTAGTAAGAAAGTTGAGTCTAAAACTGATCGTCCGGAGGCCAGTACGATGTCTGAGGTCAGTAAGAAGCCCAATGTAAATCGAGAAAGGGCCAGATCTGAAAAGGAACCAGCAACGATGGCCACCTGTTCTAACTGCAGGAAACCAAGACATTTTACCAGGAATTGTAAAACCTCGAAGAAACGAAAGAAGGGGTTTAAACCCGATAACCAGTTTCGAGAGAATAGAAAATGTTGTCAATGTCATCGGATTGGCCATCTTGAAAAGGATTGCAGGCAATTTAAGAAATCCAAAGCATTACATATAAATGAAGTAGCAGAAGCGTCTGAGCCCTCAGCTATTAAAGAAAGGCCAGATGTTTTAGAAGGCATGCTAACTGTCAAAGACATCCCAGTTAAAGTACTATTTGACACTAGTGCATCACGCAGCTTCATTGCCAAGAATGCAACTAAGAAACTGGATTTGAATTTGAAGAAGCTCCAGGAACCAATGACTGTCCAGAATCCGGTTGGGGGTTCCATTGATCTCAGTTGGGTTTGTGGAGTGCCGGTTTCTTTCTCTCGTTATCGGTTTCCTACCATCGCGGTCGTCATGAATTTTAAAGAGTTTGATCTTATCTTGGGGTTAGACTGGTTGACCAAATATGAAGCTGAAGTTAAATGCGTCGATAGAGTCGTAAAGGCGAAGATTAAATCAGGTGATTATATAACCATTCCCTGTGAAGGTCAGAATGCTAATAGAAAAGACTTCTGGGCAGCTCTCGATGTTTCTCCAGCCCAAATGGAAAATGTCCCTGAAGTCACGGAGAATATTCCCGACCTAGTGAAAGATATTCCTATCGTCAAAAACTATGCGGATGTGTTCGAGGAAGTTGTTCGCTTACCTCCGCAAAGAGAAATAGATTTCAAGATCGCTTTGATTCCGAATGCAAGGCCGGTAGTTCATGCTATCCGAAGAATGTCCTTGAAGGAGAAAGAAGAACTTGACAATCAAACACGACAGCTAGTATGGAAGGGTCTGATCAGGCCTAGTTTCTCTGATTGGGAAGCAGCAGTTGTATTTATCCCAAAATCTGTCGGTACTCTACGTCTATGTGTGGATTATCGTGATTTGAACAAGCAGACCATAAAGAACAAATATCCATTGCCGCAGATTGATGATTTGTTGGATCGATTAAATGGCGCACAAGTATTTTCACGAATGGACCTAGCTACGGATTTCCATCAACTTCGAATTGCCGAAGATTGTGTTCCAATGACAGCATTCAGAGGTCCCGACTTATTCTACGAGTGGTTAGTAATGTCGTTCAGCTTATGTAACACTCCAGCTTACTTCGTCGATCTGATGAATAGAGTGTTCAGAGGGGTTTTGAATAAATTTGTTATGGTTTTCATTGACGATATTCTAATCTTCTCTAAATCAAAGGCCGAACACGAAAAGCATTTGGAACAGGTTCAGGAAATCCTCAGAAGGAATGTGTTGAAAGCAAAGTTTTCCAAATGTATATTCTGTCAAGAAAAAGTCAAATTTCTGGGCCACGTTGTATCGAAAGAAGGAATTGCTATGGATCCAAGTAAAATCACAGCTACTCAGAATTGGAAACAGCCCAGTACCCCCACTGAAGTCCGTAGTTTTCTCGGATTGGCTAGCTATTACCGGAAGTTCGTTAAAAACTTTTCGAAGATATCTGGCCACTTAACGAAGCTTACAAAGAAGCACTCTAAATTCAAATGGACTCCCGAGAGTGAAGAGGCTTTTGAAGAGCTAAAGTTGAGATTAACAACTACTCCAGTGTTAACCATCATCGATGGCAACCAGAATTTGAACGTCTGGACTGATGCTTCTAGAGAAGGCCTTGGCGCAGTGTTAATGCAAAGGGGTCAAGTGATTGCTTATGCTAGCCGTCAGCTGAAGCCGCACGAGAATAACTACGCCACTCATGATCTTGAGTTATTGGCGATAGTATTCGCCTTGAAAATCTGGAGACACTATCTTCTGGGTGAGAGATTTGAACTGTTTACAGATCACCAGTCGTTAAAGTATCTGTTCACTCAGAAAGACTTGAATCTGAGGCAGCAATGTTGGCTGGAGTTTCTTGCAGCATATGACTTTGAAATTATATAATTACTAGTGTTTACATGTTTCAAAACAACTTCGAATCATAACTATCAATCATAGACGGCATGAGTACCATATATCATGTCGCCATATGTATATACAATCAAAACCGCATAGTCACGTAATTGGAAATTGGATTTCCGTCATGAACCAAGGCAAAAGATAGTCCTTACCGAATTCGAGACTGCCTAGCCCAAGTCTCAGGATCAGAACGCATCGACCCTTGGATCGTCAGGGCCGGTCCACACGGAGTGGATTAAAATGCCTGAACACTACGTTTCCCCGCCCTTTGGGGCGTAAGCGAGCCAACGAATGACTCCATCGGACCCGGATCGTCCGATCTAACTGAGGCGCCTCACAACAGCAACAACCACATAAGTCAAACTCGTTAGGGCATGTAAAACCACTGACGCCACTTCTAGCTAGGAGGAAACGCAGGCCCTCCCTGAGGTCCTTTCTCCCGTTTCTGGTTCATACCGAGGTGTGAGGCTCGCGAATTTACGTTATACACAAAGCTACGCCACACTGGCGGGGCTTTGATCATCACCACAAGACTTTTCTTTTCAACAGAAGCCCTGATCACTGCATCTTAGCATGCCACACAGGCAATTCACACCGTGCAACTGATGGCTATCAATCACACCGAATAAATTCCAATGTCAGACACACTTTCCATTTGCAAGTCCGTTCTGGGTCTGAACGAAACCGGAGGCACTAAATACCTCGCAAACCCATCGATCACCACGTACGTCTGGACGATTACCACTCATTATCCATATTTCGGGATGCCTCCCAATCAGGACCTCGGTTACCATCCAAACGAGGTGAAGATCTCCGGTCTTCGACCACCGTCTTCATCTTCGATTTCTTATCGTCGATTTAGTTATTCAGAATGGGATAAACCCGGTCTTTCTGAGCAACTCGTGTATATAATAAACAAGTGCAACACTAACATATTCACGCATCAATTTAATTCATTAGTCACTAACTGTCAATCAGTAAGAGAAAGATTTCCCAAATATTAACCCCGAAGGCCGAAACCAACATCAGATCAACACCCAGGAAACCATTCGACTTAGCCAACCTTTAGTTAATTCCTAAATCACATCAATATCATTTATAATATTTTATAACGATTTATCGCTATTTTTATTTATTTTAAAATAGCCAATTTATTTAAAACATCGCTTCGGGCCATAACGCGACCGTGGCGCTGTTTTTCTTCAGATTTGATTTACTCATATCTGAAAATCTTACCGTTGGATCATCACAAAATTTACATCATTAGAAAGATATTTTCAAAACGAATCCAACGGTTCCAGTTTCGGGAAAATCCGACGGTCGGATCTCCCGGTACAATCGTTTGAAGTTTCGATTTCAAAATACGAACTACAGCATCGTTATTCGATTAATTATAATTATATATATATATATATAATCGTTTCTGGCGCTGTTTTTCTTCAGATTTGAATTAAACATTCCAGACAATCCAACCGTTGGATTTTTACAAAGTTGGCGTCATTGGAAAGATATTTCCAAGGCGAACCCAACAGTTGCGATTTCAGGAAAATCCGATGGTCGGATCTCCCGGTATAATCGTTTGAAATCACGGTTTCAAAATACGAAGTGCAGTATCGTTATTCGATATATTTTAATTCTATTTATATATATATATATCTATTCTTTGATTTCAAAGCTACATTCTTTTCATAAATTTGATAAAAATGATATTTTTATCTAACTGTCTTCTATTTCAACACTTCACTATATTTAACAATTCATGTATATAATAAAAATGTGATTTTTATTGTAAAACAATTCATTTCAAAACACTATTATTTTATATAGTTTATACAGGTAATAAAAATAGGATTTTTATTATAAAACAATCTATTTCAAAACACGACTATTTTATACATTTCATATTGATGTTAAAAATGGGATTTTTATTATAAAACAATTTCTTTCAAAATATGAATACCATTCAACACATGAATTTCAATTCAACGAATGAATATCGATTCAACACATAAAGGTTTTCTATAGTTTATATAAATAGATAAAAAGGTGATTTTTATATTTAAAACACGAATACCATTCAACACATGAATTTCAATTCAACGAATGAATATCGATTCAACACATGAAGGTTTTCTATAGTTTATATATATAGATAAAAATGTGATTTTTATATTTAAAACACGAATACCATTCAACACATGAATTTCAATTCAACGAATGAATATTCATTCAACACATGAAGGTTTCCTATAGTTTATATATATAGATAAAAATGTGATTTTTATATTTAAAACACGAATACCATTCAACACATGAATTTCAATTCAACGAATGAATATCGATTCAACACATGAAGGTTTTCTATTCAACGACTAAATATAGTTTCAGCAAATGAAAATAATTCAAACACATGAATATTATTCAAAATTTCGGCAGCATAACGGTAGGGTAGTTAAAACCGGGACCGTCCCTAGTACGGCTCCTCGCTCTACCTTACAACCTCACGGTTTTTGACAATGGGGATCATGCATCTAGTTCGCACGCAGGCGGCATGTATATATTTATTTCATTTCCACAAACTAATCCTTTGTGGTTTCAACCAAATATTTCTCAACCACAAATGGGTATTTTTCAACCACAATCAATCAATATCAGCCAGAAACAATTTCAATCAACCATTCGCTATCAATCAATTTTCACACCAATCACAACCAATAAATATCGTCCACGGTTTGTGGACGAGGGCATATATATATAGCAATTCACTTCTATTTCAACACATATATAATTTTTACAACGCATATATAACTTATACATCGAACGTACAACTTATACAACGCTAATACAAGAGGTGTGCAACGCTTATATAACTCATACATCGACTATAAAATTTATACATCGCCGTTTTCCATATCGTTTATAAATTAGAAATCTCACATTGGGTTCCACTCCACCAAAAATAGCAGAAGGCTCAAAAAATATGCGGTCTCTTCTAAAATGTAGAAGATGTCCACACGAGTCCACTGTCTCTTGTTTCACTGAATTTCGTCAACATAGCAAAAAGATATGATTTTTCAAAGTTTGCAACGGTTTAATAGTGTTAAAACAGTTGAAAATAAAACAAGCCGTACCTCAGCTGAAAGGTTCAAAACTAGGTTTGCAATTTTCGATCAAACCGTGAATCGATAGGAGGATCAGCCAGTGCAGCGACGAAGAGGGGGGAGACGCGCGTCTGCACGCGGTGGGTGGGGCCCACTCGGTGGCGCCAGGCGGTCGGGGCGGCGGGTTGAAGTTGACGACTTCAGGGAGGTGTTTCTCTCTCCACAGGCCACGAAAAATCCCAAACTTTATATGGATTTGAAGATCTCGAGAAGATCTTCAAAAAGTTCAACTGTGGCACGAGCTAATTCGGCGTGGATTGATTGGAAAATGAGGGGGAAGATTTCGAACGGTTTCCGCCTTCGATCGGGGAGAGAGAAAAAGGATTTTTCTTTTTTTTATTTTTTAAAAAATATGATTGGCCGGTGGGTTTAAAAGGGGTTTTCTGACGCGAGCACCAATCTAAACCCAACGACTGTTGCCCCTAGTGTTTTGCCCCCATTTCGAACACAATGGGATATGTTTCGTAGGCCCATTCGACTGTTTCAGTTAGTTTCCATTCTAATTAAAATATAAAACATTCAATATTCAATTTGAACGTACATTTCAATTTGCTAGGGCCACAAACTGATTCAAAAAATTCCAGAAAAATAAATCTGGCTATGTTTTGACGATTTGGACCCAACAAAACTAGTTCCGTCGAATTCTGAGACCGGTTGCAAAAAGGCCCATTTCTGGTCGATCCAATTTAACTGTAATTGACCCAAACACGTTTTCCTTTGCCACGCTCACATACTAGCTTCAAAAATTATGAAATTTGAAAGCTAGCAATAACTTCACATCCCGGATCCAACAAAAGTGGTTTCGTCGAATTCCGAGGTCGTATGCAAAATGGCCAATTTCACAGGCTATATAAATTCCATAGCGACCTTTCTGAAAATTCATTTGGCCATAACTTTTGCTTTCCGCTATGAAAATTCGATTTTTCAGATTCGTTAGAAAGGTATTCACTAACAGATTTAAATATTTTTGGTTTCACTAAAATCCGTTTTGTTTTGCACCCGGTACAGTCCGACAAAGTTTGAATTCAATTTTTGAAACTGCAGCGCCATTTCAGGCCTTGTTTATAATTAGAATTAATTATATTCGTTTTCAAACGTCAATTCAAACTCACTTTTCATTGCTATAATTTAAAATATTTAGTTTAAATATTTAAAATCCATTATTTTAGCCAATTTAAAAATTTTAAATTGGTTCAGATTTTCGGGGTCATTACAATCTCCTCCACTTAAAACTTTTCGTCCCCGAAAAGGAACAAAGTCGAAAGTGGTTTGATTAATCAACTCTATGTCCAATCTGGCTTCAATTCTCCAACTTTTCAATTTCTGAGAATTTTCAAATCCTTCAAAAATTTGGCTAACACCCGGAATTTTCGAAAAATTTCGCTATAACCTCCTTTGTACGGGGAGGGGTTTGGAAATTTATTGGGCCGTATTAGGTACCCAATAAATCCTAATAAGCATACACATATTTATAGTGATATATTCTGGTGTTTACAGGGGAGCGTGTATTGATAATAACTCCAGAGAATAAATTCTCGTCACCCTGTCAAAGCCTGAGGGAGTGTGTATTTTAAATGCTCCAGAGAATAAATCCTCGTCACCTCGTCCCGTGTGGGAAATAAATAGTCCATGTGCCGTATCTAATAACTAGAGAGACGTGGTTATTGTCAACTCCAGACCCGTATGAGGTTTTGTTTTTGTTTTATTCGTATCAATCATATTTTGGCCATTATAAGGTAAAACTCTATCCTCCGGTTTGCGTTGCATTGTGTGATGGGAACTGAGTCTTATAATGGCTTCATTTTTATAAAAAGCATTGCGATGTTTAAAAGAAAGATTTGTTTTTAAAGCACTGGCAATCCAATGGAGTAAACCCGTTGCACGAAAGTGGCGTGGTCCTGTGATTAGCCATATTATAAATGTGTTGAGTAGATTTCTCATACCAGTCCCATGACTGACTCGTAGTTTGTTTCACTTTCAAACTCGGGTGCCCCTTTTTCTACACGGGCAGCCTTGTATTCAGGTTTAGCTGGTTCTTTCTGGATAGCTGGAGCTGAAGATGGATTCTATCATTTGTCTCTTTTTATGCTGTTCAGCTCCTATTGTACATTATGTTTGTTTTCCGCTGTAGACATATATGTATAGCTGAACTGTATTTGTACCAAGTATGATCCTGTATACTGTGTAACTTTGATGATTACTTTTATCCAGTATATTCTATTGTTCATTATCTGGTGTATTTATTTATTTTTGTTCTGCTATTATGTGTTTCTGTCTTATATTCCAAGGATTACCCTTGCCACCGTCAGTAACGGGTTTGGGGTCGTCTCATTTATTGAACAGGTTATAACAAAGAGGCTAGAGAAGAGGAATAAAATTTTGTGCCCGACAAATAGGTACACATTTGCTGTTTTGTTTGGGTGATGATTTTATGAGCCTGTTGGCTAGCCGCTTGGCTTTTTCTTTTTCTTTTTGAGATGAGACGCCCGTGTGGCTATTTTGGAATTTTCCCAGCCCCTCCCGTACAAAGGAGGTTATGGCGAAATTTTCCAAAGTTTAAAGGCGTTAGTGAAATATTTAAAGTGAAGACGATATAGGAATTTTTGAATGAACTATATTTATATAAATATATAAATATAAATAAAATTAAAACTAATCGTGGCCGTGTAGTTCGTGTTTTGAAACCGTGATTTCAAACGACTAGTGCGGGGAATCCGACCATTGGATTTTCCTGAAACCGCAACCCTTGGGTTCAACTTGGAAATATCTTTCCAACGGCACCAACTTTGTAAAGATCTGACGGTTGGATTGTCTGGAATGTTTAATTCAAATCTGATGAAAAACAGCGCCAGAAATGATTATATATATATATATATAATTAAATTAAATCGAATAACGACGCTGCAGTTCGTAATTTGAAATCGTAACTTCAAACGATTAGTGTGGAAGATCTGACCGTCGGATTTTCCCAAAACTGAAACCGTTAGATTCGTTTTGAAATGATCTTTCTAATGATATAAAATTTGTGAAGATCCAACGGTTAGATTTTCATATATGTGTAAAACAAATTTAGTGAATAATAGCGCCAATGCCTCGGCACGACCTGAAATGTCGTTTAATTAAATATGGCCGTTTTAAATAAATAAAAATGGCGATATATCGTTATAAAATACTGTAGACGATATAGAGTGGAAATAAACCAATTTTGTTGTGTTTGCTTAATATGTGATGGTTGAATGTGTTTAACATGAAAATTATACTAAGGAACTGAAATGTGAATGTTGAATAGTTTAACCATGTGAAAAATTGATTTGAAAATATAAATATACGTGGGTTATTTGAAAAGGCCGAGTTCGTTCTCATTTCAAATAATCGATCGACGTTGAGAAGTTGAAGAGTCGAAGACGGTTGAAGACCGACGATCTTCACATTGGATGGATGGGCGCTACTGATGCTCGTGATTGGGAGTAGCTACCTTGAAGGAGCTGAGGTAGTAGCCGTCCAGACATATTGTTGATTGTGCGGATATGCGAGGAATTGGTGCCTCCAGTTTTGTTCAAACCCAGAACGAACTTGTAAATGGACTGTGTGACTGACATTGGATTTTGTTCCGTGCTGATTGATCTCTGTTAAATATATATCTATTTGGCGGCGGAGAATAAATTCTCTTGCTTAACGCCCTTCTCTGAGACGTACGAGCTCAGAGGTTATGTATTGATAGAAATCAGTCGCATGGAGTGGATTACCTGTGTGGCACGCCTAAGTGGCATATGATCAAGGCTTCTGTTGCAAAGCAAACTCTTGTGGTTGATGATCAAAGCACAGCCTGTGTGGCATAGCTTTGTGTATAACATGAATTCGCGAGCCTCACATCCCGGTATGAGTCAAAAACGGGAGACGGACCGCTGGGAGAGCACGACCTTTCTTTCTAGCTATGATGGTGTCAGTGACCTACCAGCCCTGACATTTATATCTACTTTTCACCTATGTGGTTGTTGGAATGCGAGGCGCCTCGGTTATAGGTCTGTAAGGACCGGGAAACGTGTGTTCAGGAATAACTAATCCTCAAAAGTAAGAGAGGACTGGCCCAGCCGATTCCAGGGACCGTTGTGTGCGATCCTGGGACATTTGCTAGAGTTTCTCGAACGGAGAGGAGCTTGCCCCTTGCCTCGACTCATGATGGAATCCAATTTCCAATATGAAATTTCGGATGTGATTGTATTACTAGTATGGCGACATGATATATGGTACCCATGCCGTCTAGGATTGATATTTATGATTGAAATCGCTTTTGAAACATATATGCACTAGTAATAATATCAAACACTATTGTTTTATACGTATGAAGCATTTTCGGCCATTATAAGGTAAAACTCTATCCTTCGGCTTGCGTTGCATTGTGTGATGGGACCTGAGTCTTATAATGGCTTCATTTTATAAAAAGCATTGCGATGATTTAATCATTTACTTTATTTCATGCACTAGCACTCATTGGAGTAAACCTGTTCCGCGAAAGTGGCGTGGTCCTTTGATTTGCCTTATTATTGTTGTTTAATAAGTTAAGTAGATTTCTCATACTAGTCCCATGACTGACTCATAGTTTGTTTCACCATGCAAACTCGGGTGCCCTCATTTTCACACGGGCAGCCTAGTTACAGGTATCTGATGCACTTTTGGCTCATGGCGAGGCTTGACTACACCACGCTGACTTTGACTCTTTCCGCCATTATTGTATATGTATTATGATTCTGCCACTGGCGATGTAGACTGATGTTTATTTTGTGTACTCTTTATGTATGATTCCGCCTCTGGCGATGATGACTGATTATGTATTATTATGCACTAAGTTGTATCCTGCACTGTGCTCTCTGATGTGGTGATATCTATATGATTCCGCTGTCATATGTGTGTAAATTATTCTATTTCTCGTTTATGCTATTATCCGTGATCTGCTAATGATGATTAATGTGTTATATTCCAATGATTATCCTTAACACCATGTCACGGGGTTTTGGGATCGTCACAATATAATGTTAATTATATGGATTCCATACAACACATGTATATAATAGCAACGATAAATAATCAACCATCATCCAAAGTGAACCACACAACTACATAAGCATTAAATATAACTAATTAACGCTCATACAGTATGTCAATCAAACAATCGACATACCACTAAACAATTGGGATTAGTGTACGTCAAATATCATCCCGACACCCGTGTGGGGTTTCAATCCACAAACACTGAATATTATTTGTGCAGTTGGGCGATGTGTAAAATTTATCGTCCCAATCAATATCCTTCAAATAGATGTACATAAACAAACCGTCCGGTTTGTAAACATTCACGTTAAAAATTATATTTTTAACAATAAATAATTTATTTCAACAAATGAACGTTTTATTATCCATCTCACATCAACATCACAAACAAACTTCACAACACATCAAACAAGCATACAAGTCGTCCATGGTATGTGAACGACGGGTGTCAGGTGCTGCTAAGCACCGTCTGCATCCTAGTATATATTTTTAACTAGAAAACAAGATTTAAAGTGAGAAGTTCTCACCGACTAGCTAAACCAAACGCCGCGACTCTTCTTATTTAGAAATCTTCGTCGTGCTCGCCTTTTGTCACTTTCGTCGTCCGTAGCCACTACTTATATATAAAAATCACATTTTTATATCGTTGCTATATATATAAAAATTACATTTTTATACTGCTACTATACGGATAAAAATTCTATTTTTATACCGCTACTATATATATAAAAATTCTATTTTTACACCGCTACTATATAGATAAAAATTCTATTTTTACACCACTACTATATAGATAAAAATTCTATTTTTACACCACTACTATATAGATAAAAATTCTATTTTTATAACGGTGTTCATATAATAGAGATCATATTTTTACCACTTTAACTTCATAATAAAAACTATAGTTTTATATCGCCCTTCTTCTAATAAAGATTATACTTTTATATCCACTACATGATAAAGGTCGAATTTTTCTTTAGCTTCACATATAAAAATCATAACTTTAATCAAATAAAAATCAAATCTTTTTGTTATTAAAAATATAAACTTCTTATGAACATATAAAAATTATATTTTCACTTCGCCATTTTAACAATAAAAATCGAATCTTTATATACACTACTTCATGACAAAATCAAATCTTTATCTAATATAAAAATCTAATTTTTAACTCGCCTTTCCTACTATAAAAATATATAATCTTTTCTATATTTCAAAATCAAATCCCTTTTGTATTTAAAAATCTAAACTTTTATAATCTAAAAACCTAATATCTTACCTCATAAAGATATAATCTTTTTCCCCACAAAGATCTAATATTTCTATTTATATTATATATAAAACCTGATTTATAATAATAATTAATATATATATAATGAAACGACCCGAACTTCCCCGGTAAGGAAAGCCCGGATTGAGTTGAGAACAAGCCACATCGGGACGCAAACAGAAGAATATTTCATTTTTAATTATAACAATTCCATCAGAATACAAGTATATACAGAGTATAAATCAATATTACACATTCACTACATATCAGAGATTGCAATACATTGCTGCAGCGGAAAAATAATAGAATACAAAACTGAAAGAGATATACGGATACAGAGCTTTCCGGATATCATTCCAGCTGTAAACCAAGTTCCTGTGAATATAAATCTGCAAAACCAAAACTACTAGCTGTCCATGTCAAAATAAGGGCACCCAGAGTTTAGGTTAAAACAATAAACTCCAGGTCAGTCATGGGACTGGTGTGAGAACTAAAACAGTTATTAATCTTTATTTTAAAGTTAGGTAAATCAAGGGACCATGCCGTATAACACGGAACGGTTTTCCTCCCAAGAATACCAGTGCATAAAACAACAGCGCAATGCTAAATAAAGAAAAATGAAGCTATTATAAGACCCAGGTCCCATCACAAAATGCAACATAAGCCGGAGGATAGGGTTTTACCTTATAATAGCCAAAGCATGCTTGATACATTAAAAACAAATCATTTGAAACTATTATAAGTGTATAGTGTCAAAACAATTTCAATCATAAATATCATTCATAGACGACATGGGTACTATATATCATGTCGCCATACTAGGCTCTACAATCAAAACCGCACATGTCACGTATTGGAAGTTGGGTTTCCCTCTGTGAACCGAGGCAAAAGATAGTCCTCTACCGATTCGAGACAATCTAGCCCATGTCTTAGGACCCAGACACAGGTGAGCCCTTGGATCGTCAGGGCTGGTCCACCGATGTGGAATAAAATGCCTGAACACTGCGTTTCCCCACCCTTTGGGACGTAAATGAGCCCAGTGGCTCCATCGGCTCCACATAGTCACCGATATATCCGAGGCGCCTCACAACAGCAACAACCACATAAGTCAAACTCGTCAGGACGTGTAAAACCACTGACGCCACTTCTAGCTAGAAGGAAACGCATGCCCTCCCTGATGTCCTCTCCCGTTTCTGGTTCACAACTGGGGCGTGAGGCTCGCGAATCAACGCTACACAAAGCTATGCCACACAGGCCGTGCTTTAATCATCAACCACAAGACTCTGCTTTTCAACAGAAGCCTTGATCATATTTCCACTTAGGCATGCCACACAGGCAATTCACTCCATGCGTTTGATATCCATCAATATATAACCTCTGAGCTCGTACGTCTTAGAGAAGGGCGTTAAGCAAGAGAATAAATTTTCCGCCGCCAAACAGATATATATTTAATAGAAATCAATCACACAGAATAAAATCCAATGTCAGACACACAGTCCATTTACAAGCCCGTTCTGGGTCTGAACGAAAATAGAGGCACCTTGTACCTCGCATATCCATCGATCTCCAAGTACGTCTGGACGACCACTAACTGATTCCCTCCTCTTGGGTGTACGGCCCAATCAAGATCATCAGTAATCACCCAAACGACGTGAAGACCTCCGGTCTTCAACCACCGTCTTCATCTTCGACACCACGTCGAATCAGTTATTCAGAATGGGATAAACCCGGTCTTTCTGAATAACTCGCGTATATCATAAACAAGTGTTACACAAACACAACATACGCCTCATTCCAATTAAGAATATTCTTTTATTCAAATATTCTTATACTTTGGGAAAGGTTCCCATTAATTTTATCAAAGATAAATTCTTTAAATTTATTCTTTAGAATTTTGAAACCTAGCAATAACTTGACATCACGGATCCAACAAAAGTGGTTTCGTCAAAAACCGAGGTCGTTTGTAAAATTTTCATTTTAAGGGCCAGAATTCCACAGCGACTATTCTGAATTTTCAACTGGACATATCTTTTTATCCCCGCTATGAAATTTCAATTTTTCGGATTCATTGGAAGGATATTCTCAAATAAATTCTAATATTTTTGGTCTCGCCAAAATCCGGTTTATTTTGAATCCTGTACATTCATTTAAACTTTGAAATCGAATTTTCGAACTACCGCGCCATTTTCAATTCCCTTTATAATTATAAATAAATATTTCTATTCTAATGATGATCTATATAAATATATACGTTCCAATTCCATTCAAAATAAAGTTCTCATCGCTATTATTTAAAATAATCCATTTTAAATATTCAAAATTCATCAAAATTGCCAAAAAAAAATTAAATTGGCTCAGAATTTCTGGGTTATTACATATAAATTGATTTTACGATATGTTTTAAATTAAAACAAAAACTGATTTATAAAAACTGATTTAAATTTATATTTACCTAGATTAAAACAAACAAAGAAAACAAAATTCAATAAACCAAAACCTCACAGCGTTTAGAAGGGGGAGAAACTTCACTTCGGAGGCTGGAGGAGGGGGAGCAAGGTGCTGCGGTGCCAAGGGAGGTGGGTGGTGGAACGCGCTGAGCGCGGCGGCGAGTGGAAGGGGGGAGGCTTTGGGTGCTCAGGGGGCTGGAGGATGTCGAATTGAAGAGCAGAGGGAAGGGAAGAGACGAAGGGGAGGGAGTTGAACAGCGGCGGCCGCCCGAGATGGCGCGGCGGGGCCACGAGGAGGAAGGGCGACGGAAAATTTAGGGGGGCAGCGGGTTCTTTTTCTATATTAGGGAAGGCGCGATATAATGAAGAGTTAGGGCTTAGGAATTAAAATATATTTATAGTTTATAGATTATTAATATTTTATTCCATGAAAGTTGACTTTATATTTGAACTCTGAACGAGGCCCAACGACTGTCGTCCCTAGTGTATTATCCCCATTCCGAACACAATGGGATATGTTTCGTAAGCTGATTCAATTGTTTCAATCAGTTTCCGTCAAAATCAAAATATAAATCTATATATTGAATTTGAACGCGCATTTCATTTTACCGGGGCCACATACTAACTAGAAAAATTCCCGAAAAATATTTTCTAGCTTCGTATTGACGATACGGTCTTAACAAAAACAATTTCGTCAAATTCGGAGACCGTTTGAAAAATGGCCATTTTCTGGTCGATCGAAATTGACTGAAACTGTCAAAACACGTTTTACTTTGTCACGCTCACATATTGATTCGAAAAATTACGAATTTTGAAACCTAGCAATAATTTGACATCACGGATCCAACAAAAGTGGTTTCGTCGAAAACCGAGGTCGTTAGCAAAATTTCCATTTTTAAGGGCCAGAATTCTATAGCGACTATTCTGAATTTTCAACCAGACATATCATTTTATTCCTATTATGAAATTTCAATTTTTTGGATTCATTGGAAGGATATTCTCAATTAGATTCAAATATTTTTGGTTTCACTAAAATCCGGTGTATTTTGAATTCTGTACACTCATTTGAAATTTGAAATCGAATGTTCAAACTACTGCGCCATTTTCACTTCCTTTTATATTTAAAATAAAATATTTATATTCTAATGGCGATTCAAATAAATATATACGTTCTAATTCTATTCAAAATAAACTTTTCGTTGATATTATTTAAAATAATTCATTTTAAATATTCAGAATTCATAAAGATTGCCAAAATAAAAAATTTAAATTGGCTCGGATTTCCGGGTTATTACAATCTCCCCCACTTAAAACTTTTCGTCCCCGAAAATGAACGAAGCTGAAAGTTGTTTTACTAATCAACTCAACTTTCATTATTTTCTTTACGGCTTAAGTTCTTCAACTTTTCAGTTTCTAAGAACATTTCAAATTTTTCAAAAATTTGGCTAACACACTAAATTTCCGAAAAATTTCGCCATAACCTCCCATGCACTGAGGACTTCGGGATATTTCAAATAGCCTCCCATGGCCCTCATCAATCAGAAAGAAAAATAAAAAGCCAAGCGGCTAGCTAATCGGCTCATAAAATCATCCAAACCCAATAAATTTGTAAACATGTACCTATTTGTCAGGCAAACAATTTTATTCTTCTGCTCTAGCCTCCTTGCTACGACTTGTTCAATGTAAGTACATGTATATGCATGCAATTGTAATCATTTTTCAATACAGTTCAATATTCGGTTCAATTTGGCCTAAATGGTTAAAAATATCAAACCAATAACCAAACAACACAACTATCAATCAATTAGTTGATTATCAGTTCAAATTCATAATTTTGATATATATATACAGAAAATCATGTTTTTGATGCCAATTCACAACAATAAACCTATCTAGCTTTGGTTCTCACACCAGTCTGATGGAAATATATAGATATCCCACTTTTGAAACACGAACACAAACTCTGATGATGATATATCAATCATCAGAATCATCTCCGGGCGACTAGAGTGTGATTCTATATCAATCCAATATATTAAAACTTCGAATATACGTTCATGACGCGTATATGCAAAATCTTTATATATCGGATTGTCCAAATTCAATACAAATAAATATTCAAATACGTAAAATGATTTAAATTTCAAAACAAAATTTGTCTTCATTTTAAAAATATACTCTTCACACTCGTTCTAGGATACTACTGATCCTATCTCTAACGAGTCATTCTTATTGGATTTTGCTAATCCAATCTCTGATGAATTCCTTCCTTCGGTTCTAATGTGTCTTGTTCTCGAGCTCTGTAAACCAAAGCTCTGATACCACTGTAGTGACCCGTCACTTCCCCGGTAGGGAAAGAACGAATTGCTTTGAGGACAAGACCAATCAGAACACAAACAGAAGAACATTTCATTGTTTATTACAACAATTCCATCAAAATACAAGAATATCATAGAGCATGAATCAATATTACACATTTGACAAATATCAGAGATTTAAATTACATTTAAATACATAGCAGCGGAAAAATAATACAATACACAACTGAAAGAAATACACGGATACAGAGCTTTCCGAGTATCATTACAGCTGTAAACCAGGATCCTCTGAATATAAATCTGCAAAACCCAACTACTAGCTGCCCGTGTCGAAAATAGGGGCACCCAGAGTTTAGGTTAAAACAATAAACTCCAGGTCAGTCATGTGACTGGTGTGAGAATTAAAATAGTTATTTAAACTTTACTTTAAAATAGAGTAATTCAAGGTACCACGCCGTATAACATGGAACGAGTTTCCTCCCAAGAACACTGGTGCATATAATAAAACAGCGCAATGCTTTTTGGAAAAATGAAGCTATTATAAGACCCAGGTCCCATCACACAATGCAACGCAAGCCGGAGGATAGGGTTTTCCCTTATAATAGCCAAACATGCTTGGTACGTTTAAAACAAATCATTTGATACTATTATAAGTGTATAGTGTCAAAACAATTTCAATCATAAATATCAATCATAGACAGCATGGGTACCATTTATCATGTCGCCATACTAGGCTCTACAAATAAAACCGTAAAAGTGGTATTGGAAATTGGATTTCCGTCATGAGTCGAGGCAAGGGGCAAGCTCCTCTCCGTTTGAGACACTCTAGCAAATGTCTCAGGACCACACACAACGATCCTTGGATCCTCCAAGGCCGGTCCTCTCTTACTTTTGAGGATTGGCAATTCCTGAACACACGTTTCCCCGTCCTATAGGACCTATATAATGGTCCGTATGTCATCTCACATAGTGCCAGTTATCGACCATATATTCAAGGCGCCTCGCATTCCAACAACCACACAGGTAAAAAGTATATAAATGTCAGGGCTGGTAGGTCACTGACATCACCCATAGCTAGAAAGAAACATCGTGCACTCCTTAGGTCCTTATCCCGTTTTTGACTCATACCGAGGTATGAGGCTCGCGAATTAACGCCATACACAAAGCTATGCCATATAGGCCATGCTTTGATCATCAACCACAAGACTTTGCTTTTCAACAGAAGCCTTGATCATTTGCCACTTAGGCATGCCACACAGGCATTTCACTCCATGCGACTGATGTCCATCGATATACAACCTTTGAGCACGTACGTCTCAGAGAAGGGCGTTAAGCAAGAGAATAAATTCTCCGCCGCCAAACAGATGAATATTTAATAGAGATCAATCAACACAGAATAAAATCCAGTGTCACACAGTCCATTTACAAGTTCGTTCTGGGTCTGAACGAAACCGGAGGCACTTTCCTCGCATATCCGTTGATCTCTAAGTATGTCTGGACGATCTCCAACATATTCCCTCATCTTGGGTGTACAGCCCAATCAAGATTGCCAGGAACCATCCAAACGACGTGAAGACCTCCGGTCTTCAACCACGGTCTTCACTTCGACATATCGTCGAATCGATTATTTAGAATGGGTATAAACCCGGCCTTTCTGAATAACTCGCGTATAAAATAAACAAGTGTTACACAAACACAACATACGCCTCAATCCAATTCAGAATATTCTTTTATTCAAAATTTTACATTCTTAGGGAAAGGTTCCAATTAATTTTATCAAAGATAAATTCTTCTAAATTTATCTTTAATCTTCCTTTGGATATCATTTCAAACCGTATTATGGTCTTCCAAACTAGTCGGGATTAGCGAACCACACCGAAGTAATTATTTATTTTATTTTCCAATCCCAACCTATTCATCCCATGGAGAAAAACTGGTAATACTCCATATCTAACACCACGGTGTTATCGGTAAATATTAATTACCATTTCACGTTCAAATCTAATTAAAGATTTAACTATTGCTTTGGAGCAAAACTGGTGATACTCCATTCTCGATCATTTCAATCTAATTAAAGATTCATTAAAGCTCCACTTAGTTTTAATCTTCTCAAAAATCAATATTCTGTCTTTAACTGTGTTAAAGAACCAATGTCATTTAAAACACGGTTCACGATAAACCCAAAAATCAATTCAAATTCAAATCCAATTAAATATTATTTAATTGGTACACTTCGTTAAATCTAAATAGAAAGATATAATTTTTTCTCAACTGGGCTTAAGAACAGTGTTAATGAAGACACCATTCACGACAAACCCAAATCACATTTGATATTAAATACAAGGCTCTGGATAGAAAATATATCGGCTTATATTCAATATCAAATTCTACGATCAACGAATATCGTATTGGAAATAATGATATATATATATATCATTCAAATTTCCATAACAATATCTGTATCATCACGAAATCCAACATCGAAATATTCCAAAGACAATTTTGATTCAAATCCATTTCCACTTTATATATAGGATATTCTGATTATTTTTAATACCACTTCAAATCCACTTTATTTATTTTAAAAATAAATGGAATAATAATTCTAATTCAAAACTAGATCATTTCGATAAAAATTTATTTTTATCTTTTCAAATTTGGAATTTTTCATCCCAATTCTTCACAAATCATTTTTTATTATTTTACACAAATTATTGATATTTTTAATAATTTTATCAAGGCCCGTACAGTTGGTTTCCATCAACGGCCATCGAACTGCACTTACAGCGACCTTTTCCAAATTTGATTTTGGCATAATTCCAAATCCAACCGTTAGATTTCAAATCTGTAATATTCGTTAGAAAGGACTTTTCGATACGAACCCAACGGTTCCGGTTTTAGGAGAATCCGATGGTCGGATCTCCCGTAATGTCCATTCAAAGTCAATGGTCGAAATTCACGAACTGCCGCAACGCGGCGCGTTCTATTCAGGCCATTATATTATATATATATATATATATTATATATTTCGCCAATTTCCTTTTAAAACGTATTTTATAAATCTTTTTAAATTCGTTTTCGAAACGATTTCAACTTCATATTCAATTTCAAATCAAAATCGAATATTTCATATCAATACTATATAAATGATAATATTTTCAAAACGTTATATTTTGAAATCACTTCTTTTTCTATATTCATTGTAAAAATGAATATAATCGATATAAATATCGTTCGCGTCAAAATGGCGCATATCTATTCAACACGGCTTTATATATTTCAATCACTTCGTTTTTCTATTCAACAAATGAATATTTATTCTATTCAACACATGAATCTATATTTCTTTCAACACATGAATATTTATTTTATTCAACACATGAATATTCTTTATTTTTCTTTCAACACATGAATATTCTCAACACATGAGCATCGTCAACACATGACTATTTTTTGTTATTTAATATATTTTATAAAATTATGATAAAGATGTAAATTTTATTGTTTAAAATATTTTACTCAACACATGAATATAAATTTTATTCAACACATGAATATACTTTATTCTATTCAACACATGAATATATATTTTATTCAACAAATGTATATACTTTATTCTATTCAACACATGAATATATATTTTATAATATTATTTATTTTCTCAATTGGAATGAGGCCCAATCAATTACCATATAATGTTAATTATATGGATTCCATACAACGCATGTATATAATAGCAACGATAAATAACCAACCATCATCCAAAGAGCACCACACAACTGCATAAGCATTAAATATAACTAATTAACGCTCATACATTCTGTCAATCAAACGATCGACATACCACTAAACAATTGGGATTAGTGTACGTCAAATATCATCCCAACACCCGTGTGGGGTTTCAATCCACAAACACTGAATATTATTTATGCAGTTGGGCGACGTGTAAAATTTATCGTCCCAATCAATATCCTTCAAATAGGTGTATATAAACAAACCGTCTGATTTGTAAATGAATATTTATTTATTCACATTCACGTTAAAAATTATATTTTTAACAATAAATAATTTATTTCAACACACGAACATTTTATTATCCATCTCACATCAACATCACAAACAAACTTCACAACACATCAAACAAGCATACAAGTCGTCTATGGTCTGTGGACGACGGGTGTCGGGTGCTGCTAAGCACCATCTGCATCCTAGTATATATTTTTAACTAGAAAACAAGATTTAAAGTGAGAAGTTCTCACCGATTAGCTAAACCAAACGCCGCGACTCTTCTTATGTATAAATCTTTGTCGTGCTCGCCTTTTGTCACTTTCGTCGTCCGTAGTCACTACATATATATAAAAGTCACATTTTTATATCGTTGCTATGTATACAAAAATCACATTTTATACTGCTACTATATAGATAAAGATTCTATTTTTATACCGCTACTATATAGATAAAAATTCTATTTTTACACCACTACTATATAGATAAAAATTCTATTTTTACACCGCTACTATATAGATAAAAATTCTATTTTTATAACGGTGTTCATATAATAGAGATCATACTTTTACCACGCTAACTTCATAATAAAAACTATATTTTTATGTCGCCCTTCTTCTAATAAAGATTATATTTTTATATCCTCTACATGATGTAGGTCGAATTTTTATTTGGCTTCATATATAAAAATCATAACTTTAATCAAATAAAAATCAAATCTTTTTGTAATTAAAAATATAAACTTCTTATAAACATATAAAAATTATATTTTCACTTTGCCATTTCAATAATAAAAATCGAATCTTTATATACACTACTTCATGATAAAATCAAATCTTTATCTAATATAAAAATCTAATTTTTAACTCGCCTTTCCTACTATAAAAATATATAGTTTTTCTATATTTCAAAATCAAATCCCTTTTGTGTTTAAAAATCTAAACTTTTATAATCTAAAAACCTAATCTCTTACCTCATAAAGATCTAAATTTTTTTCCCACAAAGATCTAATCTTTCTATTTATATTATATATAAAAAATGATTTACAATAATAATTAATATATATATATTGATTTTATAATATGTTTTAAATTAAAACAAAAACTGATTTATAAAAACTGATTTACATTTATATTTACCTAGATTAAAACAAACAAAGAAAACAAAAATCAATAAACCAAAACCTTACAGCATTTATAGGGGGGAGAAACTTCATGTCGGAGGCTGGAGGAGGGGGAGCAGGGTGCTGGGCGCCAAGAAAGGTGGGTGGTGGCACGCGCTGAGCGCGGCGGCGAGTGGAAGGGGGCGGCTTTGGGTGCTCAACGACTGTCGTCCCTAGCGTATTACCCCCATTCCGAACACATGTTTCCCGGTCCTATAGGACCTATCCATCGGATCCTTAGTAACCGATATATCCTAGGCGCCTCACAATCCATCATCCACATAGGTAAAGATAAATAAATGTCTGGGCTCCGTACCATGACACCACCCATAGCTAGAAAGAAACGTCATGTCCTCCTTGGGTTCCTTATCCTGTTTTTGATTCATACTGAGGTGTGAGGCTCGCGAATTAACAATATACACAAAGCTATGATATATTAATTCCCTTCTTTGATTATCAACCTCAAGACTCTGCTTTTCAATAGAATCCTTGATCATATGCATCTCAGCATGCCACATAGGCAACTCACTCCATGCAACTGATGTCTATCAATATATAACCTCTGAGCTTGTACATCTCAGAGAAGGGCGTTAAGCAAGAGAATAAATTCTCCGCCACCAAACAGATATATATTTAATAGAGATCAATCAACACAGAATAACATCCAATGTCAGACACACATCCATTTAATAGTTCGTTCTGGGTTTGAACGAAACCGGAAGCACTTTATTCCTCGTCCCATATGTCCAATATAGGAGAGAAGTCCTCGCATATCTGGTCGATCTCCAAGTACGTCAGGATGATCACCACTTATTACCTTGTCTTGGGTGTACAGCCCAATCAAAACATCAGTAATCATCCAAACGATGTGAAGACCTCTAGTCTTCAACCACTGTCTTCATCGTCGACTTATCATCGAATCAGTTATTCAGAATGGATATAAACCTGGCCTTTCCGAATAACTCGCGTATGTTATAAACAACTGCTATAAAAACACAACATATGCCTCATTCCAATTCCGAATATTCTTTTATTCACATCATTAGGTAAATGTTCCCATTAATTTTATCAAAGATAAATTCTTTTAAATTTATTATTTAATCTTCCTGTGGATATTAGCTCTAAACCAAATTAAGGTTTATTAGCTAGTCGGGATTAGCGAACCTTATCGAAGTAATCATTTGTTTAATTTCCCAATCCTAACCTATTCATCCCATGGAGCAAAACTGGTAATACTCCATATCTAATACCACGGTGTTATCGGTAAATTTAATTACCATTTCACGTCTAAATCTAATTATAGATTTAACTATCGCTTGGAGCAAAACTGGTGATACTCCATTGTCGATCATTTCCCAAATTTGATAATTAAAATTATCACATTCACATTCCAATCTAATTAAAGATTCATTAAAACTCCACTTAGTTTTAATCTTTCCAAAATTCAATATTAACGATTATTTAACTTTGGGAAATCAAACATGCCGCATAGACAATCTACACCGTACTATTGATTTCTGCCTATATATAACCTCTAAGCTCGTATGTCTTAGAGAAGGGTGTTAAGCAAGAGAATAAATTCACCGCCACCAAACAGATGTATATTTAGCAGAGATCAACCATAAAGTTCGAAATACAATGTTAGACATGTAATCCTGTCTTTAATTGGGTTAAAGAACTAATGTCATTTAAAACATAGCACATGATAAACCCAAATTACATTTCATTAATTATGGAATCTTCACGGAAAATAGATCAATATATAATCAATATCAATTTCTGTATCTGACTAATAATATAAATGGAATAACGACAAAGCATTTTAAATTTCATATGTGTTAACAGTCTTCCTCCACAGAAGTTCACTTCGATTATTATCAAATTGGATTCCATTCCATTCCAATTTAATATATTAAATTGGAAAACTTTAGTTTGGAAAATTCCCATTAAATCTTAATAAAAAGATTTATAAATTCCAAATCACATTTCATTGTAAATCGGGTTAAAGAACGAATGTCGTTAAAAGCACAGTTCACAATAAAGCTAATTCACATCCTATTTTATTCCAATTAAATGTTAATTAGCTGGAAATTCTAATAATCTTAATTAAAAGATTTATTCTTTTCACATGGGGTTTAAGAACAGTGTTATTTAAACACCATTCACAACAAATCCAAAATCCAATTCTTTTATTCAATTCCAATTGAATCTTAACTAATTGGAAAACTTCACTAAATCTTAATTAAAAGATTTATTCTTTCCTCAACTGGGTTTAAGAACAGTGTTAATGAAGACACCATTCACGAAAAACCCAAAATCCAATTCAATATTAAATACAAGGCTTTGAATAGAAATTATATCGGCTTATATTCAATATCAAATTTTGAAATCGACAAATATCGTATTGGGAATAACGATATATATATATATCTTCTAAATTCCTCCACCATATCCGTATAATCACGGAATCCAATATCGAAATATTCCAAAGATAATTTCAATTCAAATCCGTTCCAATTCATATATTGGAAATTCTGGTTATTTTTAAAACCATTTCAAATCCAATTTATTTATTTAAAAATATTGGATTATAATTCTAGTTCATAACAGTTCATTTTGATAAAAATATATTTTTATCCTTATAAACGTGGAATTTTTCATCCAAATTCTTTCCAAATCATTTATTATGATTTTACACAAATTATTAATATTTTTAATAATTTTCTCAAGGACCATACAGTCGATTTCCAAAAACGGTCATCAAACTGCACTTACAATGACCTTTTCCAAATTTGATTTGGACATAATTCCAAATCCAATCGTTAGATTTCAAATCTCTTATATTCGTTGGAAAGCTCTTTTCAATACGAACCCAATAGTTCCGGTTTTAGGAGAATCCGACGGTCGGATCTCCAGTAATGTCAATTTGAAGTCAATGGTTGAAATTCGCGAACTGCCGCGGCGCGCCGCGTTCTATCCAGGCTATTAAATATATATATTATATATATTTCTTCGATTTGCATTTAAAACATATTTTATAAATCATTTATAAATTCATTTTAAAATGATTCCAACTTCATTTTCAATATTAAATAAAAATTGAATTTTCCTTATCATTATAATATATAAATGATAATATTTTCAAAATATCAGATTTTGAAATCATTTCTTTTTCTATATTCATTATAAACATGAATAAAATTGATATAAATATCGTTCACGTCAAAATGGCGTTAATCTAATCAACACGGCTTCATGCATTTAAATATTTTTATGTCCATCCCAAATCGGACATCAAAATCATATTTTGATCCATTACTGAATATTATTTTAAAATATTAGTTACTTTAAAATATTCATTATTCGTCATTTTTAAAATATTCGTTAATTTAAAATATTCGTTCTTTCCGAACTGGAATCAGACACAATCAATTACCATATAATTTTATTTATATGGATTTCATACACGCATTTACACAACGATAATCAAACACAGTCAACCAATATCTAGAGTGCATTACACAACTGCATAAGCGTTAAATATAAATAATTAACGCTTACAACAGTCTGTCAACCCATCGATTGACATACAACTAAATATTGGGATTAGTGTATGTCCAATATCATCCCAATACCCGTGTTGGGTTTCAAACAACAAACACTGATTATTAGTTATGCAGTTAGGCGACGTGTTAAATATATCAACCCAATCAATATCAATTAAATGTGTGTACATAAACAAATCATCCGATTTGTAAATGAATATTTATTTTCATTCATATATTCATTAAAAATTATATTTTTAACGATAAAATGTTTATTTCAACACATGATTATTTTATATAGTTCATTTATACAATAAAAACGATATTTTTATTGTTCTAACATTTTTAGAAAATTTTGGCAGCATAACAGCGCGATACTATAACTGGAATAAGTTCTAGCCTTGTCCCTCACCTAATAATGGCTCGGGCCATATACAAACCAAATTCTAATCAATTCAATTAGCATCCCAAATTTAATTCAACCAAGTAAATCACTCAATCCAAAAATCAACCAAATTGTTGAAATCACTCAATCCAAAAATCAACCAAACATCCATGGTTTCAAACAAAGGTGTCGGGTGCTACTAAGCACCGTCTGCATCCTAGTATATATATTTAACTAGAAAATAAATTAGAGTGAGAAGTTCTCACCTTTGGTTTCCACTCCTCCATTCTTTATTTCTTAACGATTTGGATTTGGATTTGATTCCTGTTGGTTCCATCACAATCTATTTCACGTGGTTTATATTAAAAACCACATTTTTAATATAGTGCATCAATAATAAAATTCATATTTTCATTACGCTACTACATATATAAAAAATCATATTTTTATTATGCTATTCATATTTTTAACACGATGTTTATATTTTAAAAATCACATTTTTATTCAAAGTTATATATATTAAAAATCAAATTTTTATATCGCTATTCATATAATAAAAATCATATTACAGTGCTATTTATATGATAAAAATCATACTTTTCTCTTCGCTATATATATATATATATATATATATATAATTTTTATCTAGATAAAAATCATATCTTTACATGAATAAAAGTCATATCTTTAAAATGTTATTCATATATTAAAAATTATACTTTTATTTCAATGCTAAGTATATAAAAATAATATTTTTATTTCAATGTTATCTGTATGAAAATCACATTTTTATTTCGCTAAAATATGTATAAAAATTAAATTTTTATTCTATGTTCTTATACATAAAAATCGTATTTTTATCCTATGTTATAATATATAAAAAATCGTATTTTTAAATACACAAATAAATAAAACAAAAATTAAAAACTCACCAGCGAAATGGGGTGACCAGTGCCGCGGGGATCAGGGAGGAGGAGGCACAGGGGGTCGCGGTGGTGTAGTCAAGGCCTGAGGCGGCGGATTCATCAATTTAGGGGTTTTTTGTTTTGGGTTCAATGGATTTTCAAATCGGAGGAGGAGGGAGCGGAGAGAGAGGGGCTGAGGTGGCGGCGGTCTCGCCGGTGGTGGGCGCGATGTGGAGGGTTGCGGTGGCGCGCGCGGTGGAGGAGGCGGCTGGACGAGTTCAAGATCCAGTTTCCCTTTTTTCTCTTTTTAAAAGTGACGGGGAGAGAGAAACAAAAAAGGGGCTGTTATATAATTATTATTTTATTTTTATTTTCTCTAAAAAGTGTGATTTTGTATACGAACTCCAAACGAAACCCAACGACTATCGCCCATAGCTAATTGCCCCCATTCCGGACACAATGGGATATGTTTAATGAGCAAATTTGACTATTACAGTCAGTTTTTCTTTAAATTACAACATAAATCAATATATATTTAATTTAAATGCACATTTCAATTTACCAAGGCCACATACTGACTCCGAAAATTCAGAAAAATAAATCTAGCTATGTTTTGATGATACGGTCCTAACAAAAATAATTTCATCAAATTTGGATACCATTTGAAAAACGGTCAATTTCCAATCGATTAAATTTGATTGAAATTTAACAAATACGTGTTTTTGCTACGTTCACATATTGATCCCAAAAAATATGAAAATTGGAATTTAGCAATAATTTAACATTCCGGATCCAACAAAAGTGGTTTCATCGAAAACGGAGGTCGTTTGCAAAATGGTTATTTACTATATTAAAATATATATAAATTCCATAGTGACTATTCTAAATTTTCTGCTGGACATAACATTTTATTCCCGTTATGAAATCTGGATTTTTCACATTCGTTGGAAAGATATTTTCAAACAAATTCAAATATTTTTTGTTTTACTAAAATCCGATTTATTTTGAATCCTGTACATTCATTTGACATTTCCAATTCCTTTTATAATTAAAATAAATATTTATATTCTAACTTCGATTTAAATAAATTTATACGTTCTACTTCTATTCAAAATAAATTTCTAGTCGTTATTATTTAAAATAAATCATTTTAAATATTCAAATTCCGTTAAATTAGCCAAAATAAAATTTTAAATTGGTTCTGATTTTCCGGGTTTTTACATCGTAATTACGTTCATGGTGCGTATATGCAAGATCTTCATATACTTGATTGTCCAAACAAAATAAAATAAAATACTCAAATATGTATAATAAGATATCAATTTCAAAACTAAATTTGTTTTTAATAAATAACACTCTTCAAACTCATTCAGGGCATTACTAACCCTATCTCTAACGAGTTATTCTCATAGGATATTACTGATCCTATCTCTGATAAATTGTTTTGTTTGGTTCTAACGTTTCTTGTTCTCAAGCTCTGTAAACCAAAGCTCCGATATCCTAATGAAACGACCCAAACTTACCCTTATGGGAAAGCCCAGATTGCTTTGAGAACAACACTCATCAAAACACAAACAATAGAACATTTCATTGTTGTTACAACAATTCACATCAGAGTACAAGAATATTCCAGAGTATGAATAAATATTACACATTGGAAATACAATATCAGAGATTAAGAATTTACTTAGCAGCGAAAAATAATACATATGTGCAATGTGTAGCGGAAAATAACAACTGACACAGCTGAAAAAAAATACATGGATACAAAGCTTTCCGAATATAGCTCCAGCGATAAACCCAGGATCCTGGGAAAAGAGATATATGCGAAAACCAAAACTACTAGCTGCCCGTGTAGAAAATAGGGGAACCCAGAGTTTAGGTTAAAACAGTAAACTCCGAGTCAGTTATGGGGCTGGTGTGAGAACTAAAACAGTTATTAAATCTTTACTTTAAAAGTTGAGAAATCATGGGACCATGCTGCGTAACACGGAACGGGTTTACTCCACATGAATCTAAGTTAAAATAAAACAACGCAATGCTTTTTGGAAAAATGAAGCTATTATAAGACTCAAGTCTGACATCACACAATGCAACGCAAGACGAAGGATAGAGTTTTCCCTTATAATAGCCAAACATGCTTGGTACGTTTAAAACAAGTCATTTTGATATTACAATAAGTGCATAGTGTCAAAACAACTTCAAATATAAATGTATCGATCATAGACGACATGGGTAGCATATATCATGTCACCATACCAGTTCTACAACTAAAACTAAAAAATGTCATATTGGAAATTGGATTTCCATCATGAGTCAAGGAAAAGGATGGCCTCCTTACCGATTCGGATCACATCTAGCAAGATGACCCAGGACTCGGATGTTGGTGAGCCCTTGGATCCTGCAGTGTCGGTCCTCTCTTACTTTTAAGGATTAGTTACTCCTGAACACACGTTTCTCGGTCCTATCGGACCTATCTCTGAGCCATTAGGGACCCAATATCTGAGGTGCCTCGCAATCCATCATCCACATAAGTAAAAATGCTTGGGCTCCATACCATGACACTACTTCTAACTAGAAAGAAACGCCGTGCACTCGCTGCATCCCTTATCCTGTTTTAGACTCATACCAAGCGTGAGGCTCGCGAATTAACGCTATACACAAAGCTATGCTAATTAAAGCTATGCTTTGATCATCAACCACAAGACTCTTCTTTTCAACAGACGCCTCGATCATTTGCATCTCAGCTTGCCACACTGGCAATCCATACTGTACCACTGATTTCCACCAATATATAACCTCTAAGCTCATATGTCTCAGAGAAGGGTGTTAAGCAAGGGAATAAATTCTCTGCCACCAAACAGATATATATTTAGTAGAGATCAATGAATGCAGTAAAAGGAATACATTGTCAGACATGCCATCCATTTACAAGTTCGTTCTGGGTCTGAACGAAACCGGAGGCACCTTATTCCTCGTCCCATATGTCCAATACAGGAGAGAGGTCCTCGCATATCCGGTCGATCTCCAAGTACGTCTGGACTATCACCACTTATTACCTTGTCTTAGGTGTACAGCACAATCAAGACATCAGTAATCATCCAAACGATGTGAAGATCTCTGGTCTGCAATCACCATCTTCATTGTCGACTTTTAATTGCCGTATCAGTTATTCAGAATGGGATAAACCCGGTCTTTCTGAATAACTCGTGGATTTTATAATCAATATCAAGTGCTATAAAAACACATCATACTCCTCATTCCAATTCAGGATATTCTTTTACTCAAATATTCACATCTTAGGGGAAATGTTCCCATTAATTTTATCAAAGATAAATTCCTTTAAAATTATTCTTTAATCTTCCTTTGGATATCAATTTCAAAATATTTTATCCTTTAACAATTTCAAACCAAATTAAGGTTTATAAAACTAGTCGGGATTACCGAGCCTTACCGAAGTAATCATTTATTTAGTAATCCCAACCTATTCATCCTATGGAGCAAAACTAGTAGTACTCCATATCTAACATCCACTATGTTGTCGGTAACTTTAATTACCATTTCACGCTCAAATCTAATTGAAGATTTAACAATTGCCTGGAGTAAAACTGGTGGTACTCCATCTTGAAACATTTCTTAAATTTGGCAAATTTAATTACCCCATTCCCATTTCAATCCAATTAAAGATTCATTAAAACTCCATCTTGGTTTTAATCTCAAAAATCATTACTTTATGATTATTCAACTTTAAGAAATTAATCTTGTCTTCAACTGGGTTAAAGAACTAATGTCACTTAAAACACAGCTCACGATAAACCCCAAATCATATTCCATCAACTATGGAATCTTCCCGGAAAACAGATCAATATATAATCGATATAAATTTCCGTATCATACTAATACTATAAACGGAATAACGGCAAGGCCTTTTTAAATTCCATATATAGTATTGGTCTTGCTTCACAGAATCTCATTTCGATTATTACCAAATCAAATTCCGTTCAATTCCAGTTCAATATATTAAATTTGGAAAATCTTATCTTTGGAAAATTTCCATTAAATCTTAATAAAAAGATTTATAAATTTCAAATCTTATCCTCACTATTGATTGGGTTAAAGAACGAATTTTATTTAAACACGATAAACCCAAAATCAACTTTCATTTCAATTCCAATTAAATCAATTGGTAAAATTCTCTAAATCTTAATTAAAAGATTTATTCTTTTCTCAACTGGGTTTAAGAACAGTGTTGTTTAAGACACCATTCACGATAAACCCAAAATCCAATTTCAATTCAATTCCAATTAAATATTAATTAATCGGTAAACTTCTCTAAATCTTAATTAAAAGATTTATTCTTTTCTCATTGGGATTTAAGAATGATGTTATTTAAGACACCATTCACGACAAACCCAAAATCCAATTTGATATTAAATACAAGGCTCTAAATAGAAATTATATCGGCTTATATTCAATGTCAAATTATGAGACAAACATATATTGTATTAAGAATAACGATATTTGTATCTTTCAAATTCCCACAACAATATCTGTATAATCACGGAATCCAATATCGAAATATTATAAAGATTATTTCCATTTAAATCCATTCAAACTCATACGTTGGAATTCCTGGTTGTTTCAAACCATTTACAGATCCAATTTATTTATTTAAAAACATTGGATTTTTTATATTACATAATAACTAGTTCACTTGGATAAAAATATCATTTATCTTTTCAAAACATGGAATTTTTCATCCAAAATCGTTTATTATGATTTTACACAATTTTTTCATATTTTTAATACTTTTATTAAGGCCTCTAAAGTCAGTTTCCAATATCGGCCACTGAACTACATCCACAACGACCTTTTCTGAAATTGATTTGGACATATCTTAAAATCTGACCGTTCAAATTTAAATCTCTTATATTATTCAAAAGCACTTTCCGATATGAACCCAACGGTTCCGGTTTTAGGAGAATCCGACGGTCGGATCTCCGGTTGAAGTTAATGATCGAAATTCGTGAATGATACTGTGCGGCGCGTTATATTCAGGCCATTATATACATACATACATACATATATATATATATATATATTTATATCATTGATTTCCATTTAAAATGTATTTTATAAATTGTTTATAAATTCGTTTTAAAACGATTTCAACTTCATTTTCAATTTTGAAACAAAATTTAATATTTCATATCATTCTAATATTAAAATGATAATATTATCAAAATATTTGATTTTGAAATCAATTCTTTTTAATATTATTTATAAAATAAATAAAGTCGATCGATAAACCCGTTTGGGTTAAAAATAGCATTCAACTACTTAACTCGGCTTCATATTCATTTCAGTTCTGAATATTTCAATATTTTCGTGCCCATCCAAAATCGGACATCAAAATCATATCTTGATTCTTCATTGAATATTATTTTAAAACTATCAGAATATTAATTTAAAACTATACTAAATATATTTGAAAAATATACTATATATTATTTTAAAACTATTCGTTATTTCTGAATTGGAATCAAACTCAATCAATTACCATATAAATATATTTATATGTATTACCATACATCGCATGCATTCACAATAATGGTAAATAATCATTAAACATCCACACATCATCCAGAGTGCATTCTACCACTGTATAAGCGTTAAAATAGATAAATAATGCTCATCATAGTCTGTCAACCCATCGATTGACATATAATTAAATTTAGGGGAGATGTGAATAAATTACCATCCCCGGACCCGTGTGGGGTTTTCAAACAACAACAGTCTATTCAAAATAATCCCTGGTTAATTAATTTAACCAGTTCTAATTCGATTTGAATTATTTTTCTGATTTACCAATTTTCACTGTTTAAATTATAAATAAATATTTATAATCTAATTTCAATTACCACATTAATGTTAACATTATTTTTAATATGTTAATCATCACAACATCACAATCAAAACACAATACAGTCAGTTAAATCATCCATGGTCTGCGGACGAGGGAGGTGAGCTAACAAGCACAATATATAATTTATAATAATTAAAACTGATAAAAATCTACACTGGCAATTTTATATATTTTTATACATGAATACAATAACATATAAAATATAATTTAGTGAGAAGGAGTTCTCACGTTCGTTTCCACTCCGTCAAATTTTATTTCTGAATTTCTATATATTTTGGGTTGAAATTCGCCTGAATTTCTAACGTGCTCCATTTTTGTTTTGGTCAGTTCCATGTTGTAGTGCTCTTCACCACGATTCCAACGCAATTTGAACTGCTCGATTTCGACCTCGTATGATCAACATATGGTATTTTAAAGATAAATTACATTAATTAAATAATTAAAATATAATTAAAACTTTAATCACCTTCTTTAATTACTTTCCCTTCCGATTAACTACTCCCCAGTAACCGATCGACTACTGTTACGAACTAGGGTTGCAAACTGCCGTCACCACAAAACGCCGAAGTTTGATCAAGAGCTGCTATGTCGAAGAGCTCGACGTCGGCCACCCACGCCCAGAATTTGAGGCAACATGCCAGCGTCTTGGCGTTGCGATTGGCCTGCGAACGGAGCTTGTTCGAGTTAGAAAACTATGTAGCACACCCCACGATTTTCGATCATTACCATATGGATTTGAAGATCGGATTAGCTCTTGGATTTTCCTTTATGAGTTGGTGAAATCATTGTGTGGATTGGGAATGATTAAGGTTCAAAAATTGGACGATTTCTGCCCTAAATCGCAGCTGACGGCATGGAAAAAAAGATTAGGGTTTTTTTTTCTGATTGACCAAATATATATATATATAATCTTCATTGTCAATAAAGCGCCGCACTCTTTTTTCCTATCTAGTACACACATCGGGTATTAGTATAGGTTTTTAACGAGGCGGTTTACCCATTTTCAATATATATATATATATATATATATATATATATAATCCCAAAAATACTTGTTTATCTATAGGAACTCCAAATCAAACCCAACGACTGTCGTCCCTAGCCAAATAACCCCATTCCGGACATAATGGAATATGTTTCGTAAGCCAATTTGACTGCTTTGATCAGATTTCATTAAAATTAAAATATAAATTAATATAACGGTCAATATTGAATTCCAACTTACATTTTAGTTTACCGGGGCCACATATTGACTTCAAAAATTTCAGAAAAATAAATCTAGGTATGTTTTGATGATACGGTCCAATTAAAACTAATTTTGTCGAATTTGGAGACCGACTGAAAAATGGCCATTTTCTGGTCGATTAAATTTAAAATAAATTGACAAAACACGTTTAAATTTACTATGCTCACATATTAATTCCAAAAATTATGAAATTTCAAAACTAGCAATAATTTGACATTCCAGATCCAACAAAAGTGGTTTCGTCGAAAACGGACGTCGTTTGCAAAATGTTTATTCTTAAGGGCTATATATTACATTAAAATATATATAAATTCCATAGCGACTATTTTGAATTTTAAACTGGACATAACTTTCAATTTATATTATGAAATCTGAATTTTTCACATTCGTTAGAAAGATATTATGAAACAGATATAAATGTTTCTGGTTTTATTAAAATCAAATTTATTTTGCATTCTGTACATTCATTTGAAATTAATAATGGAATTTTCGAACTACTGCGCCATTTCAGGCTCGCTTTATAATTAAAATAAATTTAAATGTTCTAACTTCGATTTAAATAAATTTTTAGTTGTTATTATTTAAAATAAATCATTTTAAATATTCAAAATACATTTAAATAGTTTAAATAAAATATTTAAATTGGTTCAAAAATTTCGGGTTGTTACAAGGTGATATATGAAAATGTTTTCCCGATAACGTAAGAGGCCAAGATGATTGTTGAAAATATTGGATTAACAAATATTGATAAGGAAACGGAGAATTAATTTAATTAATGAAATATTAATTAAGGGGCCTAGTGATTGTTTGATGATTTTAATGAATGTTTGTTTTTCTTCGATAGTTAAATGACCGACTATCGAAGTATTGGGCACTATCGTGTAATATGAAGGGACCAGTTGGATTATTATTCGAGAACCACTCCGTATTGGCAGTAGCATTGCGAATTAGATTATATGAAGATAATCGAAGACGGAGTAAAGTGCAAGGGCTTTTCTGTTAATCCTAGGTAGAAATTGCCTAAGATGGATTAATGGAAATTGTGCCTTCGGTTTCGTTCTGTCCCAGAGCGAAGTTGTATGGACGAATGTCTTAAAGAGTATTTCCAATGATCGCATATGTTGGTCCGTATAAATATATGTGATGGCGGAGAATTTATTCTCTTAGCATAATATCCAGAATATATTTGTGCAAATCAATAAATGATTAAAGGATCTAACAATGTGGCATTCAAAGTGATTAAATGAATGGTAAGTAATCGTAGCCTCAGGCCTCAACGACCGGGAAATGTCAAAAATCGGGCATGCAGCATGGCTAAGCGGGTAGCTCCCAAAGAGGGTGCATTATCACCTATCTATAGAAAATTTATTTCCTTTTTTATTCTATTCGATGCTGTCCCTTTCAGGAGACGGTTGCTGATCTCAACCGTTGGTGATATACATTCGATACACTCAGGCGAAATGAGTGGTCGGTCATGTGTGGTTGGGTTACAAGATGTTCTTGTTGAACCCAGTGTATCCCTCTCTAGAGATACATTATCGGAAGGTGGTTCCATACCTTGTCATAGTTGGAAATCCATTATCCAATAAGTGCTCGTGGTTTTGATTATATACTATGTATGTAGAGCATGAGATGCAAGTGTTCTGCTAAATGATTATTTAAATGTGGTTGATAGACACTATTATAATATCAAAAGAATTTGATATAAAGATTATTTTGGGTATCATAAGGTAAAAACCATTCGTGTTTATGTGTCGATCGGTCTTATGACTATTGTTTCTTTCAAAAAGATTTGAAAGTTAAATCAAGTGTTGTGGATTCTCATAAGGGAAAAACCCGTTCCACGTTATACGGTGTGGTCTTATGAGATATCGTTTATTTTCTCAAACTGTTTTAAATTGTTTACTCATACCAGTCCCATGACTGACCCAGAGTTTATTTTTCTATGTTTTCCCCAAACTCTTAGGTGCCCAAATTTGTACGAGCAGTCAAGTAGTTCGGGATTTTACAAATTTATCTAAAGAAGCCTTGAGCAGGAGCCTTCGGTATTAGATATTTAGAGTTTATTCCGCTGCGTTGTATTTGTGATATACTCTGATGATGTATGTAAGTTCAAATACAGTTGTATTTCAATAGTGATTATTTATATATTATATTATTCCGCTGCGATTGTGATATTCTGTGTTATTATTTCTGTTCTTCTTCTATCTTTTCTTCTTTATTTCATAATGATTCATATTTCTGTGATATTTGGGTTGGACATGTGGTGTATTTAGTCAACTCAGATAGTACGGATTAGCGGGCCATTACATGTTAGTATATATTTTATAATCAATTAATAATGGTAATTGAAATAAGGTTGTTATCATCAAAACTCCATTCTCCAACATGATTAAGGGATCGGTTATACGCTCAGTTATGGGTTCAGTTTTGGGCTCAGTTATGGGCCCGGTTGTGGGCACGGCAATAAATATTCCATCTAAATTGGAAAATAAAAAACATACAATATAAAATATAAAGTTTAAAATAAAAATAAAAATGAATTATAAATTAATGATTTAGATTATGTGCTTGGTTTAACGTTTGGTTATAAGCTCGATTATATGCTTGGTTATAAGCTTGATTATAGGTCATATGTATTCTAATTAGCATTGTTATAGCCTTTCTCATGAGCTTGGTTATGCATACTACGTTTAGTTAGGAGTTTGGTTATATGCTTTGTTATAAGCTTAGTAATTAGCTCAATTATGGATTTAGTAGTAATTGGTTCGGTTATGCGCATGATTATATGCTCGAGAACGTATTTTATTGTGTAAAAGCTTGATTATTACCTTTTAAAGGTTTTAATTTGGTTACCGAGATGGTTATGAAAATAGCTAAAGATGACTTATAGATAAAACATAAGTCATAAAATACAAGTAATAAAATAATAAATATAAAAATCAAATTAGGAAATATAAAATATAAACGAATAATTTCATTGGTATTCGTTTGGTTATGAGGTTTGTTATGATCTTGGTTAAGGGTAATATGTTTGGTTATGGACTCGATTTCGACCTTGGTTATGATCTTGGTTATGTGAACTGTAACACCCCATAATTTTATAACATTAAAATTCACAAATTAAAGTATACTTAATTTTTAGAAAAGAATTAAGTGAAATGGGTTGCGCAGAGAAATATATATATATTGATATATATATATATATTAAATAAATAAATATGCGAAAAAGTTCAAAACAGCGAATTGGGAGGGGAAATAACCGAACCAGCCCATTTTTGAGGTCGACCCGAGCCTCGCTGGGTCGACTAGGGGTTAATCCAGGGTGTTTGGATGTCAACCCGTGGGCCGATTCGCTCAAATGCAGATTTTGCATTTGATTGGTTCTCATGGTTCAGGGTTAATCTAATGGTCCTAAATAACTTCCTACACCTATAAATACATCCTAATGCTAACCCTAAACCTAATTAAAATAGAATAGTTATCGTCATACCATCGCCATGGAAATCAATGGAGCCGCCGCCAACTAAGAAAGAAGAAAAGCAAATTCAATTCTAATTCTCTCAACCCTAAAGCAAAGAAAAACTCTCTCTTTTCTTCTCTAAATTGTGAGTATGATGATCTTAACAAGATTATTATCATTTTAATTAGGTTGAGTTATGAATGGATTATGAGTAGATGATGTGAATTATCATATATGTTGTTGTAAACCCCTTTTGCTATCATGTATATTGTAAATCCAATGTTATGTGATGATGATATCTTATATGTTGTAAATCATGCTATGATGATGTTATGTATGTTGAAAGTTTCTATGCTAAGTTGTGATGAATCATACATGTTAAAAAGGCCATGATGTTACCATCTATGCTAGTTAGTTCATATTAATTAAATCATCATGTTTGGGTTATGTTGATCTATATGACAAGTCACATATGCAAGTTAGATTGATTAGAAAAGTTATGAACATATGCCAAGACATCTATTATGACATCTAGAATTATGCTATGATATATGTGATATCCTATGCTAGTTCACACCATCATTATGTTGCCTAAAAATCCCATATGCAAGTTTATGTATAGATTTGGGCTATGATCATATCATGTAAATTGAGACATTTAACAAGTTGACACCTTTTGATCCTTAACATGTGTAGTTTATGCAAGTTTCACCCCTATTATGATTAGATTTATTTTAATTGTTTATATGTTGTGATAATTTATCTTTGTGCTATGTGTTAGACTATTCAAGTCTAGCCTATATTATGCGTTGAATAAGCGAACGTATAAACCTGGGGTAGGGGTAATATTAAGGATTTAATATTAAAAAGTTGGGGTGCAATTGATATGATTTTGCATGCCAAAAGTGGATGGCCATAATTGAGTCAATTATGGACATCATTAAAAGTTGACTTAATTAATAATTTGAATAGGGAATTATTAAAACTGGGGTAAAAGATTTTAAGTGTTAGCTTAGGACACGAGGTTGGACTCGTTTGTGACGTAAACCTGCCCGGACCCGCCTGGCAAATCCAGTGATCACAAATGTCAGCCCAATGTGAGAGGTCCTAGGCCTAAACTAAAGCATAACGGTTGTAAAGACACGATGTTAGACTCTTTTATGGTGTAAGATTGCCCGGACCCGCCCGACAAATCCAGCTGCCATAAATGCCAGTTTAATGTGAGAGGTCTTTATGAGGTTAAGGCCTGAATGAATTAAGAAATACTTAACTAGATAAACATGTAAGGTGGGACATGGGGGTTAAGTAGGTGCCTTGGGTGGCATGAGGAATCTAGGGGGTGCCCTTAGTGGCATGTGAAATACGATTAGTAAGACTTAACCAAACACACATGTAAATGAACATGACTAAGAGGGTTAAGTGGAATATACTAGTGACAAGCTTAGGTGGGTAGCTTGTGGGGGCCCATTTCGACCAGTATCCCAAACGTATCTTTGTGGGCTCGACCCAAGTCGAGGACGGGACACGCATGCTGGGTTCGACTGTAAGAGGCCAAAACGGGGAGCGGTGGCAACGCAAGTCCAACAGGTTTCATATGCGTGTGTGGACCCGGGCTGGTAGATAAGACGTTGTTGCATCGTGTAGGTATAAGCCGTGCATTCTCAAGTTGTATCGGGTTGCCACTTTAGGGGAGTGATACACCCCACTATGCGGCCAGCACGGGTATCTACGAGTAGGGAGCCGATCGAAAGTGGGTAGTGGGGTACACCTAGTGGAGATAGGGGCAGACGGCACCTATGTAGTCAGCTAGGGGTACGTAAGGCTATTTATAAAGTTTCTGTGTGAAGCAAGTGGGATCAAACAATAGGGTGACTGGTGTGGTGCAGTGTAGTAATGTGCGGTGCAGTGTAGTAATCATTCGTTAGTAATTAGGTGTGCCTTTACCGTTATCTTTAACGTTATCTTAAACTCTATCTTTATCTTCCTAAGAGTTCATAGACATTTACTTGTCTTCCAGCTTATGCCTTAGTCTAGTTATTTTGATAATAGTATTGTTAGAATTATCATACTCGCTAGACTTTATGTCTGAACCCCTCTATTTCTATCCTTTTTCCCCCTTCGGGTCCTCAGGTTGGGCCCAGCTCTAGTGGAGTTTGATTGAATTGCTTCATCTCTCTTTGGAAAGCTTGGACCGTTGAAGTAAAGTCCAGCTTGTTATCTTTTTAATGGCTATTTATGTAATGGGATTATGTATTTTGTTTTTATGAAGATGGATATTGTACTTGGTTATGATCTATGGTTTTATGATGTAACAAACATGTTTAATTTCCGCTGCAATAAAATGAAGATTTAGATTTCCACGTACTATTTACTATCTGTCTTGTTGTAATTTTTCTGTTCTATATTCACTTATAACCTCCATGGAAGTTAATGCATTCCCTTCGTGAGTGACATTAATGGACGTGGGGTGTTACACGTGGTATCAGAGCTTAAGGTTAATAGAACAGATAAAAATACTTTAGAAAAATAGCTATTTTTGGAAGAAATGCTTTCAAAAACATGTTTTAATGAGAAATTTAAAGAGAAAAGTTTTTAAGAAAAAAAAAACATAATCCCCAATAGCCCATATCTTTATCTTTCGAATTCTCCATTTTGAATCTTTCCTTTTCCGTTTCAGCATGGCTGAAGATCTTAATCTACCTGACGGTGTAACGATACCAGGATGGTATAGGAGGCTGTTAGAGGCTAGGGCCGCCGCAGGTCCGGCCAATGTTCCTCCACCACCAATTGCACCCATTCCTCCTCCTCCTCGCGTGGATACTTTTGCAAAGACGTGCAAGGAATTTAAAGCTATGGGTGGAAAACCATTTCAAGGGTCAGAAACGTTTGTGGAAGCTAGAGATTGGCTTAAGGAGGTGGAAGAATTGCTAGAAATCTTTGAAGTAGAAGAAGGAAGGAGAGTTAGATTAGCAGCTTGGTTGATGAAGGGAGAGGCCTCGTTTTGGTGGGAGGTCACTAATGGGGAGCGTCCTGTTGACTCTTGGGCAGATTTCAAACGTAGGTTCGAGGCGAAGTTTCTCTCAAGGGCGGAAGAAAATCTATATATGGAAAGGTTCTTGACATTGAAGCAAGGAAGCTCATCAGTGAAAGAATATGTCAATAAATTTAATCAGTTAGCAAGGTTTGGTTTGGACTTAGTCAACACGTCGTTGCAAGGGTTGAATGAACCGTTGCAAGGGTTGGCCATGACCCACATCCCTATGGGGGCCACCTTTGAGAAGCTAGTAGAAATGGTGCTTATGCATGAGGAGAAAAGCGCTAAAGCTGATAAGGCACTCGAGAAAAAGGGGGATCAGAAGAAACCACAACAGCAAAACAAGAAGGGTGGTAAAGACAATAACGGCAAGGGAAAGAAGAAATGTTTTAATTGTGGGACACCAGGCCATCTCAGCAAGGATTGCCGAAAGAAAAAGAAAACATGTTGTTTTCATTGTGGCGATGCGGAACATTTAGTGAAGGACTGCCCAAAGAAGGGGCAGAGGGCAGGAGCTACCTCGGGAGGACAGGTGCAGGCTCTTATGGCACCAGGGCAGGCAAGGGGACAAGTTCAGGCTCTCGCGGTCCCACCGCTGCAAGAACGAGGTAGAACCATTTCTGTTGAAAGCTTAGTTTTTCTGTTTGATCATCCTGTCCATACCTTATTCGATTCGGGCGCATCGCATTCGTTTATCTCTACATCATTAGTTGAATCACTGCACTTAAACACCAGTTTAGTAAAGGATCCCTTAGTTGTTTCGAATCCAATTGGGGGCTCAGCTTATTTGTCTATGATGTGTTTGGATTTGAAAATTTCCATACTTAGCGTTGAATTTAGATGTGATGCTTATGTGTTGGGCTTCACGGGCTATGGGCTAATTTTAGGAATGGATTGGTTATCCAGAAATGGGGCCGTTCTTGATTGTGAAAGGAGAGTAGTTAGGCTCGTGACTCGCCTTGGCAACACTCTCGAAATCTTTTGTAATCCCATAAATTCGGTTATGCTAAGTTATCTAGAATCGCTTGACGCGTCTGAGGAAAATCTACGATCTGTTAGAGTGGTCCGAGAATATTCGGATGTGTTTGAGGAGGTGAAGGGCTTGCCTCCGAAGCGGGAGATAGATTTTCGAATTTATCTTGTGGATAATGCGAAACCAGTATCTTTGCCGGTACGCCACATGGCTCCACGTGAAAGGAGGGAACTCGATAAGCAAGTGAAGGAGTTGCTTGAGAAGGGGTTCATAAGACGAAGTATATCGGAGTGGGTTGCTCCAGTAGTATTTTCCACAAAGGCGGATGGGTCCCTTAGACTTTGTATGGACTATAGAGAACTTAATAAGCTTACTAAGAAGAACAGACACCCACTGCCGAGGATTGACGATCTCTTCGATCAGTTAGTTGGTGCCTCGGTGTTTTCGCAGTTGGACTTAGCCACTGGTTTCTATTAGTTGAGAGTGGCTGAGGATAGCATTGACAAGACTGCCTTTAGGACTCCGAACGGTTTCTATGAATGGCTAGTGATGCCCTTCGGTTTGACAAACACCCCAGCATATTTTGTTGATTTGATGAGTAGGGTGTTTAGGGAGTACCTTAATAAATTCGTGGTAGTCTTTGTAGATGACATCTTGATCTTTTCTAAGGATGAAGAAGAGCATGCCCTACATCTTAGGGAAGTGTTGGAGACCCTATGAGCGCATAGCCTTAAGGCTAAATTTTCTAAGTGTCACTTCTGGAGGAAGGAAGTACGGTTCTTGGGGCACGTGGTTTCCAAAGAAGGGATAGCCGTGGATCCCGCGAAGGTGGTGGCCATCCAAGATTGGAAGGTTCCTAAAAATGCTACTGAAGTGAGAAGTTTCTTGGGGTTGGCTGGCTACTATAGGAAGTTTATCAAAGACTTCGCAAAGATATCAGCTCCATTGACACGCTTGATGAAGAAGAACCTAGTTTTCACATAGGACGTAGATTGTGATGATGCGTTCCAACGTTTGAAGAGAGCTTTGACTTCAGCCCCAGTCTTAGTATTGCCAGACGGGAGTAAGCCGTTTACCGTTTATACTGACGCTTGTGGGATAGGACTAGGCGCAGTCTTAATGCAAGAGGGCAGGGTAATAGCCTATGGTGGAAGGCAGTTGAGAGCGCATGAGAAAAATTATCCTACACATGACCTAGAATTGGCCGCTATTGTTTTCGCGCTTAAGTCTTGGCGTCATTATCTTCTTGGCGAGAAATTCGAATTATTCACTGACCACAAGTCTTTAAAATACCTATTCTCTCAAAAGGACTTGAACTTAAGGCAGCAATGGTGGATGGAGTTCTTAGCGTCCTACGACTTCGAAATAGCCTACACCCCTGGCAAGGGTAACGTGGTGGCAGACGCCTTAAGTAGAAAAAGATTATCCTTAAGTCCTTTGTTTGTTGAGCGGCGAAGTTTAGAATTCATTTCGATGTTTGACTTTAGACCTTCCGTTGACTTCGTACCCGGTTTGCTAGCATCCTTGGAGGTCAGACCTACGCTTTTGGGACGGATTGGCGAGGCACAGCGAGACGACCCGCAGTTGGTTGAGTTAGTAGAAAACTCAAAGGAGGGGAGTCATCAAGCCATCTTCGTAGGTATACCCTAGACGATAAGGGTTAGTTACGTAGGGACGGTAGACTTTGTGTACCAAAAGACGATGACCTAAGGAAGACTATTCTTGACGAAGCACATCATTCGAAGATGACCATTCATCCCGGCGGGGACAAGATGTACAAAGACATGAAGAGAGTTTACTTTTGGGCCGGCATGAAGAAAGATGTGGCTGAGTATGTCGCTAGATGCTTGGTGTGCCAACAAGTAAAAGCGGAGCATAAGAAACCCGGTGGGTTGCTTCACCCATTGGAGGTTCCACTATGGAAGTGGGAAAGTGTCTCGATGGATTTTGTGGATGGTTTACCGCGATCAAGGAAGGGTAATACGGGAATTTGGGTTATAGTAGATAGACTTACTAAAAGCGCCCATTTCATTCCCGTAAAGAGTAAGAGGACTGCTCCATGGTTAGCCTCCGTATACGTTCGAGAAATAGTTCGTTTGCACGGTGTTCCTTCTAGCATGGTGAGCGACCGCGATCCTATTTTCACTAGCGAATTTTGGAGAAGCTTACAAGAGGCGGTTGGGACTTAGTTATGTTTGGGCACCGCAAATCATCCTCAGACGGACGGCCAGACCGAGAGGGTGAATCACATTCTAGAGGATCTGTTGAGGCTATGTATCCTAGACTTTGGGGGTACGTGGGAAGAGCATCTTCCATTGGTGGAGTTCGCATATAATAACAGCTTTCAGTCCAGCATTGGTATGGCACCATTCGAAGCTCTTTATGGACGACCTTGTCGTTCACCTACATGTTGGTGGGAATCTACGGATAAGATCTTACTTAGGCCCGATATGATTAGGGAGACTTCGGAGAAGATCGACTTGATTCGAAGGAGGATGAAAGCAGCACAGGATAGGCAAAAATCTTATGCGGATAAGAGGAGGACAGATCTTGAGTTTGAAGTTGGGGACATGGTCTTTGTCAAAGTGTCTCCATTACGGAACGTTGTTCGCTTTGGGTCCGTTGGGAAATTAGCACCAAGGTTTGTTGGGCCGTTTCCTATTAAGGAGAAAATTGGACAGATGGCATATAGAGTGGAGTTGCCCGAGAGACTTAGTGGTGTACACGACGTATTTCATGTGTCACATTTGAGGAAGTGCTTGCACGAGACCGCGGAAGTGGTAGAGCCGAGCTTTCTTAGAGAGGTGGAGATAGAGCATGATGCGACAATTCGACGAGCTCCTACGCGCATTCTTGGGTCGGAGATCAAGAGGTTGAGGAATCGAGAGGTCAGACTAATCAAAGTGCAATGGGGAGATGATGAGAGCAACGCTACTTGGGAGACAGAAGAGAAGATGCGTTCACGATACCCTTTTCTTTTTTAGGGTATGTCTTTTAATTTCTCCTTTATCGCTTAGCTTGTACTTATCTTATCTTTAGTATATCCTCTCGCAAGTATCTTTGACCTTTAGTTAGGATAATCCTATAGTTGAAACATGTGTTTGAGACATGTTATGTATGGTGGATGCAAAGTGGATGCAAGTGTTTGCTAGTGGTTGCTCGTGGATGCATATACACACACTATTAGGCACCAGATCGGCTCAGTCACTTCATATTGCATATTGCATATATATGGACGTATTTAGTAAAATGGATGTATAATGGTTGTATTATCATATAGTTGTTGCATTCGAGTGGATGGTTGTGCACGCATATAGAATTAATATGTATCATTAGGAATCTTTTGCATACATATTGGATGCATGACACTATCATGAATTGCACTAAGGAGGTCGACTGAATCAGTAGACCGCCTAATTTTGCATTAGATATGGACATATACACACACTGTGCATATAAACATTAAAGTATTAGAAGTCTTTTAAGGATAATGGATGCTGGTGTTTGATGGTTGAGTAGATGGACGATTAGATGGTAGGATATACATTCTTCTTGACTTGGAGATTTCGGGGACGAAATCCTTTAAGGAGGGGAGAATGCAACACCCTATAATTTTATAACATTAAAATTCACAAATTAAAGTATACTTAATTTTTAGAAAAGAATTAAGTGAAATGGGTTGCGCAGTGAAATATATATATATATATTGATATGTATGTATATATATATATATTAAATAAATAAATATGCGAAAAAGTTCAAAACAGCGAATTGGGAGGGGAAATAACCGAACCGGCCCATTTTTGAGTCGACCCGAGCTCTGCTGGGTCGACTAGGGGTTAATCCAGGGTGTTTGGCTGTCAACCCGTGGGCCGATTCGCTCAAATGCAGATTTTGCATTTGATTGGTTCTCATGGTTCAGGGTTAATCTAATGGTCCTAAGTAACTTCCTACACCTATAAATACATCCTAATGCTAACCCTAAACCTAATTAAAATAGAATAGTTACCGTCATACCATCGCCATGGAAATCAATGGAGCCGCCGCCAACTAAGAAAGAAGAAAAACAAATTCAATTCTAATTCTCTCAACCCTAAAGCAAAGCAAAACTCTCTCTTTTCTTCTCTAAATTGTGATTATGATGATCTTAACAAGATTATTATCATTTTAATTAGGTTGAGTTATGAATGGATTATGAGTAGATGATGTGAATTATCATATATGTTGTTGTAAACCCCTTTTTCTATCATGTATATTGTAAATCCAATGTTATGTGATGATGATATCTTATATGTTGTAAATCATGCTATGATGATGTTATGTATGTTGAAAGTTTCTATGCTAAGTTGTGATGAATCATACATGTTAAAAAGGCCATGATGTTACCATCTATGCTAGTTAGTTCATACTAATTAAATCATCATGTTTGGGTTATGTTGATCTATATGACAAGTCACATATGCAAGTTAGATTGATTAGAAAAGTTATGAACATATGCCAAGACATCTATTATGACATCTAGAATTATGCTATGATATATGTGATATCCTATGCTAGTTCACACCATCATTATGTTGCCTAAAAACCCCATATGCAAGTTTATGTATAGATTTGGGCTATGATCATATCATGTAAATTGAGACATTTAACAAGTTGACACCTTTTGATCCTTAACATGTGTAGTTTATGCAAGTTTCACCCCTATTATGATTAGATTTATTTTAATTGTCTATATGTTGTGATAATTTATTTTTGTGCTATGTGTTAGACTATTCAAGTCTAGCCTATATTATGCATTGAATAAGCGAACGTATAAACGTGGGGTAGGGGTAATATTAAGGATTTAATATTAAAAAGTTGGGGTGCAATTGATATGATTTTGCATGCCATAAGTGGATGGCCATAATTGAGTCAATTATGGACATCATTAAAAGTTGACTTAAATAATAATTTGAATAGGGAATTATTAAAATTGGGGTAAAAGATTTTAAGTGTTAATCAATGCTTAGGACACGAGGTTGGACACGTTTGTGACGTAAACCTGCCCGGACCCGCCCGGACCCGCCCGGCAAATCCAGTGGTCACAAATGTCAGTCCAATGTGAGAGGTCCAAGGCCTAAACTAAAGCATAACGGTTGTAAAGACACGATGTGACGATCCCAAAATCCGAGGGGCGGTATTAAGGATAATCATTGGGAAATAACACATTAATCATCATAGCAGAGTACAGATAATAGCAGAAACAATAAATAAAATAATTTTTACATGGATATGACAGCGGAATCACGACATGTAGGAGTATCAGAATAGCATAACGTGGGGATATAACTTAGTAAATAAAAAAGGAAAGTGATCAGTCATCATCGCCAGAGGCGGAATACATACATGCAGTGAGACATAATAAAGGTATCAGTCTACATCGCCGAAGGCGGAATACATATACATATAGTGAGGAATACGGAAAGTAAATCAGTCTGCATCGCCATTGGCGGAATCATAACATAAGTAAGTAATGGCGGAAAATGTCAAAGTCATCTCTGTGAAGTCAGCCTCGCCATGAGCCAAAAATGCACTCTATGCAGCAGTGCAGAACCAAAAACCACCTGTCACCTGTGTACTAGGCTGCCCGTGTGAAAATAAGGGCACCCGCGTTTGCAAAGTGAAACAAACAACGAGTCAGTCATGGGGACTGGTATGAGGAATCTATTTAACAGTTAAACAACAGTAATAGCAAATCATAGGACCACGCCACTTTCGCGGAACGGGTTCACTCCAGTGATTGCTAGTGCATTTAAAAACAAAGTAAATTCTTTTAAAACAACGCAATGCTTTTAGAAAGAATGAAGCCATTATAAGACTCAGGTCCCATCACACAATGCAACGCAAACCGGAGGATAGAGTTTTACCTTATAATAGCCAAATATGCTTGATACGTATAAAGCAAAATCATTTGACATTATTACTAGTGCATATATGTTTCAAAAGAGAATAGCATCATAAATATCAATCATAGACGGCATAAGTGCCCCCATACCACTATGTCGCCATACTAGTTCTACAATCAAGTCCGTTATTTCGTATTGGAAATTGGATTTCCGTCATGAGTCGAGGCAAGGGGCAAGCTCCTCTCCGCTTCGAGACACTCTAGCAAATGCCTCAGGACTACGCACACTGGGTATCCTGGATCTTCAGGGTCGGTCCTCACTTACGTTAGAGGATTAATTATGCCTGAACACACGTTTCCGGGTCCTTACAGACCTATAATCGAGGCGCCTCGCATTCCAACAACCACAAAGGTGAAAAATAGATATATATATGTCAGGGCTGGTAAGTCACTGACACCACCATAGCTAGAAAGAAACGTCGTGCTCTCCCTGCAGTCCGTATCCTGTTTTCAACTCATACCGGGGTGTGAGGTTCGCGAATCTACGAAATACACAAAGCTAGGCCACGTAGACCTTGCTTTGATCATCATCCACAAGACTTTGCTTTGCAATAGAAGCCTTGATCACAGCATCTTGGCATGCCACATAGGCAGTCCACTCCATACGATTGATTTCCATTGATATATAACCTCTGAGCTCGTACGTCTCAGAGAAGGGCGTTAAGCAAAAGAATAAATTCTCCGCCGCCATACAGATATATATTTAACAGAGATCAATCAGTATAGAACAAAATCCAATGTCTGACACACAGTCCATTTACAAGTGCGTCCTGGGTCTGAACGAAACCGGAGGCGTCAAATTCCTCGTATACCCGTCCAATCAACACATACGTTCAGACGGCTACTAGTTCCGTCCCTTTCCGGTAGCTACTCCGGTCAGGAACCTCAATAGCGCCCATCCAACCGATACGAAGATCGTCGGTCTTGAATCGTCTTTGCATTTTCCAATTCGAATCGCTCGATAAATCATTTGAAATGAGGGTTAGCTCGGCCTTTTCAAATAATCCACGTCATTAGAATTTAAATCGATTCCCTATATGGTTATATTATTCGACATCCATCTTTCAGTTATTTAGTGTTATTTACGCGTCAAACACATACAACCATCTAATATCAAACAATTCAAGCCCAATTGGTTTATTTGCAACCTATGTTGCTTATAATATTTTATAACGATTTTCCGCCATTTTTATTTATTTAAAAATGGCCATATTTAATTAAACGACGTTTCAGGTCGTGTCGTGGCACTGGCGCTGTTTTTCTCCTTTTTTTTTACACATGTCGGAAAATCTAACCGTTGGATTTCTACAAAGTCTATATCAGTGGGAAGATATTCCCAAAGCGAACCCAACGGTTCCAGTTTCGTGAGAATCCGACGGTTGGATCTTCCACTCTAGTCGTTTGAAGTTACGGTTTCAAAATTCGAACTGCAGCGTCGTGATTCGATTTAATTTAATTATATTTATATTTATATATAAATATAAACGGTTCTGGCGCTGTTTTTCTTCAGATTTGAATTAAACATTCCGGACAATCCAACCGTTGGATTTTTACAAGGTTGGTGCCGTTGGAAAGATATTTCCAAGGCGAACCCAGCGGTTGCGGTTTCGGGAAAATCCGATGGTGGGATTTCTCGTACTAATCGTTTCAAATTACGATTCCGAAACGCGAACTGCACGGCCTTTATTCCTTTTAATTATATTTATATTTATATATATAAATATAGTTCAATCTATAATTTCAACTATAGCTCATTCTATATTTTCAACTTCGTTTTCACTTCAAATATTTCACTAACGCCTTAATATTTTGAAAAATTTCGCCATAACCTCCTTTGTACGGGGAGGGGTTTGGAAATTTATTGGGCCGTTTTAGGTACCCAATAAATCCTAAAAAGCATTCACATATTTATAGTGATATATTCTGGTGTTTACGGGGGAGCATGTACTGATAATCACTCCAGAGAATAAATTCCCGTCACCCCGTTTCCGTGTGGAAATAAATAGTCCATGTGCCGTATCTAATAACTAGAGCGACGTGATTATTGTCAACTCCAGACCCGTGTGGGGTTTTTATTAATCTGGCAAATTATCGTTATAATTTATATAGTCCATATCAGTCATCAGTTCAACCTGTAGTACATAGTCATCGCCTTACAAGCCTCTTGCTTATATGGTAAATCTTCCACCTCGTCACATAAGCTCCAATTGCTTATGTGGGATATGATGAAGTATGCCTATCGTCAAGAAGTATGCCATGTAGTGTAGTTCAAAATTAATTGTTACAATCCTATGGCGTTATTTATTATTTCACACAGAAAAACCAGCACTCCGCATCCAATGGCATTCACAGGAGTTGATATATAAATAAAATTGAGCATCCAACTCATCAAGGTTTACCTATTTGTCGGGCACGCAAATAATTTCTTTACTCTACAGCTAATCCATTTTTCCTGTTCAACACATGTATATATATGCAGAACAAAGCTAATAATAATATTTCTAGCAAACTATTATTTATTTCAACACGTGTGTATTTTTAACAAAGCGTATACATGATAAAAGGAATATTTTAATCATCAAAAATATTTATTCGACACGTGTGTATTTTTAATAAAGCGTATACATGATAAAAGGAATATTTTAATCATCAAAAATATTTATTCGACACGTGTGTATTTTTTTCAAAGCGTATACATGATAAAAGGAATATTTTAATCATCAAAAATATTTATTCGACACGTGTGTATTTTTAACCCTTCTTATTCACTATAAAAAATATAGTTTTCATTGTCGATTCATTTTATTTTTAAAAGATGATAACATTCAACACATGAACTTCAATTCAACGAATGAATTGCAACTCAACACATGAATATTCGATATAGTTTGTATATATATAAAAATGTGATTTTTATCGCTAAAGCCATTTGTTTAAATTCGGATAATATTCAACACATGAATTTCAACTCAACGAATGAATTGCAACTCAACACATGAATATTCGATATAGTTTGTATATATATAAAAATGTGATTTTTATCGCTAAAGCCATTTGTTTAAATTCGGATAATATTCAACACATGAATTTCAACTCAACGAATGAATTGCAACTCAACACATGAATATTCGATATAGTTTGAATATATATAAAAATGTGATTTTTATCGCTAAAGCCATTTGTTTAAATTCAAATAATATTCAACACATGAATTTCAACTCAACGAATGAATTGCAACTCAACACATGAATATTCGATATAGTTTGTATATATATAAAAATGTGATTTTTATCGCTAAAGCCATTTGTTTAAATTCGGATAATATTCAACACATGAATTTCAACTCAACGAATGAATTGCAACTCAACACATGAATATTCGATATAGTTTGTATATATATAAAAATGTGATTTTTATCGCTAAAGCCATTTGTTTAAATTCGGATAATATTCAACACATGAATTTCAACTCAACGAATGAATTGCAACTCAACACATGAATATTCAATATAGTTTGTATATATATAAAAATGTGATTTTTACCGCTAAAGCCATTTGTTTAAATTCGGATAATATTCAACACATGAATTTCAACTCAACGAATGAATTGCAACTCAACACATGAATATTCGATATAGTTTGAATATATATAAAAATGTGATTTTTATCGCTAAAGCCATTTGTTTAAATTCAAATAATATTCAACACATGAATTTCAACTCAACGAATGAATTGCAACTCAACACATGAATATTCGATATAGCATATGTAAATAATTTCAATGAATGAAAATTATTCTAACACATAATTATTTCAGAAAATTTCGGCAGCATAACGGCAGGGTAGTTAAAACCGGGACCGTCCCTAGTACGGCTCCTCGCTCTACCTTAAAACCTCGCGGTTTTTGACAATGGGGATCATGCATCTAGTTCGCACGCAGGCGGCATGTTTTATTTTCAATTCCACAATCCTATTCTATTTTGTTTTAACCACAAGAGGGTATTTTTCAACCACAAAGGTATTTTTCAACCATAATATCAACCACAAACAATTATTTCCAACCATTCGTCAAACCATATGATATCACGTCAATCACAAGCAATAAATATCGTCCATGGTCTGTGGACGAGGGGAGTATATATATATATATATATATAATATAATAATTCACTTGCATTTCATCACAATTCAAAGCATATATGTTTCATTCAACGCTTGTATAATTTATACATCGCTAATATAACTTATACAACACATGTACATGAGGTATACAATGCGTATATAATTTACACTTCGCTTATATAATTTATACAACGCGATTTCATTCAAACAGATAATTTAGATTCCTCACATTGGTTATTGCGGTGCTAAAAATCGTAGGAAGGTCAGAAAAATCCGCGGCTTCTTCTAGAATGTAGAGAGCCTCCTTGCGGTCACGGTGTCTCCTGTTTCATCGAATTTCATTAAAGAACGAAAAAGATATTATTTTTCAAAGTTTTGCAACGCTTTATAGTGTAAAAACAGTTTAAAATTATATAAGCCGTTAGTTTTCAAACCTGCTCAAATCTAGGTTTGGATTTTTCTCTTGATTCGTTGCTCTATAGGATGATCGGACTGTTGGACGTCGTCGAGGGAGGGAAGAGCTTTCCGGCGCTGGTAGTCTGAGGTGGTGCGATGGCGAATCGAGGCGGCGGCGGCTCCGGGAAGGCGACGACTTTCTCGACGTCGTTCAGGCGAAGGAGCTGACGAGAGGGGGCGGCGTTGGGTCGGATGTGGAGAGGAGGCGTAGGGCTGTCGACTGGTGGTGGTGGCGCGGCCTAGCGTCGCCTGTGGCGATCGGAAAAGGGACGAGAAGCTTCGAGCAACGTGGATCGTCCAGAGCAGGGTGGCGGCTAGGGTTTTTTTTTTTAAAAAAAAGAAAATTTCCTATTGGCCAGAATTTATAGAAAATTTTTAAATAGTGTTTTTGCAAACGGACTCCTTTTTAAACCCAACGACTGTCGCCCCTAGCTAAATACCCCCATTCCGGACACAATGGGATATGTTTCGTTGGCCATTTCGACTGTTACAGTCAGTTATTTTTCAAATTAAAATATAAAACATTCGATATTTAATTTAAACGTACATTTCAATTTGCCAGGGCCACAAACTGAATCGAAAAATTCCAGAAAAATAAATCTAGCTTTTTTTTGACGATACGGTCCTAACAAAACCAGTTTCGTCGAATTCTGAGCTCGTTTGCAAAACGGTCATTTTCAGGTCGACCCATTTTAACAGAATTTGACCAAACACGTTATATTTTGCCCCGCTCACATACTAGCTTCAAAAATTATGAAATTTGAAACCTAGCAATAATTTGACATCCCGGACCCAACAAAAGTGGTTTCGTCGAATTCCGAGGTCGTATGCAAAATCTCTATTTTCAAGGGCTATATATACTATATAGCGACCTTTCTGAAAATTCATTTGGCCATAAATTTTGATTTCCGTTATGAAATTTCGATTTTTCAGATTCGTTGGAAAGGTATTGATAAACAGATTTAAATATTTTCAGTTTCGTCAAAATCCGTTATATTTTCCACCCAGTATAGTCAGACAAAGTTTATATTCAAAATTTCAAACTGCCATACCATACCAAATTCTATATTTTATTGAAATATGCTATTTCAATCATTCAAATTTCTTGGTAATAACCTAATTTAAAAATTTTAAACTGGTTCACATTTTCCGGGTTATTACAATCTCCCCCACTTAAAACTTTTCTTCCTCGAAAAGGAAATAACAGTTAAGCAGGAAATAAATGTAAATGCAAAGTATTGCAAAGGTACCTTGCACCGGAGTTAGTCAGAGATGTCCACTCTGCATTTGGGATAGGCTTGTTTAATGCTTTCCTCAGTCTCCCAAGTACAGTCTCTAGGATCACTACTCCACTGCACTTTGACTAAATGAATATTTTTCCTCCTCAGCTCTCTGGTTTCTTTGCCAACTATTTTAAATGGCTCTCTACTGAGTGCTAATTCTGGAGTTATGTCAATATCATGTTGCGCTGCTTCTTCCACAACAAGATCGGGATCATGAACATGTTTTCTGAGTTGAGACACGTGGAACACATCATGTACACCAGGCAACCAATCAGGTAATGAAACCCTATATGCAAGAGTTCCAATCCGTTCAAGTATAGGAAAGGGACCAATAAATCTCGGTGCCAACTTCCCAGTCTTGCCAAATCTGATTACTCCTCGCATTGGAGAAACTCTTAAATATACATAATCGCCAACGGCAAACGATATATCCCTTCTTCTCGCATCAGCATAACTTTTCTGTCGGCTCTGTGCGGTTTTCAATCTCTTCTTAATGAAATCGACTTTATCCGATGCTTCTTGAATCATATCGGGCCCTAACACAAGTCTGTTGCCAGGTTCTACCCAACATGCGGGAGATCTGCACGGTCTACCGTATAATGCTTCAAATGGAGACATTCCCAAACTTGCTTGATAGCTATTGTTGTAAGAGAACTCGGCTAGATGTAAGTGATCTTCCCATGAGCCTCCAAAATCAATAACACAAGCCCGCAATAGATCCTCTAAAATTCTATTCACCCGCTCAGTTTGGCCGTCTGTCTGAGGGTGATAAGCGGTGCTTAGATTCAATTTGGTTCCCTATTCTGTCTGGAATGCTTCCCAGAATTTGCTAGTAAATAGTGGACCTCTATCGCTGACTATACTGAGCGGTACTCCATGAAGTTTAACAATTTCTTTGAAGTACATCTGTGCTAGACTTTGAGCCGTTCTGTTGGATCGGACAGGGATGAAATGGGCAGTCTTCGTGAAGCGATCTACGATTACCCATATACTGTCGTTTCCTTTTCTAGTTCGAGGCAGGCCATCGATGAAATCCATCGAGATTTGTTCCCACTTCCATCCTGGAATTTCTAAGGGTTGTAATAGTCCAGCCAATTTCTGCTGATCACTCTTAACTAGCTGACAAGTGGGGCATCGACTAACATATAATGAGATATCTCTTTTCATCGCCTTCCACCAGAATGTGCGCTTGATATCGTTATACATTTTGCTCACACCGGGATGGATACTTAATTTGGATTTGTGGCACTCATCAAGTACTTCTCTTTTTAGCTCAGAGATGCCGGGAACACAAATTCTTCCTTTTAATCTCAAAACCCCCTCACTATCCACTTGGAAGCTGGAGTCTATGCCTTCATTGATCCTTTTGATCATTACTTTTACAAAGTTATCCTCCTTTTGAAGGGTCGAGATTCTGTCTATTAATGAAGACGTGATGACAAAACTGGCGATGATTTCATTCTTTCTGCTGAGCGCATCTGCTACAACATTGGCTTTCCCTGGAGTGTATAGAATTTCAAAATCGTATGCCGCAAGGAATTCTAACCAACGCTGTTGCCTCAGATTTAAATCTTTCTGAGTGAACAGATATTTCAAGGATTGATGATCGGTGTATAGTTCGAATTTCTCGCCCAATAAATAATGCCTCCATATTCTTAAAGCAAACACGATAGCTAATAACTCAAGATCATGAGTAGCATAGTTTCTTTCATGCGGCTTTAGTTGACGACTGGCATAAGCGATCACTTGGCCTTTTTGCATTAACACTGCGCCTAGCCCTCTAATAGAAGCATCTGTCCATACAGTCAAGTCTTGGTTGCCTTCTATTATGGTCAATACTGGCGCGGTTGTCAACTTCAGTTTTAGCTCCTGGAAAGCTTCTTCACATTCGGGTGTCCATTTGAATTTCTCATGCTTCTTTGTAAGCTTTGTCAATACACCAGATATCTTTGAAAAATCCTGAATGAATTTCCGATAGTAACTAGCCAATCCAAGGAAACTTCGAACTTCTGTGGGAGTAGTAGGTTGTTTCCAGTTCTGAATCGCTGTAATTTTGCTTGGGTCGACAGCAATTCCTTCTTTTGATATGACATGGCCTAGGAATTTGACTTCATTCTGCCAGAAGACACATTTAGAAAATTTAGCTTTCAAGACATTTCTCCTGAGAATTTTCAACACTTGTTCTAAATTATTTGCATGTTCATCTTCCGACTTAGAGTAGATTAAAATGTCATCGATGAAGACTAGAACAAATTTATTCAATACACCACGGAACACTCTGTTCATAAGATCAACGAAGTATGCCGGAGCGTTGCACAAGCCGAACGGCATTACTAACCATTCGTAGAATAAATCGGGACCCCTGAAGGCTGTCAAAGGAACACAGTCTTCGGCTATACGTAATTGGTGGAAACCTGTAGCTAGGTCCATTCGGGAGAATACTGTTGCTCCATTTAATTGATCTAACAGATCATCTATTCAGGGCAAAGGGTATTTGTTCTTCAGTGTCTGTTTATTGAGATCCCTGTAATCGACGCAAAGTCTTAGAGTACCGTCTGATTTCGGGACACATACTACTGCGGCTCCCCACGCTGAAAAGCTTGGTCTGATCAGACCTTTCCAAAGTAATTCTCGGGTTTGATTACTTAGCTCTTCTTTTTCTTTCGGGGCCATTCTTCTTATTGGATGTACTACTGGTCGGGCGTTAGGAGTTAAATCTATTCTAAATTCAATTTCTCTTTGCGGTGGTAAGTTTTCTACTTCTTCAAACACATCCGCGTAGTTTTTCACGACCGGTATCTTTTCTATTGAAGGGGGAGTAACTTCTAAAGAAGACCAAAATTTGGTTCTATTAATTTCTGAGCCATGACATGGTATAGTGATATGCCCAAGTTTTGTTTTAACTTTCACGATTCTTTCTGCGCATCTAACTTTGGCCTTATATTTTGTTAACCATTCCAAACCGAGAATAACATCGAATTCCGATAAATCCATAACAATTAAGTGAATGGGAAACTTGTAACATGAATAAGAGATAGGCACTCTGCAGTATAAACTGAGACTAACAGAACCTCCTATCGGGTTTTGAACTTTAATTGGTTCTTTTAGAATTCTTTGTTTCAATTTTAACTTGTGAACAAGGTTACCAGAAATGAAGCTACGTGATGCACCAGTATCAAACAGTACTGAAACAGGAATATTTTTTATGGTAAGGGTACCTCCCAAGACGTCGGGTTTACCTGACCCATCGGTGGTAGCTGGCGGGGTCTTCCCGTCATAGACATGAGCCACTTGTGCGCTCTTCTTCAAAGGACAATTCTTGCTATAGTGCCCCTTCTTGTGGCAGTTGTAGCATTCGGCTGAGTCATTGGCCTTTGGCTTCCTCGGAGCTTTGCATACATTAGAGAAATGACCGGGCTTCCCGCAATTGTAGCAGTTTCCTTTCGGGATCTTTGCGGGTTTTTGAGTAGCGGCCGCGGTAATGCTAGATTCGGGTTGATCTGTTGAAGCCTTGCGCTTATTCCCTGCTTGGCTTTTAGCGCGGTCTTGGCTAGCATGCCTCTCATCCATGTCTTCGTAGTTGCAAGCCATCTCTACTAGTTCTGTAAAGGAGAGTTTGATGTTGCTCATAGCTCTATCGTGGTACTTGCGCTTCAGCCCAAATATGAACCTCTTATTCTTGGCTTTGTTGGTTAAAATCAGTTGTGGAGCATAGCGCGATAACATGGTGAACTTATTTAGATAATCCTGAATAGAGAGGTCTCCTTGCTGGAGATTAGCAAACTGCTCTCTCATCCTCTCCAGAGCCTGTTCCGGTACAAACTTCTCATTGAACAAAGTCTTGAACTGCTCCCAAGTCCGGATAGTACCAGCTGCATCCCCAGAGGTAATGGCATCCCACCACAGCTCTGCTTCTTCCTGAAGGAGCCAAATGCCAAGTCGGGCTTTGTTGTTAGTTCCCATACCCATGCCTTCGAAGATTTTCTCATAGGTTTTCAGCCAAGCTATTGCCTCGGTCACTGTGCCAGTGCCTGTAAAAGGTTTTCCTCCAAGATTTCTGTACCTCTTTGCTACTTTATCTAGCTCAAAGTCTTCTGGTGCTGGTGGCTGAATAATAGGGATCTCCACAACTACGGGGATATTCCCCCGTCCTTCTGCTGCATCTCCTCGGCCTCCACGGCCTCCTCTAGCTGCTGCTCCACGTGTAGCCATCTAAGAGTACTGTATAAGTAAGAAAAGAGTCAAGCTCACAGATTTGATAATTTTCATAAATGATAAAGCAAGGGAATACAAGGAAAGATAATGATGATGTACTGATCAAATTGTTTTGCTAATCTGCTTAGCTCATTCTAGGACATTGCTAATCCTATCTCTAACGAGCTACTCGCATTAGAACTCTACTGATTCTATTCTGACGAGGCGTTTAATGTGTTAGATCCCGGAACTAAGGTTAACCAAAGCTCCGATACCAACTGTGACGATCCCAAAATCCGAGGGGCGGTATTAAGGATAATCATTGGGAAATAACACATTAATCATCATAGCAGAGTACAGATAATAGCAGAAACAATAAATAAAATAATTTATACATGGATATGACAGCGGAATCACGACATGTAGGAGTATCAGAATAGCATAACGTGGGGATATAACTTAGTAAATAAAAAAGGAAAGTGATCAGTCATCATCGCCAGAGGCGGAATACATACATGCAGTGAGACATAATAAAGGTATCAGTCTACATCGCCGAAGGCGGAATACATATACATATAGTGAGGAATACGGAAAGTAAATCAGTCTGCATCGCCATTGGCGGAATCATAACATAAGTAAGTAATGGCGGAAAATGTCAAAGTCATCTCTGTGAAGTCAGCCTCGCCATGAGCCAAAAATGCACTCTATGCAGCAGTGCAGAACCAAAAACCACCTGTCACCTGTGTACTAGGCTGCCCGTGTGAAAATAAGGACACCCGTGTTTGCAAAGTGAAACAAACAACGAGTCAGTCATGGGGACTGGTATGAGGAATCTATTTAACAGTTAAACAACAGTAATAGCAAATCATAGGACCACGCCACTTTCGTGGAACGGGTATACTCCAGTGATTGCTAGTGCATTTAAAAACAAAGTAAATTCTTTTAAAACAATGCAATGCTTTTAGAAAGAATGAAGCCATTATAAGACTCAGGTCCCATCACACAATGCAACGCAAACCGGAGGATAGAGTTTTACCTTATAATAGCCAAATATGCTTGATACGTATAAAGCAAAATCATTTGATATTATTACTAGTGCATATATGTTTCAAAAGCGAATAGCATCATAAATATCAATCATAGACGGCATAAGTGCCTCATACCACTATGTCGCCATACTAGTTCTACAATCAAGTCCGTTATTTCGTATTGGAAATTGGATTTCCGTCATGAGTCGAGGCAAGGGGCAAGCTCCTCTCCGCTTCGAGACACTCTAGCAAATGCCTCAGGACTACGCACACTGGGTATCCTGGATCTTCAGGGCCGGTCCTCACTTACGTTAGAGGATTAATTATGCCTGAACACACGTTTCCCGGTCCTTACAGACCTATAATCGAGGCGCCTCGCATTCCAACAACCACAAAGGTGAAAAATAGATATATATATGTCAGGGCTGGTAAGTCACTGACACCACCATAGCTAGAAAGAAACGTCGTGCTCTCCCTGCAGTCCGTATCCCATTTTCAACTCATACCGGGGTGTGAGGTTCGCGAATCTACGAAATACACAAAGCTAGGCCACGTAGACCTTGCTTTGATCATCATCCAAAAGACTTTGCTTTGCAACAGAAGCCTTGATCACAGCATCTTGGCATGCCACATAGGCAGTCCACTCCATACGATTGATTTCCATCGATATATAACCTCTGAGCTCGTACGTCTCAGAGAAGGGCGTTAAGCAAAAGAATAAATTCTCCGCTGCCATACAGATATATATTTAACAGAGATCAATCAGTATAGAACAAAATCCAATGTCTGACACACAGTCCATTTACAAGTGCGTCCTGGGTCTGAACGAAACCGGAGGCGTCAAATTCCTCGTATATCCGTCCAATCAACACATACGTTCAGACGGCTACTACTTCCGTCCCTTTCCGGTAGCTACTCCGGTCAGGAACCTCAATAGCGCCCATCCAACCGATACGAAGATCGTCGGTCTTGAATCGTCTTTGCATTTTCCAATTCGAATCGCTCGATAAATCATTTGAAATGAGGGTTAGCTCGGCCTTTTCAAATAATCCACGTCATTAGAATTTAAATCGATTCCCTATATGGTTATATTATTCGACATCCATCTTTCAGTTATTTAGTGTTATTTACGCGTCAAACACATACAACCATCTAATATCAAACAATTCAAACCCAATTGGTTTATTTGCAACCTATGTTGCTTATAATATTTTATAACGATTTTCCGCCATTTTTATTTATTTAAAAATGGCCATATTTAATTAAACGACGTTTCAGGTCGTGTCGTGGCACTGGCGCTGTTTTTCTCCTATTTTTTTTTTACACATGTCGGAAAATCTAACCGTTGGATTTCTACAAAGTCTATATCAGTGGGAAGATATTCCCAAAGCGAACCCAACGGTTCCAGTTTCGTGAGAATCCGACGGTTGGATCTTCCACTCTAGTCGTTTGAAGTTACGGTTTCAAAATTCGAACTGCAGCATCGTGATTCGATTTAATTTAATTATATTTATATTTATATATAAATATAAACGGTTCTGGCGCTGTTTTTCTTCAGATTTGAATTAAACATTCCGGACAATCCAACCGTTGGATTTTTACAAGGTTGGTGCCGTTGGAAAGATATTTCCAAGGCGAACCCAGCGGTTGCGGTTTCGGGAAAATCCGATGGTCGGATTTCTCGTACTAATCGTTTCAAATTACGATTCCGAAACGCGAACTGCACGGCCTCTATTCCTTTTAATTATATTTATATTTATATATATAAATATAGTTCAATCTATAATTTCAACTATAGCTCATTCTATATTTTCAACTTCGTTTTCACTTCAAATATTTCACTAACGCCTTAATATTTTGAAAAATTTCGCCATAACCTCCTTTGTACGGGGAGGGGTTTGGAAATTTATTGGGCCGTTTTAGGTACCCAATAAATCCTAAAAAGCATTCACATATTTATAGTGATATATTCTGGTGTTTACGGGGGAGCATGTACTGATAATCACTCCAGAGAATAAATTCCCGTCACCCCGTTTCCGTGTGGAAATAAATAGTCCATGTGCCGTATCTAATAACTAGAGCGACGTGATTATTGTCAACTCCAGACCCGTGTGGGGTTTTTTATTAATCTGGCAAATTATCGTTATAATTTATATAGTCCATATCAGTCATCAGTTCAACCTGTAGTACATAGTCATCGCCTTACAAGCCTCTTGCTTATATGGTAAATCTTCCACCTCGTCACATAAGCTCCAATTGCTTATGTGGGATATGATGAAGTATGCCTATCGTCAAGAAGTATGCCATGTAGTGTAGTTCAAAATTAATTGTTACTATCCTATGGCGTTATTTATTATTTCACACAGAAAAACCAGCACTCCGCATCCAATGGCATTCACAGGAGTTGATATATAAATAAAATTGCGCAGCCAACTCATCAAGGTTTACCTATTTGTCGGGCACGCAAATAATTTCTTTACTCTACAGCTAATCCATTTTTCCTGTTCAACACATGTATATATATGCAGAACAAAGCTAATAATAATATTTCTAGCAAACTATTATTTATTTCAACACGTGTGTATTTTTAACAAAGCGTATACATGATAAAAGGAATATTTTAATCATCAAAAATATTTATTCGACACGTGTGTATTTTTAACAAAGCGTATACATGATAAAAGGAATATTTTAATCATCAAAAATATTTATTCGACACGTGTGTATTTTTTTCAAAGCGTATACATGATAAAAGGAATATTTTAATCATCAAAAATATTTATTCGACACGTGTGTATTTTTAACCCTTCTTATTCACTATAAAAATATAGTTTTCATTGTCGATTCATTTTATTTTTAAAAGATGATAACATTCAACACATGAACTTCAATTCAACGAATGAATTGCAACTCAACACATGAATATTCGATATAGTTTGTACATATATAAAAATGTGATTTTTATCGCTAAAGCCATTTGTTTAAATTCGGATAATATTCAACACATGAATTTCAACTCAACGAATGAATTGCAACTCAACACATGAATATTCGATATAGTTTGTATATATATAAAAATGTGATTTTTATCGCTAAAGCCATTTGTTTAAATTCGGATAATATTCAACACATGAATTTCAACTCAACGAATGAATTGCAACTCAACACATGAATATTCGATATAGTTTGAATATATATAAAAATGTGATTTTTATCGCTAAAGCCATTTGTTTAAATTCAAATAATATTCAACACATGAATTTCAACTCAACGAATGAATTGCAACTCAACACATGAATATTCGATATAGTTTGTATATATATAAAAATGTGATTTTTATCGCTAAAGCAATTTGTTTAAATTCGGATAATATTCAACACATGAATTTCAACTCAACGAATGAATTGCAACTCAACACATGAATATTCGATATAGTTTGTATATATATAAAAATGTGATTTTTATCGCTAAAGCCATTTGTTTAAATTCGGATAATATTCAACACATGAATTTCAACTCAACGAATGAATTGCAACTCAACACATGAATATTCGATATAGTTTGTATATATATAAAAATGTGATTTTTATCGCTAAAGCCATTTGTTTAAATTCGGATAATATTCAACACATGAATTTCAACTCAACAAATGAATTGCAACTCAACACATGAATATTCGATATAGTTTGAATATATATAAAATGTGATTTTTATCGCTAAAGCCATTTGTTTAAATTCAAATAATATTCAACACATGAATTTCAACTCAACGAATGAATTGCAACTCAACACATGAATATTCGATATAGCATATGTAAATAATTTCAATGAATGAAAATTATTCTAACACATAATTATTTCAGAAAATTTCGGCAGCATAACGGCAGGGTAGTTAAAACCGGGACCGTCCCTAGTACGGCTCCTCGCTCTACCTTAAAACCTCGCGGTTTTTGACAATGGGGATCATGCATCTAGTTCGCACGCAGGCGGCATGTTTTATTTTCAATTCCACAATCCTATTCTATTTTGTTTTAACCACAAGAGGGTATTTTTCAACCACAAAGGTATTTTTCAACCATAATATCAACCACAAACAATTATTTCCAACCATTCGTCAAACCATATGATATCACGTCAATCACAAGCAATAAATATCGTCCATGGTCTGTGGACGAGGGGAGTATATATATATATATATAATATAATAATTCACTTGCATTTCATCACAATTCAAAGCATATATGTTTCATTCAACGCTTGTATAATTTATACATCGCTAATATAACTTATACAACACATGTACATGAGGTATACAATGCGTATATAATTTACACTTCGCTTATATAATTTATACAACGCGATTTCATTCAAACAGATAATTTAGATTCCTCACATTGGTTATTGCGGTGCTAAAAATCGTAGGAAGGTCAGAAAAATCCGCGGCTTCTTCTAGAATGTAGAGAGCCTCCTTGCGGTCACGGTGTCTCCTGTTTCATCGAATTTCATTAAAGAACGAAAAAGATATTATTTTTCAAAGTTTTGCAACGCTTTATAGTGTAAAAACAGTTTAAAATTATATAAGCCGTTAGTTTTCAAACCTGCTCAAATCTAGGTTTGGATTTTTCTCTTGATTCGTTGCTTTATAGGATGATCGGACTGTTGGACGTCGTCGAGGGAGGGAAGAGCTTTCCGGCGCTGGTAGTCTGAGGTGGTGCGATGGCGAATAGAGGCGGCGGCGGCTCCGGGAAGGCGACGACTTTCTCGACGTCGTTCAGGCGAAGGAGCTGACGAGAGGGGGCGGCGTTGGGTCGGATGTGGAGAGGAGGCGTAGGGCTGTCGACTGGTGGTGGCGGCGCGGCCTAGCGTCGCCTGTGGCGATCGGAAAAGGGACGAGAAGCTTCGAGCAACGTCGATCGTCCAGAGCAGGGTGGCGGCTAGGGTTTTTTTTTTAAAAAAAGAAAATTTCCTATTGGCCAGAATTTATAGAAAATTTTTAAATAGTGTTTTTGCAAACGGACTCCTTTTTAAACCCAACGACTGTCGCCCCTAGCTAAATACCCCCATTCCAGACACAATGGGATATGTTTCGTTGGCCATTTCGACTGTTACAGTCAGTTATTTTTCAAATTAAAATATAAAACATTCGATATTTAATTTAAACGTACATTTCAATTTGCCAGGGCCACAAACTGAATCGAAAAATTCCAGAAAAATAAATCTAGCTTTGTTTTGACGATACGGTCCTAACAAAACCAGTTTCGTCGAATTCTGAGCTCGTTTGCAAAACGGTCATTTTCAGGTCGACCCATTTTAACAGAATTTGACCAAACACGTTATCTTTTGCCCCGCTCACATACTAGCTTCAAAAATTATGAAATTTGAAACCTAGCAATAATTTGACATCCCGGACCCAACAAAAGTGGTTTCGTCGAATTCCGATGTCGTATGCAAAATCTCTATTTTCAAGGGCTATATATACTATATAGCGACCTTTCTGAAAATTCATTTGGCCATAACTTTTGATTTCCGTTATGAAATTTCGATTTTTCAGATTAGTTGGAAAGGTATTGATAAACAGATTTAAATATTTTCAGTTTCGTCAAAATCCGTTATATTTTCCACCCGGTACAGTCAGACAAAGTTTATATTCAAAATTTCAGACTACCATACCATACCAAATTCTATATTTTATTGAAATATGCTATTTCAATCATTCAAATTTCTTGGTAATAACCTAATTTAAAAATTTTAAACTGGTTCACATTTTCCGGGTTATTACACACGAGGTTAGACTCTTTTATGGTGTAAGACTGCCCGGACCCGCCCGGCAAATCCAGTTGCCATAAATGCCAGTCTAATGTGAGAGGTCTTTATGAGGTTATGGCCTGAATGAATTAAGAAATACTTAACTAGATAAACATGTAAGGTGGGACATGGGGGTTAAGTAGGTGCCTTGGGTGGCATGAGGAATCTAGGGGGTGCCCTTAGTGGCATGTGAAATACAATTAGTAAGACTTAACCAAACACACATGTAAATGAACATGACTTAGAGGGTTAAGTGGGATATACTAGTGACAAGCTTAGGTGGGTAGCTTGTGGGGGCCCATTTCGACCAGTATCCCAAACGTATCTTTGTGGGCTCGACCCAAGTCGAGGACGGGACACGCATGCTGGGTTCGACTGTAAGAGGCCAAAACGGGGAGCGGTGGCAACGCAAGTCCAACGGGTTTCATATGCGTGTGTGGACCCGGGCTGGTAGATAAGACGTTGTTGCATCGTGTAGGTATAAGCCGTGCATTCTCAAGTTGTATCGGGTTGCCACTTTAGGGGAGTGATACACCCCACTATGCGGCCAGCACGGGTATCTACGAGTAGGGAGCCGATCGAAAGTGGGTAGTGGGGTACACCTAGTGGAGATAGGGGCAGACAGCACCTATGTAGTCAGCTAGGGGTACGTAAGGCTATTTATAAAGTTTCTGTGTGAAGCAAGTGGGATCAAACAATAGGGTGACTGGTGTGGTGCAGTGTAGTAATGTGCGGTGCAGTGTAGTAATCATTCGTTAGTAATTAGTTGTGCCTTTACCGTTATCTTAAACGCTATCTTTATCTTCCTAAGAGTTCATAGACATTTACTTGTCTTCCAGCTTATGCCTTAGTCTAGTTATTTTGATAATAGTATTGTTAGAATTATCATACTCGCCAGACTTTATGTCTGACCACCTCTATTTCTATCCTTTTTGCCCCTCCAGGTCCTCAGGTTGGGCCCAGCTCTAGTGGAGTTTGATTGAATTGCTTCATCTCTCTTTGGAAAGCTTGGACCGTTGAAGTAAAGTCCAACTTGTTATCTTTTTAATGGCTATTTATGTAATGGGATTATGAAGATGGATATTGTACTTGGTTATGATCTATGGTTTTATGATGTAACAAACATGTTTAATTTCCGCTGCAATAAAATGAAGTTTTAGATTTCCAAGTACTATTTACTATCTGTCTTGTTGTAATTTTTCTGTTCTATATTCACTTATAACCTCCATGGAAGTTAATGCATTCCCTTCGTGAGTGACATTAATGGACGTGGGGTGTTACAGGAACTATGTTCGGTTATGGGTTTAGCTATGTCGGGAATGACCTCGGTTAAGAGTTTGGATATTTCCTCAGTTACGAGCTGGTGTAAGAGTTTAGTTATGGAATAGGTTAAGGGCACGGTTATGTTTTGTCTTATATGCATGGTTGTAGGCTTTCTTGTGGGATCGCTTGTGGGCTTGATTGTTTCGGACTCGGTTATGGGATTGGTTATGAGTTCGGTTATAAGCTTGGTTACTGGCTTGGTTATGACCTCAGTTATTAGCTTAGTAATGGGAACTATTTTCAATTATGGGTTTGGTTATGACCTTGTTTGCAACCTTAGTTAAGAGCTCGTTTATTACCTTAGTTACGGGTTGGGTTAAGAGTTCGGTTATGGGATCAAATGTGGACTCAGTTAAGAATATACCATCTAAATTGGAAAACATAAAACATACAGTAAAAAATATAAAATATAAATACAAATTGTAACAACCCGAAAATCTGGGCCAGTTTAAAATTTTTATTTTGGCAATTTTAGCGAATTTTGAACATTTAAAATGAATTATTTTAAAGAACATCGACGAGAAATTTATTTTGAATGGAAATAGAACGTATATGTTATATACGTCGTCGTTAGAATATATAATTATATATAATTATAAAAGGAATTGAAAATGGCGCGGTAGTTCGATAATTCGATTTCAAACTTCAATTGAATGTACCGGGTGCAAAACAAACCGGATTTTAGTGAAACCAAAAACAATAGGATCTAATTGATAATATCTTTCCAACGAATCCGAAAAATTGAAATTTCGTAGCGGGAATCAAAAGATATGTCCAATTGAAAATTCTGAATAGTCGCTATAGAATTCAGGCCCTTAAAAATGGGAATTTTGCAAACGACCTCGGATTTCGACAAAACCACTTTTGTTGGATCCATGATGTCAAATTATTGTTAGATTCCAAATTTCATAATTTTTCGAATCAATATGTGAGCGTGGCAAAGGAAAACGCGTTTGACCAGTTTTAGTTGATTTTAATCGACTGGAAATGGCCATTTTTCCAACGGTCTCAGAATTCGACGAAACTAGTTTTGTTAGGACCGTATCGTCAATACGAAGCTAGAAAATGTTTTTCTGGAATTTTTAGAGTTAGTATGTGACCCCGGTAAATTGAAATGCGCGTTCAAATTCAATATATAGAGTTATATGTTGATTTTGACGAAAACTAATCGAAATATCGAATCAGCTTATGGTACATATCCCATTGTGTTCGGAATGGAGGTGAAATGCTATGGACGACGGGCGGTGGGCGTCGTTTAGAGGTCGTATGTAAAAGTCAACTTTTAGAAATTAAATAATATAAAATAATTAACTTCCTCTCTCTCCTCTCCCCTTATACTCTGCCCCCCCCCCCCCCCCCCGGTTCGATTTAAATCAGAAGAAAAAGAAAAAAATGATGAAAAGGGGCGACAGGGGGGATGAACCGCCGTCGCCGCCACCGTATCGCGCCCCCCCAGGTGGCGCGCCCGCCACCAGAGCCTCCCCCCTCCCCTTCCACGCAGGCCCCTCTATCCCCTTCTCGCGTACGAGACCCCACGCCCTACCCCTAAGTTCGCCGCTGAAGCCACAGTCCGACCATCAGACCCCATCCGACCCTCCAGCACCTCGATCCCCCCCGCCCGAGCCCCCTTCTTCTCCCCAAGACGCGAACCCCCAAAGCCGACCCTCCCTCCTCCTCTTCTGCTGGACGACGCGAGCCCCCTTTCAGCGACCGACACCCAATGCTCCTCCACTTGAACCACGGCGACTCGCCCTTCCGGCCTCCACAGTAACGCAACCCCCTTTCAACGATTTGCAGTAAGTTTTTTCTCTTTTTCCTAATTTAATTTGTTTATTCTCTATAAAATCAGTTTTCTTTTGTTTAGAGAAAACATAGTAGAAAATTTTGGATTTTTAATATATAAAACAGCGAAGAGAACATGATTTTTTATATGAATGATTTTTCATTGAAGATATGAAGTTTATAAAGAAAGGTTGAATTTTTATATAATAAAGAAGTTAAAAGTATAATTTTTATAATTTAGAAAGAATAAAAATTCGATTTTTAATATGTAGAGGCGATAAAGAAATGATTTTTATAATGAAATAGCCAAAAGATTATATTTTTGAAGTAGGAAGGATATGATTTTATATTATAAAAATAATAAAAATATGATTTTTATCATATGTGAAATATAAAAATATAATTTTTACAAGTAGAAAGTTAATATTTTTATATGAAGAAAATTCAGATTTTCATATGCAAAAAGTTTAAAGTTTTTATTTGAATCAAAATATGATTTTTATCATAAGTTTGAAATATTTTTATAAGAATAAAAATATAATTTTTTAATCGTGTAGGAGGTCAAAAATATAATTTTTATAATATAGAAAGGTTAAAAATATAATTTTTTATAATATATAAAGGTTAAAAATATAATTTTTATACTAGTGACATGTTAAAAATATGATTTTTTTTATAGGTATGATAGTAAAAATATGATTTTTATTCATGTAGAGTAATAAAAATATAATCTTTATTAGGAAAAGATCAATATAAAAATATAATTTTTTTTAAGAAAGTGAAGATAAAAATTTGATTTTTATATATATGAAGTGGAAATAAAAATATAATTTTTATACATGAAGTGATAATATAAAAATGCGATTTTTATATATGTAGTGGATACGGACGACGAAAGTGACGAAGGGCAAGAACGATGAAGATTTCCTACAGATGAAGAGTCGTGGCGTTTGGATTAGCTTTGGTGAGAACTCCTCACTCTAAATTTCTTTTTCTAGTTATATATATATATATACTAGGATGCAGACGGTGTTTAGTAGCACCCGACACCCGTCATCCACAGACCATGGATGGCTTGTTTGTTTGATTGATTTGTTTGTGAAATTGATGTGAAGTAGATAATGGAATATATTCATGTGTTGAAAGGAAATAAATATTTATATAGTTAAAAATATTTTATCGTTAAAATTATAAATTTTAACGTGAAAGTGAATAAATAAATATTTATAAACGAATCGGCCGATTTGTTTATATACACTGATTTGACTGATATTGATTGGGTCGATAAATTTTACACGTCGCCCAACTGCATAAATAAAATCTGTGTTTGATTATTTGAAACCCCACACGGGTATTGGGATAATATATGACATACATTAATCCCAATAATTAGTTGTATGTCGATTGTTTGATTGACAGACTGTTATAAGCGTTAGATATCTATATTTGATGCTTATACAGTGTAGTGCACTTTGGATGATGGTTGATTATTTATCGTTGCTATTATATACATGTGTTGCATGGAACCCATATAATTAACTTTGTATGGTAATTGATTGGGCCTCATTCCAATTTATAAAATAAAGAATATTATAAAATAAAGGTTCATGTGTTGACAGTACTCATCCGTTGAGATTAGTCATGTGTTGAACGAAATATTTTAACAATAAAATTTACATCTTTATCATATATAAGATTAGAAACTAATTGGAAAATAGATCAGATGAGTGGTCTCCTGGATATTGATCTGATGTTGGTTTCGGCCTTCGGGGTTAATATTCAGGGAATCATTCTCTTACTAGTTTACGGTTGGAGTCTGATTTGAAATCAAACGATAGATACCATAATTTTTATAAAATATATTAAATAACAAAAAGAGTCACACGTGGACAATACTCATTCGTTGAGATTAGTCACGTGTTGACAAAAATATAGATTCATTTGTCGAATAGAATAACAGAATTATTGAAATATATAAAGCCGTATTGATTAGAGATGCGCTATTTTGATGCGAACGATATTTATATCGATTATATTCGTTTTTAAATTTGAATTGAATCGAATAGAAAACCAATTTGAATTGAATCGAATAGAAAACCAATTTGAATTGAATCGAATAGAAAACCAATTTGAATTGAATCGAATAGAAAACCAATTTGAATTGAATCGAATAGAAAACCAATTTGAATTGAATCGAATAGAAAACCAATTTGAATTGAATCGAATAGAAAACCAATTTGAATTGAATCGAATAGAAAACCAATTTGAATTGAATCGAATAGAAAACCAATTTGAATTGAATCGAATAGAAAACCAATTTGAATTGAATCGAATAGAAAACCAATTTGAATTGAATCGAATAGAAAACGAATTCGAATTGAATTGAAAGCGAATTGAAATGAATTCAAATTGAATTGAAATTTGAATTGAATAGAAATGAATTTTAAAACGAATTTATAAGGAAAAATTCAATTTTGATTTGAATTGAAATAAAGATTGAAATTGTTTTTGAAACGAATTCAAAACTATTTATAAAATTCATTATAAATAGAAATCGACGAAATATATATTATATATATATAATATAATGGCCTGAATAGAACGCGCCGCGCCGCGGCAGTTCGTGAATTTCGACCATTTATTTCAAACGGACATTACGGGAGATTCGACCGTCGGATTCTCCTAAAACCGGAACCGTTGGGTTCATATCGAAAAGAGCTTTCTAACGAATATTAGAAATTTAAAATCCAACGGTTGGATTTGGAGATACGTCCAAATCAAATTTGGAAAAGGTCACTGTAAGTGCAGTTCGATGACCATTGTTGGAAATCGACTGTACGGGCCTTGATAAAATTATTAAAAATAGTAATAATTTGTGTAAAATCATAAGAAATGATTTGGGAAAAATTGGGATGAAAAACTCCATATTTGAAAGGATAAAAATAGATTTTTATCGAAATGAACTAATTTTGAACTAAAATTAAACCCATTTATTTTTAAATAAATAAATTGGATTTGAAATGGGTTGTAAATAGAATTGATTTGAGGGTTTATCGTGAAGGGTGTTTTTAAATGACACTTGTTCTTTAATCCGGTAATAAATAGAATATGATTTGGGTTTGTCGTGAACTGTGTGTTAAATGACATTAGTTCTTTAACCCAGTAAAAGGAGTTTTTAATGAATTTGCAATTAGATTGAAATGTGAATTGATAATCTGAATTATCAAATTTGGAAAATGAGCGAGAATGGAGTATCGCCAGTTTTGCTCCAAAGCGATAGCTAAATCTTTAATTAGATTTGAACGCGAAATGGTAATTAATTTTACCGATAACACCGTGGTGTTAGATATGGAGTATGACCAGTTTTGCTTCATGGGATGAATATGTTGGGATTGGGAAATAAAATAAAATAAATATTTACTTCGGTATGGTTCGCTAATCCCGTCTAGTTTGAAAAACCATAATTTGGTTTGATATGACATCCAAAGGAAGATTAAAGGATAAATTTTAAAGAATTTATCTTGGATAAAATTAATGGGAGCCTTTCCCTAAGAATATGAAATTAAGAAACTAGTTGTAGGTTAGTTAAGAAGAATGGTCTCCTGGATATTGATCTGATGTTGGTTTCGACCTTCGGGGTTAATATTTAGGAAATTGTTTTCTTGCTAATTTGCGGTTAGTGACTGCTGAATTGGAATGAGGCGTATGTTGTGTTTGGGTAACATTTGTTTTTAATATACGTGGGTTGTTCGGAAAGGCCGGGTTTATACCCATTCTGAATAACCGATTCGACGATATGTCGAAGATGAAGACGGTGGTTGAACACCGGAAGTCTTCACATCGTTTGGGTGATTACTGATGATCTTGATTGGGCTGTACACCCAAGATGAGGGAATCAGTTGGTGGTCGTCCAGACGTACCTGGAGATCGATGGATATGCGAGGAAAGTGCCTCCGGTTTCGTTCAGACCCAGAACGAACTTGTAAATGGATTGTGTGTCTGACATTGGATTTTATTCTGTGTTGATTGATTTATGTTAAATATATATCTGTTTGGCGGCGGAGAATTTATTCTCTTGCTTAACGCCTTTCTCTGAGACGTACGAGCTTAAAGGTTATATATCGATAGATATCAATCGCATAGCATGAATTGCCTGTGTGGCATGCTGAGTTGCATGGATCAAGGCTTCTGTTGAAAAGCAAAGTCTTGTGGTTGATGATCAAAGCACGGCCTTTGTGGCGTAGCTTTGTGTATGACGTGAATTCGCGAGCCTCACACCTCGGTATGAGTCAAAAACGGGATAAGGACTGCAGGGAGAGCACGACGTTTCTTTCTAGCTTTGGTGGTGTCAGTGACTTACCAGCCCTGACATTTATATACTTTTCACCTATGTGGTTGTTGGATGAGGCGCCTCGATTTTAGGTCTGTAAGGACCGGGAAACGTGTGTTCAGGAATACTAATCCTCAAACGTAAGAGAGGACCGGCCCTGAAGCATCCAAGGGTTACCCAGAGTGTGTAGTCCTGGGACATTTGCTAGAGTGTCTCGAAGCGGAGAGGAGCTTGCCCCTTGCCTCGACTCATGACGGAAATCCAATTTCCAATACGTGATATTGCGGTTTTAATTGTAGAACTAGTATGGCGACATGATATATGGTACCCATGCCGTCTATGATTTATATTTATGATTGAAATTGTTTTGACACTATACACTTATTATAGTATCAAATGATTTGTTTTAAATGTACCAAGCATGTTTGGCTATTATAAGGGAAAACCCTATCCTCCGGCTTGCGTTGCATTATGTGATGGGACCTGGGTCTTATAATAGCTTCATTTTTCGAAAAAGCATTGCGCTGTTTATTCTATGCACTAGTATTCTTGGGAGGAAACCCGTTCCATGTTATACGGCGTAGTCCCTTGAATTACTCTCTTTTAAAGTAAAGTTTTAAATAACTGTTTTAGTTCTCACACCAGTCACATGACTGACCAGGAGCTTATTGTTTTAACCTAAACTCTGGGTGCCCCTATTTTCCGCACGGGCAGCTAGTAGTTTTGCTTTTGCAGATTTATATTCACAGGATCCTGATTTACAGCTGGAACGATGCTCAGAAAGCTCTGTATCCGTGTATTACTTTCAGTTGTGCTTTGTATTATTTTTCCGCTGTAGTACTGTATTTAAATCTCTGATATTTATCGAATGTAATTTATTCATTTATACTCTGTATATTCTTGTATCTGATGGAATTGTTGTAATAACAATGAAATGTTCTTCTGTCTGTGTTCTGATTTGTCCTGCCCTCACAGTAATTCGTTCTTTCTCATCTCTTCGGAGACCGGGGAAGTTCGGGTCGCTTCACAAATGAACTATAAAATTAATAATTTCAATTATGTTCTTGGTTTTAGGCTTGGTTATAAGCTCGATTATGTGCATGGTTATGAGTTTGGTTATGGGTTATATGTTCGCTTATGGGCGTGGTTAAGGCCTTTGTCATGAGCTCGATTATGCGTACAACGTTCAGTTATGAGTTTGTTTATATGCTCGGTTATAGGCTTAGTAATTAACTTAATTATGGGCTTAGTAGTAATCTGTTCGGTTATGCATGTGAATATAGGATCAATAACATATTAGGTTATGGGCTCGGTTATAGTCTCGATAACCTATTAGGTTGTGTAAAAGGTCGATTATTACTTTGTTTATAGTTCAATTTGGTTACGGGGATTCCTATGGAACTAGCTAAGGATTACTTACAAACTAAATAAAAATTGTATAATACAAATAAGAAAGTAATAAATATAAAAGCTAAATTTTAAAAAAATAAAATATAAATAAATAAATTCGGTTAATTATAAGCCTGGTTATGATCTTGATTACGGGTAATGACATCGGTTTCGACCATGGTTAAGAGCTTGGTTACGGGAATTATGTTCGGTTATGTGTTTAGTTATGTCCTCAGTTATGACCTCAATTAAGAATTTGGATATTACCTCAGTTATGGGCTCGATTAAGAGCTCGGTTATGGACTTCGTTATGGGTTAGATTATAGGCTCGATTATGGGGGTATAGGTTTGGTTATGGGGTCGGTTATGATTGAGGCTATGAGTTAGGTTATTACTCAATTACGAGCTAGGTTAAGACATCCAGACACTTAAAAGACATCTGGACGTATGGCCTATTTGGGTACCTATGACACGTAAAAAACATCTGGACGTATGGCCTATTTGGGTACCTATGACACGTAAAAAACATCTGGATGCAAGACCTAATAGGGTACTTCAGTAGCGAATCTACACCCAGTAAGGAAAAATTAACTGAGCGGGTACCTATGACATGTAAAAAAACATCCGGACACAAGGCCTAATCAAGTACCTATGACATGTAAAAGACATTCGGACGTAAGGCCTAATCAGTTATTTCAACAACGAATCTACACCAGTAGGGTTTGATTAACCGAGCGGGTACCTATGACGCATAAAAGACACCCAGATGCAAGGCATGATCGGGTGCCTATGACACGTAAAAGACATCCAGATGCAAGGCCTAATCGGGTACTGCAACAATGAATCTGCATCCAGTAGGGATTGATTAATAGAGAGGGTACCTATAACATGTAAAAGACATCTGGACGCAAGGCCTAAACGGGTACATATGACACGTAAAACACATCCGGATGCAAGGCCTAATTGGGTACTTCAACAATGAATCTGCACTCAGTAGGGATTGTTTGACCTAGTAGGTGATGGAATTTATGAGCTAAATCGATCTAATTGATACCACAATTTTAACATTTTTAACACATTAAAAAAAATTAAAAAACATGGATCTATGCAAAAATCAATAAATCGAAAGTTTATAACTCGCTTGCTTGTAAAATCCCCAATTTGAATTGTGCGAATCGATGGAATCATTTGTTGGATATTCAAATCAGTAGCTCAACAATATGCTGGGCCTCTATCGGTATCCACTTTGAATGCCTTCGAGATTTTGTCATCATGAATTCGAGGAGGAAAATGAGGTACTAGCCTCGTCGCAAATATTCTTCGATCCCTAATTATTTAGTTCATTTTAATTTTCGTGTGTCTTTGTAAAAAGTAAGTGTATTACCTTTAATAAAGCAACACGATATTAAAATCTGGATCGAAGAAATTAAGGCCAGTTAGACTAATTCAATATGATATAAAATATTAACAATTTAATATTTATATAAATAATGGTCCATCTCCTTTCAACGTTCTTGTTCTGTGACCCTACAGTTTATTACAACATTGGAAATAATTTAAATTATATTTAAATTATAAACAGTGAGCGGCATCTAGTAATACATGGCTACTACCCAAGTTATAATTAGATCAATGATTCGACACAACCTTTTATGTGACCGGTGTCTCAACATAATACAATCCATATAATCAGTATATCCAAGATTAAACTCGAGGCATGCAACGTATCACCCTCTTTATGATTTAATCTGTTTTTCTTGAATGATGAGTAGACTGTTTAGAACAAATCAATATTTGAGCACGTCCATCCATTTCACAGTCTCACTCAATCAAGAGGCCCATGGAAATCAGTACAAATATATCATAGGGTTAAATTCCATCTAGATCATTCATAATATTCATTCAATTCGAGATGTATCCAATAATCACCGTTATCGTCTACTCTATTACAAGTAACTTTAGATGATATCAAAACACAAATATCCTCGAATAAAATTATAATGATTCAGGTCTGAGGGCCATTACATCACTGTCACTATGAGTATGATACTGTTAATTATCGTCCATGTAATTTTCTCATGGTGGGTCAGTCCAATACGCTATTCTCCAATACGTATTTATGTCTTGACATTAATATAACGTATATTAATGATCAATAAGATGTGACCATCAATCAATCAACATACTAGTCTCAATGGTTTATTGTTGTCCTATATAAACAATAAACTTGACTAGGGGCATTTAAGAATTATAATACTCAATATATTATATAATCTCAAGTTCAAGTCTTAGTCGAACTATATAATTCCGTATTATTATTCTAAGGATTTAGTTATGTTAATATTTATATTACGCAGTAAATATAGCATAATAGAATATTATTATTCCAAATAAAATAATAACATCAACAAATGTTATTAATTACATCAAATGGATTGCCTCTAGGGCATAAACTCTAACAGCGGGTACCTATGAAACGTAAAAGACATCCGAATGCAGGCCTAATCAGGTAATTATGACACATAAAAGATATCCAGATGCAAGTCCTAATCGGGTACTTCAGCAACGAATCTGCGCCCAGTAGGGAATAATTAACCGAGCGGATACCTATGACACGCAAAAGACATCTGGGCGCAAGGCCTAATCGGGTATCTACGACACGTAAAAGACATCCAGACGAAAGGCCTAATCGGATACTTCAACAACGAATCTGCACCCAGTAGGAAATTTCCATATCGTACTAATACTATAAACGGAATAACGACAAGGCCTTTTAAATTCAAACTGAATTTGAAAACATGTTTAATTTTACTACACTCACATATTAATTCCAAAAATTATGAAATTTGAAACCTAACAATAATTTGACATTCCGGATCCAACAAAAGTGGTTTCGTCGAAAATGGAGGTCATTTGCAAAATGGCTATTTTTAAGGGCTATATATATATTAAAAATATATATAAATTCCATAACGATTGTTCTGAATTTAAATCTAGACATAACTTACAATTTATAAAGTGAAATCTCGTTCTTACATTCGTTAGAAAGATATAATTAAACAGATTCCAACATTTCTTATTTTACTGAAATCCAATTTATATTGAATTCTGTACATTCATTTGAAATTAAAAATCGAATTTTCAAACTATCATGCCATTTCAGGCTCGTTTTATAATTAAAATAAATGTATACGTTCTAACTTCGATTTAAATAAATTTTTAGTCCTTATTATTTAAAAGAAATCATTTTAAATATTCAAAACCCTTTAAAATAGCTAAAATAAAAATTTTAAATTGGTTCAGAAATTCTGGGTTGTTACAATCTCCCCTACTTAAAATCTTTTCGTTCTCGAAAAGGAATGGAGCTGAAAGTTGTTTTACTAACCAATTCAACTTTCATTATGGCTTTTATTCTTCAATTTTTCAGTTTCTAAGAATTTTCTAATTTCTCAAAAATTTGGCTAACACCCTAAATTTTCGAAAAATTTCGCCATAACCTCCTTTGTACGGGCTGATTGGTAAAACCACAACTTACCTCACAGGGCCCTCATCAATCCAAAAGAAAAATAAAAAGCCAAGCGGCTTGCAAACTGGCTCATAAAGTCATCAAAACCCGAGAAATACAGTGAATATGTACTTATTTGTCGGGCATACAATTTTATTCCTCTTCTTAGCTTTCATGCTATGACATGTTTACACATATATGTACATGTATGTAATTCCAATCAAATTCCAGTTTAGTTTAATATCTGATTCGATTTGGCTTAATTTACCATTCATTCACCTATTGGTTTTATCGTTCCAATATTTTAACTAGTTAACTAATAATCATACATCACAATCAACAATCAATTAGTTGATTAGCTTTTCAAACATATAATTTCTATGTACTAAAAATCATGTTTTCAATGTTAAATCACAAACAATAAAATCTAGCTAAGTTTTGGTTCTCACACTAGTCAAATGGAAATATAAAGATATCCACTTTTGAAACTCGAAAATAAATACTAATGATGTTGTGGCATCACCAGAATCATTCCCGGGCGACAAGAGTGTGATTCTTTATCTATCCAGTATATTTGTGGCTTTGGATATAAGCTAGCTAGACGTATATGCAAAATCTTCATATACCCGATAGTCCAAAATCAATATAAAATACTTAAATACGTATAATAATATAAAATTTTCAAAATTAAATTCATTTTTTATTAATAACACTCTTCAAACTCATTCTAGGGCATTACTAACCCTATCTCTAACGAGTTATTCTTATTGGATGTTACTAATCCTATCTCTGATGAATTCTTTAGTTCGGTTCTAATGTGCCTTGTTCTCTAGCTTTGTAAACCAAAGCTTTGATACTGACTGTAATGCTCCTAAATCCCCCGATCTCTGAAGAGACAAAAAATAGCGGATTGCTTTGAGAACACAATGCATCAAAACACAAACAACAGAACATTTCATTGTTATTACAACAATTACATCAGAGTACATGAATATATCAGAGTATGAATAAATATTACACAGCGGAAATACAATTTCAGAGATTAAAATTACATTTTTTAAATACATAAACATAATGTATAGTGGAAAATATCAGCAACCACAACTGAAGGAAATACACAGATACAAAGCTTTCTGAATATGGCTCCAGCTGTAATCCAGGATCCTGGGAAAAGAAATATCTGCAAAAACCAAAACTACTAGCTGTCCGTGTAAAAAATATGGGCACCCAGAGTTCAGGTTAAAACAATAAACCCTGAGTCAGTCATGGGACTGGTGTGAGAACTAAAATAGTTATTAAAACATTACTTTAAACTGAGGCATATCACGGGACCACGCTGTATGTCACGGAACGGGTTTGCTCCACATAAATACTAGTTTAAAACATAAAACAACGCAATGCTTATTGAAAAATGAAGCTATTATAAGACTCAGGTCCCCTCACACAATGCAACAAAGCCGAAGGATAGATTTTTCCCTTATAATAGCCAAACATGCTTGGTATGTTTAAAAAAATCATTTTGATATTACTATAAGTGTATAGTGTCGAAAAAATTTCAAATATAAATGTATTAATCATAGACGGCATGGGTACCATATATCATGTCGTCATAATAGTTCTACAACTAAAACTGAAAGGTCGTATATTGGAAATTGGATTTCCATCTATGATTCGAGGCAAGGGATCGTCCTCATCGATTCGAGACACTCTAGCCTGTGCCCCAGGATTCACTCGAATGCGCACCAAGATCTTCATGGTCGGTCCACACTTACTTTAGTGGATTAGTGATTCCTGAATAGTACGTTTCCCTACCCTATGGGGCATAAAATTTGGTCAGTACATTGACCATATCAAGAGCCACTAGGGACTCAAATCTGAGGCGCCTCGCAATCCATCATCCACATAAGTAAAAATGTTTGGGCTCCATACCATGACACCACTTCTAGCTAGAAAGAAACGCATGCACTCCCTGCAGTCACTATCCCGTTTTTGACTCATACTAGGCGTGAGGCTGGCGAATTAACGCTATACACAAAGCTAAGCTAATTAAAGTCGTGCTTTGATCATCAACCACAAGACTCTGCTTTTCAACAAAAGCCTTGATCATTTGCATCTTAGCATGCCAGATTGACTATTCATGCCATGCAACTGATGTCTATCAATATATAACCTCCAAGCTTGTTTGTCTCAGAGAAGGGTGTTAAGCAAGAGAATAAATTCTCCGCCACCTAACAAATATATTTAACAGAAATCAATTAACATAGAATGAAATCCAATGTCAGACACACATCCATTTACAAGTCCGTTCTGGGTCTGATCGAAACCGGAGGCACCTTATTCCTTGTCCCATATGTCCAATACAGGAGAGATCCCCTCGCATATCCGGTCGATCTCCAAGTACGTCTAGACGATCACCACTTATTACCTTATCTTGGGTGTACAGCCCAATCAAGACATTGGTAATCATCCATACGACGTGAAGATCTCCAGTCTTCAACCACCGTCTTCATCGTCGACTTTTAGTCGTCTTATCAGTTATTTAGAATGAGATAAACCCGGTCTTTTCGAACAACTTGCGTATTTTATAATCAATAATCAAGTACTATAAAAACACATCATATGCCTCATTCCAATTCAGGATATTCTTTTTTTTTTAAATATTAACATCTTTAGGGAAAGGTTCCCATTAATTTTATCAAAGATAAACTCTTTAAAATTTATTCTTTAATCTTCCTTTGGATACCAATTCCAAAATATTTTATTAACTAGTCGGGATCATCAAGCATTATCGAAGTGATCATTTATTTTATCTTTCTAATCCCAACTTATTTATCTCATGGAGCAAAACAAGTAGCACTCCATATCTAACACCCATTGTGATATCGATAAATTTAATTACCATTTCATGTTCAAATCTAATTAAAGATTTAACTATCGCCTGGAGTAAAACTGGTGGTACTCCGTTCTCGATCATTTCATAAATTCGATAAATTTAATCCTCTCATTCACATTTTAATCTAATTAAAGTTTTATTAAAACTCCAACTTGGTTTTAATATCAATAATCATCACTTGATGATTATTCAACTTTTAGGAAAATTAATCATGTCATTAACTGGGTTAAAGAACCAATGTCATTTAAAACACAGTTCACGATAAACCCCAAAATTATCTTCCATCAGAATGGAATATTCACGGAAATCATAATAGTATATAATCGATATAAATTTCCGTATTGTACTGACAATATAAACGGAATAACGACAAGTCCTTTTAAATTCCCTAAATAGTATTGGTCTTCCTTCACAGGATCTCATTTCGATTATTACCAAATCGAATTCCATTCAATTCCAATTCAATATATTAAATTGGAAAAATCTTATATTTGGAAAATTTCCATTAAATCTTAATAAAAAGATTTAAAAATTCCAAATCATATCTTTACTGCTAATTTGGGTTAAAGAACGAATATCTTTTAGAACACGGTTCAAGATAAACCAAAAATCCAATTTCAATTCAATTTCAATTCAATTTCGATTAAATATTAATTAATTGGTAAGCCTCTCCAAATCTTAATTAAAAGATTTATTCAATTCTCAACTAGGTTTAAGAATAGTGTTATTAAAGACAACATTCACGACAAACCCAAATTCCAATTTCAATTCAATTCCAATTAAATATTAATTAACTGGTAAACCTCTCCAAATCTTAATTAAAAGATTTATTCTATTCTCAGCTGGATTTAAGAACAGTGTTATTGAAGACACCATTCACGAGAAACCCAAATTCCAATTTGATATCAAATACATGGCACTGAATAGAAAATAATATCGGCTTATATTCAATATTAAATTCTGAAACTAATGGATATCGTATTGGGAATAACGATATTTGTATCTTCCAAATTCCTCAACAATATCCTATACTCACGGAATCCATTATCAAAATATTCCGAAGATTATTTCCATTTAAATCCTTTCCAATTCATACGCTGGAAATTTCTAGTTATTTTAAAACCATTTACAAATCCAATTTATAATTTCTAAAAGTAATTGGATTCTTGTTCTAGTTATTAACTAGTGCATTCGATAAAAATATATTTTTATCTTTTCAAACTTGGAAATTTTCATCCAAAATCTTTCCATGTCATTTATTATGATTTTACACAATTTTTCCATATTTTTAATAATTTTATTAACGCCCTTACAGTCGGTTTCCAATAATGGCCACCGAACTATATTCATAGCGACCTTTTCTGGAATTGATTTGGACATATTTCCAAATCTAACAATTAGATTTCAAATCTCATCTATTCATCGGAAAGCTCTTTTCGATATGAACCCAACAGTCAGATCTCCCGTCACATCAATTTGAAGTTAATGGTCGAAATTCGCGAACGGTCGCTGCAACACGTTCTATTCAGGCCATCTAAATATATATAATATATATCGTCGATTTCGATTTAATACGTATTTTATAAATCATTTATAAATTCATTTCAAAATGATTCCAACTTCTTTTTCAATTTTAAATTAAAATTGAATATCCCATATCATTATGATATTAAATTGATAATATTTTCAAAATATCATATTTTGAAATCCATTTCCTTTTCGATATTTATTATAAAATAAATAAAATCGATTGATAAACCCATTCGGGATAAAATGGCGTATATACCTAACTCGGCTTCAATATTTCAATATTTTCGTGTCCATCCCAAATCGGGCATCAAAAACATATTTTGATTATTTTCTTAATATTATTTTAAAATGTTCCTTATTTTAAAATATTCTTTATTTTAAAATATTCGTTAATTCTAAATCGAAATGCGACTCAATCAATTACCATATAATTTCAGTTATAAGGATTTCATACATCACATGTATTCAACAATAATGATAATAATCCTCAAACAGTCAAATCACATCCAGAATGCAATTTACAATTGTATAAGCATTAAATAATTAGATAACGCTTATCACAGTCTATCGATCAATCGATTGACATACAAATAAATTCAGGGGAGATGTGAATAAATTATTGTCCCCGGATCCTTATGGAGTTTCCAAACAACAACGTCGAGTCAAATAATCGCTGGTTAATAAATTTAACCAGTTCTAATTCGATTTGAATTATTTTTCTAATTAGCCAATTTTCACTGTTTAAATTATAAATAGATATTTATAATTTAATTCCAACTACCACAAAATAATATTAAATTATTTTTAATATTTTAAACATTTCAGCATCACAATCAAAACACAATACAGCCAATTAAATCGTCCATGGTCTATGGACGAGGGAGGTGAGGTGACAGGCACCGTATACAATTTATAATGATTAAAACTGATAAAAATCTACACTGGCAATTCTATATATTTTTATACATGAATGTAATAACATGATAAAATATAGTTTAGTGAGAAGGAGTTCTCACATTGATCCGTTTCAGAAATCGTTTAATAACGACTGTTTTAATAAAATTAAACCGGTGTTTAATTTTATCAAAAATATTAGATAGCCATATTCATATCCAAATTTATTCCATATCATAGCACTCTTCAACACGATTCCAATGCCTCTGAAATCATCGAATTCCGTTTCCAGATATAAAAGTTATGACCATCTGAATTTAAATAAATGTATTTAGGTCACTAATCAATAACTAATTAAAATATTAACCTAATCCTTCTCTAACACGTCATCTTCCACTTTCTGCTAGAAACGAACCCAACACTGTTGCCAATATCCAAAATTGCACGCCGCCAGGGGATGTTGGAGCACGATCTGACTTAAACCCTTCGAAGCCCTCCTCCTCCTCTACCGCCACCACCCCTCATTAACTATCTCGACAGCTCCTATGCCTCGGAATTTTGGCACAAACGACGGCGATTTTGGGGAAAAATTAGGGTGGCTCAGGCCACAAAATCCAATCATCGCCGTTCAACCCCCTCGTCTCGACAGTCTCCACGATTTTGCCTTTGTAAGCTTGGAGTATCATTGATTGGATTTAGAGGATAAGGAGGAGGAAGATTCGAGATCCCATTCATTCATTTGGAGGAGCGGCTACATTTGTAAGGGAGTTGACCACGTATTGATTCCTAGGGTTTTGACTTGGACGATTATATCCTTTTATTTATATAAATTGTAATATTAATTTATTCATTTATTACTTATTTAACAATCCGATCTCCAAACGAATCCCAACGACTGTCACCCTAGCCAAATACCCTCATTCTGGACATAATGGGATATGTTTCATAAGCCAACTCGACTGTTTTAATCAGTTTTTATCAAAATTAAAATATAAATTAATATAAAGGTCAATATTGAATTTCAACGTACATTTTAATTTACCGGGGCCACATACTGACCCCAAAAATTACAGAAAAATAAAGATAGCTATGTTTTGATAATACGGTCCTAATAAAACTAATTTCGTCGAATTTGGAGACCGTTTGAAAAATGGCCATTTTAACTGGCCTTTTAAATTCAAACTAAATTTGAAAACACGTTTAATTTTACTATGCTCACATATTAATTCCAAAAATTATGAAATTTGAAACCTAACAATAATTTGACATTCCGGATCCAACAAAAGTGGTTTCATAAAAAAGGAGGTCGTTTGCAAAGTGACTATTTTTAAGGGCTATATATATATATATATATTAAAAAAAAAAAAATTCCATAGCGACTATTCTGAATTTTAAACTGGACATTACTTACAATTTATAAAGTGAAATCTCAGTTTCTTACATTCATTAGAAAGATATAATTAAATAGATTCTAACGTTTCTTGTTTTTCTGAAATTCGATTTATATTGAATTTTGTACATTCATTTGAAATTAAAAATCGAATTTTCAAACTACCAAAATTGACATATTCTATTGGGTTGATTAGGTCAATCAGGTCCCAAATCCCAACGCGCCATTTCAGGCTCGTTTTATAATTAAAATAAATTTATAAGTTCTAACTTTGATTTAAATAAATTTTTAGTCATTATTATATAAAAGAAATCATTTTAAATATTCAAAACCCATTAAAATAGCAAAAATAAAAAATTTAAACTAGTTCAGAATTTCCGGGTTATTACAGATTGATTAACCAAGCGGGTACCTATGACATGTAAAAGACATCCAGACGCAAGGACTAATCGGGTACCTATACATGTAAAAGACATCCAGACGCAAGGCCTAATCGGGTATTTCAACAATGAAACTACACCCAGTAGGGATTGATTAACTGAGTTGGTACCTATGACATGTAAAAGACATCTGGACGCAAGGCCTAATCGGGTAACTATGACACTTAAAAGACATTTGAACGTAAAGCCTAATCAGGTACTTTAGCAATAAATCCGCAACTAGTAGGGATTGTTTAATCGAGCGGGTACCTATGACACGTAGAAGACATCCGGACGCAAGGCCTAATCGGGTACCTATGACACGTAAAAGGCATTCGAACGCAAGGCCTAATTGGGTACTATGACACGCAAAAGACATCCTGACGCAAGGCCTAATCGGGTAATCCAGTAGGGATTGTTTAACCAAGCAGATATCTATGACACGTAAAAGACATCTGGACATAAGGCCTAATCAGGTAACTATGACACGTAAAAGAAATCTGGACGTAAGGCCTAATCGGATACTTCAGCAATTAATCTGCACACAGTAGGGATTGTTTAGCCAAGTGGGTACCTTTGACATGTAAAAGTCATCCGGACGAAAGGCCTAATCGTGTACCTATGGTAGTTAAAAGACATCTAAACGCAAGGCCTAATCAGGTACTTCAGTAATGAATCTGCACCTAGTAGGGATTGTTTAACCGAGCGGGTACTTATGACACATAAAAGACATTCGGACGCAAGGTCTAATCAGGTACCTATCAAACGTAATATACATCTTGATGCAAGGCATAATCGGGTATTTCAGCAAAGAACCTACACTTAATAGGAATTATTTAACCGACCGGGAATCTATGACACGTAAAAGACATCTAGACACAAGGCCTACTCGAGTACCTATGACACGTAAAAGACATCCGGACGCAAGGCCTAATCAGGTACTTTAGCAATGAATCTACACCTATTAGGTATAATTTAACCGAGCGGGTACCTATGACACGTAAAAGACATTCGAACTCAAGGGTTAATCGGGTACCTATGACACGTAAAAGACATCTGGACGCAAGGCCTAATCGGGTACTTCAGCAACGAATCTACACTCAATTGGGATTGTTTAACCGATCGGGTACCTATGACACGTAAAAGACATCTGGACGCAGGCCTAATCGGGTACTTCAGTAACGAATTTGCACCCAGTAGTAATAATCGGGTACCTATGACACATAAAAGACATCGGGCACTATATACGGTTATGGGCTGAATTATGAACACAATTAAATTTATAAGTTGTGAAATACAAATACTAAAATAATAAATATAAAAGATAAAACAGAATGTATAAAATATACAACATAAATAAAAAATAAAATAAAAGAAAGTTGTAAAATGAGCATGGTTATGTGTTTGGTCATGATCTCAGTTATGGTAATATGTTTGGTTATGTCATCAGTTATTGTGACGGCCCGCCCCGCACCTACCGACATTTCCTCCATAGTGCGCTGTACACATGTCCAGTTAGCACGGGACGGTCGTCAGAAGAAAAGGAAGAAGACGAAGAATCAACAAAGAACCTGTAGAATGTCTCACAGCGCATGGAACAAAATATAATAATAACAACATACTTGACATAAAATAGGTGAGACAGTGCATAAGCTGAAAACAAACTATCATAGCAGCGGAAAATCCAAATACAGCTTATTATCCAAAGCCAACATTATTACAACTTTTAAAACTGACTCAAAAAGCAAAGCAAGAAAGGTACACTACTAATGCCCAAAGTAGTGACCACCAACGACACATGGAGAATATCTATATATATCATACGTGGGAGCCTCCTGCTCGTCTTCAGATCGGCTATTCGTGCATCACCAGCTAACTTGTCTCTAGTCTGCTCGTGAGAGCACCCAGAGTAATAAGAAGAGACATAAAACTCTAGGTCAGACAAAAAGTCTGGTATGAGCGATAAGCAGCTAAACAGAACAATAACAGGTATACTAAACCATACCTGAACCTGGACCTACAACCAAAGAGTTAGCACTACATACTGTACAATACTCTAAGATGTCACTAACATATGGTGTACTAGCATACGGGGGTGGGGGTGTGCATGTCATAGTGATGGCAAACAATCAAACATAGCAACCATCCTCACATCTCTCACTCAGTGCGTAAAGCATACGATATCCACCACTTCGATCACCCAATACTTTGCTATGATCACTTTGCCCCCATGAAGTCACAATGGCTTCACTGCACTGATCCATAGCCACTAATCCTTCGCTATGTCCACTTTGCCCCATGGAGTTGTACACACCCCACTGCACTGGCTCATAGCCTTACTAATCCTTTACTATGTCCACTCTGCCCCATGGAGTCACAATGGCTCCACTGCACTGGCTCATAGTCTTACTACGATCACTTTGCCCCTCGAGTTGTGATGACTCTACTGCACTGATACGTAGCCCATCGTTCCCTTTCAGTGGTGAATCGAAGTTATGAACGTTGACAACTCCTTAGCACACGTGCCGCAGCAAAGCCCAACCATGAAGTGAACTCATTGGTTCCCAACTGGATCCTGAGCTCTAACTTCCATTTGGACTACCATTGCATCTCGGGTTATTGGTCATCACCGGATCGGTTCGGATCTCCCCCTAATCATCAGTTCGGTTCGGATCGGAATGCTCCTCCCTAAGCAATCGGATCGGTTCGGAATCTCCAGCACAAACCTTTCTCTCTGCTTCGGATCGGATCGAGGTCTACACTCCTTGGCCAGCTTCTTCGGATCGGATCGGAAGGTACCATCGGTTCGGGTCGGAGCACAGGCTTCCTCCTTTTCTCCCAACGTCGGATTGGAGGTCTTCTTAGGATGATGGATCGGATCGGCCTCCTTTAGAGCACACCGGGTCGGATCGGAGTCTCCAAGTCGCGTTGCCATACAATGTTAACGGAGAGGATCGGAGCTTCTGAACTCGCGTGGGAGGTGGTTCGGATCGGGTCCTTTTCTCCGTTCCGATCCGGATCGACCAATTTCCTGCACTTTTTCCAGCAAGCAGTTTACGCCACTCAACGGCATTTTCGACCATTCCAACTATTCTAATCAATCACAAAGCATACCATACAGTCATAGCAACAAGTAGAAGTGACCTCAAACACCAAAACATAAATATGATAGGTTAAAATAGATCAAACATAGACAAAACCCCATATTTTCCCTTAAGCATATTCAAGCATAATTAATGATAGGATTAGCAAAACTTAACCAAATTAACCCAAATTCATATCAGATGTCTAAAACATCATTTAAGAATTTATAAGTATTTTTCCAGATTTTTATCATGCTTAAATTCGCTAATTAACACTAATTGCCCTTAATTAGCCATAATTAGTGAGGAACTATGCAAATCACTCACCTTAGCCACAAATAAACCTTAGATCTGAAATAAATCTCTGATGTGGCGCAGATACCAATGCTAAACAGCAGCTCTAATCTTGATTTGGTGAAGATCTCCCTTGATTTGATGTTGCTAAGCTTAATCCTTGACTAGAAAGAGATTTGGAGGTGATTTAGAGGTTGGAGGCCATTTTTAGGGTTTCCAAGAGGTAAGTGGAGGCTAGAAAACTGAAATGGAATGAAACCCTAACCCTTTTCAGCCTCCCCATAACCCTAATCCCGAAATGGGTTATGGGCCCATTCACTAATCACCCTATTTGGCCTGGTTAAGCAGTTTTTCACCTTCCAAACCTTATTTCAGTTATTTCTCCCAAACTGTAAGTCCATTTTCCACATGTGACCACTCTACGGAAAGGTAAACCATCAAACAAATCTAATGGAAGTGGTTTCAGGTCAAAATTCCTTTCCAATCAAATGTTATGGCAGAAACAAGATCAGCCAGGGGCAAAACGGTCATTTAAAAATTAGCAAAAATCATGAACATGGGAAATGACCCTAATGGTCGTTTCCCAAAGCCACATGACCATACGACTTCATATAAGAAAGAAAGAAATATTCTGCGATCCCCCGATGCGTGGAATACGGGTTGTTACATTCTCCCCTCCTTAAGAAATTTCGCCCCCGAAATTCCCTAACCAAAACACACAAAAGGTCATGCATGCCTATCAACCATAAAACAACAATCAAACATGCAAAATAAGTCTATCCTAGCATGCGGAAATAACTAAATTGCAAGTAAATCTTACCAGGCAAAGAGTTCTGGATACGTCTTCCTAATGCTCTGTCTCCCAAGTACAGTCATTCTCGTTCTCGCCCCAATGAACCTTGACTAGCTCCACCGCCTTCCTTCGAAGTTGTTTCGTATCGTGCTCGACAATACGAATCGTCTTGCGGTTCCCAACCGCCTCAGGTTCCACTTCGAAGTCCTCTAACTGATCAGGTGAAATAGTCATATCTGGGTCGTGCACGAACTTCATTAGCTGGGAAACATGAAGTACGTTGTGAACTCCTGCCATCTTCTCGGGTAAGTCAACTCTATACGCCAAATTCCCAACTTGTTCGAGAACTGGGAATGGGCCAACAAATCTTAGTGCCAACTTGCCTCTCCTGCCAAATCTTATCATCCTCTTCAACGGAGAAATCTTGACAAACACCAAGTCACCAATGGAGAAATTTAAGTCTCTTCTCCTCTTATCAGCATAACTCTTCTGCCTATCCTGGGCAGCCTTCATTCGTTGTTGAATGATCTTAATCTTATCAGAAGTTTCCCTTACCACGTCTGGTCCAAGCACAAACTTCTCACCGGTCTCTATCCAACATGATGGTGAGTTGCACGGTCTTCCGTACAAAGCTTCATAGGGAGCCATACCGATACTGGATTTGTAGCTATTATTATATACAAACTCTACTAGATGCAAATGGTCATACCATAATCCACCAAAATCCAATATATAAGCTCTCAAGAGATCTTCCAATATACGATTCACCCTCTCTGTCTGTCCGTCGGTTTGAGGATGATACGTGGTACTGAGATATAATTCCGACCCTAGAGCCTCTTGTAAGCTCTTCCAAAACCCACTAGTAAATAACGGGTCTTGGTCACTCACAATGCTTTTAGGTACTCCATGAAATCTCACTACCCACTTCATATACAGTTCTGCTAACTTAGCTGTCGTTCTGGTCGATTTGACTGGTATAAATCTTGCACTCTTGGTCAATCAATCCACAATTACCCAAATGCTATCATATCCCGATTTAGTCCTTGGTAACCCATCAATGAAATCCATCGAGACTTGCTCCCATTTCCATTCGGGAATTTCTAATGGTTGCAACAAACCACTAGGCTTCTTTTGCTCTGCTTTAACTAGCTGGCAATTCATGCACTTGGATATAAACTTCCCAACGTCTTTTTTCATCCCTTCCCAGTAGTAAGTCTGCTTCATGTCTCGATACATCTTATCACCACCGGGGTGTATAGTCAGTTTTGAGTGATGACATTCCCTAAGCACTTCATCTCTCAAACCATCCACGTTGGGTACAACTCGTCTTCCATTCTTTCGAAGCCATACTTCTCGATCAAGCCCATACAAATTCATCTCCTCACCGTCGATATTCATCTCTAACTTTGAGATGATTTCAAATAGATTAGGATCGTCCCTCTGACTGGAACCAATCCGCTCAATCAAAGTGGGTCTGATCGTCAAACGAGCTAACATCACTGGATCCAATTCGCACTTTGGTCTGAAAACATACCCTGTGATATACTCTAGTTGCTTCCATTCAAGAAACATAGCCCCTAAACTGGCATGTCCCCTACTCAAGGCATCGGCTACCGCATTGCCTTTCCCAGGGGTATATGCGATATCAAAATCATACGAAGCCAAGAACTCTAACCATCTCTGCTGTAGAAGATTCAGATCCTTCTGAGAGAAGAGATACTTTAACGATTTATGATCGGTAAACAACTCGAATCTTTCTCCCAAGAGGTAATGTCTCCACATCTTCAGCACAAACACGATCGCTGCCAATTCCAAATCATGGGTAGGATACCTTTTCTCATGCGGCTTTAGTTGCCGACTAGCATAAGCTACAACCCTACCTTCTTGCATCAATACAGCACCTAGTCCGGTACCACAAGCATTTGTGTATACCGTCATCTCTTCATTCCCTTTAGGAATGACTAACACTGGCGCACTCGTCAACTTTTCTTTTAGACTATTGAATGCATTCTCACACACTCCGTCCCAGACGAAGGCTTGATTCTTCTTAGTCAACTGAGTCAACGGTGCTGCTATCTTGGAGAAGTCCTGGATAAACTTACGATAATATCCGGCTAACCCCAAGAAGCTTCTTACGTCTGTTGCATTCTTGGGCGTAGACCAATCCTGTACCGTAGCCACCTTTGCAGGGTCCACGGCAATACCATTCTCCGAAACAACATGGCCCAATAATCTCACTTCCCTCCTCCAGAAGTGACACTTAGAAAATTTCGCTTTCAATTGGTGTTTTCTCAACACCTCCAACACTATCTTCAAATGTACCTTGTGTTCCTCCTCTGTCCTCGAGTAAACAAGGATATCGTCCACGAACACAAGAACAAACTTATTCAATTGATCTCTGAATACCCTATTCATAAGATCCATGAAGTATGCTGGTGCATTAGTCAACCCAAATGGCATGACCAACCACTCATAAAATCCAGACGGCGTCCGAAATGCCGTTTTGGCTATACTATCAACTGCTACTCGGAGCTGATGAAATCCAGTCACAAGGTCCAACTTGGAGAACACTCTTGCTCCTTCCAGTTGATCAAACAAATCATCTATCCGCGGTAGAGGATACTTATTCTTCCTCGGCACCTTATTCAACTCGCGATAGTCCACACACAAACGAAGGGAACCATCTGCCTTAGTGGCAAACACAACTGGTGCTCCCCACTCGGAGACACTTCTTCTAATAAACCCCTTCTTCAAAAGATCGCTTACTTGCACCCCGATCTCTCGCTGCTCCCTTGGATCCATACGACGAAGTGGCATCACTATAGGTCTGGCATCTTTCACTAAATCAATACGGAACTCAATCTCTCGGTGTGGTGGAAGTCCGGTCAATTCCTCGAAGACGTCCGGATACTGGCCAACCACGGGCACATCTGAAAAATCATCATGCGGGATGTCAAGGGAATTTATAAAACTAGCCATTACCCCATCACTAGGTAGACTACCAAACACTACCCTCCGCCCATCATCCGCCCTAACTGTCACCAAAAAGCCCTCACAGTCTACCACCACCCCGTATCTTTGGAGCCAATCGACCCCTAATATAATGCCATACCCAGTAAAGCCTAAAACAAAGCAATCACAAACAAACATACATCCATGACTCGATAAGACCAAATTTCGGCAAATCATACTAAGGTTAGTCGAACCACCAATCGGGTTCGTCACAACCAACGGTCTATCGACTATCTCGGGTTCCAGTCCCAACCTATCTACCAGGTCACTAGATATGAAGGAACGGGAATCCCCAGTATCAAACAATACTCGAACTGGTACATCATAAATAGAAAGCATACCTTGAATGACGACATTCTTTCCTTTCTCCACCGCAGTTGGGGCATTCGACGAAGAAGGAACAACATTAATAGCATATGCTTTCACAATCTGCTTTTCTTTAAGAGGTTGGGGAACTTTATCCTTATGATGTCCCACTTGGCCACAGTTGTAGCACTTCCTATCCGCTGGCTTGGCCCGACATTCTTTGGCATAATGGCCCTTCTAACCACAGCTGAAGCACTCAACATCTTTCTTGCTCTTTTTCTGGCCATCCTTAGTTTGGTTCTACTTCCTCTTATTCTGAGAGTTATTCTTGCCTCCACCGCTTTCTTACGGCTATGCCCCTTCTGTAGATGCAACCTCAGTTTTTGGCTTAGGGTAAAGACTCTCTGATCTCAAAGCTTTCCCAACAATCGACTCAAATGTCTCATCGATGTGGTTGATAAGCCTTTCCCCCAAGTATCCATCCAAACCAGTAATGAACTTCTCATTCTTCTTCTCAGGAGTATCAATAAGAGATAGTTCATACTTCGACAAAGTGTCGAACTTAGCAATATAGTCCGAGACTGCCCTGCTATTCTGCTTAAGCTCCAAGAACTTCCTAAACAATTCCGACTTCTGAGCAGCTGGGATAAACTTATCGCTAAAACGAGCCTTAAACTGATCCCAAGTAACCTGATCTTCTGGAGTGGCTGTCCTAATAGCATTCCACCAATTCATCGCTCGCCCTTGCAGATGACGAGACGCTAGCCTTCTCTTCATCGAATCCTCGATACCCAAGTCGTCGAAGATACGATCACAGCTATCCAACCAATCCTGAACATCCATGGCCGACTCCGTTCCGTGGAACGGCTTCCCACCAAGGTTAGTGTGATCCTTGGACAACTTAGCGAAATCGACCCTAGGCGCCTGCACTACTTGACCACCACCATTACCGGGATTGGGAACTGCTCCCTGAACATCCCTAAGCATCTCTCTTAGGAAGTCAGTGAACATCGTCCTCATGTCAGGAGCATTCCCATTATTGGCCCCTCTACCAGCACCCCTCGTGTCTCGACTCATCATTCAATCTGTAAAGAGAAAACGATTAACTATCTCCATAGTGGCGCTAGTGCAGTACGTCTTCATCCTTATACTACTAATAGTATATATATATAGCTTTTGAAAACCAAAGTAATCACAAATACGCACTCTCATATACATACTATCTCTCCCTAGTGTCTTTCCCTAGGTTAACTACGCAACCTAGAGCTCTGATACCAAATGTGACGGCCCACCCCGCACCAACCGACATTTCCTCCATAGTGCGCTGTACACATGTCCAGTTAGCATGGGACGGTTGTCAGAAGAAAAGGAAGAGGACGAAGAATCAACAAAGAACATGTAGAATGTCTCACAGCGCATGGAACAAAATATAATAATAACAACATACTTGACATAAAACAGGTGAGACAGTCATAAGCTGAAAACAAACTATCATAGCAGCGGAAAATCCAAATACAGCTTATGATCCAAAGCCAACATTATTACAACTTTTAAAACTGTCTCAAAAAGCAAAGCAAGAAAGGTACACTACTAATGCCCAAAGTAGTGACCACCAACGACACAGGGAGAATATCTATATATATCATACGTGGGAACCTCCTGCTCGTCTTCAGATCGGATACTCGTGCATCACCAGCTAACATGTCTCTAGTATGCTCGTGAGAGCACCCAGAGTAATAAGAAGAGACATAAAACTCTGGGTTAGACAAAAAGTCTGGTATGAGCGATAAGCAGCTAAACAGAACAATAACAGGTATACTAAACCATACCTGAACCTGGACCCACAACCAAAGAGTTAGCACTGCATACTGTACAATACTCTAAGGTGCCACTAACATATGGTGTACTAGCATACGGGGGTGGGGGTGTGCATGTCATAGTGATGTCAAACAATCAAACATAGCAACCATCCTCACATCTCTCACTCAGTGCGTAAAGCAAACGATATCCACCACTTCGATCACCCAATACTTTGCTATGATCACTTTGCCCCATGAAGTCACAATGGCTTCACTGCGCTGATCCATAGCCACTAATCCTTCGCTATGTCCACTTTGCCCCATGGAGTCGTACACACCCCACTGCACTGGCTCATAGCCTTACTAATCCTTTACTATGTCCACTCTTCCCCATGGAGTCACAATGGCTCCACTGCACTGGCTCATAGTCTTACTACGATCACTTTGCCCCTCGAGTCGTGATGACTCTACTGCACTGATACGTAGCCCATCATTCCCTTTCAGTGGTGAATCGAAGTTATGAATGTCGACAACTCCTTAGCACACGTCCCGCAGCAAAGCCCAACCATGAAGTGAACTCATTGGTTCCCAACTGGATCCTGAGCTCTAACTTCCATTTGGACTACCTTTGCATCTTGGGTTATTGGTCATCACCGGATCGGTTCGGATCTCCCCCTAATCATCAGTACGGTTCGGATCGAAATGCTCCTCCCTAAGCAATCAGATCGGTTCGGAATCTCCAGCACAAACCTTCCTCTCTGCTTCGGATCGGATCGAGGTCTACACTCCCTGGCCAGCTTCTTCGGATCGGATCGGAAGGTACCATCGGTTCGGGTCAGAGCACAGGCTTCCTCCTTTTCTCCCAACGTCGAATCGGAGGTCTTCTTAGGATGATGGATCGGATCGGCCTCCTTCAGAGCACACCGGGTCGAATCGGAGTCTCCAAGTCGTGTTGCCATACAATGTTAACGGAGAGGATCGAAGCTTCTGAACTCGCATGGGAGGTGGTTCGGATTGGGTCCTTTTCTCCGTTCCCATCCGGATCGGCCAATTTCCTGCACTTTTTCCAGCAAGCAGTTTACGCCACTCGACGGCATTTTCGACCATTACAACTATTCTAATCAATCACAAAGCATACCATACAGTCATAGCAACAAGTAGAAGTGACCTCAAACACCAAAACATAAATATGATAGGTTAAAATAGATCAAACATAGATAAAACCCCATATTTTCCCTTAAGCATGTTCAAGCATAATTAATGATAGGATTAGCAAACTTAACCGAATTAACCCAAATTCATATCAGAGGTCTAAAACATCATTTAAGAATTTATAAGTATTTTTCCATATTTTTATCATGCTTAAGTTCGCTAATTAACACTAATTGCCCTTAATTAGCCATAATTAGTGAGGAACTTTGCAAATCACTCACCTTAGCCACAAATAAACCTTAGATCTGAAATAAATCTCTGATATGGCGCGGATACCAATGCTAAACAGCAGCTCTAATCTTGAGTTTGTGAAGATCTCCCTTGATTTGATGTTGCTAAGCTTAATCCTTGATTAGAAAGAGATTTGGAGGTGATTTGGAGGTTGGAGGCCATTTTTAGGGTTTCCAAGAGGTAAGTGGAGGCTAGAAAACTGAAATGGAATGAAACCCTAACCCTTTTCAGCCTCCCCATAACCCTAATCCCGAAATGGGTTATGGGCCCATTCACTAATCACCCTATTTGGCCCGGTTAAGCAGTTTTTCACCTTCCAAACCTTATTTCAGCTATTTCTCCCAAATGGTAAGTCCGTTTTCCACATGTGACCACTCTACGGAAAGGTAAACCATCAAACAAATCTAATGGAAGTGGTTACAGGTCAAAATTCCTTTCCAATCAAAAATTATGGCCGAAACAAGATCAGCCAGGGGCAAAACGGTCATTTAAAAATTGGCAAAAATCATGAACATGGGAAATGACCCCAATGGTCATTTCCCAAAGCCACGTGACCATATGACTTCATATAAGAAAGAAATAAATATTGTACGATCCCCCGATGCGTGGAATACGGGTTGTTACAGTTATATAATTAGCTATGTGCTTGGTTATGACCTCACTAACGAGTACTGTGAACAATTACGAGTATTGTTACAAGCTCGGTTATGATTTTTTTAATTTGCTTGCTTAAACGTTAAATTATGACTTCGGTTATGTGATCGGTTATGACTTTTGTTATAGGCTCGATTATAGCCTTGGCTATAGTAATATGTTTGGTTATGGAATCGGTTATATAATCGGAAATGGGCAAGGTTATTATCTCAGTAATGAGCTCTATTATGAATACCATGTTCAGTTATAATCTCGGTTATGACCCTAGATATGGGTGTTATGTTAGATTATAGGTTATTTATGACCTCGGTTATGACCATGGTTATGTGTGTTAAATTCGATTATGAGATTGGTTATAGTTATTATGCTCAATTATTGGTTTGGTTATCAACTTGGCTATGAGCTTGTTCAAGGGCCCTATTATGAAATTGATTACGAGCTTGGTTAACGGCTCAATTATATCTTCAATTATGACCTTAGTAATGGGAATGATAATGTTATTATGTTCGTTTATGGACTTATTTAACTCTTGATTTTCAATGTTATGTCCAATCATGGGATTAATTATGAACATAGTTGTGGGTGTTACGTTCGATAAATTAACTTAAGTTAAAAAAATACATTCTACCGCATAATCATCAATTTAAAATTATTTTACAGCAATGAAGTGACTTAATTTGATATAATCAACTGTCATCTCTGACGATTGTACTTGGATGTCACAACCATGTTTGTACTATAGTAATAGTTTTAACACTCTAACATCCCAGTATACTTCTGCATTTAAAATAAGATATAACGAGCATTCAGACAAGTCACAAAAAAGGTGTGTGTGACTACTGCAAACTCAAATGAAATACAACATGCTATCAAAAAAATGCAAATGCCCAGATGTGTCAAGAAAAAAAATATAACGTGAATACAAAGTCTATACTTAATCAATAAAACAACAATTGAAAACAATCATGCATTTGATGATACACTGCACAAATTATTCCATGCAAAAATACAAAAACAATATGAGTCCAATATCACTAAACATATAAATGATTTCATATTATGATTCTACATTTAGCCTTTAAGCTGGTATGTACAGGTATTTACAAACTCTATTCACATATCCTAAAAAAATTACGTAAAAAAGATTACGAAAAATGCATTCAACTAGAATTGTTGTTATAGCTGATTTGAAACCTTCATGCACAGTTAGTACAAGGACATGGGTAGAGCTGGTGAGAGTTAAGTCTGGATCACCCATTAGCAATAACATTATACAGTTGGATCCACACATAAACTATCATTCATGTTTTCCTTCATATCCCATCTTATCAAACTGCCTATATATCAGCCATAAACACTTGATTTGTGACTTTTATAATTTAAAACAAGATTTTAAAACATGAACACTTATACATAAGGCAATAGCAGCAGCAACAAGTATATGGCAAGGATGACAGTTGCTGAAGTGGTGCCTTTCTCTTCATCAAGACCTGTGTTTCTCTTGTCCCTGTTATTATCAATATACAACAGTTTATTACTTGGGAAAACACACAAGTCAAAATGTAATTTACAACATTATATCATCCAGCAGATAATTTAATTTTCTGGTCTAGAATCATGGAAAATATAACAGATAATTTTAATCATCACACTTATGCTATAATATTGAAAGGAATATTTTCAATAGTTGAGGTATCATTCAATATATTTTTATATTACTAAGAAAAGGAATATTAACATTCAACTACAAATTTACAATAAATAATTATACATTTAAAATTTTACATGTGAACAAATGATAAGGGGCTACTACGAAAGTAAGATTAGTTGTCAGTTTGTTTTCATTCTTCTTGAATGAATCATTATTTTATTTTCTACAGCCATTTCATTTATAGTTTGTGTATCATTGCAGTATTTACCATTTATGTAAAAAAACCTACTTACAATGTGGTTTTTTGCCTCATGTATTCTAATCCTCTTCATCTCAGACAAAGATTCATTTAACAACAAAGGTTCCATCACATTGGTTGTATCATCCTCCATGGTATTGATTGTCCTACAATTCCAAAATTTGGAAATATTTTGTAAACACATTTATGTCGAAGTTTGCTAACATGTATAAATAAATTATGAGTACTACGAAACACCAAAAAAATATTTGAAAAAGGTAACATATTAAAAAACCATTAATTTGTTCAGGAAAATAAGGCTTTGCAATCAAATATAGGAATTGGCATTTTAGTGACAGCCCCCATGTGTTTACAATGTCCAAATAAAACTAATCTATAAGGGAACTGCAACATCAAACTATCAAGGATGAAGGAGGACATGGATCCAACATGCACAATGTACACAAGTAGTTGCTCGAGCAAGACAGATCAAATTGGAATAAGTATAGTATCTATATACTTAACACACACACACATAAGTGTAGGTACACAGTAAAGTAGTATTAAGTTCAAACATGGAAATGCAAATGAATCCAGCAAGGGTAACAAGTTTAGATTCAAGGCAGCATGGAAATCAAGCAAATTTAAATTTTCCAAAACCAAATTCAAGTTGAACAAGTTAAGATTCCTAACAAGTAGCTGGAGTCGAAAACAAATCATTGACCAAAGCAAAAGAATACATATGTCATAATATATCGAGTATATCACGTAAGCAAGAGTCAGAAAGCATGAACATGTTCATAACTAAAAAAAGTTGGAACTATACTAAACCCAAAGTCTAAAATCATTGAAATGCAAAGGTGGATGACACCTCTTTCTTAGCGGAGAAATATATCTAGATCTTTCTAACCTATGTGGGCATAAAATAGTTTGTTTGGTTATAATAATTAACACTAGACCATATTAAACATGCATAAATCATTGAGTGTTACATAGCCTAAAAAATTCAAATTTCGTTGGATAAAGTTCAGTTTAATATAAAAGTTAACCATACCACATTTCACATTTTTATAAAATTATGTTATATAAAAGTTAAGCATTGGGTGTTACGTATGTTCTGATGCGGTTATTACTTAGCCCCACATAATTTTTGCTTCCAAACCACAAGATCCTGCTATATCTCATTCTGAAGATGAGAATGCATAGTAGCTATCCAAACCTGTGCAGGCAGGCTTCATTAATTCAGATGTTAAGCATATCACAAATGCTTAAGGTTTCCATTCACCCGCAAAAAAAAAAAAAAAAAAAAAAAAAAAAAAAAACATTTCATAAAAATATTTACAGTTAGTTGGTTATATGATAAAGTTAACACAAATGCTATGACCAAAATGACAAGTAAATGAATACTTCAGCAATCGTCAGGCATAAAACTTATGTAGTTGTCGGCTGAACTCCAAGAGGGTACAAAACCATACGACAGGTTGTACTTCCTTAGGTCCATGGCCTGGCCTATCTCATGGACCTGCATCGCCCAAAAGGGCTGCATTTGCTGGTGTACATAGTGTACCCGGTAAGTGCTCCGTTTGCTAGATGATGATCCATTTGTTTGAGAGAGCTTGAAAGTAAAAGAGGCGTATGTTCTGTTATTGCCTAAAATAGAGGAAGGGACATGTGAATGGGAAGGTAGGAGAAGGATAAAAACTACATTGTTTCATCCTTTGTTGCTCTCGTTGAAACCCATTTTTTTTATAATTTGCACCATCATTTCAAATTATGAACGACGAAAATTACACTAAATGGCATCCAATCTTCCAGCCGAAGAATTGAGCCGAAGCACTTTGTACTTCACAAGTCAAAGCATGGTTAAAGGGTTATGCAGAAGCTGTAAAGAAGTATAAGAAAATTGTAAATTTTAATTTTCTCTAAATTTAAAATCAATTTAATTTACTTTACCGAGTTTAATTTAACTACATTAATTTAATTTAACAACATTAAAATCCGAAGAAAGAATCAATAGAAGCAACACTTTTCTTTTCTCTAAATTTGCACCATCGATATTTTTTAAATATTTATACTTGTCTTATGATAATGCTTTCAGATCTGAGGAGAGTACTACTACTATGGTATTTTTAAAATATTTATACTTGTCTTATGATAATGCTTTCAGATCTGAGGAGAGTACTACAACAATTTTTTTACTATGCAGATCCCGGTTGCAAAGATGAAGTGCATGAATCAAAACCAACGCTCACATGCACCATTAAAAATTAATTATAAGAACAATTATAGTAAGTTGATAATAATGATATAAAGACAATATGAAAACACACCTTTCAACATTAAAGGAATTTACTCCTATGCAATGCAGGAAGATTCAACATAAACCACCTCATACTTCAGCTTCAACATATGTCACAGTCATATTTTATAAGAATATTGTTTATGTTTGATAGTAAATAAATTTATCCTATTATTCAAAATGCATTCAACCATTCAATCATAAAAATTGTGCTTTTTGAAAGTATTACTCTATTTTTTATATAAAAAAAATACCAGTCATACAAAGAATCTGTCATAAATACAACCCAAATTGAAAAGAAGGAAAAAATACAAAAGAGCTTAAATAATTTAAAATAAATAAATCAATACTTGGTTTTTCAAAAACATTTGCAACTATAAATAGCCTCAGTATTTAAAATTCAATTGATAATAAGACATGATAACAAATTTAATTGCACCATACATTTCTAAATTAGAAAATAACATTTCATATCAAATATCTAAATAATAAGATTAATTATCTAGCGTACCACTAATCAAACATTCATTGGATATCCTCTTCGATTGTATCCTAATTTCTTTCATTTTTCACATTTATTCTATTTTCCATGAAATACACTAGGACCTCCTAATCTATTAACTCTAAGCCTACTGGCTCCTCTAATAGGTTTAGGAGAATGAATAATTGAAGACCCTTCAGCTACAATAAGTTGCTTATCAATAGTAGGACTTGGATTAATAATATGTGAATAACTAGCACAATAAGCGACAGCTGTAAAAAAATAGTCAACATAATCATAAACTGAAAGTTTACCGACTAGTATACACTTCAAAGCATGAGAAAAAAAACTGGTTACTTTCCATTGATTACAAGTGCGTAATCTATTTTCTAGATCAACTTTATGAGAAATTGGAGAATGTACTTCAAAAACTGAGCTGAAGACTTAGAACCATTCCACCCAAATCCTTCTTCTTTTAATGCCAATAGCCTAACTACCAGGGATAAAGAATACTATCCCATTTTGATGCTTCTTCTCTTTCTATATGACATTTGAACCATAAGTTTAGTTCTAATTCCAATAATACTTGCAGTAATGGGAAGGTTTCTTTCATCTAAAATCCAAGAATTAAAACTCTTTACAACATTTAATTTATTTTCCCGATAATGATTATCCGGGAAAAAAAGGTCTACCCAATGATCAAGAGGTTTATCATTAAAAAAATCTATTGCTTTTTGACCTCCAATTTATCTAAGTTTTTCCATAGCTCTTTCAAAATCATAATGGTTAGATGCTCTAGCACAACGTTCTAATAAATGAGCTATCCAAGTTCCTTTTCCTCTTTTAATAACTAAAGCTATATTATTTTTCATATGGTGTAAGCAATATGAATGACAAGAATTTGGAAATTTTTTAAGAAATTCTAAGTAACAAACCCCAATGTCTATCTAATATGAAAACCAATTGTCGTTCAACCCCATAGAACTTTTCAAATGACCCAATAACCAAAACCAACTTTCTTCGTTTTCTTTGTAGACAATAGGCATAGATAATGGGAATAAACCTAATAATACAAAAAACAAATAATTATTATTTTAAAAATAATAATATCTCTACGTCATTCAGTATTAAATTTCAGAAAATCACACTTAAAAAGGCAAAATTTTGGTTGAAAACCTGATATTACTTAAATTTAAAATGTAGCAACAAAACTCCAATTGTAAATAACAACATTTGCATTTATAAACATATCTCTAGATAGTTCAGTAAAAAAATATTAAATTTCAGGAAAAAAATAAAAGAAAATACGGGAAGCAAATTAAAAAACTGAATAATAAAAATAAACTATTATCAAAATGAAAGTGTAGAAATATAATTATAAACTTGGTTATTTAATTTATTATAAACTGTTAGTTCGTACTATACTTACATACAACTTTTTTGCATTTTAAAATGTTTGAACTTAAGAAGTTGTCAAATAGTAATATAACCAGAAGGAGAAAATAATTCTATTTACCAAGTTCATGTTAAAGCATAAGGAAGAAGTTAATATTGTTGCTGCTTTATGAACTTTTTCAACTATCCAACCCAAAGAAAATTAACAGGAATTTTACAGAAATATTTACTACTACAAAAAAATCAAGGTATACTATGGAAAAAAAACATTTCTGAATATTAGGTACAATTAAAATTTAACAGTGACTATAACGAAAAGGAATTTCGCTTGATCCGAATCGATCGCTAAACCGACCAAGACCGCTCGAAACCCCTGATTGTTTTGAGAACACCACAAATCAGAACGCAAACAGAAGAACATTTCATTACTTATTACAATAGTTCCATCAGAATACAAGAATATGCAGAGTACGGATAAATATTAAAAACAGAAAATATTAGAGATTTAAATGCATTTAAATACATAGCATCGGAAAAATAATACAAAACATAACTGAAGGAAATACGCAGATACAGAGCTTTCCGAGTACGTTCCAGCTGTAAACTAGGATCCTGTGAATATAAATCTACAAAACCGAAACTACTAGTTGCCCGTGTCAAAATAAGGGCACCCAGAGTTTAGGTTAAAACAATAAACTCCAGGTCAGTCATGTGACTGGTTTGAGAACTAAAACAGTTATTAATCTTTATTTTAAAGTTAGGTAAATCAAGGGACCACGTCGTATAATACAGAACGGGTTTCCTCCCAAGAATACCAGTGCATAAAACAACAGCGCAATGCTAAAAATAAAGAACAATGAAGCTATTATAAGACCCAGGTCCCATCACACAATGCAACACAAACCGGAGGATAGGGTTTTACCTTATAATAGCCAAAGCATGCTTGATACGCTAAATTTCGTCTTTTATTACTATAAGTGTATAGTGTCAAAACAATTTCAATCATGAATATCAATCATAGACGACATAGGTACCATATATCATGTCGCCATACTAGGCTCTACAATCAATATCGCAAAGTCACGTATTGGAAGTTGGATTTCCATCTGTGAACAAAGGAAAAAGATAGTCCTCTACCGAATTTGAGACTCTCTAGCCTAAGCCTCAGGCAAGTACTCTTTCAAGCCTTAGGAGCCAAGGGGCCGGTCCACCGATGTGGATTAAAATGCCTGAACACTGCGTTTCCCCACCCTTTGGTGCGTAAATGAGCCAAATGACTCCATCGGCTCCACATAGTCACCGATATATCTGAGGCGCCTCGTAACAGCTACAACCACACAGGTGAAAATAATATAAATGTCAGGGCTGGTAGGTCACTGACACCACCCTAGCTAGAAAGAAACGCATGCCCTCCCTGGATCCTTCTCTCGTTTCTGGTTCACAACCGGGGTGTGAGGCTCGCGAATCAACGCTACACAAAGCTATGTCACACAGGCCGTGCTTTGATCATCAACCACAAGACTCTGCTTTTCAACAGAAGCCTTGGTCATATTGCCACTTAGGCATGCCACACAGGCAATTCACTCTATGCGTTTGATATCCATCAATATATAACCTCTGAGCTCGTACGTCTCAGAGAAAGGCGTTAAGCAAGAGAATAAATTCTCCGCCGCCAAAAAGATATATATTTAATAGAAATCAATCACACAGAATAAAATCCAATGTCAGATACACAGTCCATTTACAAGTCCGTTCTGGGTCTGAACGAAACCGGAGACACCTTGTACCTCGCATATCCATCGATCTCCAAGTACGTCTGGACAATCACCAACAGATTCCCTCCTCTTGGGTGTACAGCCCAATCAAGATCATCAGTAATCACCCAAACGATGTGAAGACCTTCGGTCTTCGACCACCGTCTTCATCCTCGACACATCGTCGAATCAGTTATTCATAATGGGATAAACCCGGTCTTTCTGAATAACTCGCGTATATAATAAACAAATGTTACACAAACACAACATACGCCTCATTCCAATTTAGAATATTCCTTTATTCAAATATTCTCATACTTTGGAAAGGTTCCCATTAATTTTATCAAAGATAAATTCTTTAAATTTATTCTTTAATCTTCTTTTGAATATCAATTCAAACTAGTCGGGATTAGTTAACAACACCGAAGTAATCATTTATTTTATTTACCAATCCCAACCTCTTTATCCCATGGAATAAAACTGGTCATACTTCATATCTAACACCACGGTGTTATTGGTAAATTCAATTACCATTTCACGTTCAAATCTAATTAAAGATTTAACCATCGCCTGGAGCAAAATTGGTGATACTCCATTCTCGATCATTCTAATATAATTAGAGATTCATTAAAACTCCACTTGGTTTTAATCTTCCCAAAAATCACTATCAATGATTATTTAACTTAGGAAATCATATCCTGTCTTTAACTGGGTTAAAGAACCAATGTCATTTAAAACACGGCTCATGATAAACCCAAAATCACATTCATTAATTATCGGGTTAAAGAACAAGTGTTATTTAAGATACCGTTCACGATAAACCCAAAAATCAATTCCAATTCAATTCCAATTAAATACCATTTAATTGGTATACTTCATTAAATCTAAATAAAAAGATTTAATCTTCTTCTCAACTGGGTTTAAGAACAATGTTAATGAAGACACCATTCACGACAAACCCAAATCCCATTTGATATTAAATACAAGGCTCTGAATAAAAAATATATCGGCTTATATTCAATATCAAATTCTACACCAACAAATATCATATTGGAAATAACGATATAAATACATCTTTCAAATTTCCATAACAATATCTGTATAATCACGAAATCCAACATCGAAATATTCCAAAGACAATTTCGATTCAAATCCATTCCGATTCAATTATTGGAAATTCTGGTTATTTTCAGAACCATTTCAAATCCACTTTATTTATTGTAAAAATAAATGGGATTATAATTCTTGTTCAAAACTAGTTCATTTCGATAAAAATCTGTTTTTATCTTTTCAAATATGGAATTTTTCATCCTAATTCTTCACAAATCATTTCTTATGATTTTACACAAATTATTACTATTTTTAATAATTTTATCAAGGCCCGTACAGTCGATTTTCATCAACGGCCATCGAACCGCACTTACAGCGACCTTTTCCAAATTTGATTTGGACAAAATTCCAAATCCAACCGTTAGATTTCTAATTTCTAATATTTGTTAGAAAGCTCTTTTCGATACGAACCCAACGGTTCCAGTTTTAGGAGAATCCGACGGTTGGATCTCCCGTAATATCCATTCGAAGTCAATGGTCGAAATTCGTGAACGGCCGCGGCGCGGCGTGTTCTATTCAGGCCATTCTATATATATATTTTATATATTTCGTCGATTTCCTTTTAAAACGTATTTTATAAATCGTTTTAAATTCGTTTTCGAAACGATTTCAACTTCATATTCAATTTCAAATCAAAATTGAATATTCCACATCATCGATATACAAATGATAATATTTTCAAAATAATATATTTTGAAATCACTTCTTTTTCTATATTCATTTTAAAAACGAATATAATCGATATAAATATCGTTCGCGTCAAAATGGCGCATATCTAACCAACACGGCTTTAAATATTTCAATAACTTCGTTATTCTATTCAACAAATGAATATTTTCTTCAACACATGAATATATATTTTTATTCACCACATGAATATTTATTTTATTCAACACATGAATTTTCTTTCTATTCAACGCATGAATTTTCTTTCTATTCAACACATGAATTTTCTTTCTATTCAATACATGAATTTTCTTTCTATTCAACACATGAATTTTCTTTCTATTCAATACATGAATTTTCTATTATAATATTCCATATTTTCCAAATTGGAATGAGGCCCAATCAATTACCATATAATGTTAATTATATGGATATTATACAACACATGTATATAATAGCAACGATAAATCATCAACCATCATCCAGAGTGCACCACACAACTGCATAAGCATTAAATATAAATAATTAATGCTTACACAGTTTGTCAACCCATCGATTGACATACAACTAAACAATCGGGATTAGTGTACATCAAATATCATCCCAATACCCGTGTGTGGTTTCAAATCAACAAACACAGATTTTAATTTGTGCAGTTGGGCGATGTGTAAAATTTATCGTCCCAATCAATATTAGTCGAATCGGTGTACATAAACAAATCGTTCGATTTGTAAATGAATATTTATTTTACTTTAACACATGAATGTATATTTTATTTCAACACATGAATATATATATTTTATTTCAACACATGAATATATATTTCACATTTCACAATCAACAGTCAAATTTCACAACACAGCAATCAAACAAACAAGTCATCCATGGTCTGTGGACGACGAGTGTCAGGTGCTGCTAAGCACCGTCTGCGTCCTAGTATATATTTCAACTGGAAATTCAAATAAAAGTGAGGAGTTCTCACCTTGGGGTTCCACTCCGTCATTCTTTCTTTCTGAACGGTTTGGATTTGCTCGAAATTCCAACACATCCTTTTCACTCTGATCATATATAAATAAAAATCACATTTTTATTTTCCGTTCATATATATAAAAATCATATTTTTATCGCTTATTTCTATATAAAAATTATATTTCTATATTTCTACTACTTATATAAAGATCGAATTTCTATTTTGCTACATTTATAAAGATCTAATTTTTATTATATATATATATATATTACAAAAATCATATTTTTATTATTCCTACTATATAAAAATCACATTTTTATCTTCTCTATAATATAAAAATCATATTTTTAACTTCCTACTTAAACAAAAATTATATTTTTATCTTCTATAACTATAAATAAAAATCGTTTCTTTATTTACTAAAAATCAAATCTTTTTATATTTAAAAATATAATCTTTTCTAAATTAAAGATCTAACCTTTACACGTTTAAAAAAACTTGCCTTTCATAATATAAAGATCATATTTTTATTTTTAACATAACAAAACTGATTTAAAATGATTAAATAAGCAAAAATAAAAATAAAACTTACAAGGGGGCAAAAGGAGAGGATAGCGGCGCTGGAGATCTTGGATGGTCGGGGTATGGGCCATTAGAGGCGGTGGCGGGGGTATTTGGGGCTGGCGGATTCGAGTTGAGGTCGAGGGGTTTGTGGCTCGATTTTTAGGGGGAAAGGGGGGCTCGGGGTGTTCGGAGGAGAAAGGGGGGTCGCGGTGGACGGCGCCGCCTGGGGCGGTGGCAGCGACGCCGCTGATGCGGCGATAGAGGAGGTCGCGCGCCCCACCATCCTCTTCTTTTTTTCCTTTACTTTTCTTTTTTGATCGGGAATAACGAACTGGAGGGGGTTGACTTCCAATAAGAGGAAAGGGGGTGTATTTTATAATTATATTATTTTATTTTTATTTTAAATCCTAAAAAGTAACTTCTCTATATGAACCCCAAATCAAACCCACCGACTGTCGCCCCTAGCTAATTACCCCCATTCCAAATACAATGGGATATGTTTCGTAAGCCACTTCGATTGTTATGATTAGTTTTCCTTCAAATTAAAATTTAAATCTATATATTCAATTTTAAACGTACATTTCAATTTCCCGAGATCACATACGGACCCTATAAATTCCAGAAAAATATTTTCTAGCTTCGTATTGATGATACGGTCCTAACGAATCTAATTTCATCAAATTATGAGACCGTTTGAAAAATGGCCATTTTCCAGTCGATCGAAATTGACTGAAACTATCAAAACACATTTTACTTCGCCACACTCACATATTGATTCAGAAAATTATGAATTTTGAAACCTAGCAATAACTTGACATCACGGATCCAACAAAAGTGGTTTCGTCGAAAACAGAGGTCGTTTGCAAAATTTCCATTTTTAAGGGCCAGAATTCCACAGCGACTATTCTGAATTTTCAACTGGGCATAACTTTTTATTCCCGCTATGAAATTTTGATTTTTCGGATTCATTGGAAAGATATTCTCAATTAGAATCTAATATTTATGGTTTCCCTAAAATCCGGTTTATTTTGAATCTTGTATGTTCATTTGAACTTTGAAATTGAATTTTCAAACTACCGCGCCATTTTCAATTCCTTTTATAATTTAAAATAAATATTTATATCCTAACGACACTCTATATATGTTATACGTTCTAACTCTATTCAAAAATAAATTTCTCATCGTTATTATTTAAAATAAATCATTTTAAATATTCAAAATTCATCAAAATTGCCAAAATAAAAAATTTAAATTGACTCAGAATTTTCGGGTTGTTACAGTGACTGGATTTCCAAACCAGTAAATTCTCTCCTGAAATTATTAATCATGGCCTTCAGTAAATTGTTAACATCCCTTACTTTCATTCAGATTATATCAACCAAATAATTTACGTACAAACCATACACAAATTCTTCAAACATCATGTAACAACCCGGAATTTCAGAACCAATTTAAAAATTTTATTTTAGCTATTTTAATGGGTTTTGAATATTTAAAATGATTTATTTTTAATAATAACGACTAAAAATTTATTTAAATCGAAGTTAGAACGTATAAATTTATTTTAATTACAATACGAGCCTGAAATGTTGCAGTAGTTTGAAAATTCGATTTCTAATTTCAAATGAATGTACATAATTCAAAATAAATCGGATTTCAGTAAAACCAGAAGCATCTGAATCTGTTTAACAATATCTTTCTAACGGATGTGAAAAATACAGATTTCATAATATAAATTGAAAGTTATGGCCAATTTATAATTTAAAATAGTCGCTATGGAATTTATATATATTTTAATATAATATATAGCTCTTAAAAATAGCCATTTTGCAAACGACCTCCGTTTTCGAGGAAACCACTTTTGTTGGATTCAGAATGTCAAATTATAGTTAAGTTTCAAATTTCATAATTTTTGGAATTAATATATGAGCGTAGTAAATTTGAATGCGTTTTGTCAATTCAATTTAAATTTAATCGACTAGAAAATGACCATTTTTCAAATGGTCACCAAATTCTGTGAAATTAGTTTTGTTAGGACTGTATCGTCAAAACATAACAAGATTTATTTTTTTGGAGTTAGTATGTGGCCCCGGTAAATTAAAATGTACATTCAAATTCAATATATATATATATATATATATATATTAATTTATATTTTAATTTCGAAAAAAACTGATTAAAACAGTTGAAATAGCTTGCGAAACATATCCCATTGTGCCCAAAATGGTGGTAATCAGCTAGGGGCGACGGTCATTGGGTTTGATTTGAAGTTTGGACGAAAAGTTCACATTAAAGAAATAAATTGAGTTAAATATTAATATATAAAATTATAAATACCCCATCCCTTTCTAAACCCTAGCCTCCAAAGAATCTGCCGCTACTCAGCAAAGAACGGATGATATCATTCGATCCAATTCCCCAATTTTCTTCCAGTCCGCTTCAAATTGGTTAATGATTCTAAAGCAAAATTTATAGTACTCTTTCCCCTCTTCAATTACATACCAGATTAATAATTTATCGTGATGTAAATCACGAGTTATATAGCCTCAAAGGGCTTCGCTATCTGTAACACCCCACCTCCGTTAAGGTCACTCACAAAGGGAATGCATTAACTTCAGTGGAGCGTCATAAGTGTATAGAACAGATAAATTACAAAACAGACAAAAAAATTTAAACAGCGGAAAATATATAAAACTTTACTTCATTGATAAAACAGCAGCTTGGTAAAACAGCTTGCACAAAGATTGTTTTCCAACCCCAAAACACCCTTACCCATTACATTAAAGCATCTGTCTTGTTTAACAAAATAAAGAAGCATAAAACGACAATGATATTCCCCAATAAAGCATGAGCCAGCCATAGCAGTGGAAAAGAGAGTCCAAAGCAATACATTGTCTATTTTCGAGCTTGGAAAGAAAACTGAGCTAAGTGGTAATATTCCCTCCATGTGAACCTAGAGGGGGGAACGGAAGAAAATAGAGCAAAACAAAACAGAGTCAGACATAAAGTCTGGTAAGTCTAGTGATTATTCAGCATGTAAACGGGTAAAAGGATAATGACATGAATAAACTGGATACTAGACCATAACCATGATAATAAGCATAACAAGACAACAAATGATGATCATTAGATATGACAAGGTAAGATACACTGAATGCGCTTCGGTTCTTTCTTTGATTACCTATTTTCTCTGCACCACCCAACTAGCATCCTAACTAGTATCTTTTATAGAATGATTTGTATTCCTTACTGGTGTCCCAACTAGTATCCTGTGAAAAAGGATTCGTATCCCCTACTAGTGTCCCAACTAGTATCTTGTGTTATAAAATAAGGTGATCCCAACCCCGCAATTGTGGTAGCCTTCAGGTGTATATCTGGTATGAGGATCTTACCTCAACCAGCCTAATTGCCATGAAGATGTTAGATGTACCCTTACTACCCTATCAATCGGCTCCCTACTTGTATTAACTTTCCTTGTGTCTGTGTCAATCGACCCTCTCTTGTGTGTAGATACCCTGTGTTGGTCCCACCATAAGGTGTACCAATCCCTACGATAGCAACCCGACACAAATTCTAGATGCACAGTGTATACCACTGATGCCCAGTGCCTGGTTTTCCACTCCGAAGCACGTGCACACCCATACTCCGTCGGAACTACACTGTTGCACCCCCTGTCGCTATTTTGACCGCTTATAATCAACCCAGTAATCGTGTCCCACCCTGCATAGTTTCAGGGTACCGTGATACATCTATGTGGGTTACCGCTGAAATGGGTCCCCGTTACTAGGGTTTTCTAGGGTCTATTCGTATACCCCCCAAATTGGCCAAGTGTCATCCATCCATTCAAGTTAATTTAACCCATCCACACGCCATGTCATGTTGATTAAGTGTTTCTTATTAACTTAACCCTTCTCATTCATCATGTTGTAATTGGTTAAGTGTTTTCTATTAACTTAACCATGTTCATTCATCATATCATATTGGTTAAGTGTTTCTTATTAACTTAACCCCACTCGTTCGTTGGTTAAGTGTTAACTTAACCCTACCGCTGGTCATGTTACATTAGTTAAGTGTTGCCCTCTTATGTTACTTAACCCTACCACTTGTCATGTTACATTGGTTAAGTGTTGCCCTCTTGTATTGCTTAACCTTATCACACATCATGTTATATTGGTTAAGTGTTGCTTTGATTAACTTAACCCTACCATTCTTAGCCTGTCTGTTTCTTAGCTTTAATTTATTCATTAAAGCACCAATCTCTCACATTAGATCTATATTGTTGCGGTCATTGGATGTGCCGGGCGGTTGCGGGCAGTCTTACACTGCAACTCAATCTAACCTCGGGTTTTTGGGCTTAAATGCGCTAACCTCTCACATTAGATCTATATTGTTGCGGTCGCTGGATGTGCCCGGCGGTTCCGGGCAGTCTTATACCGCAACTCAATCTAACCTCAGGTTAGGCATGTTCATCTTTAGCCAATTTACATATTTGTCATATATGTCCAAATCTATGTGTCAAATTTTCCAAAAGTCTAGCCAATACAAGTTTATGCCACATTCCCATGCTATGCCAAAATTTACTCAATTGAATTATACACAATTTTCCCCGCATTATAATCGCACGTACAACGAGATTCAATCTAAGTTCCGAATGGACTTAGTATTCACAAAAGCAAGTAAAAGGGGAAAAATAGAGAAGGAGCATAAGAATTGGCATAAGGAAAAGTAGGCATGTAAAGATGTACCCAATTCAAGAATCATGTTTCAATGTTGTACATTAACAATATGTGTAGATAAGCTATGCAATTTACACCATAGTATGAAGATTAGATAGAATTGGACTTAAGAGAATCACTAATTTTTATGTACAACAGATATGTCCCACTATATCAATCACACTAGTCTCATAGGCATAGGATGTACAACATGATAGGTTCCATCATATAAATCATAACAGTCTCATAAGCATGATAGGTTCCATTATGTCAATCCAACAGTCTCGTAGGCATGATAGGTTTTATTATGTTTGTCACAACAGTATCATAGGCATGATAGGTTCTATTATGTTAGTCCAACAGTCTCATAGGCATGATAGGTGTCATTACAACAATCACAATAGTCTCATAGGCATAAGCAATTCAGATTTGACAAAAGGATAGGCACGAATCAGAATTTGGCATCGTTCTAGGTCCGATTATTACAGTCATGATTTCTATTAGATGTTTAAATCTAAATAATAACTGAACTTACAGAAAAAGGACGGATCTTGTATTCTGGGATTTGATTTCTGAATTCATTAAGCTATCCTTTGATGTAGACATTTGATTTGAAGTTCTTCTAATCGACTACTAGTTTGGATTTGATTTTCTAGTTTGGAGAAGACGAAGGAGGCTAGGCTAGCTTGTAGAGGAACAGCATGACGACACCACAGTTTTAGGGTTATAAGGTTAGGGTTTAGGTTTAGCTACATATATATAGATGTCTAGGATTAATTCTAGCCTTTAGATTAGTCTAGGAGTAACCAGAGCCACATAACTCGAAGACAGGTCATCCAACAAATCTGAAAAAGACACATCATCACAGAACACACCAGAATGCTGTGTTGGACTGCCCTCGGTATGAGCGCACTTGGCAGCTGCGCTAATGCATTTTTGTACTGCCGCACTTCACAAGTGGGCCAGTGTATTCTGGCCTGTTTTCGGTTTTTCTACCCAACTTCGTTCGTCTATATCTCCTTCATACGACATCCGTTTTATGCAAAGTCGAACTCTATCTCAAGAAGAATTCCAAGACGAACGCAATGGCTTAACCTGTTTCACCCAATTCTTCTTCTAAAGATTAATTATTCTTTAATTATCTCTTATGTTCCGTTTTAAAATTACGGGGTGTTACATTCCCCCTACTTAAAGGATTTCATCCACGAAATCTTCAAGTCAAGAAGAATGTATATCCTACCATCCAACATCCATCTACTCAACCTTTCAATCACAGGCATCCATTGTCCTTAAAAAGGTTTCTAATGCTTTTCATGAACATATGCATAGTGTATGTATATGTCCTTACCCAAATGCAAAATCAGGCGGTCTACTGATTCAGTTGACCTCCTTAATGCAATTCATGATAGTGTCATGTGTGTATTATGTATGCAAAAGAACCCCATTGATACATATCATTTCTATATGAGTGCACAACCATACATTCAATTGCAACATCCATATGATAAAAAATCAAGTTTCAATCCATATATATAAAAATCCACTCATGCATATGCAATATGGAAGTAACGGAGCCGTTCTAGTGACTAATGTGTGTGTATATGCATCCACGGGCAACCACTAGAAAACACTTACATCCACTTGCATCCACCAAACATAACATGTCTCAAACACATGTTTACAGCCATTGGCTTGTACCTAAGGATCGAGGATAGGACCAAGAGGAAATAGTTAAAAGATAAAGACTAGCATGAAAATAAACTTTACAAAAAAAGAGAGATCAAGGATATACCCTCAAAAAGCGTATGATGCGCGTATCTAGTCTTCAGCCTTCTAAGTTGCATCTTTTTGAGCTTCACGCCATTGTGCTCTGACTGTCTTAACTTCACGATTTCGTAGCTTCTTAATTTCTGTTTCCAAAATATAAGTTGGAACTCATTACACTGTCGCCTCTCGTTCCACCTCTTCTCCTTCTAGTATAATCGGGACTACAACCTCTGCTGTGTCATGCTAACATTTCCTCAAAGGGTTTTCAAAATTCACTAGAGGATATTCCATGTAGAAGAACTATCTCTTGAAAATAAACATATGCTAACCATGTTACCAAGTGTATTTATTAAGGTGATTAGAGGTCTCTTCTCTACTTAACTTATCCATTACGTCAACTATCTGAGAGTCTTTTCTTTGTGAAGTCCCTATTTGATCCAAAAGCGTAGGTCTTACTCCTAGCGATGCCAACTACTAACTTAACCGAAGGTTTTAAAATCAAGGGTTGATATTTATTCTGAATTTTTCCTTTTCACATAAAGAGGACTCGAAGGCAACCTTCTTCTTCTTAAGGCATCCGCTATGACCTTACCCTTCCTTTTCACATCAAAATAGCGCCTAGTCCCGTGCCGCATGCATCCGTGCATACCGTAAACCTTTTACGACCGTAAAAATTGGGGTCGTTGTAAGAGCCCTCTTCAATCGTTGGAAAGCGACATCACAATCACTATCCCAAGCAAAGGTTAGATTCTTCTTCGTTAATCCAGTAAGTGGGCTAATACCTTCGCAAAGTCCTTAATGAACTTCCTATATTAGCCTGCTAGTCAAAGAAAGCTTCTTACTTCTGTTGCATTCCTTAGGACCTTCCAGTCTTGCACCGCAGCTACTTTTGCGGGATCTACTGCTATCCCTTCTTTGGACACCACATGTCCTAGAAACCTTACTTCTTCTCTCCAAAAATGATATTTTGGAGAATTTTGCCTTAAGTTGTTGTGCTCGAAGTGTATCCATGACTTCTCTTAAATGCAAAGCATATTCTCCCTCGTTCTTTGAGAAAATCAAGATATCATCCATGAAGACTACTACTGTTAGACCAAAAATTGGGCCTAACACCCAAATGCAGATCACAGATCACAGAATGCAGAAAAGAGTAAATAAAGAGGAGACACACAAGGTTTTTATAGTGGTTCGGCTGTAGATGTAGCCTACGTCCACTTTATAATCTTATTGTTATACTGATAGATTACAAGAATCAGTTACATGTAGACACACAATCCGTGTGTTAATTGTATTGAAAAGAGAAGAATTTGAGTGTATGAAGGTGCAAAGTCCTTGCACTTCAGTAATGGTGGAAGTAGTGAAGAAGAATGGCCAAAAGATCCTTGAAAATGCCTTCAAATGGTGTATTTATAGCTGTTTCCTGAAGGTGGTTCATGGGACACATGGCACGCATCCCAAAAATCTCGAAATGTGGTGGAAAACGTCCAGATATCATCTTCAAATCGTCATATGACATGTGTAATCAGATCCATGCAAGTTGGAGTGAAAATAGCCTTGAGAATAGGTCAGAACAAGCTGCGCAGGAGCAGGTGCGGGGATCGGATCGTGGTGGGGTGCGTGGCACACGATCCAGGGAAATAGGAGCAAGATGTGGCATGAGAATAGGTCAAAACAGGGAGCGTATCTGCAGGTCTGAAGTTCGGATCGCGATCATGGGGGTCGGATCGTGGTCTAGGAGTGCGACCCCTAAGAACGGATCGTGACCTAGGGGTGCGACCCCTAGGATCGGATCGTGACCTAGGGGTGCGACCCGTAGGGTCGGATCGCGACCTAGGGGGGAGACTCCTAGGATCAGACCGCGACCTAGGGGTGAGACTCCTAGGGGGGCGAACCGATGAGGGGCGATCCGAGGGTGCGCGATCCATACTTCGATCGTGAGCTGCTTCGTTGCTTTATCCAGGAAATTGCCAGTTTACACCAGTTTACGGAAACGGGCATAACTTTTAAAGCGTAAGTCCGATTGAACCAAACCGAAGCTCAAACTGAAGCTAACTCAGAGATCTACAAATGTTACCGAGCTTAGCTCCGTAATCGCTATTTTCGGGCCCAAAAGAGGTCGTCTGATAGGAGTTTCGGGTCTGTTTATGTTGAGGATGTGATTTTGACCAAATCTCTCAATGTCTTCTGACGTCGTTTCTATCGCTCGAGCATGTTATCATTCAGGAATTCCATGTGTGACAGCTTTTGCCAAAAAATGTGTCAACAACTTCAAATTTATTAAGGAACTCCCTAAACACCCTACTTATCAAGTCAACAAAATAAGCGGGTGTATTCGTCAAACCAAAAGGCATGACAAGCTACTTAAAGAAACCATCAGGGGTCCTAAAAGCGGTCTTGTCTATAATGTCCTCAGCTTCTCTTAGCTGATGAAACTGTAACACCCCACGTCCATTAATGTCACTCTCAAAGGGAATGCATTAACTTTCATGGAGTATTATTAGTGTATAGAACATAATATAACAAGACAGATACAAATATTGGTACTTGAAAATTTTAAAACAACTTTTATTGTAGCGGAGAAATAGTTTGATTACAACAACTTCATAAACCAAGTACACTTAATATCCATCTTGACAAATTGTTTTCAGAGTACATAAAGTAAAAAGAAAAACCCCAACATAAGTAGCCATAAAAGAGATGAGCTGAACTTTACTTTCAGTAATCCAAGCGCTTCCAAAAGAGAGAGAAAGAGATCCAAATCAAGCTCCATTAGTACTAGTCCCACCCTGAGAACCTAGGGGGAAAAGGAAGAGAAGAGGCGAAAACAAGGGCGGTCAGACATAATGTCTAGCGAGTACAATAACTTTAACAATATAATTATTAAAGTAATTAGGATAAGGCATAAACTGGTAAAACAAGGAATGACCGTGAAACAAGTGGGCTAGTCAAAACAAACAAGAGGAATATTCTGGGATTAATCTCGTTCCTAATCGCTGTAGGATAATTACTATACTGCACCAATGCTAATTACACCGCACCATTACTAGTCCCATACTGGAAGTTGATCCCTATCACTAATCATAATTATAATAATAGTAGTTTCATGTACTCCTTGCTTCTATTGTGGGTGTCGCCTGCTCCTACCTCCACTAGTTGTACCCACTACCCTCCCCAGTCTGGTTACAACATTTATTCATAATATGGTAGTTTCTTGTACTCCTAACTGCTGTCATAGGTGCCGCCTGCCCCTATCTCCGCTAATCGTACCCAATACCTTCCTCATTCGATCGGCTCCCTTACTCGTAGATACCCGTGCTGGTCCCACAGTGGGGTGTATCACTCCCCAAAGTGACAACCCGATACCACTAAAGATGCATGGCTTATATATACACGATGCAACAATGTCTTACCTACCAGCCCGGGCCTACGCACGCATATGACCCCGTTGGACTTGCGTTGCCACCGTTAACCCGTTTTGACCACTTACAATCAAACCCAGTAAGCGCGTCCTGTCCTCGATCTAACTCGAGCTCACAAAGATACTTAACGGGTTACTGGTTTGAAATGGGTCCCCCATGTTTGACACAAGCTTTCCACCTATGGTTGGTCCACACTAGAATTTTCCACTTAACCCCCTCTTATTCATGTCTTCTTTACATGTTTCAATTTGGTTAAGTGTTTCTAATCGTATTTCACATGTCTCCCATGTCATCCACTTAACCCCCATGTCCCACCACTTGTTTATCTTGGTTAAGTGTTAATGATTATATCCCACATATCACCCATGTTACCCACTTATCAAATCAACATGTGTTATTGGTTAAGCTTGTCTTAACCCTATTCGCTTATCAGATCAATATATATATTTGGTTAAGCTGGTCTTAACCCTATCCACTTATATATTATTGGCTAAGTTAATCTTAACCCCACTTATCAGATCAATATGTATTAATGGTTAAGCTTGACTTAATCCTACCCACTTATCAAATTAATATATATTATTGGTTAAGCAGGTCTTAACCCTACCTACTTATCAGATTATTGGACAAGTTGGTCTTAACCTTATCTACTTATCAGTTTATTGGTTAAGCTGGTCTTAACCCTATCCACTTATCATGTTATGCATCATATATATATATATATATATATATATATATATATATCATATAACATGTTTACTTAATTTATGATTAAGTACCTCTTAGTTCACAAATACATTGGTTAAGAGAATAAATCCCTAAGTATCAACCCCGAAGACCGAAATCAACATCAGATTGGTACTCAAAGAATTACTCCACTCAACCAAACTTCTGTTTGTCATTCATATTCGTCTTTGATCAGCATTAATTAATTATTAATGCACAGACCTCCCACATTAAGTCGATTGCTTGTGGCCATTGGATATGCTGGGTGGTTCCGGGCAGACTTCCACCACAATTCAGACTTAACCTCGTGTCTAAGCATCTTTTAATTATGCCTTTGACCTCTCACATTAGACTACCGTTTGTGGTTGCTGGATGTGCCGGGAGAGTCGGGGCAGTCTTATACCACAAACGAGTCTAATCTCGTGTCTTAGGCGTTTATTACGCATTTAATTTATGCCTTTGACCTCTCACATTAGACTACCGTTTGTGGTTGGTGGATGTGCTGGGCGGATCCAGGCAATCTAATACCACAAACGAGTCTAACCTCATGACTTAGGCGTTTATTACGCATTTAATTTTTACATATTATTATTCAACCCCAATTTCAATTAATATCTCCATTTCAAATTGTCAATAACTTCCAAATTAATCTATGTCCATAATTTCTATGCATATAAATTAGGCCAATTAATGTCTCAAATTTATTATATGCCTTTAAAGCCATTTTGTGCCAATTCACAATTTTGCAAAATTAATATTTTCCCATTGTCCCCAAGCTATTCGCTCGTTTTAATACGATATATATTAGACTCGAAAATAGTCTAACTTATAAAAAGAAAAGCAACATCACAACTTGCATAACACATAAAATAGATCATAACATAAGTTTGCATAGCCAAGAACTTGCATAGGCAATGGATATATATATATATATATATAACATAAATTTGCATAAACTATCGTGGATCTAAATATAGATCTAAACATGTAATCGTGAACTTGCATATATGGATATGGTTTTCCTATAGCTTGCACATGAATTTCATACAAACTTACATTCAAACTAGCATATGATTCACATACAAAACTAGCATATGATTCACATACAAAACTAGAATATGATTCACATACAAAACTAGCATAGGCAACGGCATATAGAACATAAATTTGCATAACTACGTACTGCCATGGATCTAAATATAGATCTAAACATAAAAATGTGAACTTGCATATGGATCTAAACATGTAAATTAATTTCACATTTTTTGCATATAAACTAGCATATGTATATACTTGATTCACATATGAATATGTGTATAATCCACCTACAGAGCTGCATAAGATTCATATATGTAATTTAACATCCTAAACTTACATAAGATTCGCATATGCTTTAACATCCTAAACTTGCATAAGATTCACATATGTTTTAACATCCCAAACTTGCATAAGATTCATAAACTAGCATATGATTTAACATCCCCAATCTTGCATAAGATTCATATACAACAATCGTATGATACATCCCAAACTTGCATAGGATTCATATAAAAATTAGCATATGTAGAAACAAACTTGCATAAGATTCACATATGTTTTAACATCCCAAACTTACAAAAGATTCATGTATGATTTAGATCTACAAACATAAGTTAACAAAACAATCATATTTTCACAAACAAAATCAAGTAGCTTCACATGATTCAACAGACATGTTCTCATAATCCAAGTCATGACCCATCATAATTAATTTATTAATTATTTTGTTAAAGAAATTATACTCACAAACAAAAGAACGGTCTTGTTTTTCTGGGATCTGTATTTTGAAACTGAATTGCTCGCCTTTGATGTAGACTAATTGTTATTCTAATTTAGATTTGATTTGATTCTTGCTTCTATCTTGCTTTTGAGTTGAAAGAGAACGGCGGCTACTCTAGGTTCCCCATTGACGGCATGGCGGCTCTTGGTATGAATTAGTGTGATTAGGGTTGAGGGTTTGGGAGTGTTTTTATAGAAGTTTAATTTAATGAAAGCCGTCGGATTAACCTAGGAATAACCAGAACCATTCAGATAGCCACCTAAGCCCTAGTGACTTAGCAATGACTAACTGTTCGGATCAGAACACTCCAGAAATCTGTGTAGGTTTTTAGCCTGACATGGGCGCACTTGGCAAGTGCGCCAGTGTACTTTTGTACTCGCGCACTTTGCAAGTGCGCCAGTGCATTCTGGTCTGTTTCCGGTTTTTCTGCCTAACTTCATTCGTCCATATCTCCTTCATACGGTGTCCGTTTTATGCAAACTCAGACTCTATCTCAAGCAAAATTCCGAGACGAACGCAATGGCGAAACCCGTTTCTCTTAATTCTCACATTTGAAATTAAGTATTCTTTAATTCGTTAATTTTAATATTTAAAATCACGCGGTGTTACATTCTCGCCTCCTTAAAGGATTTCGCCCCCGAAATCTCCAAGTTAAGGAGAATGTATATCCTAACATCCAATCATTCATCTACTCAACCATCAAAAACAGGCATCCATTGTCCTTACAAGATTTCTAATGCCGTATGAACATATGCAAAAAGTGTGTGTATATGTTCCTTATCTAATGCAAAATCAGGCGGTCTACTAATTCAGTTGACTTCCTTAATGCAAATCATGATAGTGCCGTGCATCCATTATGTATGTGAAAGAATCCTAACGATACATATTATTCCTACATGTGTGCACAACCATTCATCAAAATGTAGCGTCCATATGATAACACAACCATTATACATCCATTAGTTAAATATGCACACATATTTATATGCAGTATGTAAGTGACTGAGCCGATCTAGTGCATAATGTGTGTGTACATGCATCCACGAGCAACCACTAGCAAACACTTGCATCTATTTGCATCCACCAAACATAATGTGTCTCAAACACATGTTTACAACCATAGGGTTTTTCCTAACTAAAGATTGAAGATATCATCGCAAAGACATACTAAATGATAGGACAAGTATCACAAAGCGGTAGAAAAAGGAGAAGTTAAAAAATCTCGTCTTTTGTTTCTCAAGTTGCGTCTCCTTAATCATCTCCCCATTCCACTTTGACCAACTTGACCTCTCTGTCGCATAGCTCTAATACCTTCGTCCCAAAGATACATGTAGGAGCTCGTCTAATCGTGGCATCTCACTCTACTTCCACTTCTCTAAGCATGCTCGGCTCCACTGCTTCCGCGGTATCTTGTAACCCTTCCGCAAATGCGATACGTGAAACATGTCATGAACATCACTAAGCTCGTTGCCTCTTCTCATGTCCCTCTAGGATACATAACCTCAAAAGATCTTCAAGGATTATATTCACCCCTTTCTGTCCGTCCATCCATCTGTGGATGATAAGCGATACTCGTACTTGCCGCCTTTTTGCATATCACCTTTTCCTCTTGCACCGAAAACTGCTCCAAGCCCTGTCCTGCAAGCACCGGTATACACTGTGAATGGCTTACTCCCATCTGGCAAAACTAAAACTGGTGTTGTCATCAAAACCCTCTTCAAATGTTTTAAAGCATCGTCACAGTCAACATTCCAAGCAAAAGTCAAGTTCTTCTTCATTAATCGAGTAAGTGGGGTTGATATCTTCACGAAGTACTTAATGAACTTCCTATAATAGCCCGCCAGTCTTAAAAAGCTTCTTACTTCTGTTGCGTACTTAGGAATCTTCCAATCTTGGATTGCCAACACCTTTGCGGGATCTACAGCTATCCCTATTCCGAAATGCTCCTTCTTATGAACCCCTTCAAGCAACTCTCTCACTTGCTTACTGAGTTCTCCTCTCTCTCTCGAAGCCATGTGGCGTACTGGTAATGCAACTGGCTTTGCATTATCTATTAGGTATATACGAAAGTCTATCTTGCGCCTCGGGGGTAAACCCCAAACTTCATCGAAGACGTCACCATATTCACAAACCACACGAACAAATTCCAAATCATCGTTGGACGCATCAAGAGATTCTAGGTAGCTTAGCATCACCGGACCTCTAGGGTCACAAGAAATATCAAGGGTCTCTCCACAACGAGTCAACAATCTAACTACCCTTATTTCACAGTCTAGGATGGCACTGTATCCGGCTAGCCAATCCATGCCTAGAATCAAGCCATAGCCCAAGAAGCCAAGAATGAAGGCATTACATTCAAACCCAACGCCCAAGATAGATACCCCGACAAATCATCGAAAGATGAGCCGAACCACCAATAGGATTTGAGACTACTACGAGATCCATAACTAGACTAGTATTTAGGTGCAGTGTTTTCAACTGACAAAGCAGATACAAACGAGTGTGAAGTGCCATAATTCAAACAAGGTTCGAACAGGATGATTAAAAAAAACTTCCAACCAAGACATCTCTATCAGGTATGCCAACCGTGAGGGAACGCGTCTGCCCTCCAAAAGATCCTGTACTTTGCCCTTACCTTTGCCTTTTGCTTCTTTGGACAATCCTAATAAGATGTCCTGTTTCTCCATAATGATAACAACTAGTCTTCTTTTTCTTTCTAACATCTTTATTTAAGTAGTCAGGTATTTCACAAGTGTGGCCCTTCCTTTTCTCTTTGCCCCTTGTTATCCTTATCGCCTTTCTTTGGATCTACTTTCTTATCGTGTGTACTGGCCATGTCTCTCCTGCACATTCTCCATTCGTGACCTCCTACCAAAATGAGGTTTCGTCCTTCATTAACCAAGTGGCCAATTGAACCTTCCTCCCATCGTCCATCTTAAAGGTACCAACAGGTCCTCCACTTCCTTCTAGCTTTGACAAATGTCCCAGTCCCATGAAGCGGTTTTCCGCCCATCTTAGAAAAAGCGTCTATATGTGGAGGAAGAAATTCAAAACAAAAAAGAAAGAGGAAGAGATTCAAAATGGAGAACCGAAGGAAAGATATATGGCTCTTGGGGGTTATGTTTTTAAAACAAACTTTTCTCTTGAAAATACTTTCCTTAACACATATTTTTGAAAGTATTTCTTTATAAAATGCTTTTGAAAAACAGTTTTTCAAAATTCATATATGTTCTGGTAACCTTCATCTCTGATACCACGTGTAACACCCCACGTCCATTGATATCACTCTCAAAGGGAATGAATTAACTTTCATGGAGTATTATTAGTGCATAGAATAGAATATAACAAGATAGATACATATATTGGTACTTGAAAATTTTAAAACAACTTTTATTGCAGCGGAGAAATAGTTTGATTACAACAACTTCATAAACCAAGTACACTTAATATCCATCTTGACAAATTGTTTTCAGAGTACATAAAGTAAAAAGCACAACCCCAACATAAGTAGCCATAAAAGAGATGAGCTGAACTTTACTTTCAGCAATCCAAGTGCTTCCAAAAGAGAGAGAAAGAGATCCAAATCAAGCCTCACTAGTACTAGTCCCACCCTGAGAACCTGGGGGGAAAAGAAAGAAAAGAGGCGAAAACAAAGCGGGTCATACATAAAGTCTGGCAAGTATAATAACTTTAACAATATAATTATTAAAGTAATCAGGATAAGGCATAAACTGGTAAAACAAGGAATGACTATGAAACAAGTGGGCAAGTCAAAACAAACAAGAGGAATATTCTGGCATTATTCTCGTTCCTAATCGCTATTGGATAATTACTATACTGCACCAATGCTAATTACACTGCACCATTACTAGCCCCATACTGGAAGTTGATCCCTCTTACTAATCATAATTATAATAATAGTAGTTTCGTGTACTCCTAGTTGCTATCGTAGGTGCCGCCTGCTCCTACCTCCACTGGTTGTACCCACTACCCTCCCCAGTCTAGTTACAACATTGATTCATAATATGGTAGTTTCTTGTACTCCTAACTGCTGTCAAAGGTGTCGCCTGCCCCTATCTCCACTAGTCGTACCCACTACCTTCCCCATTCGATCAGCTCCCTAACTCGTAGATACCCGTGTTGGTCCCACAGTGGGGTGTATCACTCCCCAAAGTGGAAACCCGATACCACTAATGATGCACGGCTTATATCTACACGATGCAACAACGTCATACCTACCAGCCCGGGCCCACGCACGCACATGACCCCGTTGGACTTGCGTTGCCACTGTTAACCCATTTTGACCACTTACAATCAAACCCAGTAAGCGTGTCCCGTCCTCGATCTAACTCGAGCTCACAAAGATACTTAATGGGTTACTAGTTTAAAATGGATCCCCCATGCTTGACACAAGCTTTCCACCTATGCTTGGTCCCCACTAGAATTTTCCACTTAACCCCCTCTAATTCATGTCTTCTTTACATGTTTCAATTTGGTTAAGTGTTTCTAATCGTTTTTCACATGTCTCCCATGTCATCCACTTGACCCCCATGTCCTGCCACATGTTTATCTTGGTTAAGTGTTAATGATTATATCCCACATGTCATCCATGTTACCCACTTATCAAATCAACATGTGTTATTGGTTAAGCTTGTCTTAACCCTATCCGCTTTATCAGATCAATATATATATATATATATATATATTTGGTTAAGCTGGTCTTAACCCTATCCACTTATATATTATTGGCTAAGTTGGTCTTAACCCCATCCCCTTATCAGATCAATATGTATTATTGGTTAAGCTAGACTTAATCCTACCCACTTATCAAATTAATATATTTTATTGGTTAAGTTGGTCTTAACCCTACCTACTTATCAAATTATTGGTTAAGCTGGTCTTAACCTTATCCACTTATCAGATTATTGGTTAAGCTGGTCTTAACCCTATCCACTTATCATGTTATGCTTCATATATATATATATATATATATATATATATATATGTATCATATAACACGTTTTACGTAATTTATGATTAAGTACCTCTTAGTTCACAAATATATTGGTTAAGAGAATAACTCCCTAAGTATCAACCCCGAATACCGAAATCAACTTCAGTTGGTACTTAGAGAATTACTCCACTCAACCAAACTTCTGTTTGTCATTCATATTCGTCTTTGATCAGCATTAATTAATTATTAATGCACAGGCCTCCCAGATTAAGTCGATTGCTTGTGGCCGCTGGATATGTCGGGTGGTTCCGGGCAGACTTCCACCACAAGCCAGACATAACCTCGTGTCTAAGCATCTTTTAATTATGCCTTTGACCTCTCACATTAGACTACCGTTTGTGGTTGCTGGATGTGCCGGGCGGGTTCGGGCAGTCTTATACCACAAACGAGTCTAACCTCATGTCTTAGGCGTTTATTACGCATTTAATTTATGCCTTTGACCTCTTACATTAGACTACCGTTTGTGGTTGCTAGATGTGCCGGGCGGGTCCGGGCAGTCTTATACCACAAACGAGTCTAACCTCGTGTCATAGGCGTTTATTACGCAATTCATTTTTACATATTATTATTCGACCCCAATTTGAATTAATAACTCCATTTCAAATTGTCTATAACTTCCAAATTAATCTATGTCCATAATTTCCACCTAAATTATGTCCATAATTTCTATGCATATAAATTCGGCCAATTAATGTCTCAAATTTATTATATACCTTTAAAGCCATTTTATGCCAATTCACAATTTTGCAAAATTAATATTTTCCCAGTGTCCCCACGCTATTCGTTCGTATTAATACGATATATGTTAGACTCGAAAATAGTCTAACTTATAAAAAGAAAAGCAACATCACAACTTGCATAACGCATAAAATAGATCATAACATAAGTTTGCGTAGCCAAGAACTTGCATAGGCAATGGATATATATATATATATAACGTAAATTTGCATAAACTATCATGGATCTAAATATAGATCTAAACATGTAATCGTGAACTTGTATATATGGATATGGTTTTCCTATAGCTTGCACATGAATTTCATGCAAGCTGACATTCAAACTAGCATATGATTCACATACAAAACTAGCATATGATTCACATACAAAACTAGCATAGGCAATGGGCATATAGAACATAAACTGCATAACTATGTACTGCCATGGATCTAAATATAGATCTAAACCTAAAAATGTGAACTTGCATATGGATCTAAACATGTTAATTAATGTCACATGTTTTGCATATAAACTAGCAAATGTATATACTTGATTCACATATGAACTTGTGTATAATCCACCTACAGACTTGCGTAAGATTCATATATATAATTTAACATCCCAAACTTACATAAGATTCGCATATGCTTTAACATCCTTAACTTGCATAAGATTCACATATGTTTTATCATCCCAAACTTGCATAAGATTCATAAACTAGCATATGATTTAACATCCCCAATCTTGCATAAGATTCATATACAACAATCGTATGATTTAACATCCCAAATTTGCATAGGATTCATATACAAATTAGCATATGTAGAAACAAACTTGCATAAGATTCACATATGTTTTAACATCCCAAACTTACATAAGATTCATGTATGATTTAGATCTACAAACATAAGTTAACAAAACAATCATATATTCATAAACAAAATCAAGCAACGTCACATGATTCAACAGACATGTTCTCATAATCCAAGTCATGACCCATCATAATTAATTTATTAATTATTTTGTGAAAGAAATTATACTCACAAACAAAAGAACGGTCTTGTTTTTCTGGGATCTGTATTCTGAAACTGAATTGCTCGCCTTTGATGTAGACTAATTGTTATTCTAATTTAGATTTAGATTTGATTTTGATTCTTGCTTCTATCTTGCTTTTGAGTTGAAAGAGAATGGCGGCTACTCTAGGTTCCTCATTAACGGCTTGATGGCTTTTGGTATGAATTAGTGTGATCAGGGTTGAGGGTTTGGGAGTGTTTATATAGAAGTTTAATTTAATAAAAGCGGTCGGATTAACCTAGGAATAACCAGAACCATTCAGATAGCCACCTAAGCCTTAGTGACTCAGCGGTGACTCACTGTTCGGATCAGAACACTCCAGAAATCTATGCAGGTTTTTAGCCCGACATGGGCGCACTTGGAAGGTGCTCCAGTGTATTTTTGTACTGGCACACTTCACAAGTGCGCCAGTGCATTCTGGTCTGTTTCTGATTTTTCTTCCTAACTTCGTTCATCCATATCTCCTTCATACGGTGTCCGTTTTACGCAAACTCGGACTTATCTCAAGCAGAATTCCGAGACGAACGCAATGGCGTAACCCGTTTCCCTACATTCTCACATTTGAAATTAAGTATTCTTTAATTCGTTAATTTTAATATTTAAAATCACGGGGTGTTACAGAAACCCTGTCGCCAAATCCAGTTGGGAGAAAACAGACGCACCTACAAGCTGGTCAAACAAATCATCTATTCTTGGAAGTGGGTTCCTATTTTTCTTTAGTCAGCTTGTTTAATTCTCTATAATCCATGCATAAGCGAAGTGAATCATCCGCCTTAGTAGCAAACACTACTGGAGCACCCCATTCAGAAATACTTCGCCTAATTAACCCCTTCTCAAGCAACTCTTTAACTTTACTTGCTGAGCTCCTTCCTCTCCGTAGGAGCCATGTGTCGTACGGGTATTGCAGCTGGTTTAGCGTTATCAATCGAGTATATACGGAAATCTATTTCGCGTTTTGGGGGTAAACCCTTCACTTCATCAAAGACATCGGGATACTCACGGACTACTTGAACGGATTGCAAATTATCAATAGATGCATTAAGAGATTCTAGGTAACTAATCATGAAGAACCATTAGAGTTACACGAGATTTCGAGGGTATTACCGAGGCGAGTCAAAAGTCTAACTACCCTCCTTTCACAATCGAGAATGACACCATTACTGGATAACCAATCCATCCCTAGAATCAACCCATAGCCCATGAAACCAAAAACGTAAGCATTATATCTAAACTCAATGCTTAGTATAGATATTCCCAAATCCAAACAAATCATAGATAAATGAGACAAACCATCAATTGGATTTGAGACAATAATAGGATCTTCTACTATACAAGTACTAAGGTGTAGAGACTCAACTATAGAAGCAGAAAGAAAAGAAGGTGAAGCGCCAGAATCGAACAAAGTTCTAATAGGATGATTGTAAAGAAAAACTGAACTTTCAACAAAAACGTTCCTACCTCTCTTAGGTACACTAGCAATGAGAGCATGCAATTGCCCGCTAGAAGATTATGTCCTTTGCCCTTGTCCTTGTCCTTGTCCTTCGACAATCCTTGATAAGATGCCCTGCTTCACTATACTGAAAACAACCACCTGTCTTCTTCTTCCTACAATTAAATGACCCACTATACCATAGTAAAGACACTTCCTCTTGTTGCGGGATCTATTATTTCTTCCACCCTTCTTATATTCTAATCCCTTGTTTATGATTCCTCCACTTTGGCCTCTTTCTTTTCACCTTTCTCCTTCTGCGTGGATTAAGCCATATCAACAAGCTTCCTATCCTTGGGCTTGTGCTCCTTAGCCCAAACTCTCTTATTCTCATTGTCCCCACACTATTCTTACGTTTTAATATGATATATGTTAGACTCGCAAATAGTTTAACTCATAAAAAGAAAAGAAACAACACAACTTGCATAACACATAAAATAGATCTAACTTGCAAATAAGAATTATAACATAAGTTTGCATAGCCAATAACTTGCATAGGCAATGGACATATAGAACATAAATTTGCATAAGCTACCATGGATCTAAATATAGATCTAAACATGAAATTGTGAACTTGCATATATGAATATGGGTTTCACCTAAACTTGCAGATAGTTTTCACCCAAACGTGCATATATGGAGTATAGTTTTCACCCAAACTTGCATATGAATTCCTACAAACTTGCATATGAATTTAAACATGTAAACTAATATTACATGTTTTGCATATAAGCTAGCACATGTATATACTTGATTCACATATAAACTTGTGTATAATCCGCATACAGACTTGCATAAGATTCACATACAAACTAGTATATGTAGAAACAGACTTGCATAAGATTCGCATACAAACTAGAATATGATTTAACATCCCAAACTTGCATATAAACTGATGTCATAAAATGAATCAAGTTAAACATATGTGATTGGACATATGAAATAAAACTACCAACATAAGTTAACAAAACTGTCATATGTTCACCAATAGATGATAACAAAGTTAAATAACATCACATGATTCAACAGACATGTTTTCATAATCCTAGTTATAACTCATCATAATTAATTTATTACTTATTTTGTGAAAGAAATTGTACTCACAAAGACAGGTTAGAAGAAGAAAATAATTCGTTCGTCGTTTTGTATTAGAATTCTGACTTGCAAATCCCTAAGTTTTAGGAAGAAGAACTGTTCTAGCAGCAGCATGGAGGCCATGAGACTAATTTAATTTAGGTTTAGGGCTTGAGTCTATGCATGCTTATATAGAAATTAAATCAACATAAGCCGTTATATTATCATAGGAGCAATCACAATCGTCCAGACTAGATAGAGTTATCCAGAATTGCCACCTATGCCCTAGTGACTCAGCAACAGGTTAGGAAAGACTCAGCAACAAGTCAGAATCATCTGATTTCAGGTCTGCCGTGGGGGGTAGGTCGACCCCCTGGTCCACCTGGCCCTGGGCGGGAGAATTCCCGCCCAGCCCGCTTCCCTGTTTGAATTTGAATTTCGAATTTTTAATTCTGAACTGTTATTAATTGATATAAAATTCCTAAAACTTCTGAGGGCCATAACTTCCTCATACGAAGTCCGATTTACGAAAACTTGGACTATATTCTAAGCAGAATTTCGAGACGAACGCAATGGCGTAACCTATTTACCTTAATTCTCCCTTTAACAATTAAGTATTCTTAAAATTGTTAATTTTAATATTTAAAATTAAGGGGTGTTACACTCTCCCCTCCTTAAAGGATTTCACCCCCGTAATCTCCAAGTTAAGGAGAATGTATATCCTAACATCCAATCATCCATCTACTCAACCTTCAAACACAGGCATCCATTGTCCTTACAAGACTTCTAATGTTGTATAAACATATGCAAAAAGTGTGTGTATATGTTCCTTATCCAATGCAAAATCAGGTGGTCCACTGATTCAGTTGTCCTCCTTAATGAAAATCATGATAGTGCCATGCATCCATTATGCATGCAAAAGAATCCTAACAATACATATTACTTCTACATTTGTGCACAACCATCCATCAAAATGCAGCATCCATATGATAACATAACCATTATACATCCATTTATTTAAATATGCACACATATTTATATGCAAAATGAAAGTGATTGAGCCGATCTAGTGCCTAATGTGTGTGTACATGCATCCACGAGCAACCACTAGCAACCACTTGCAACCACATGCAACCATCAATCATAACATGTTTCAAATATATGTTTACATCCATTGGTTTCTACCTAAGGATAAAGAATAAGACCGAGGAGATTGTAACACCCCGTAATTCTGTTAATATTAATATTCACAAATTTAAGAATAACTAATCTCAGACGTGAGAATTGTGGGAAACGGGTTGCTCCATTGTATTCGTCTCGGAATTCTGGTTGAAATAGAGTCTGAGTTTGCGTGATTTGGACTTCGTATGAAGGAGATATGGCCATCGGAAGTTTCAAAAAATTCAAAATTCAAAATTCGAAATCAAACAGGCCAGGCGGGAAATTTCCCGCCCAGCACCCCAGGTCGACTGGGGAGTCGACTGGGCAGTCGACACCCCCAGGACTAGGTTGACTGCGCAGTCGACTTGGGTGTCGACCTGGTCCAGTCGGCCAGGTTTTGGCAGAGCCCAATCTTGAGCTGCTGATGTGTCTTTAGGGCTAAGTTGGCTAATTTAACGGTTCAGGTTAGTTCTGAGTTGATCTGACGGTCTAAATAAATCCTAAACTCTATATATACCTAGGTAGTCTCTCACTCTAAAATCACATGAAAAATAGAATAGCCGCCGTCATGCCATCGCCATGGAACTCAGTGTAGCCGCCGCCAACTAAGAAGGAAGAAAGCTAATCAAAACCCTAATTCTACTCAACTCTAAAGCAAATCAAGACTCTCTTTCTTTTCTAATTGTGAGTATGATGATCTTAATAAGATTATTAGCAAACTAACTAGATTAAGATGTGATATGGATCATAAGAAAATGATGTGAATTGTCATATATGTTGTTGTAAACCTTATGCTACCATGTATGTTGTAAATCCTATGTTATGTGATGATGATATCCTATATGTTGTAAATCATGCTATGATGATATTATATATGTTGCAAGTTTCTATGCTAAGTTGCGATGTTACAAAGTCATGATGTTATTATTTATGTTATAGTTAGCTTATGCTTGATCAAATCATGATGTTGATTATATATATGTTTGGGCTATGATGATTCACGTGATAAATCACATGTACCTATGCAAGTTTAGATTGATTAGTATGTATAATCTCACATATCCTATGACATCTATTTAGATCTAAAATCAGGTTATAACATGCGTGAGTTCTATGGGTTAGATGTTAGTTCACACCATCATTATGTTGCATAAAGCACATATGCAAGTTTATACATGAATTTGGGTTATGATCATATTATGTAAGTTGTGACATTTAACCAAACAAGTTGACACCTTTAGATCCATGACATGTGTAGTTTTATGCAAGTTTCACCCCTATTATGATTAGATCTATTTTATTTGTCTATATGTTGTGATAACTTCTCTTTATGCTATGAGTTAGACTATTCGAGTCTAACGTATATTTTGCGTTGAATAAGCGAACGTATAACGTGGGGTAGGGGTAATATTAAGGATTTAATATTAAGAAATTGGGGTGCAATTGATATGATTTTGCATACCATAAGTGGATGGCCATAATTGAGTCAACTATGGACATCATTAAAATTGGAATTAATTAATGATTTGAATAGGGATATATTTAAAACTGGGGTAAAAGATTAAAAGTGTTAATCAATGCTTAGGACACGAGGTTGGACTCGTTTGTGACGTAAAACTGCCCGGACCCACCCGGCAAATCCAGTAGTCGCAAATGTCAGCCCAATGTGAGAGGTCCTAGGCCCAAATTAAAGAATAATAGTTGTAAAGACATGAGGTTAGACTCTTTTATGGTGTAAGGCTGCCCGGACCCGCCCGGCAAATCCAGCTGCCATAAATGCCAGTCTAATGTGAGAGGTCTTTATGAGGTTATGGCCTGAATGAATTAAGAAATACTTAACCAGATAAACATGTAAGATGGGACATGGGGGTTAAGTAGGTGCCTTGGGTAGCATGAGGAATCTAGTGAGTGCCTTTAGTGGCATTTGAAATACGATTAGTAAGACTTAAACAAACACACATGTTAATGAACATGACTAAGAGGGTTAAGTGGCATGTACTAGTGGGGACAAGCTTAGGTGGATAGCTTGTGGTAAGTAAAGGGGGCCCATTTCAACCAGTAACTCAAACGTATCTTTGTGGGCTCGACCCAAGTCGAGGACGGGACACGCATACTGGACTTTACTATAAGAGGCCAAACGGGTTAGCGGTGGCAACGCAAGTCCAACGGGTTTCATATGCGTGTGTGGACCTCGGTTGGTAGGTAAGACGTTGTTGCATCGTGTAGGTATAAGTCGTGCATCCTCAAGTTGTATCGGGTTTCCACTTTAGGGGAGTGATACACCCCACTGTGGGACCAGCACGGGTATCTACGAGTAGGGAGCCGATCGCAAGTGGGTAGTGGGGTACACCTAGCGGAGATAGGGGCAGGCGGCACCTATGTAGTCAGCTAGGGGTACACGAAGCTATTTATATAATTTCTAAGTGAAGCAAGTGGGTAGTGGGGTACACCTAGCGGAGATAGGGGCAGGTGGCACCTATGTAGTCAGCTAGGGGTACACAAAGCTATTTATATAATTTCTAAGTTCGGTGAGTGGGATCAACCTTTAGGGTGACTGGTGTGGTGCAGTGTAGTAATTGTTTGTTAGTATTAGGTGTGCCTTTAAAGTTATCTTTATCTGCTCTTCCATACCCAATAGTTCATAGACATTTCCTTGTTTTCCATCTTATGCCTTAGTCTAGTTATTTTGTTAATAATATTGTTAGAATTATCATACTCGCCAGACTTTATGTCTGACACCCTCCATTTCTATCTTCCCCCCCCCTCCAGGTCCTCAGGGTGGGCCCAGCTCTAGCGGAGTTTGATTGGATTGCTTTATCTCTCTTTTGGAAAGCTTGGATCGCTGAAGTAAGTCCAGCTTGTTATCTTCTTTAATGGCTAATTATGTAATGGGGTTATGTATTTTGTTTTATCAAGATAGATATTGTACTTGACTCTGATTTATGGTTTTATGATGTAACAAACATGTTTAATTTCCGCTGCAATGAAATAAAGTTTTAGATTTCCAAGTACTACTTATTATCTGTCTTGTTGTAATTTTTCTGTTCTATATTCACTTAAAACCTCCATGGAAGTTAATGCATTCCCTTTGTGAATGACATTAATGGACGTGGGGTGTTACACGTGGTATCAGAGCTTAAGGTTACCAGAACAGATAAAATTTTTAGAAAAACTATTTTTCTAAAGTATTTTTGGAAGAAGTGCTTTCAAAAACATGTCTTGATGAGTAATTTAAAGAGGAAAGTTTTTATGAAAAACATAATCCCCAATAGCCATATATCTTTATCTTTCGAATTCTCCATTTTGAATCTTTCCTTTTTCGTTTCAGCATGGCTGAAGATCTTAACCTTCCGGAGGGTGTAACGATACCAGGATGGTATAGGAGGTTATTAGAGGCTATGGTCGCTACAGGTCCAGCCAATGTTCCTCCACCACCAGTTGCACCCGCTCCTCCTCCTCCTCCCCCTCCTCGCGCTGATACTTTTGCAAAGACATGCAAGGAATTTAAGGCTATGGGTGGAAACCTTTTCAAGGGTCAGAAACGTTTGTGGAAGCTAGAGATTGGTTTAAGGAGGTGGAAGAATTGCTAGAAATATTTGAAGTAGAAGAAGGGAGGAAAGTCAAATTAGCAGCTTGGTTAATGAAGGGAGAGGCCTCGTTTTGGTGGGAGGTCACTAATGGGGAGCGTCCTGTTGATTCTTGGGCGGATTTCAGACGTAGGTTTGAGGCAAATTTTCTCTCAAGGGCAGAAGAGAATCTATATATGGAAAGGTTCTTGACATTAAAGCAAGGAAGCTCATCAGTGAAAGAATATGTCAACAAATTTAATCAGTTAGCAAGGTTTGGCTTGGACTTAGTGAACACGCCGGAGAAGAAGGCTCTGAGGTTCGTTAAAGGCTTGAATGAGCCATTGCAGGGGTTGGCTATGACCCACATCCCTATGGGGGCCACCTTTGAGAAGCTAGTAGACATGGCACTCATGCACGAGGAGAAAGGCGCTAATGCTAATAAGGCACCCGAGAAGAAAGGGGATCAGAAGAAACCATAACAGCAAAACAAGAAGGGTGGTAAAGACAATAATGGCAAAGGAAAGAAAAGATGCTTTAACTGTGGGATACCAGGCCATCTCAGCAAGGATTGCATAAAGAAAATGAAGACTGGCTGTTTTCACTGTGGTGAAGCGGGACATCTAGTGAAGGACTGCCCAAAGAAGGGGCAGAGGGCAGGGTCTACCTCGGGAGGACAGGTGCAAGGCTCTTATGGCACCAGGGCAGGTAAGGGGACAAGTTCAGGCTCTCGCGGTCCCACAGCTGCAAGAACGAGGTAGAACCATTTCTCTTGAAAGCTTAGTTTTTCTGTTTGATCATCCTGTCTGTACCTTATTCGATTCGGACGCATCGCATTCGTTTATCTCTACATCATTAGTTGAATCACTGCACTTAAACACCAGTTTAGTAGAGGATCCCTGAGTTGTTTCGAATCCAATTGGGGGCTCATCTTATTTGTCCATGATATGTTTGGATTTGAAAATTTCTATACTTAGCGTTGAGTTTAGATGTGATGCTTATGTTTTGGGCTTCACGGGCTATGTGCTAATTTTAGGAATGGATTGGTTATCCAGAAATGGAGTCGTTCTTGATTGTGAAAGGAGAGTAGTTAGGCTCATGACTCACCTTGGCAACACTCTCGAAATCTTTTGTAATCCCATAAATTTTGTTATGCTAAGTTATCTAGAATCGCTTGACGCGTCGGTGGAAAATCTATAATCTGTTAAAGTAGTCCAAGAATATTCGGATGTGTTTGAGGAGGTGAAGGGCTTGCCTCCGAAGCGGGAGATAGATTTTCGAATATATCTTGTGGATAATGCAAAACCAGTATCTTTGCTAGTACGCCACATGGCTCCTCGTGAAAGGAGGGAACTCAATAAGCAAGTGAAGGAGTTGCTTGAGAAGGGGTTCATAAGACGAAGTATATCGGAGTGGGGTGCTCCAGTAGTATTTGCCACGAAGGCGGATGGGTCCCTTAGACTGTGTGTGGACTATAGAGAACTTAATAAGCTTACTAAGAAGAACAGACACCCACTGCCGAGGATTGACGATCTCTTCGATCAGTTAGTTGGCACCTCAGTGTTTTCGCAGTTGAACTTAGCCACTGGTTTCCATCAGTTGAGAGTGGCTGAGGATAGCATAAACAAGACTGCCTTTAGGACTCCGGATGGTTTCTATGAATGGCTAGTGATGCTCTTCGGTTTGACAAACGCCCCCGCATACTTTGTTGATTTGATGAGTAGGGTGTTTAGGGAGTACCTTAATAAATTCGTGGTGGTCTTTGTAGACGACATCTTGATCTTTTCTAAGAATGAAGAAGAGCATGCCCTACATCTTCGGGAAGTGTTGGAGACTCTACGAGCACATAACCTTAAAGCTAAATTTACTAAGTGTCACTTCTGGAGAGAGGAAGTGCGATTCTTAGGGCACGTGGTTTCCAAAGAAGGGATAGCTGTGGATCCCGCGAAGGTGGTGGCCATCCAAGATTGGAAGGTCCCTAAAAATGCTACCGAAGTAAGGAGTTTCTTGGGGTTAGCTGGCTACTATAGGAATTTTATCAAAGACTTCGCAAAAATATCAGCTCCATTGACACGCCTGACGAAGAAGAACCTAGTCTTCCCGTGGGACATAGATTGTGATGATGCGTTCCAACGTTTAAAGATAGCTTTGACTTCAGCCCCAGTCTTAGTGCTGCCAGACGGGAGTAAGCCATTTACTGTTTATACCGATGCTTGTGGGACAGGACTAGGCGCAGTCTTAATGCAAGAGGGAAGGGTAATAGCCTATGGTGGAAGGCAGTTAAGGGTGCATGAGAAAAATTACCCTACACATGATCTAGAGTAGGCCGCTATTGTTTTTGCGCTTAAGTCTTGGCGCCATTATCTTCTTGGCGAGAAATTCGAATTATTCACTGACCACAAATCTTTAAAATACTAATTCTCTCAGAAGGACTTGAATTTAAGACAGCAAAGGTGGATGGAATTCTTAGCGTCCTACGACTTCAAAATAACATATACCCCTGGCAAGGGTAACGTGGTGGCAGACGCCTTAAGTAGGAAAAGGCTGTCCTTGAGTCCGTTGTTTGTTGAGCGGCGAAACTTAGAATTCATCTCTATGTTTGACTTTAGACCTTCCATTGACTTTGTACCCGGTTTGCTAGCATCCTTGGAGGTCAGACCTACGCTTTTGGGACGGATTGGTGAGGCACAGCGAGACGACCCACAGTTAGTTGAGTTAGTAGAAAAGCTCAAAAGAGGGGAGTCATCAAGCCATCTCCGTAGGTATACCCTAGATGATAAGGCTTGGTTACGTAGGGATAGTAGACTTTGTGTACCACGAGACGAGGACTTGAGGAAGACTATTCTTGACGAAGCACATCATTCGAAGATGACCATTCATCCCGGTGGGGACAAGATGTACAAAGACATGAAGCGAGTTTTCTTTTGGGCCGGTATGAAGAGGGATGTGGCCGAGTATGTCGCTAGATGCTTGGTGTGCCAACAAGTAAAAGCGGGGCAAAAGAAACCCAGTGGGTTGCTTCACCCATTGGAGGTTCCACAATGGAAGTGGGATAGCGTCTCGATGGATTTTGTGGATGGATTACCAAGATCAAGGAAGGGTAATACGGGGATTTGGGTTATAGTAGACAGACTTACTAAGAGCGCCCATTTCATTCCCGTGAAGAGTAAGAGGACTGCTCCATGGTTAGCTTCTGTATACGTTCGAGAGGTAGTTCGTTTGCATGGTGTTCCTTCTAGCATAGTAAGCGACCGCGATCCTATCTTCACTAGTGAATTTTGGAGGAGCTTACAAGAAGTGATAGGGACTCAGTTATGTTTGAGCACAGCGTATCATCCTCAGACGGACGGCCAGACCGAGAGGGTGAATCGGATTCTAGAGGATATTTTGAGGCTATGTATCCTAGACTTTGGGGGTACATGGGAAGAGCATCTTCCATTGGTGGAGTTCGCATATAATAATGGCTTTCACTCCAGCATTGGCATGGCACCTTTCGAAGCTCTTTATGGACGACCTTGTCATTCACCTACATGTTGGTGGGAATCTACGGATAAGATCTTACTTGGCCCCGATATGATTAGAGAGACTTCGGAAAAAATCGACTTGATTCGAAGGAGGATAAAGACGGCGCAAGATAGCAGAAATCTTATGCAGAAAAAAGGAGGATAGATCTTGAGTTTGATGTTGGGGACATGGTCTTTATCAAAATGTCTCCATTATGGAATGTTGTTCGCTTTGGGTCCATTGGGAAATTAGCACTAAGGTTTGTAGGGCCGTTTCCTATTAAGGAGAAGATTGGACAGATGGCGTATAGAGTGGAGTTGCTTGAGAGACTTAGTGGTGTACACGACGTATTCCATGTGTCACATTTGAGGAAGTGCTTGCACGAGACCGCGGAAGTGGTAGAGCCGAGCTTGCTTAGAGAGGTGGAGATAGAGCGTGATGCGACGATTCGACGAGCTCCTACGCGCATTCTTGGGTCGGAGATCAAGAAGTTGAGGAATCGAGAGGTCAGACTAGTCAAAGAGCAATGGGGAGATGATGAGAGCAACGCTACTTGGGAGACAGAAGCGAAAATGCGTTCGTTGTACCCTTTTCTTTTTGAGGGTATGCCTTTTAATTTCTCCTTTATCGCTTAGCTTGTGCTTATCTTATCTTTAGTATGTCCTCTCGCTAGTATCTTTGACCTTTAGTTAGGATAATCCTATGGTTGAAACATGTGTTTGAGACATGTTATGTATGATGGATGCAAAGTGGATGCAAGTGTTTGCTAGTGGTTGCTCGTGGACGCATATACACACACTATTAGGCACTAGATCGGCTCAGTCACTTCATATTGCATATTGCATATATATGGATGTATTTAGTAAAATGGATGTATGAGGATTTTTATTATCATATGGATGCTGCATTCAGATGATGATTGTGCACGCATATAGAGATAATATGTAGCATTAAGGAACTTTTGCATACATAATGGACGCATGGCACTATCATGATTTGCATTAAGGAGGTCAACTGAATCAGTGGACCGCCTGATTTTTCATTAGATATGGACATATACACACACTGTGCATTTAAACATGAAAGCATTAGAAGTCTATAAGGACAATGGATGCCTGTGTTTGATGGTTGAGTAGATGGACGATTGGATGTTAGGATATACATTCTTCTTGACTTGAAGATTTCGGGGTCGAAATCCTTTTAAGGAGGGGAGAATGTAACACCTCGTAATTCTATTAATATTAATATTCACAAATTTAAGAATAACTAATCTCATATGTGAGAATTGTGGGAAACGGGTTGCGCCATTGTATTCGTCTTGGAATTCTGGTTGAAATAGAGTCCGAGTTTGCGTGATTTAGACTTCGTATGAAGGAGATATGGCCATCGGAAGTTTCAGAAAATTCAAAATTCGAAGTCAAACAGGCCAGGCGGGAAATTTCCCACCCAGCACCCCAGGTCGACTGGGGAGTCGACTGGGCAGTCGACACCCACAGGGCCAGGTCGACTGCGCAGTCGACTTGGGTGTCGACCTGGTCCAGTCGGCCAGGTTTTGGCATAGCCCAATCTTGAGCTGGTGTCTTTAGGGCTAAGTTGGCTAATTTAACGGTTCAGGTTAGTTCTGAGTTGATCTGACGGTCTAAATAAATCCTAAACTCTATATATACCTAGGTAGTCTCTCACTCTAAAATCACATGAAAAATAGAATAGCCGCCGTCATGCCATCGCCATGGAACTCAGTGTAGCCGCCGCCAACTAAGAAGGAAGAAAGCTAATCAAAACCCTAATTCTACTCAACTCTAAAGCAAATCAAGACTCTCTTTCTTTTCTAATTGTGAGTATGATGATCTTAATAAGATTATTAGCAAACTAATTAGATTAAGATGTGATATGGATCATAAGAAAATGATGTGAATTGTCATATATGTTGTTGTAAACCTTATGCTACCATGTATGTTGTAAATCCTATGTTATGTGATGATGATATCCTATATGTTGTAAATCATGCTATGATGATATTATATATGTTGCAAGTTTCTATGCTAAGTTGCGATGTTACAAAGTCATGATGTTATTATTTATGTTATAGTTAGCTTATGCTTGATCAAATCATGATGTTGATTATATATATGTTTGGGCTATGATGATTCACGTGATAAATCACATGTACCTATGCAAGTTTAGATTGATTAGTATGTATAATCTCACATATCCTATGACATCTATTTAGATCTAAAATCAGGTTATAACATGCGTGAGTTCTATGGGTTAGATGTTAGTTCACACCATCATTATGTTGCATAAAGCACATATGCAAGTTTATACATGAATTTGGGTTATGATCATATTATGTAAGTTGTGACATTTAACCAAACAAGTTGACACCTTTAGATCCATGACATGTGTAGTTTTATGCAAGTTTCACCCCTATTATGATTAGATCTATTTTATTTGTCTATATGTTGTGATAACTTCTCTTTATGCTATGAGTTAGACTATTCGAGTCTAACGTATATTTTGCGTTGAATAAGCGAACGTATAACGTGGGGTAGGGGTAATATTAAGGATTTAATATTAAGAAATTGGGGTGCAATTGATATGATTTTGCATACCATAAGTGGATTGCCATAATTAAGTCAATTATGGACATCATTAAAATTGGAAATAATTAATGATTTGAATAGGGATATATTTAAAACTAGGGTAAAAGATTAAAAGTGTTAATCAATGCTTAGGACACGAGGTTGGACTCGTTTGTGACGTAGAACTGCCCGGACATGCCCGGCAAATCCAGTAGTCACAAATGTCAGCCCAATGTGAGAGGTCCTAGGCCCAAATTAAAGCATAACAGTTGTAAAGACACGAGGTTAGACTCTTTTATGGTGTAAGGTTGCCCGGACCCACCCGGCAAATCCAGCTACCATAAATGCCAGTCTAATGTGAGAGGAGGTCTTTATGAGGTTATGGCCTGAATGAATTAAGAAATACTTAACCAGATAAACATGTAAGGTGGCACATGGGGGTTAAGTAGGTGCCTTGGGTGGCATGAGGAATCTAGTGAGTGCCTTTAGTGGCATTTGAAATACGATTAGTAAGACTTAACCAAACACACATGTAAATGAACATGACTAAGAGGGTTAAGTGGGATGTACTAGTGGGGACAAGCTTAGGTGGATAGCTTGTGGTAAGTAAAGGGGGCCCATTTCAACCAGTAACCCAAACGTATCTTTGTGGGCTCGACCCAAGTCGAGGACGGGACACGCATACTGGGCTTGACTATAAGAGGCCAAAAGGGTTAGCGGTGGCAACGCAAGTCCAACGGGTTTCATATGCGTGTGTGGACCCGGGCTGGTAGGTAAGACGTTGTTGCATCGTGTAGGTATAAGCCGTGCATCCTCAAGTTGTATCGGGTTGCCACTTTAGGGGAGTGATACACCCCACTGTGGGACCAGCACAGGTATCTACGAGTAGGGAGCCAATCACAAGTGGGTAGTGGGGTACACCTAGCGGAGATAGGGGCAGGCGGCACCTATGTAGTCAGCTAGGGGTACACGAAGCTATTTATATAATTTCTAAGTGAAGCAAGTGGGTAGTGGGGTACACCTAGCGGAGATAGGGGCAGGCGGCACCTATGTAGTCAGCTAGGGATACACAAAGCTATTTATATAATTTCTAAGTTCGGTGAGTGGGATCAACCTTTAGGGTGACTGGTGTGGTGCTGTGTAGTAATTGTTCGTTAGTATTAGGTGTGCCTTTAACGTTATCTTTATCTGCTCTTCCATACTCAATAGTTCATAGACATTTCCTTGTTTTCCAGCTTATGCCTTAGTTTAGTTATTTTGTTAATAGTATTGTTAGAATTATCATACTCGCCAGACTTTATGTCTGACCCCCTCCATTTCTATCTCCCCCCCTCTCTAGGTCCTCAGGGTGGGCCCAGCTCTAGCGGAGTTTGATTGGATTGCTTTATCTCTCTTTTGGAAAGCTTGGACCACTGAAGTAAAGTCCAGCTTGTTATCTTCTTTAATGGCTATTTATGTAATGGGGTTATGTATTTTGTTTTATCAAGATGGATATTGTACTTGACTCTGATTTATGGTTTTATGATGTAACAAACATGTTTAATTTCCGCTGCAATGAAATAAAGTTTTAGATTTCCAAGTACTACTTATTATCTGTCTTGTTGTAATTTTTCTGTTCTATATTCACTTAAAACCTCCATGGAAATTAATGCATTCCCTTTGTGAGTGACATTTATGGACGTGGGGTGTTACAGAGATATACTTAAAAGATAGATATAAGCATGAATAAACTTATAGAAAAAGATATCAAGGAGGTACCCTAAAAAGAAAAGGGTAGGCTGCACGTATTTTTCTCTCAGTTTCCCAAGTCGCGTCTTCCTCAACGTCACTCCATTGAACTTTAACAAGCTTGACCTCATGGTTGCGTAGCTTTTTGACTTCCGTACCCAAGATACGAATTGGAACTCTTCTCACAGTCGCTTCTCGTTCCACTTCTACTTCCTCTAGTAAACTTGGCTCCACCACTTCCGCAGACTCATGTAAGCACTTTCGTAGTTGAGAAACATGAAAAACATTATGAACTTCAGCCACTCTTTCGGGTAGGTCTACTCTGTAAGCCATCATCCCAATCCTTTAAATGATAGGAAATGGTCCTACAAATCTCGGTGCTAGCTTTCCTATGGACCCAAAGAGAATGACATTCCTCAAAGGAGATACTTTAAGGAACACCCTATCTCCAACCTCAAACTCAAACTCAAGGTTGGTCCTTCTTTTGTCTGCGTAGGACTTCTGTCTATCTTGTGCAGCCATTATCCGTCTTCTTATCAAGTCCACCTTTTCTGAGGTTTCTCTATTCATGTCTGGCCCAAGTACGAGCTTGTCTGTAGACTCCCACCAACAAGTTGGTGATCGGCATGGTCTTCCATATAAAGCTTCGAAGGGCGCCATACCTATGGTGGCTTGGTAGCTATTGTTGTAAGCGAATTCCACCAAAGGAAGATGATCCTCCCATGTCCCTCCAAAGTCAAGAATGCACAATCTCAAGAGGTCTTCCAATACTCTGTTCACCCTTTTCGTCTGACCATCAGTTTGGGGGTGATAGGCCGTGCTTAAGCATAATTGTGTGCCTACAGCCTCTTGCAAACTCTTCCAAAACTCGCTCGTAAAGATAGGATCTCGATCACTCATTATGCTGGAGGGTATCCCATGGAGTCGAACTATCTCTTTAAGATAAATGGATGCTAGGGACGAGGCAGTCCTTTTACTCTTAACAGGTATAAAGTGAGCGCTTTTAGTGAGCATGTCCACTATTACCCAAATACTGGTATTGCCCCTTTTTGACCTAGGCAACCCATCAACAAATTCCATCGAAATGTTATCCCACTTCCACTGTGTGACCTCTAGAGGATGAAGCAGACCACTAGGCTTCTTCTGCTCTGCTTTGACTTGCTGGCATATCAAGCACTTAGCGACGAACTCAGCTACATCCCTCTTCATGCCATTCCAAAAGAAAACCCTTTTTATATCTTTATACATCTTGTCTCCGCTGGGTGTATGGTCAGCTTAGAATGGTGTGCTTCTTCGAGAACCGTCTTCACTAAATCCCTTGCTTGTGGGATGCATAGTCTTCCATCCCGTCTCAACCAACCCTTATCATCGATGGAGTATCTATTGAGGTGGCTAGAAGTCTCACCCCTAACTTTCTTATCCATCATTTCAACTAGATGAGGGTCTTCTCGTTGCGCGGTTCCTATTGAGTCTAAAAGAGTAGGCCGCACCTCTAGCGATGCTAACAGACTAGGTACAATTTCAGAGGAGGGTCTAAAGTTAAAGCTTGCTATGTACTCCAAGCTTTTCCTTTCTACAAAGAGAGGACTCAAGGTCATCTTCTTTCTACTCAAGGCGTCTGCTACCACATTGCCCTTCCCAGGGGTGTAGGAAATCTCAAAATCATATGAGGCCAGAAATTCCATCCACCTTTGTTATCTTAAGTTAAGGTCTTTCTGTGAGAAAAGGTACTTTAATGACTTATGGTCAGTAAACAATTCAAACCTTTCTCCTAGTAGGTAATGACGCTATGATTTTAGAGCGAAAACAATGGCAGCTAGCTCCAAATCATGAGTTGGGTAGTTCTTCTCATGTACCTTAAATAGCCTTCCCCCATAACAAACCACATTGCCTTCTTGCATTAAGACAACGCCCAACCCTGTACCGCATGCGTCTGTGTATACGGTAAACATTTTGCTCCCATCATGCAATGTCAGAAATGGGGCTATTGTTAGAGCCCTTTTCAAATGTTGGAAAGCAATATCGCAATCCAAATCCCAAGCGAAAGTTAGGTTCTTCTTTGTTAATCTTGTGAGCGGGGATGAGATTTTTCAAAGTCTTTAATGAACTTTCGGTAAAAGCCCGCTAGCCCGAGAAAGCTTCAGACTTCGGTTGCATTCCGTGGAACCTTCCTGTCTTGCACCGCAGCTACTTTTGCGGGGTCAACAGCTATCCCCTCATTAGACACCACATGTCCAAGAAACCTCACTTCTTCTCTCCAGAAATGGAATTTGGAGAATTTGGCTTTCAGCTGATGTGCACGAAGAGTATCCATGACTTCCCTTAAATGCAAACCATGCTCTTCCTCATTCTTTGAGAAAATCAAAATATCATCTACGAAGACCACCACAAACTTATTAAGGAACTCCCTAAACACCCTGCTCATCAAGTCAACGAAGTAAGCGGGTGCGTTTGTCAAGCCGAAAGGCATGACAAGCCATTCGAAGAAACCATCCGGGGTTCTGAACGCGGTCTTATCAATGCTGTCTTTAGCCACTCTTGGCTGATGGAACCCGGTAGCCAAATCTAGTTGGGAGAAAACCGAAGCACCTACAAGCTAATCAAACAAATCATCTATTCTTGGAAGTGGGTGCCTATTTTTCTTGGTCAGCTTGTTTAGCTCCCTATACTCAACGCATAGGCGAAGTGAACCATCCGCTTTGGTTGCGAATACTACTGGAGCACCCCATTCAGAAATACTCCGCCTTATAAACCCCTTTTCAAGAAACTCTTTGACTTTCTTACTAAGCTCTTTTCTCTCCCTTGGAGCCATGTGTCTAACGGGTACAGCTACGGGTTTTGCATTATCAACAAGGTATATGTGGAAGTCTATCTATCGCTTTGGAGGTAATCCCTTCACCTCTTCAAATACATTTGAGTATTCACTGACTACTCTAACAGACTGCAAGTTTTCAACAGACGCATCAAGAGATTCTAGGTTGCTAAGCATAACAGAATGTATGGGATTACAAGAGATTTCGAGAGGGTTGCCGAGGTGAGTCATAAGTCTAACCACTCTTTTTTCATAATCGAGGATGGCACCATTATTGGATAACCAATCCATGCCTAGGATCAACCCATAGCCCGTGAAGCCAAGAACGAAGGCGTTGCATTCAAACTCAACGCTCAAGATAGACACTCTCAAATCCCGACAAATCATTGAAAGATGAGCCGAACCACCAATATGATTTGAGACTACTATGGGGTCCGTAACTAGACTAGTATTTAGGTGCAGTGCAAACGAAGCAGATAAAAACGAGTGTGAAGCGCCAGAATCAAACAAAGTACGAACAGGATGATCAAACAAAAAAACCAAACTTTCAACAGAAGTGTTTCTACCTCTCTCCTGTCCTGGTGCCATGAGAGCATGAACCTGCCCTCTTGCCTGCCCTGGTGACATGAGAGCCTGAACCTGCCCTCTAGAAGTAGACCTTGTCCTTTACCCTTGCCTTATCGGGAAGTCTTTAATCAGATGTTCTGCCTTACCACAGTTGAAGCTGCCAGTCTTTTTCTTCTTCCTACAGTCCTTGCTCAGATGGCCTGGTGTACCACAATTAAAGCACCTTTTCTTTCCATTGCTATTGTTATCCTTACCACCTTTCTTAGGTTGTTGTTGTGACTTCTTTTGATCCCCTTTCTTTTCTGGTGCCTTATTAGCATTAGCGCTTTATTCCTTTTCATGCATAAGCGTCATGTCAACCAGTTTCTCAAAGGTAGCCCCCATAGGAATGTGGGTCATAGCTAACCCATGTAGCGGCTTATTCAAACCTTTAACGAATCTCAAGGCCTTCTTTTTAGGTGTGTTCATAAAATCTAAGCCAAATCTCTCCAACTGATTGAACTTGTTGACGTACTCCTTTACTGATAAATTCCCCTGCTTCAATGCCAAGAACCTCTCCATGTATAAATTCTCTTCTGCTCGTGACAAAAATTTCATCTCGAACCTATGTCTGAAATCCATCCATGTCTCCACTGGACGCTCTCCATTCGTGACCTCCCACCAAAATGAGGCTTCGACCTTCATTAACCAAGCAACTAATTGGACCGTCCTTCCATCTTCTATCTCAAAGATACCAAACAAATCATCCAACACCTTAAGCCAATTTCGAGCTTCAACAAACGTCTGTGATATGTGAAAAGGTTTCCCGCCCATTGCCCGAAAGTCTTTGCATATCTTTGAAAAAGTATCAATAGGGGAGGGGGAGGAGGAGGAGCGGCTGCAACTGGGGGAGGAGGAATGTCTGTTGGGCCTGTGGCGGTGGCCCTAGCCTCCAGATACCTTCTGAACCAGGTTGGTATCGGTATTCCCTCGGGTATCTCGGGTAACCCAGACATGCTGAAAAGAAAAAGGAAGAGATTCAAAACGGAGAATCGAAAGAAAGATATATGGCTCTTGGGGGTTATGTTTTTAAAACAAACTTTTATCTTGAAAATACACTCCTTAAAACATACTTTTGAAAGTATTTCTTTATAAAATGCTTTTGAAAAATAGTTTTTTCAAAATCTCTTATCTGTTCTGTTAATCTTCAGCTCTGATACCACGTGTAACACCCCACGTCCATTAATGTCACTCTCTAAGGGAATGCGTTAACTTTCATGGAGTATTATTGGTGTATAGAACAGAATATAACAAGAAAGATACATATATTGGTACTAAAACAACTTTTAATGCAGCGGAGAAATAGTTTGATTACAACAACATCATAAACCAGCAGTAAAACAAAGTACACTTAATATCCATGTTGACAAATTGTTTTCTAAGTACATAAAGTAAAAAAGCATAACCCCAACATAAGTAGCCATAAAAGAGATGAGCTAAACTTTACTTTCAGCAATCCAAGCACTTCCAAAAGAGAGAGAAAGATCCAAATCAAGCTCCACTAGCACTAGTCCCACCCTGAGAACTTGGGGGGGAGGAAGAAAAGAGGCGAAAACAAAGGGGGTCAGACATAAAGTCTAGCGAGTCTAATAACTTTAACAATATAATTATTAAAGTAACTAGGATAAGGTATAAACTGGTAAAACAAGGAATGACTGTGAAACAAGTGGGCAAGACAAAGCAAACAAGAGGAATATTTTGGCGTTAATCTCGTTCCTAATCACTATAGGATAATTACTATACTGTACCATTACTAGTCACCCTAAAGTTGATCCCGCCTACTGAATATAATAATCATAATGGTAGTTTCATGTACCCCTAGCTGTCTTCATAGGTGCTGCCTGCCCCTATCTCTACTAGTTGTACCCACTACCCCCATGCGATCAGCTCCCTAACTCATAGATACCTGTGTTGGTCACACAGTAGGGTGTATCACTCCCCAAAGTGGCCACCCGATACCACTAAAGATGCATGGCTTATATCTACATGATGCAACAACGTCTTACCTACCATCTCGGGCCCACGCACGCACATGACCCCATTGGACTTGCATTTCCACCGTTAACCCGCCTTGAACTCTTACAATCAAACCCAGTAAGCGTGTCCCGTCCTCGATCTAACTCGAGCTCACAAAGATACTTAATGGGTTACTGGTTTGAAAAGGGTCCCCCATGCTTGACACAAGCTTTCCACATATGCTTGGTCCCCACTAAGATTTCCCACTTAACCCCTTCTTATTCATGTCTTCTTACATGTTTAAATTTGGTTAAGTGTTTCTAATCGTATTTCACATGTCACCCACGTCACCCACTTAACCCCTATGTCACACCACATGTTTATCTTGGTTAAGTGTTACTTAATTCATTATAACTGTAACCTTGTAAGACCTCCCACATTATACTACCGTTTGCGGTTGCTGGATTTGTCGGGCGGGTCCGGGCAGTCTTATACCGCAAACGAGTCTAACCTCGTGTCTTTACAATTGTTACGCATTTAATTCATGCCTTCGACCTCTCACATTAGACTACCGTTTGTGGTGCTGGATTTGTCGGGCGGGTCCGGGCAGTCTTATACCACAAACGAGTCTAACCTCGTGTCATAGGCGTTTATTATTACACATAATTATTTCACCCCAATATGAATTAATTATCCCTATTCAAATTGTCAATAATTTCCAAATTAACTATGTCCATAATTGTCACCTAAATTATGTCCATACTTTTTAGGTATATAAATTATACCAATTAATGTCTCAATTTAATTATATGCTTTTAAAGTTTGCATAACACATAAAATAGATCTAACTTGCAAATAAGAATTATAACATAAGTTTGCATAGCCAATAACTTGCAAAGGCAATGGACATATAGAACATAAATTTGCATAAGCTACCATGGATCTAAATATAGATCTAAACATGAAATTGTGAACTTGCATATATGAATATGGGTTTCACCTAAACTTGCATATAGTTTTCACCCAAACTTGCATATGAATTCCTACAAACTTGCATATGAATTTAAACATGTAAACTAATATCACATGTTTTGCATATAAGCTAGCACATGTATATACTTGATTCACATATAAACTTGTGTATAATCCGCATATAGACTTGCATAAGATTCACATACTGACTAGTATATGTAGAAACAGACTTGCATAAGATTCACGTACAAACTAGCATATGATTTAACATCCCAAACTTGCATATAAACTGATGTCATAAAATGAATCAAGTTAAACATATGTGATTGGACATATGAAATAGATCTACAAACATAAGTTAACAAAACTGTCATATGTTCACCAATAGATGATAACAAAGTTAAATAACATCACATGATTCAACAGACATGTTCTCATAATCCAAGTTATAACTCATCATAATTAATTTATTAATTATTTTGTGAAAAAAATTGTACTTACAAAGAAAGATTAGAGAAGAGAATAATTCGTTCGACGTTTTGTATTAGAATTCAGACTTGCAAATCCCTAAGCTTTAGGAAGAAGAACTATTCTAGAGGCAACATGGAGGCCATGGGACTAATTTAGTTTAGGTTTAGGGCTTGAGTCTATGCGTGCTTATATAGAAATTTAAATCAACATAAGTCGTTAGATTATCATAGGAGCAATCACAATCGTCCAGACTAGATTGAGTTATACAGAATTGCCACCTATGCCCTAGTGACTCAGCAACAGGTCAGGAAAAACTCAGCAACAAGTCAGAATCGTCTGATTTCAGATCTTCCCCCGGGGGTAGGTCGACCCCCAGGTCGACACCCTGGTCGACCTGTATAGGGGAGGTCGACCCCACGGGTCGACCCCCTGGTCGACCTGGCCTTGGGCGGGAGAAATCCCTCCCAGCCCGCTTCCCTCTTTGAATTTGAATTTCGAGTTTTTAATTCTAAACTATTATTAATTTATACAAAATTCCTGAAACTTCCGAGAGTCATAACTTCCTCATACGAAGTCCGATTTATGAAAACTTGGACTCTATTCCAAGCAGAATTTTGAGATGAGCGCAATGGCGTAACCCATTTCCCTTAATTCTCACCTTAACAATTAAGTATTCTTAAAATTGTTAATTTCAATATTTAAAATTACGGGGTGTTACACCACTCGTTCATTTGTTAAGTGTTAACTTAACCCTACCACTAGTCATGTTACAATTGTTAAGTGTTGCCCTCTTGTGTTACTTAACCCTGCCACTTGTCATGTTACATTGGTTAAGTGTTTCCCTCTTATGTTTCTTAACCTTATCACACATCATGTTATATTGGTTAAGTGTTGCTTTGATTAAGTTAACCCAACCATTCTTAGCCTTCCTGTTTCTTAGTTTTAATTTATTCATTAAAGCACCAACTTTTCACTTTAGATCTATATTGTTGCGGGCGCTGGATGTGTCGGGCGGTTCCGGGTAGTCTTACACTGCAACTCAATCAAACCTCGGGTTTTTGGGTTTAAATGTGCTAAGCTCTCACATTAGATCTATATTATTGCGGTCGCTGGATGTGCCGGGCGGTTCCTGGCAGTCTTACACCTCAACTCAATCTAACCTCGGGTTAGGCATGTTCATCTTTAGCCAATTTACATATTTGTCATATGTGTCCAAATCTATGTGTCAAATTTTCCACAAGTCTAGCCAATACAAGTTTATGCCACATTCCCATGCTATGCCCAAAATTTACTCAATTAAATTATACCCAATTTTTCCCGTGTTATAATCGCACGTACAACAAGATTCAATCTAAGTTTCGAATGGACTTAGTATTCACAAAAGCAAGTAAAAGGGGAAAAATAGAAGAAGGAGCATAAGAATTGACATAAGTAAAAATAGGCATGTAAAGATGTACCCAGTTCAAGAGTCATGTTTCAATGTTGTACATTAACAATATGTGTAGACAAGCTAAGCAATTTACACCATAGGTATAAAGATTAGATAGAATTGGACTTAAGAGAATCACTAATTTTTATGTACAACATGATAAGTCCCACTATATCAATCACAATAGTCTCATAGGCATAGGATGTACAACATGATAGGTTACATCATATAAATCACAACATTCCCATAGGCATGATAGGTTCCATTATGTCAATCCAACAGTCTTGTAGGCATGATAGGTTTTATTGTGCCAGTCACAACAGTCTCATAGGCATGATAGGTTCTATTATGTTAGTCCTACATTCTCATAGGCATGATAGTGTCATTACATCAATCACAATAGTCTCATAGGCATAAGCAATTCAGATTTGACAAAAGGATAGGCACAAATCAGAATTAGGCATCGTTCTAGATCCGATTATTACAGTAAATCTAATAACTGAACTTACAGAAAAATGACAGATCTTGTATTCTGGGATCTGATTTCTAAATTTGTTAAGCTATCCATTGATGTAGACGTTTGATTTGAAGTTCTTCTAATTGATTACTGGTTTGGATTTGATTTTCTAGTTAGGAGAAGATGAAGGAGCTAGGCTAGCTTGTAGACGAACAGCATGACGGCACCATAGTTTTAGGGTTATGAGGTTAGGGTTTAGGTTTAGCTACATATATATATGTCTAGGATTAATTCTAGCCTTTAAATTAGTCTAGGAGTAACCAGAGCCACACAGCTCGAAGACAGGTCATCCATCAAATCTGAAAAAGACACGTCATCACAGAACTCCATAATGCTGTGCTGAACTACCCTCGGTATGGGCGCACTTGGCAGGTGCGCCAGTACATTTTTGTACTGGCGCACTTCACAAGTGCGCCAGTGTATTCTGGCCTATTTTCGGGTTTTCTGCCCAACTTCGTTCGTCCATATCTCCTTCATACGGCATCCGTTTTACGCAAAGTCAGACTCTATCTCAAGCAGAATTCTGAGATGAACGCAATGGCGTAACCTGTTTCACCCAGTTCTTCTTTTAAAGAATAATTATTCTTTAATTATCTCTTATGTCCCGTTTTAAAATTACGGGGTGTTACACTACCACCTCGATTTATGTGCGCAGGGAAGGGCCGAGCGCGACGCGCTTCTGGGTGGAGAAGGAGGGCGGTCGGAGCTATCGCGTGGGGTTGGTTGATCAACGACCAATGGCCGGATTGAGGGTGCGGCAGCTTGAGGTTTGGGGGAGCGATTTTCTAGAAACGACGAGGGAGAAAAGGAAACAATGGCCAGATTTTTTTTCCAAAGTAATTAGTGTAAATTAATTATGTAATTAATTAACTATTAATGTAATCAATCTTTAAAAATTCATATCTTCTCCATGCGAAGTCCAAACACAGTGATTTCAGTTGCATTGCAATCGTGGTGGCGAACACTACATTTCAGAACTGACTAGGACAGCGGAGGAAGTTAGAATTTCAGACAAATTCAAATCCAAACTGTACTGAAAGCATAAATAAACACTGGCGGAGTGGAAATGAATGTGAGAACTACTTCTCACTAAAGTATATTTTATCATGCTATTGTATTCATGTATAAAAATATATAGAATTGCCAGTGTAGATTTTTATCAGTTTTAATCATTATAAATTGTATACGGTGCCTTTTAGTTCATCGCCCTCATCCACAGACCATGGACGACTTAATTGACTGTATTGTGTTCGGTTTGTGTGATTGTGATGATTAACATATTAAAATAATGTTAATATTATTGTAGTAATTGAAATTAAATTATAAATATCAATTTATAATTTAAACAATAAAATTTGAAATAAATATCCATTTACAAGTCGGACGACTTGTTTATGTACACCGATTTAACTGATATTGATTGGGATGATAAATTTTATACATCGCCCAAGTGCACAAATAATAATCAGTATTTGTTGTTTGAAAACTCCACACGGGTATTGGGATGATATTTGACATATACTAATCCCGATAATTAGTTGTATGTCAATCGATTGGTTGACAGACTGTGATGAGCATTATTTATTTATTTTAATGCTCATACAGTTGTAAAGTGCACTCTCGATGATGTTTGAATGGTTAATGATTATTTATCATTATTGCTGAATACATGTGATGTATGAAATCCATATAAAAAATATATGATAATTAATTGAGTCGCATTTTGATTCAGAAATAACAAATATTTTAAAATAACGAATATTATAAAATAACGAATATTTTAAAATAAGGAATATTTTAAAATAATATTCAGAATATAAATGAATATTTTAAAATAATATTTAGTGAAGAATCAAAATATGATTTTGATGTTCGATTTTGGATGGACACAAAAATATTGAAATATTCATAACTGTAACGAACGTGAAGCCGAGCAGAGTAGTTAAACGCCATTTTAACCCGAACGGGTTAATCGATCGATTTTATTCATTTTATAATAAATATCGAAAGGGATATGGATCTCTAAATCTAATATTTTGAAAATATTATCATTTTAATATTATAATGATATAGAATATTTAAATTTGATTTAAAATTGAAAAAAAGAAGTTGAAATCGTTTTCAAACGAATTTATAAACATTTATAAAATAAGTTTTAAATGGAAATCGACGATATATATATTATATATGTAATGGCCTGAATAGAACGCGCCGCGCAGCAACCATTCGCGAATTTTGGCCATTAACTTCAAATGGACGTTATGGGAAATCCGACCGTCGGATTCTCCTAAAACCGGAACCGTTGGCTTCGTATCAAAAAGTGCTTTCCAATGAATATAAGAGATTTGAAATCTAACGGTTGGATTTGGAAATATGTCCAAATCAATTTCAGGAAAGGTCGCTATGGATGCAGTTCGGTAGCCGTTATTTGAAACCGACTATACGGGCCTTAATAAAATTATTAAAAATATGGAAAAATTATGTAAAATCATAATAAATGATTTGGAATGATTTAGGATGAAAAATTCCATTTTTGAAAAGATAAAAATATATTTTTATTAAAATGAACTAGTTAATAACTAGAATAATAATCCAAATGATTTTTAAATAAATAATTTGGAATTGAAAATGGGTTTTAAAATAACCAGAATTTTCCAATGTATGAATTGGAATGGCTTTGAATGGAAATAATCTTCGAAATATTTCGGTATTGGATTCTGTGATTATTCAGATATTGTCGAGGAATTTGGAAGATATATATATCGTTATTCCCAGTACGATATTTGTTGGTTTCAGAATTCAATTTTGAATATAAACCGATATAATTTCTATTTAGAGCCTTGTATTTAATATCAAATTGGATTTTTTGTTTGTCGTGAATGCTGTCTTTATTAACACTATTCTTAAACCCCGATGAGAAAAGAATAAGTCTTTTAAATAAGATTTAGAGAAGTTCACCAAATGAAAGTTGATTTTGGGTTTATCATGAACAATGTTTTATATAACATTTGTTCTTTAACTCAATTAACAATGAAGATATGATTTGGAATTTATAAATCCTTTTATTAAGATTTAATGGAAATTTTACAAAGATAAGATTTTCCAATTTAATATATTTAATTGGAATTGAATGGAATTCGATTTGGTAATAATCGAAATGAGATTCTATGAAGGAAGACCAACACTATTTATGAATTTAAAAGGCCTTGTTGTTATTCCGTTTATAGTATTAGTACTATACAAAAATTTATATCGATAATATATTGATCTGTTTTCCATGAAGATTCCATAGTTAATGGAATATGATTTTGGGGTTTATTGTGAACTGTGTTTTAAGTGACATTAGTTCTTTTACCCAGTTAAAGACAGGATAAATTTTCCAAAAAAATGAATAATAATAAAGTAATGATTTTTAAGATTAAAACTGAATTAGAGTTTTAATGAATCTTTAATTAGATTGGAATGAGAATAGGGTAATTAAATTTATCGAATTTGAGAATGGAGTACCACTAGTTTCACTCCATGCGATAGTTAAATCTTTAATTAGATTTGAAACGTGAAATGGTAATTAATTTTACCGATAACATAGTGGGTGTTAGATATGGAGTACTACCAGTTTTGCTCCATGAGATGAATAGGTTGGGACTGGAAAGTTAAAATAAATAATTACTTCGGTAAGGCTCGATAATCCCGACTAGTTAATAAAATCTTTTGAAAACAATATCAAAAGGAAGATTAAAGAGAAAATTTAAATGTATTTATCTTTGATAAAATTAATTGGAACCTTTCCCTAAAGATGTGAATATTTGAATAAAGAATATTCTGAATTGGAACAAGGCGTATGATGTGTTTTTATAGCAGTTGATTATAAAATACGCGAGTTATTCGGAAAGACTGGGTTTAACCCATTCTGAATAACTGATACAGCGACTAAATGTTGATGATATGAAGATGGCGGTTGAAGACCAGAGATCTCCACAACGTTTGGATGATTACTGATGTCTTGATTGGGATGTACACCCGAGACAAGGTAATAGTGGTGATCGTCTAGACGTACTTGGAGATCGACTGGTTGAAGACCGGAGATATTCACAACGTTTGGATGGTTATTGATGTCTTGATTGGGATGTACACCCAAGACAAGGTAATAAGTGGTGATCGTCTAGATGTACTTGGAGATCGACCGGATATGCGAGGGCCTCTCTTGTGTATTAGACATATGGGATGAGGAATAAGGTGCCTCCGGTTTTGTTCAGACCCAAAACAGACTAGCAAATGGATAGTGTGCATAAGATTGTATTCCTTTATACTATATTCGTTGATCTTTGCTAAATATATATATGTTTGGTGGCGGAGAATTTATTCTCTTGCTTAACACCCTTCTCTGAGACGTACGAGCTTAGTGGTTATATATTAATGGAAATCAGTGGTACGGTATGGATTGGCAGTGTGGTATTCTGAGATGCAAATAACCAAGGCTTTTGTTGAAAAGCAGAGCCTTGTGGTTGATGATCAAAGCACAACTTTAATTAGAATAGCTTTGTGTAGCATTAATTCGCGAGCTTCACTCCCCTGTATGAACCAGAAACGGGATAAGGGAGATCAGGGAATTGGACATATGTTAGTTTCTAACTATGAGTAACGTCATGGTATGATGCCTAAACTGTTTACTTATGTGAATGCTGCATATTATTTGATGGAAAGTGAGGTACCTCGGAATTCGGACCGATTGAAAGGCTCGGATATGATTGATTCCCTAGTGGCTCTAGAGTGGTCGACATTACTGAACCATGGAGGTTCGATAGAACCAGCTAATATATAGTTTATGGTATAACTAACAATCAACGGATGACTGGCTCTACAGGATCCAAGGGTTTCCCGTAGGTGTGATCCTGAGGCATTGCTAGTGTGTCTCGAATTGGTAAGGAGACCAGCCCTGGCCTTGGTTCATAGATGGAAATCCCATTTCCAATATGCGATTTTACAGTTTTAGTTGTAAACCTATATGGCGACGTAATATAATGGTACCTACGCCACCTATGATTAATACATTTATATTTGAAGTTGATTTCCTCACTTATAGTAATAATAAAATATGAAATTTCGCGTATTAAGCATATTTGGCTATTATAAGAGAGAACGCTATCCTCAAGTTCGTTCATTGTGTGATGGGACCTGAGTCTTATAATAGCTTCATTTTTTTCTCTTTAGCATTACGCTGTTATTTTTATGCAGTGGTATTCATGGGGGATAAACCCGTTTCGTATTATACGGCGTGGTCCCATGATTTACCTAACTTTAAAATCAAGTTAATAACTGTTTTAGTTCTCACACCAGTCCCATGACTGACCTGAAGTTTATTGTTTCTACCTAAACTCTGGGTGCCTATATTTTCCATATGGGCAGCTAGTAGTTTTGGTTTTCGCAGATATCTCTTTTTCCAGGATCCTGGATTATAGCTGGAGCTATATTCAGAAAGCTTTGTATCCGTGTATTTCATTCAGTTGTGTTAGTCATTGCATTTATGCATTTTAAATTTCCGCTGCTATGCATTTTAAATCTCTGATATTTTTCTACTGTATATTTATTTGTACTCTGTTATATTCTTGTACTCTGATGTAATTGTTGTAATAAAAATGAATATGTTCTTTTGTTTGTGTTCTAATGTGTTGTGTTCTCAACTCAATCCGGGCTTTCCCGTAAGGGGAAGTTTGGGTCATTTCATCGTGGTATCAGAGTTTTGGTTTACAAAGCTAGAGAACAAGGCACATTGGGACAAAACGAAAGAATTCATCAGAGATAGGATTAGTGTTATCCTATAAGAGTAACTCGTTAGGGATAGGGCTAGTAATGCCCTAGAATGAGTTAAAAGAGTGTTATTTATAAAAACAAACTTGATTTTGATAATTATATCTTATTATACGTATTTGATTATTTTATTTTAAATTGATTTTGGACTATCGGGTATAAAGAGATTTTTAATATACGTCGGATCCACGTGTACATGAAGTCTCAAATATACTGGATAGATATAAAATCACACTTTAGTCGCTTGGAGATGATTCTGATGATTACTCGAGTATCATAAGAATTTATGTTCGAGTTTCGAAAGTGGGATGTCTATATTTTCCAATTGACTAGTGTGAGAACCAAAACTTAGTTAGAATTTATTGTTTGTGATTTGGCACTGAAAATATGATTTTTGATAATATATTAAAGTTATATGATTGATAATTTAATAAAGTGTGACGGCCCGCCCCGCACCAACCGACATTTACTCCAAAGGTGCGCTGTACACATGTCTAGTTAGCACGAAACGGGTCGCCAGAAGGAAAAGGAAGAAGGAAATGAACATACAAAGAACCTGTAGAATGTCTCACAGCGCATAGAATAAAATATAATAGTAACATACTTGACATAAAACAGGAGAGGCAGTGCATAAGCTGAAAATCAGAACTAAACATCATAGCAGCGGAAATCCAAAATACAGCTTATTACAACTTTCAAACTGTCTCAAGCAAAAGCAAGATAAATGAGGTACACTACTAATGCCCAAGTAGCGACCACCAACGACACAGGGAGAATGTGTATATATATCATACGTGGAAGCCTCCTGCCCGCCTCCGAATCAGCTACTCGCACATCACCAGCTAACCTGTCTCTAGTCTGCTCGTGTGAGCACCCAGAGTAATAAGAGGAGACATAAAACTCTGGGTCAGACATAAAGCCTGGTATGAGCGATAAGCATCTAAAGTGAACAATAACAGGTAGACTAAAACATACCTGAACCTGGACCTGCAACCAAAGAGTTAGCACTACATACAACACTCTAAGGTATCATATCAAACAGTGTAAAGATACGTAGGTGGGGGAGGTGTGCATGTCATAGGGATGGCAAACAATCAAACATAGTATCCATCCTCACATCTCTCACTCAGTGCGTAAAGCATACGATATTCACCACTTCGATCACCCACATACCTTGCTACGATCACTTTGCCCCATGAAGTCATAAATGGCTTCATTGCACTGATAACGTAGCCACAAATTCCTCGCTATGTCCACTTGCCCCATGGAGTTATTCACCCCATCTGCGCTGGCTCATAGCCTTGCCAATCCTTACTATGTCCACTTGCCCCATGGAGTTATTCACCCCATCTGCGCTGGCTCATAGTCTTACTACGCATCACCTTGCCCCTCAGGTCATAATGACCCTACTGCACTGATAACGTAGTCTTGCTACCATCACCTTGCCCCTCAGGTCGTAATGACCCTACTGCACTGATAAGTAGCCCATCATTCCTTTTAGTGGTGAATCAAAGTTATGAACATCGACAACTCCTTAGCACACGTCCCGCAGCAAAGTCCAACCATGAAGTGAACTCGTTGGTTCCCAACTGGTTCCGGGATCCTGAGCTCTAACTTCCCCTATTGGACTACCTTTGCATCTCGGGTTATTGGTCAATACCGGGTCGGGTCGGGTTCTTCCTCAAGTTATCGGTTCGGGTCGGTGTTCTTCATCCGTTCGGGTCAGGTCCCTCTTCTGATGCGGTTCGGGTCGGCATTCCTCTGGGTTCGAGTCAGCTGCTTGTTCTTCTTCGGGTCGGGTCGGTGCTTCCTTTCGGGTCGGGTCGGTTCCTTCTTGGTTTGTGCTTTCGGTCCGTCTTCATGCTCCCCTTCATATGCTCCTATCCGATCCGCTTTCGTGCTCCTGCTCTGATTCGCCTTTGTGTTTCCGATCCGATCCGTCCTCTTCGATCCGATCCGTCTTCCTCTATCCGATCCGATCCCAGTTTAGCTAGCGTGGCCTTCCTTTTTGCCACTTTTCCTAAGTGTTGGGTTCCGATCCGATCGGATTTTTTGCTCAGTTCTACATATCCGATCCGAGCCCCCTTATCCGATCCGATCCGAACTCTGCACTGTTTTCTGAAACTGTTCCAGCAAGTGTTTACGCCATTCGACGACGTTTTCGACCATTCTAACTATTGAAATCAATCAAAAAGCATTTCATACAGTCATAGCAACATGCATAATCAACCACAAACATCATTCACATCAATATCATAGGTTAAAATGGATCAAACATACCCAAAATCCCACATTTCCCCTTAAGCATGTTTAGGTGAAACTAATGATAGGATTAGCAAAACTTAACCAAATTAACCCAAATTCATATCAGAGGTCTAAAACATCATTTAAGAATTTATGAACATTTTCCTCGAATTTTATCATACTTAAATTCGCTAATTAGCACTAATCACCCCTAATTAGCCATAATTAGTGTAAAACTATGCAAATCACTCACCTTAGCCACAAATAAACTAAGATCTGAAATAGTTCTCTGATTTGATGTGAATTTCAATGCCAAACAGCAGCTCCTATGTTGTTTTGGTGAAGATCTTCCTTGATTAGGGGTTGCTAAGCTTAGTCCTTGACCAAAAGATGATTTGGAGGTGATTTAGAGGTTGGAGGCCATTTTTAGGGATCCTTGGTGATAAGTGGAGGCTAGAAAACTGAAATGGAATGATCCTCCATCTCTTTTCAGCCCTCCCATAACCCTAATCCCGAAATGGGTTATGGGCCTACTCACTAATCACCCGATTTGGCCCGGTTAAGCAGTTTTTCACCCTCCAAACCTTGTTTCAGCCATATCTCCCAAACGGTAAGTCCGTTTGGCTAATGCGACCACTCTACGGAAAGAGATACCATCAAACGAATCAAATGGAAGTGGTTTCAGGTCAAAATTCCTTTTCAATCAAAAGTTATGGCCAAAACAGTACCAACTAGGGGCAAAATGGTCATTTAAAAATCGACAAAAATCATAAGCATGGGAAATGGCTCTAATAGATGTTTCCCAAAGTTACATGACCATACGACTTCACATGAGAAAGAAATAAATATTCTACGATCCTATGATGTGTAGAATACGGGTCATTACACTCTTCCCCCCTTAAGAAATTTCGCCCCCGAAATTCCCTAATCCAAACACACATAAAGGTCCCGCATGCCTATCAATCATAAAACAACCATCAAATATGCAAAACAAGTCTATCCTAGCATGCGGAATAACTAAATCGCAAAGTAAATCTTACCAGGCAAAGAGTTCTGGATAAGCCTTCCTAATGCTCTCCTCTGTCTCCCAAGTACAATCATTCTCGTTCTCGCCCCACTGAACCTTGACTAGCTTCACCGCCTTCCTTCGAAGTTGCTTCGTATCATGCCCCACAATACGAATCGGCTTGCGGTTCCCAACCGCCTCGGGTTCTACTTCGAAGTGCTCTAACTGATCAGGTGAAATAGTCACATTTGAGTCGTGAACGAACTTCCTTAGTTGGGAAACATGAAACACATTATGAACTCCTGTCATCTTCTCTGGTAAGCCAACTCTATACGCCAAATTCCCGACTAGTTCAAGAACAGGGAACGGGCCAACAAATCTTGGTGCCAACTTGCCTCTCCTGCCAAATCGAACCACGCTCTTCAATGGAGAGATCTTGACAAACACCAAGTCACCAACGGAGAATTTCAAATCTCTTCTCCTCTTATCAGCATAACTCTTCTGCCTATCCTGAGCAGCTTTCATTCGTTGTTGAATGATCTTGATCTTATCGGAAGTTTCTCTCACCACATCTGGTCCAAGCACAAACTTCTCGCCAGTCTCTATCCAACATGATGGTGAGTTACACGGTCTTCCGTACAAAGCTTCATATGGAGCCATACCGATACTGGATTGGTAGCTATTATTATATGCAAACTCTACTAGATGCAAATGATCATCCCATGATCCACCAAAATCCAATATACACGCTCTCAAGAGATCTTCCAATATACGATTCACCCTCTCCGTCTGACCGTCGGTCTGAGGGTGATATGCGGTACTGAGATGTAATCCTGACCCTAGAGCCTCTTGTAAGCTCTTCCAAAACCCACTAGTGAACAACGGGTCTCGGTCACTCACAATGCTTTTAGGTACTCCATGAAATCTCACTACCCACTTCATATACAATTCTGCCAACTTGGCTGCTGTTCTGGTCGATTTGACTGGTATAAATCTTGCGCTCTTAGTCAATCGATCCACAATTACCCAAATGCTATCATGTCCCGATCTAGTCCTAGGTAAACCATCGATGAAATCCATCGAAACTTGTTCCCATTTCCATTCGGGAGTTTCTAATGGTTGCAACAACCCACTAGGCTTCTTTTGCTCGGCTTTAACTAGCTGACAATTCATGCATTTGGATATAAACTTCCCAACGTCTCTTTTCATCCCTTCCCAGTAGTAGGTTCGCTTCATGTCTCGATACATCTTATTACCACCGGGATGCATAGTCAGTTTTGAGTGATGACATTCTCTAAGCACTTCATCTCTCAAACCATTCACATTGGGCACAACTAGTCTTCCATTTTTCCGAAGCCATCCATCTCGATCAAGCCCATACACACTCATCTCCTCATCGATACCCATCTCTAACTTGGAGATGATTTCTAGTAGATTAGGATCGTCCCTCTGACTAGAACCAATCCGCGCTATCAAAGTGGGTCTGATCGTCAAACTAGCTAGCATAACTGGATCCAACTCGCACCTTGGTCTGAAATCAAACCCCGCGATAAACTCCAGTTGCTTCCATTCAAGAAACATTGCCCCTAAGCTGGCATGTCTCCTACTCAAGGCATCGGCTACCGCATTACCTTTCCCAGGTGTATATGCGATATCAAAATCATACGAAGCCAAGAACTCTAACCATCTCTGCTGACGGAGATTCAGATCTTTCTGAGAGAAGAGATACTTTAACGATTTATGATCGGTAAACAGCTCAAATCTTTCTCCCAAGAGGTAATGTCTCCACATCTTCAGCGCAAATACAATCGCTGCCAATTCCAAATCATGGGTAGGATACTTCTTCTCATGCGGCTTTAGCTGTCGACTAGCATAAGCTACAACCCTACCTCCTTGCATCAATACTGCACCCAGTCCGGTACCACAAGCATCCGTGTATACCGTCATCTCTTCATTCCCTTTAGGAATGACTAACACTGGAACACGCGTCAACCTCTCCTTTAGACTCTTGAAGGCATCCTCACACACTCCGTCCCAGACGAAGGACTGATTCTTCTTAGTCAACTGAGTCAACGGTGTTGCTATCTTGGAGAAGTCCTGGATAAACTTACGATAATATCCAGCTAATCCCAAGAAACTTCTTACATCTGTAGCATTCTTGGGCGTAGGCCAATCTTGTACCGTAGCCACCTTCGCTGGGTCCACGGCAATACCACACTCTGAAACAACATGACCCAAGAATCTTACTTCCCTTCTCCAAAAATGACACTTAGAGAATTTCGCTTTCAATTGGTGTTTCCTCAACACCTCCATCACTGTCCTCAAGTGTCCCTTGTGTTCCTCCTCTGTCCTTGAGTAAACAAGGATATCATCCACGAACACAAGAACAAACTTATTCAACTGATCTCTGAATACTCGATTCATAAGATCCACAAAATAGGCTGGTGCATTGGTCAACCCAAATGGCATAACCAACCACTCATAAAATCCAGACGGCGTCCTAAATGCCGTTTTCGGAACACTCTCATCTGCTACCCGAAGCTGATGAAATCCTGTCGCGAGGTCCAACTGGGAGAACACTCTTGCTCCTTCCAGCTGATCAAACAAATCATCTATCCGCGGTAGAGGATACTTATTCTTCCTCGTCACCTTATTCAACTCGCGATAGTCCACACAAAAACGAAGGGAACCATCTGCCTTAGTGGCAAACACAACTGGTGCTCCCCACTCGGAGACACTCCTTCTAATCAATCCCTTCTTCAAAAGATTGTTGACTTGCACCCCGAGCTCTCGCTGCTCCTTTGGTGCCATACGACGAAGTGGCATCACTATAGGTCTGGCATCTTTCACTAAATCAATACGGAACTCAATCTCTCGGTGTGGTGGAAGCCCGGTCACCTCCTCGAAGACTTCCGGATACTGGCCAACCACGGGCACATCTGACAACTCATCCTGCGGGATGTCGAGGGAATTCACAAAACTAGCCATAACCCCATCACTAGGTAGACTACCAAACACTACCCTCCATCCATCATCCGCCCTCACTGTCACCAAAAAGCCCTCACAGTCTACCACCACCCCGTATCTTTGGAGCCAATCGACTCCTAATATAATGCCATACCCAGTAAAGCCCAAAACAAAGCAATCACATACAAACATACATCCATGACTCGATAAGACCAAATTCCTGCAAATCATACTAAGGCTAGTCGAACCACCAATCGGGTTCGTCACAATCAATGGTCTATCGACTATCTCGGGTTCCAGTCCCAACCTATCTACCAGGTCACTAGATATGAAGGAACGGGAAGCCCCAGTATCAAACAAAACTCGAACTGGAATATCATAAATAGAGAGCATACCTTGAATAACAACATTCTTTCCTTTCTCTGCCGCAGTTGGGGCATTCGACGAAGAAGGAATAGCATCAAGAGCATATGCTTTCACCATCTGCTTCTCCTTAAGAGGTTGCGGACACTTATCTTTCTGATGTCCCACTTGACCACAGTTGTAGCACTTCCTTTCCGCTGGCTTGGCCCGACATTCTTTAGCATAATGGCCCTTCTTTCCACAGCTGAAGCACTCAACATCCTTCTTGCTCTTTTTCTGGCCACCTTTAGATTGGTCCTGCTTCCTCTTATTCTGAGAGCAATTCTTGCCTCCACCGCCTGCTTGCGGCTTTGGCCCTTCTGCAGATGCAGCCTCAGTCTTTGACTTAGGGTAAAGACTCTCTGATCTCAAAGCTTTCCCCACAATCGATTCAAAAGTCTCATCGATGTGGTTGATAAGCCTTTCCCCCAAGTACCCATCCAAACCGGTAATGAACTTCTCATTCTTCTTTTCAGGAGTATCGATAAGAGACAGTCCATACTTTGACAAAGTGTCGAACTCAGCAATATAATCAGAAACTGCCCTCCCATTCTGCTTGAGTTCCAAGAACCTCTTAAACAACACTGACTTCTGGGCAGCTGGAATGAACTTCTCGCTAAAGCGAGCCTTGAATTGAACCCAAGTAACCTGGTCCTCTGGTGTAATGACCCGCATTGGCAGAGGTATTAGAATTTATTTATTTAATTATATAAATGGTGGTATAGTGAATTTAATGGTCGTGGAATTAAATATTGATGAATATTTAATTAAAAATAATAAATTAAATAATATATTTAATTCTAAAAAAAATCAGAATTGGCTGAAATGGCGATATGGTGTGAACTGGATCATCTGTGATATTTAATTCAGTTTAGAATTGAATTTGAATAACGAATATATTATATAAGCGACAGTTTTAACGTAGAGTTTATAATATAATTATAAACGAGCTCGAAATGGCGCTGTAGTTCGTAAATTGGCGATTCGAACTTCAACTGAATGTACAGGATTCGTTTTAAGTCGGATTTCTGTGAAACAAGAAACGTGTGGAGCTGGTGGAGTATATCTTTCTAGTAGAAGAGAAAAATCTGGATTTCGTCGGATAGATTTTGAGATATGTCCAAATCAAATTTCAGAATAGTCGCTATGGAATCGTTTATCGACCATAACAGTTTATTCGGTATAACTAGATATCGGGTTTGAATTTAGACAAGGTTCTTTTGGGAAGTAGTGATAATTTAATTTCTAGGATTTTTCTGAAATTTTTAATTAATTAAATTAGAGACTTTTTATTTGGAGTATTTCGCACCCTGAAATCAACATTTTGAAGTTTCAAAATATGAGTCCACCTACCGATGTTATTATATCTTTGGGATCGTAGCACATTGTTTATCACAACAGCATTTTTATTTCAGTCTGTACGTGAAAGGAATTTTATGCAAACATGGGTACTCTCGATAAATATAGATATATATACGAATATCTATATGCACATGGTAATCTAATTCGTACAACAATCCATGTCCATATATATGCTTGGCCATTAAACAATCCACGTCCATACATATGCCTGGCCATTAAACAATCCACGTCCATATTAAGTCACTCGTTTTACTTGGCCACGTCTCTTGCATATATAAAATACCGAAACCTTTCTTCATTTGTAAAAGGTGAGCCGCCACTCTGAGCTCCTCAAAACGTGAAATTTGACCTTTCAAAATTCATAGAAAATTGATGGAAAATCTATAAATTTTGAGATGAGTGTATTCAGAATCGCGATGAGCTTCTCTACGCTTGTAGGTGGTTTATAGGATGTTCGAACTATCCTTTTGTTGCTGAAATACACGACGCGAGTTCCAGCAGAGACTAGGGTTCGAGTGTTTGATATCTTTGAGCATCAATGTTGATTTTCAGTTGGATATTTGGGTTTACAGTTGAAATTGGTTTTGGTTGTGGAAATGTTGAGGGATTTTGTGACAAAAATGTGTCGCTAGTTCCTGTAGCCGAGCATTTGAAGCTCGAGGTCACGAACAACAGGACTGACGCGAGTTAGATGAGAGTATGACGAGGCGATAGAGGATTCGAAGTGCTGAATGATGGTGGAATTTGTTTGGGATTTGGTGAAGGCGTGGAGGAGCAAAGGGAGAGGGAAAGAATCAGAAATGGTTTGGCGAGTTCCTGTAGTTCGTGGTAGAAGATAATGAGCAAGGGAACCGCGACAGTTGGGGATAATAACGTGTTCTGTAGTGTTAATTAAGGGTGAAGGTTTGTTTTTTTGTTTTTACTAAGTGAACTGATAGAAGATGTTTGATTTGGAGGACCGCCGTTTGTTGGAAGAACTGGAGTTGGAAATTTGTGATTTAGGGAGAAGGGTCTGAGTACGGGTCATGTTCAACGGGTTAGTGGGCCGACTTATTGAAAGGGTAAGGCCCGGTTGAAAACAAAGGTCCAAGTTTTAATTTTCATTTAAACATATATACATTTGTAAATTCAATAACTCGGTCATACGATATCGAAATTCAGCGAAACAAGATCCGTTGGGATCGTATGGACGGGAGCAACACACTGAAGCTGACTAGGAGTGAGTTCGAGCTCATTACAATTTATGGCGAAATAAATTGTCCGACGAAATCAATGAACGCAAACCGTTATTCAACGGTTAACGCGCAATGTGAGTAAATCTCACTAACTCTGAACAGTTTATAATTTCATGTTGTATTTTTAGAACTGTTAGATATTGGTTGATTGACTGTATGTTGACTGTTTGATTGAACTGCTAGTCAGTTAGTTGAATTTCTATATTGATTCTGTTTAATAGAATGTATCATATAGAACTGGAAGTGATGTTATCTATATTGTTTAACATCTGTGATGCAGGGAAACAGGTTGGAGGAATCCAACTGGATTCCTCAACATTTATTTTACTGTTTTCATATATTGTGATATATTATGTGTTATATAATCTGTTATGGATTATGGGTGTTGGAATGATGTTGATCATTTTTATTCGATATTTTAAATATCATAAAAGACCCTGGGATGTAAAAAGAAGTATTTCAATGTATATTGAAATAAAGGAATTTTATAAAATCACAGGATTTTATAAAAGGAATTATTTATAAAACTAACACGGTTTTATAAAAGGGATATTTATTTAGAAAATAAATAGAAATAGAAAAGGAATATTTATTTAGAAAATAAATAGAAGTTATAAATAGGAAATATTTGTAACGGTAAATAGAAGTTATAAAAAGGAAATATTTGTAACGGTAAATAGAAGTTATAAATAGGATATATTTGTAACGGTAAGTAAACGTTATAAATAGGAAATATTTGTAACAGTAAATAGAAGTTATAAATAGGATATATTTGTAACGGTAAGTAAACGTTATAAAAAAAGGAAATAGTTGTAACGGAAAACGTAGTTTAGTAAAAGGAGATAATCGATGTTAGTTTAATCGATTTGTGTTAAAGTAAAAGAAGATAATCGATGTTAGTTTAATCGATTAGTGTTAAAGTAAAAGGAGATAATCGATGTTAGCTAATCGATTAGTGTTAAAGTAAAAGGAGATAATCGATGTTAGCTAATCGATTAGTGTTAAAGTAAAAGGAGATAATCGATGTTAGTTTAATCGATTAGTGTTAAAGTAAAAGGAGATAATCGATGTTAGATAATCGATGTTAGTTTAATCGATTAGTGTTAAAGTAAAAGGAGATAATCGATGTTAGTTTAATCGATTAGTGTTAAAGTAAAAGGAGATAATCGATGTTAGATAATCGATGTTAGTTAATCGATTAGAGTTAAAGAAAATGAGTTAATCGAATATAGTTATTCGAATAGAAGCAAATGAGTTAATCGAATATAGTTATTCGAATAGAAGCAAATGAGTTAATCGAATATGGTTATTCGAATAGAAAGTTGAATGAGTTAATCGAATATAGTTTATTCGAAGAAAGTAAAAGGAGTTATCGAATATAGTTTATTCGAAAGGAGTTAAGTGAAATGAGTAAATCAATAGTGTTAGTCAAATAGAGTTAATCCAATAGTGTTAGTCCAATAGAGTTAATTGATAAGGGTTAATCGAATAGAGATTTATTAGAAGGAGGGTTAAGTAAGGAAGTTAGTAAAAGGAATAAAGTAAACTTTGCTGATTTCAAAGTTAGAAATGTTGTTCAGTTAAGGTCTGAGAGGTAGTTCTACCCCAACTTGATTGGCTTCGTTTTTAACTAAGGAATAGTTAAGGTTCGGTAGTAAAGGAAATGGTTTGGGTTGGCATCGCGATGGTTTGTGTAAACATCTGTCTAAGTCCAATGAAGGAGCTTTGGGAATGTTTTCCAAATAAGAAACCAGAAATGTTTTCTAATAAAGAAAACAAGAAATGGAAATGTTTTCCATTGTTAATAACGTATATTTTCCCAATTTAGAAAATAGAAATACTGAACGTAGGGAAACATGAGATAAGTAAATTAATAAACTAAAGAGATGAATGTTGAATGATGTTTGATCGATATAATTTCCATTTGGAAATAATATCATTGTTTGCACACCTATTTTTATTCGATAGTTAAATCACAGACTATCGAAGTTTTGACCATTTTAACGTTGTTAATATGGAGAGACCGGTTGGATTATTATCCAAAGAACCACTCTATATTGGCATAAGCGTTGCGAATCATATATGCCAAAGAAAATTGAAGACGGAGTTATGCAAGGGCTATCCTGTTTACAGAATAGTGCCTTCGGTTCATCCTGTTCCTGGGTGACTTGTATGGACGGATGTCTGACAGAGTATTTCCAGATGATCACGTATATTGATTTCTCCAACCGTACCAAGAGTGGAAGCGGAGAAGGAAACTTCTTTTAGCTAACACATAATGTATTGTTGTAGACGTCAATCGGTGATTTGATGGATTTGACGATGTGGCATTCAAAGTGAATCTGGTTTGATGATAAAGCGTAGCTTCTAGCCTCATCATCCGGTAAATGACAGAAATCGGGCAGGCAACATGGCTAAGTCGGTCGCACCGAAGTAGGGTGTATAATCACCTGATCTAGAGTTTCATTTACTTCTAAAAATCTATTGTTAATGCTGTCCCATTCGGGAAACGGTTGCTGATCCCAACTGTTGGTGATATACATTCGATACACTCAAGCGAAATGAGTGGTCGGTCATGTGTGGCCGGGTTGCAAGATGTTCTTGTTGAACCCAGTGTATTCCTCTCTAGAGGTACACGAGCGAAAGGTGATTCCATACCTTGTCATAGTTGGAAATCCATTACCCAATACGTGCTTGCGGTTCTGATTGTATACTATATATGTAGAACGTGAGATGAAAGCGTTTCTGCTAGATGATTATATATATATACTGTGGTTGATAGACATTATTATAATATCAAAAGGTTTTTGATATAAAGTTACTTTGGATTCTCATAAGGGAAAAACCCGTTCCGTTATGCGGCGTGGTCTTATGAGATATCATTTACTTGTTCAACTGTTTTAAACTGTTTTACTCACACCAGTCCCATGACTGACCCGGAGTTTATTTTGTTGTTTTCCCTAAACTCTTGGGTGCCTAAATTTGTATGGGCAGTCAAGTAGTCGGGATTTTACAGATACATTGAAGAGCTGGAGCAGGAGGCTTCAGGATCATATAGCTATAGTTATTTCCGCTGTGTTGTAAGTGCTGTATTTTGATATTGATTTATATTCAAGTACAGATGTATATTTCAAGTTATGTTATATATATTATATGTTATTCGTTCCGCTGTGAGATTCGTGTTACTCTGATGTTGTGTTCTTCTTCTTCTATACTAATTTTCTATCTTATCTTTCCTCACCCTCTAATTTCTTTCACTAATTACCAGGATTTTTCGGTGTTTTGGTTATCGACATCATGTTTATGTCGATAACCAAAGTCGCTCAAAATCCGGGTCGTTACAGTTGGTATCAGAGCTTAAGTTAAGAATTACTTGGCTCTGTGGCGTGACTCGGTAGAGATAGGGTTAGTAATACCCTAGACTGAGATTGAGTGTATATATACGAGTGAACGTATTTGTCATTGATATAAAAATTTGTTTTATATTGTGGAGATCCATTGGTTGAGTTGTTTGTGAATTCTGGTCGATCAGTTTGATCCACTGTATCGGTAGGAGTTACTAAACACTTGAATACGATGAACCAACATGGTATGTTTTGAAAGAGGGTAAATAAAAATAGTTTACCCAACGTATATTTTGATATATATTGGATATATTGGTTGTTATTATAGTCGAGTAAGATTATAAATTAAATGGTTAGTAAATAACCAATCAGAATTCATATAAGTGAAATACGTGAAATCAGATGAGTTAAATCTGAAATTTAAACCAGAATTGAAGTTAAGACTCTGGAGAATTGGATAAGTGTTTGTAAATGAATTGGGATTAATAAAAAAAAATAAGGAAAATTTAAGATCCTGGGAGATTTTAAATTGTTTTACAAGCAGTGTGAATTATATTTTGAAATGAATTTCAAAGTGAAATGTTTAGAAATGGTTTTATAGTATTGAACTCACTTCGATCGCTGGAAAATAGATTCTGATGATGACAGCTGCATCATCAGTATTCATTTTCGAGTTGTAAGTGACGAATTACTACCAGAGATACTGTTTTGAATTTGTTTTGGGAAAGACAAGTTGTGTTGAATTTCAAAATGGGATTTAAAATATAGAACTTAAATTTATAATATAGAATTTGAAATATTAACTTGTTTTAAAAGAAATAAAACAAGAAGTTCCTTTATAAACGAAGTTTATAAATAGTTCTTTTATAAACGAAGTTTATAAATAGTTCTTTTATAAATGAAGTTTATAAAATGAAGTGAAAAGAATTATCATTGGATAATTCAGAAATAAAAAAAAATACAAGTGTGAAATTGAAAGGGAAATCTATTTTCCAAAGGTAGAAATATCAATTTCAAAAGGAATTGAAATCGAGACTTATGTAAAGAATGAATAAAGAAAGTTTGAAAAGGAATTTGAATAAAGGAAGTTCAAACATAGGATTTGAATATAGAAAATTCAAAGGGGATTTGAATAAAGAGAATTCAAATAGAAATTGAATATAGAAATTCAAAGGGAGTTTGAATATATGAAATTCAATGGAAGTGATATAGAATTTGAATATAGAAATTCAAATGGCGTTTGGATATAGAAAATATAAGAGATTTCAAATATAGGATTTGAATATCGAAAGTGAAAATGAAATTTGAATGTAGAGGATTCAAATAGAATTGAAAAGGAAATTTGAATAAAGAAGATTCAAATAGAATTGAAGTTGAAATTTGAATATAGAAATTCAAATGGAGTTTGAAAATAGATTTGAATAATGAAATTCAAATATGGAATTTGAATAAGTGAATTGAAATGAAATTCAAATATAGAATTTGAATAAGAGAATTGAAATGGAATTTGAATATAGGAAATTCAAATAGAATTGAAAAGGAATTCAATTAGTTGATAAACAAGTTAAAATATATTGGAACATGTTATACTCAAATATGAAGGTGAAATGGGCAAACCAGTAATTTGAAAATCACTTAACGAACTAAGTTAAAATGATTAGATTAGGTTGGAATGAATTAGAAATGTATGGATATACATGAGATAGGTATGGATAAGGTATGAAGGTATATAAATAGAATGCTCGACGGAAAGGTATGTATTTAATTCATATATATGAGATTTTATGCGCCGTATCGGCTAGCCGTTTGGCTTTCTTTTTCTTTTTGATTGGGAAAGGCCTGTGTGGCAGTTTGGGGATTTTCCCGATGCTCCTAGTACAAAGGAGGTTATGGCGAATTTTTCCAGGAATCTAAGGAGTTAGAATATTTTTAAGATAATTTGATAGTTAGAAATCAACGTATCGATATATATATATAGAAGTCGATAAGGAAACGAACTTAGAAATAGAATAGTAAAATCAAAAAGGAAGTATAAGAATAAAATCTAGTAAGAACAGAAAGAGAAAGTGTATACATGTTTAAAAGTGAATAAGTAGTTGTATGGTATTGATTATTCGAGTAAGTAGTAATATCTGTTTTGACGTTATAAATGTTATTCAGTCATGGTCTGAGAGGTAGTTATACCCCAACTTGATTGATTTCATTATTAACAAATAAATAGTAAGATTTCAGGCTCGAAAATCAATGTTGAATAAGAGTTAGTTGAATATAGTAATTGGGTTGTCGTAACGATGTTTTACACAACATCCGTTTTAACCCAAATAAATGTAAACTTGAAAATATAATATTTTCTAAGTATAGAAATAAACGAGACCAGAAAAGAGATAAGTAATTGGAATATTTTCCAATTATAAATAGCATATATTTTCAAAAAGTTTAGAAAATAAAAGAAGGCGATATTCGGAAATGTTTTCCAAATAACATAAAAGGCCAATATGGTTATTGAAAATATTTGGTTAACAAATATTGATAAAGAAATAGAGAAGTGATTTAACTAATGGAATATTAATTAAGGGCTCAGTGACATGTTCAAAAGTAAATTTTAATTTTTGAAAGGAGTAAACTATTTAAAAACTCCCAGGGAAAGACTGTTTGAATTAAAAACAAATTTAACAGAAATTTGTGAAAGAAAATTTGAATTAAAGTAAAGCCAGTAAAGTGTTAACTGAGATTGAATTGGAATGATATCAAGACAAATTGGATTGTGAGATTCAAATTTGAAGTGTGATGTGATAATCAAGTTAAGAGTTGGGAATCGAGAAGAAACTTGAGTTGAAATGGGATTTGGCACGGATATAAGTGAATGGTTGTGTCGTGGATAAAAGCAGATGGAGATTTGATTGGGATAACCCTTGTATCCGCTGAATTGATAACAGGTGGAAAGGATATAATGATATGCCAACAAAAAGGTACAAGTTTATATTTCATATGATATGAGATTTTGATGAGCCGAATTGGCAAGCCGCTTGGCTGTTTGATTTTCTTTTGGGTTGGAGATGGCCCAGAGAGGCGAGTAGGAGTTTGACCGATTGACCAGTACAAAGGAGGTGTTGGCGAATTTTTTTCGAAGAGTTAAGGCGTTAGAAAATTTTCAGGATTTTTGGAAATTTTCATTGATAAGAAATAAATAATATTTAATTGAAATTAAATTGGTTCAGTTGAAACTGAAGTTAAGAAGTGAAGAAATATGTTCTAACCAGTCGATAGGGTCGTCCTCTACTTTTAGCAATTTCGAGGACGAAATTATTTTAAGTGGGGAAGATTATAATGACCCGCATTGGCAGAGGTATTAGAATTTATTTATTTAATTATATAAATGGTGGTATAGTGAATTTAATGGTCGTGGAATTAAATATTGATGAATATTTAATTAAAAATAATAAATTAAATAATATATTTAATTCTAAAAAAAATCAGAATTGGCTGAAATGGCGATATGGTGTGAACTGGATCATCTGTGATATTTAATTCAGTTTAGAATTGAATTTGAATAACGAATATATTATATAAACGACAGTTTTAACGTAGAGTTTATAATATAATTATAAACGAGCTCGAAATGGCGCTGTAGTTCGTAAATTGGCGATTCGAACTTCAACTGAATGTACAGGATTCGTTTTAAGTCGGATTTATGTGAAACAAGAAACGTGTGGAGCTGGTGGAGTATATCTTTCTAGTAGAAGAGAAAAATCTGGATTTCGTCGGATAGATTTTGAGATATGTCCAAATCAAATTTCAGAATAGTCGCTATGGAATCGTTTATCGACCATAACAGTTTATTCGGTATAACTAGATATCGGGTTTGAATTTAGACGAGGTTCTTTTGGGAAGTAGTGATAATTTAATTTCTAGGATTTTTCTGAAATTTTTAATTAATTAAATTAGAGACTTTTTATTTGGAGTATTTCGCACCCTTAAATCAACATTTTGAAGTTTCAAAATATGAGTCCACCTACCGATGTTATTATATCTTTGGGATCGTAGCACATTGTTTATCACAACAGCATTTTTATTTCAGTCTGTACGTGAAAGGAATTTTATGCAAACATGGGTACTCTCGATAAATATAGATATATATACGAATATCTATATGCACATGGTAATCTAATTCGTACAACAATCCATGTCCATATATATGCTTGGCCATTAAACAATCCACGTCCATACATATGCCTGGCCATTAAACAATCCACGTCCATATTAAGTCACTCGTTTTACTTGGCCATGTCTCTTGCATATATAAAATACCGAAACCTTTCTTCATTTGTAAAAGGTGAGACGCCACTCTGAGCTCCTCAAAACGTGAAATTTGACCTTTCAAAATTCATAGAAAATTGATGGAAAATCTATAAATCTTGAGATGAGTGTATTCAGAATCGCGATGAGCTTCTCTACGCTTGTAGGTGGTTTATAGGATGTTCGAACTATCCTTTTGTTGCTGAAATACACGACGCGAGTTCCAGCAGAGACTAGGGTTCGAGTGTTTGATATCTTTGAGCATCAATGTTGATTTTCAGTTGGATATTTGGGTTTACAGTTGAAATTGGTTTTGGTTGTGGAAATGTTGAGGGATTTTGTGACAAAAATGTGTCGCTGGTTCCTGTAGCCGAGCATTTGAAGCTAGAGGTCACGAACAACAGGACTGACGCGAGTTAGATGAGAGTATGACGAGGCGATAGAGGATTCGAAGTGCTGAATGATGGTGGAATTTGTTTGGGATTTGGTGAAGGCGTGGAGGAGCAAAGGGAGAGGGAAAGAATCAGAAATGGTTTGGCGAGTTCCTGTAGTTCGTGGTAGAAGATAATGAGCAAGGGAACCGCGACAGTTGGGGATAATAACGTGTTCTGTAGTGTTAATTAAGGGTGAAGGTTTGTTTTTTTGTTTTTACTAAGTGAACTGATAGAAGATGTTTGATTTGGAGGACCGCCGTTTGTTGGAAGAACTGGAGTTGGAAATTTGTGATTTAGGGAGAAGGGTCTGAGTACGGGTCATGTTCAATGGGTTAGTGGGCCGACTTATTGAAAGGGTAAGGCCCGGTTGAAAACAAAGGTCCAAGTTTTAATTTTCATTTAAACATATATACATTTGTAAATTCAATAACTCGGTCATACGATATCGAAATTCAGCGAAACAAGATCCGTTGGGATCATATGGACGGGAGCAACACACTGAAGCTGACTAGGAGTGAGTTCGAGCTCATTACAATTTATGGCGAAATAAATTGTCCGACGAAATCAATGAACGCAAACCGTTATTCAACGGTTAACGCGCAATGTGAGTAAATCTCACTAACTCTGAACAGTTTATAATTTCATGTTGTATTTTTAGAACTGTTAGATATTGGTTGATTGACTGTATGTTGACTGTTTGATTGAACTGCTAGTCAGTTAGTTGAATTTCTATATTGATTCTGTTTAATAGAATGTATCATATAGAACTGGAAGTGATGTTATCTATAATGTTTAACATCTGTGATGCAGGGAAACAGGTTGGAGGAATCCAACTGGATTCCTCAACATTTATTTTACTGTTTTCATATATTGTGATATATGATGTGTTATATAATCTGTTATGGATTATGGGTGTTGGAATGATGTTGATCATTTTTATTCGATATTTTAAATATCATAAAAGACCCTGGGATGTAAAAAGAAGTATTTCAATGTATATTGAAATAAAGGAATTTTATAAAATCACAGGATTTTATAAAAGGAATTATTTATAAAACGAACACGGTTTTATAAAAGGGATATTTATTTAGAAAATAAATAGAAATAGAAAAGGAATATTTATTTAGAAAATAAATAGAAGTTATAAATAGGAAATATTTGTAACGGTAAATAGAAGTTATAAAAAGGAAATATTTGTAACGGTAAATAGAAGTTATAAATAGGATATATTTGTAACGGTAAGTAAACGTTATAAATAGGAAATATTTGTAACGGTAAATAGAAGTTATAAATAGGATATATTTGTAACGGTAAGTAAACGTTATAAAAAAAGGAAATAGTTGTAACGGAAAACGTAGTTTAGTAAAAGGAGATAATCGATGTTAGTTTAATCGATTTGTGTTAAAGTAAAAGAAGATAATCGATGTTAGTTTAATCGATTAGTGTTAAAGTAAAAGGAGATAATCGATGTTAGCTAATCGATTAGTGTTAAAGTAAAAGGAGATAATCGATGTTAGCTAATCGATTAGTGTTAAAGTAAAAGGAGATAATCGATGTTAGTTTAATCGATTAGTGTTAAAGTAAAAGGAGATAATCGATGTTAGATAATCGATGTTAGTTTAATCGATTAGTGTTAAAGTAAAAGGAGATAATCGATGTTAGTTTAATCGATTAGTGTTAAAGTAAAAGGAGATAATCGATGTTAGATAATCGATGTTAGTTAATCGATTAGAGTTAAAGAAAATGAGTTAATCGAATATAGTTATTCGAATAGAAGCAAATGAGTTAATCGAATATAGTTATTCGAATAGAAGCAAATGAGTTAATCGAATATGGTTATTCGAATAGAAAGTTGAATGAGTTAATCGAATATAGTTTATTCGAAGAAAGTAAAAGGAGTTATCGAATATAGTTTATTCGAAAGGAGTTAAGTGAAATGAGTAAATCAATAGTGTTAGTCAAATAGAGTTAATCCAATAGTGTTAGTCCAATAGAGTTAATTGATAAGGGTTAATCGAATAGAGATTTATTAGAAGGAGGGTTAAGTAAGGAAGTTAGTAAAAGGAATAAAGTGAACTTTGCTGATTTCAAAGTTAGAAATGTTGTTTAGTTAAGGTCTGAGAGGTAGTTCTACCCCAACTTGATTGGCTTCGTTTTTAACTAAGGAATAGTTAAGGTTCGGTAGTAAAGGAAATGGTTTGGGTTGGCATCGCGATGGTTTGTGTAAACATCTGTCTAAGTCCAATGAAGGAGCTTTGGGAATGTTTTCCAAATAAGAAACCAGAAATGTTTTCTAATAAAGAAAACAAGAAATGGAAATGTTTTCCATTGTTAATAACGTATATTTTCCCAATTTAGAAAATAGAAATACTGAACGTAGGGAAACATGAGATAAGTAAATTAATAAACTAAAGAGATGAATGTTGAATGATGTTTGATCGATATAATTTCCATTTGGAAATAATATCATTGTTTGCACACCTATTTTTATTCGATAGTTAAATCACAGACTATCGAAGTTTTGACCATTTTAACGTTGTTAATATGGAGTGACCGGTTGGATTATTATCCAAAGAACCACTCTATATTGGCATAAGCGTTGCGAATCATATATGCCAAAGAAAATTGAAGACGGAGTTATGCAAGGGCTATCCTGTTTACATAATAGTGCCTTCGGTTCATCCTGTTCCTGGGTGACTTGTATGGACGGATGTCTGACAGAGTATTTCCAGATGATCACGTATATTGATTTCTCCAACCGTACCAAGAGTGGAAGCGGAGAAGGAAACTTCTTTTAGCTAACACATAATGTATTGTTGTAGACGTCAATCGGTGATTTGATGGATTTGACGATGTGGCATTCAAAGTGAATCTGGTTTGATGATAAAGCGTAGCTTCTAGCCTCATCATCCGGTAAATGACAGAAATCGGGCAGGCAACATGGCTAAGTCGGTCGCACCGAAGTAGGGTGTATAATCACCTGATCTAGAGTTTCATTTACTTCTAAAAATCTATTGTTAATGCTGTCCCATTCGGGAAACGGTTGCTGATCCCAACTGTTGGTGATATACATTCGATACACTCAAGCGAAATGAGTGGTCGGTCATGTGTGGCCGGGTTGCAAGATGTTCTTGTTGAACCCAGTGTATTCCTCTCTAGAGGTACACGAGCGAAAGGTGATTCCATACCTTGTCATAGTTGGAAATCCATTACCCAATACGTGCTTGCGGTTCTGATTGTATACTATATATGTAGAACGTGAGATGAAAGCGTTTCTGCTAGATGATTATATATATATACTGTGGTTGATAGACATTATTATAATATCAAAAGGTTTTTGATATAAAGTTACTTTGGATTCTCATAAGGGAAAAACCCGTTCCGTTATGCGGCGTGGTCTTATGAGATATCATTTACTTGTTCAACTGTTTTAAACTGTTTTACTCACACCAGTCCCATGACTGACCCGGAGTTTATTTTGTTGTTTTCCCTAAACTCTTGGGTGCCTAAATTTGTATGGGCAGTCAAGTAGTCGGGATTTTACAGATACAATGAAGAGCTGGAGCAGGAGGCTTCAGGATCATATAGCTATAGTTATTTCCGCTGTGTTGTAAGTACAGATGTATATTTCAAGTTATGTTATATATATTATATGTTATTCGTTCCGCTGTGAGATTCGTGTTACTCTGATGTTGTGTTCTTCTTCTTCTATACTAATTTTCTATCTTATCTTTCCTCACCCTCTAATTTCTTTCACTAATTACCAGGATTTTTCGGTGTTTTGGTTATCGACATCGTGTTTATGTCGATAACCAAAGTCGCTCAAAATCCGGGTCGTTACATCTGGAGTAGCTGTTCTAATAGCATTCCACCAATTCATCGCTCGCCCTTGCAGCTGGCGAGACGCTAGCCTTCTCTTCATCGCATCCTCAAGACCCAAGTCATCAAAGATACGGTCACAGCTATCCATCCAGTCCTGAACATCCGTGGCCGACTCCGTTCCGTGGAACGGCTTCCCACCAAGATTAGCGTAATCCTTGCACAACTTGGCGAAATCGACCCTAGGCGCCTGCACTACTGGGCCAACACCAACTCCAGGGTTGGGAACTGCCCCTTGCACTTCTCTAAGCATGTCTCTCATGAGGTTGGTAAACATCGCCCTCATGTCAGCGGCATTCCCATTATTGGCCCCTCTACCGGTACCTCTAACATGTCGGCTCATCGTCAATCTGAAAAAGGAAAAACGATCAATGACCCCATAATGGTACTAGTGCAGTGCAACTTCTTCTTATACTACTAATAGTATATATACATAGCTTTTGAAAACCAAGGTAATCACAAATACGCGCTCTCATATACGTACTAACTCTCCCTAGTGTCTTTCCCTAGGTTAACTACGCAACCTAGAGCTCTGATACCAAGTGTGACGGCCGGCCCCGCACCAACCGACATTTACTCAGAAGGTGCGCTGTACACATGTCCAGTTAGCACGAAACGGGTCGCCAGAAGGAAAAGGAAGAAGGAAATGAACATACAAAGAACCTGTAGAATGTCTCAAAGCGCATAGAATAAAATATAATAGTAACATACTTGACATAAAACAGGAGAGACAGTGCATAAGCTGAAAATCAGAACTAAACATCATAGCAGCGGAAATCCAAAATACAGCTTATTACAACTTTCAAACTGTCTCAAGCAAAAGCAAGATAAATGAGGTACACTACTAATGCCCAAGTAGCGACCACCAACGACACAGGGAGAATGTGTATATATATCATACGTGGAAGCCTCCTGCCCGCCTCCGAATCAGCTACTCGCACATCACCAGCTAACCTGTCTCTAGTCTGCTCGTGTGAGCACCCAGAGTAATAAGAGGAGACATAAAACTCTGGGTCAGACATAAAGCCTGGTATGAGCGATAAGCATCTAAAGTGAACAATAACAGGTAGACTAAAACATACCTGAACCTGGACCTGCAACCAAAGAGTTAGCACTACATACTGTACAACACTCTAAGGTATCATATCAAACAGTGTAAAGATACGGAGGTGGGGGAGGTGTGCATGTCATAGGGATGGCAAACAATCAAACATAGTATCCATCCTCACATCTCTCACTCAGTGCGTAAAGCATACGATATTCACCACTTCGATCACCCACATACCTTGCTACGATCACTTTGCCCCATGAAGTCATAAATGGCTTCATTGCACTGATAACGTAGCCACAAATTCCTCGCTATGTCCACTTGCCCCATGGAGTTATTCACCACATCTGCGCTGGCTCATAGCCTTGCCAATCCTTACTATGTCCACTTGCCCCATGGAGTTATTCACCCCATCTGCGCTGGCTCATAGTCTTACTACGCATCACCTTGCCCCTCAGGTCATAATGACCCTACTGCACTGATAACGTAGTCTTGCTACCATCACCTTGCCCCTCAGGTCGTAATGACCCTACTGCACTGATAAGTAGCCCATCATTCCTTTTAGTGGTGAATCAAAGTTATGAACATCGACAACTCCTTAGCACACGTCCCGTAGCAAAGTCCAACCATGAAGTGAACTCGTTGGTTCCCAACTGGTTCCGGGATCCTGAGATCTAACTTCCCCTATTGGACTACCTTTGCATCTCGGGTTATTGGTCAATACTGGGTCGGGTCGGGTTCTTCCTCAAGTTATCGGTTCGGGTCGGTGTTCTTCATCCGTTCGGGTCGGGTCCCTCTTCTGATGCGGTTCGAGTCGGCATTCCTCTGGGTTCGAGTCAGCTGCTTCTTCTTCTTCGGGTCGGGTCGGTGCTTCCTTTCGGGTCGGGTCGGTTCCTTCTTGGTTTGTGCTTTCGGTCCGTCTTCATGCTCCCCTTCATATGCTCCTATCCGATCCGCTTTCGTGCTCCTGCTCTGATTCGCCTTTGTGTTTCCGATCCGATCCGTCCTCTTCGATCCGATCCGTCTTCCTCTATCCGATCCGATCCCAGTTTAGCTAGCGTGGCCTTCCTTTTTGCCACTTTTCCCAAGTGTTGGGTTCCGATCCGATCGGATTCTTTGCTCAGTTCTACATATCCGATCCGAGCCCCCTTATCCGATCCGATCCGAACTCTGCACTGTTTTCTGAAACTGTTCCAGCAAGTGTTTACGCCATTCGACGACGTTTTCGACCATTCTAACTATTGAAATCAATCACAAAGCATTTCATACAGTCATAGCAACATGCATAATCAACCACAAACATCATTCACATCAATATCATAGGTTAAAATGGATCAAACATACCCAAAATCCCACATTTCCCCTTAAGCATGTTTAGGTGAAACTAATGATAGGATTAGCAAAACTTAACCAAATTAACCCAAATTCATATCAGAGGTCTAAAACATCATTTAAGAATTTATGAACATTTTCCCCGAATTTTATCATACTTAAATTCGCTAATTAGCACTAATCACCCATAATTAGCCATAGTTAGTGTAAAACTATGCAAATCACTCACCTTAGCCACAAATAAACTAAGATCTGAAATAGTTCTCTGATTTGATGTGAATTTCAATGCCAAACAGCAGCTCCTATGTTGTTTTGGTGAAGATCTTCCTTGATTAGGGGTTGCTAAGCTTAGTCCTTGACCAAAAGATGATTTGGAGGTGATTTAGAGGTTGGAGGCCATTTTTAGGGATCCTTGGTGATAAGTGGAGGCTAGAAAACTGAAATGGAATGATCCTCCATCTCTTTTCAGCCCTCCCATAACCCTAATCCCGAAATGGGTTATGGGCCTACTCACTAATCACCCGATTTGGCCCGGTTAAGCAGTTTTTCACCCTCCAAACCTTGTTTCAGCCATATCTCCCAAACGGTAAGTCCGTTTGGCTAATGCGACCACTCTACGGAAAGAGAAACCATCAAACGAATCAAATGGAAGTGGTTTCAGGTCAAAATTCCTTTTCTATCAAAAGTTATGGCCAAAACAGTACCAACTAGGGGCAAAATGGTCATTTAAAAATCGACAAAAATCATAAGCATGGGAAATGGCTCTAATAGATGTTTTCCAAAGTTACATGACCATACGACTTCACATGGGAAAGAAATAAATATTCTACGATCCTATGATGTGTAGAATACGGGTCATTACATAAACAAATTGATTGCTTGTTGTGATGTTTGATTATTAGTATAACTAATAAAAATATTGGAATGATCAAACCAATAAGAGAACGAAAGATAAAATTAATCCAAATCGAATCAAATATTGAACTGAATTGAAAATTGATTGGAATTGCATATATGTACATGTGTATATAATGGACAGGTCATAATATGGAAGCTAAGAAGAGGAATAAAATTGTATGCTCGACAAATAGGTACATATTGACTGTATTTATAGGGTTTTGATGATTTTATGAGCCGATTGGCTAGCTGCTTGGCTTTTTCTTTTTGATTGATGAGGGCTCTGTGAGGCAAGTTGTGGCTTTACCGATTAGCCCGTACAAAGGAGGTTATGGCGAAATTTTTCGAAAATTTAGGGTGTTAGCCAAATTTTCGAGAAATTAAAAAATTCTAAGAAACTGAAAGTTGAAGAAAAAGCCAGAATGAAAGTTGAGTTGGCTAGTTAAACAACTTTAAGCTCCGTTCCTTTAAAAGATTTTAAGTGGGGGAGATTGTAATAACCAGGAGTTTCAGAACCAATTTAAAATTTTTATTTTTGCTATTTTAATGGGTTTTGAATATTTAAAATGATTTATTTTAAATAATAACGACTAAAAATTTATTTAAATCGCAGTTAGAATGTATAAATTTATTTTAATTATAAAACGAGCCTGAAATGGCGCGGTAGTTTGAAAATTCGATTTCTAATTTCAAATGAATGTACAGAATTCAAAATAAATTGGATTTCAGTAAAAACAGAAACATCTGAATCTGTTTAACAATATCGTTCGAACGAACGTGAAAATTTCAGATTTCATAATATAAATTGAAAGTTATGGTCAGTTTAAAATTTAAAATAGTCGCTATGGAATTTATATATATTTTAATATAATATATAGCCTTTAAAAATAGCCATTTTGCAAACAACCTCCATTTTCGATGAAACCACTTTTATTGGATCCGGAATTCAGATTAAAGCTAAGTTTCAAATTTCATAATTTTTGGAATTAATATGTGAGCGTGGTAAATTTAAACGTGTTTTGTCAATTCAGTTTAAATTTAATCGACTGGAAAATGGCCATTTTCCAAACGGTCTCCAAATTTGATGAAATTTGTTTTGTTAGGACCGTATCGTCAAAACATAGCTAGATTTATTTTTCTGGAATTTTTGGAGTCAGTATGTGGCCCCGCTAAATTAAAATGTACATTCAAAATCAATATATATATTGATTTATATTTTAATTTTGACAAAAACTGATTAAAACAGTCGAATTAGCTTACGAAAAATATCCCATTGTGTCAGAAATGAGGGTAATTAGCTAGAGGCGACAGTCGTTATGTTTTATTTGGAGTTTGGACGAAAATTTCACATTAAAGAAATAAATTGAGTTAAATATTAATATATAAAATTACAAATACCCCACCCCTTTCTAAATCCTAGCCCCCAAAGAATCCGCCGCCACTCAGCAAAGAACGGACGATATTCTTCAATGCAATTCCCCCAATTTTCATCCAATCCGCTTCAAATTGGTTCATGATTCAAAAGGAAAAAATTATAGTACTCTTTCCCCTCTTCAATTACATACCAGATTGATAATTTATCGTGATGTAAATCACGAGTTATATTGCCTCAAAGGGCTTCGCTACCACCTCGATTTCTATGTGCGGGGGAGGGCCGAGCGCGACGCGCTTCTGGGTGGAGAAGGAGGGTGGTCGGAGCTATCGCATGGGGTTGGTTGATCAACGGCCAGTGGCCGGATTGAGGGTGCAGTGGCTTGAGTTTTGGGGGATCGATTTTCTGAAAGTAACGAGGGAGAAAAGGAAACAACGGCCATATTCTTTCCAAAGTAATTAGTGTAAATTAATTGTGTAATTAATTAATTATTAATGTAGTCAATCTTTAAAAATTAATATCTTCTTCATACGAGGTCCAAATGCAATGATTTCAGTTGCGTTGCAATCGTGGAAGAAAACACTACATTTCAGAACTGACTAGGACGAAAACGGAGGAAGTTAGAATTTTAGGCAAATTCAAATCCAAACTGTACTGAAATCAGAAATAAACACTAACGAAGTGCAAATGAATGTGAGAACTCCTTCTCACTAAATTATATTTTATCATGTTGTTGTATTCATGTGTAAAAATATATAGAATTGCTAGTGTAGATTTTTATCAGTTTTAATCAGTATAAATTGTATACGGTGCCTTTTAGCTAACCTCCCTCGTCTATAGACCATGGTCGACTTAATTGACTGTATTGTGTTTTGTTTGTGTGATTGTGATGAATAACATATTAAAATAATCTTAATATTATTGTGGTAATTCAAATTTAATTATAAATATCAATTTATAATTTAAACAGTAAAATTTGAAATAAATATCCATTTACAAGTCGGACAACTTGTTTATGTAACCGATTTAACTGATATTGATTGGGACGATAAATTTTACACATCGCCCAAGTGCACAAATAATAATCAGTTTTTGTTGTTTGAAAACTCCACATGGGTATTGGGATGATATTTGACATACACTAATCCCAATATTTAGTTGTATGTCAATCGATTGGTTGACAGACTGTGATGAGTGTTATTTTTTTTTTAATGCTCATGCAGTTATAAAGTGCACTCTGGATGATGTTTGAATGGTTAATGATTATTTATCATTATTGTTGAATACATGTGATGTATGAAATCCATACAAATAAAATTATATGGTAATTGATTGAGTCGCATTCCGATTCAAAAATAACAAATATTTTAAAATAATATTCAGAATATAAATGAATATTTTAAAATAATATTCAGTGAAGAATCAAAATATGATTTTGATGTCCTATTTTGGATGGACACAAAAATATTGAAATATTCATAACTATAATGAATGTGAAGTCGAGTTGAGTAGTTAAACACCATTTTAACCCGAATGGTTTTATCGATCGATTTAATTCATTTTATAATAAATATCGAAAGGGACATAGACTTCAAAATCTGATATTTTGAAAATATTATCATTTTAATATTATAATGATATAGAATATTCAAATTTGATTTAAAATTGAAAAAAAATGTAGTTGGAATCGTTTTAAGACGAATCTATAAACGGTTTATAAAATACGTTTTAAATGGAACTTGATGATATATATATTACATATATAATGGCCTGAATAGAATGCGCCACGCAGCGACCGTTCGCGAATTTCGACCATTAACTTCAAATGGATGTAACAGGAGATCTGGCTGTCGGATTCTCCTAAAACCGGAATCGTTGGGTTCGTATCGAAAATAGATTTCCAATGATTATAAGAGATTTGAAATTTAACGGTTGGATTTGGAAATATGTCCAAATCAATTTCAGGAAAGGTCGCTATGGATGTAGTTCGGTGGCCGTTATTGAAAACGGGCTGTACGGCGTTAATAAATCTATTAAAAATATGGAAAAATTATGTAAAATCATAATAAATGATTTGGAAAGATTTAGGATGAAAATTTCCATTTTCTAAAAGATAAAAATATATTTTTATTGAAATGAACTAGTTAATAACTAGAATAATAATCCAAACGATTTTTAAATAAATAAATTGAAATTGAAAATGGGTTTTAAAATAACCAGAATGTTCCAGTGTATGAATTGAAATGTCTTTGAATGGGAATAATCTTCGGAATATTTCGGTATTGGATTCTATGATTATACAGATATTGTCGAGGAATTTGGAAGAGATATATATATATATCGTTATTCCCAATACGATATTTGTTGGTTTCAGAATTCGATATTGAATATAAGCTGATATAATTTCTATTTAGAGCCTTGGATTTAATATCAAATTGGATTTTGGGTTGTCGTAAATGATGTCTTTATTAACACAATTCTTAAACCCCAATGAGAAAAGAATAAATCTTTTAAATAAGATTTAAAGAAGTTTACCAACTAATTTAATTGGAATTGAAATGAAAATTGATATTGGGTTTATCGTGAACAATGTTTTAAATAACATTTGTTCTTTAGCCCAATTAACAGTGAAGATATGATTTGGAATTTATAAATCCTTTTATTACGATTTAATGGAAATTTTCCAAAGATAAGATTTTCCAATTTAATATATTTAATTGGAATTGAACAGAATTCGATTTGGTAATAATCAAAATGAGATTCTGTGAAGGAAGACCAATACTATTTATGGAATTTAAAAGGCCTTGCCGTTATTCTGTTTATAGTATTAGTACTATAAGAAAATTTATATTGATCTTTTTTTCGTGAAGATTCCATAGTTAATGGAATATGATTTTGGGGTTTATTGTGAATTGTGTTTTAAGTGACATTAGTTCTTTAACCCAGTTAAAGAAAGGATTAGTTTTTCCTAAAAATTGAATAATCATAAAGTAATGATTTTTGAGACTAAAACTAAATTAGAGTTTTAATGAATCTTTGATTAGATTGGAATGAGAGTGGGATAATTAAATTTATTGAATTGATCGAGAATGGAGTACCACCAGTTTCACTCCATGCGGAAGTTAAATCTTCAATTAGATTTAAAACGTGAAATGGTAATTAATTTTGCTGATAACACAGGTGGTGTTAGATATGGAGTACTACCAGTTTTGCTCTATGGGATGAATAAGTTGGGATTGGAAAGATAAAATAAATGATTACTTTGGTAAGGCTCGATAATCCCAACTAGTTAATAAAATCTTTTGAAAACGATATCAAAAGGAAGATTAAAGAGAAAAATTAAAAGAATTTATCATTGATAAAATTAATGGGAACCTTTTCCTAAAGATGTGAATATTTGAATAAAGAATATTCTAAATTGGAATGAGGCATATGATGTGTTTTTATAGCACTTGATTATAAAATATGCGAGCTACTCGGAAAAACGGGTTTAACTCATTCTGAATAATTGATACGGCGACTAATTGTCAATGATATGAATATGGTGGTTGAAGACCGGAGATCTTCACATCGTTTGGACGATTACTAATGTCTTGATTGGGATGTACACCAAAGACAAGGTAATAAGTGGTGATCGTCTAGACGTACTTGGAGATCGACCGAATATGTGAGGGCCTCTCTCCTGTATTGGACATATAGGATGAGGAATAAGGTGCCTCCGGTTTCGTTCAGACCCAGAACGGACTTGCAAATCGTTAGTGAGTCGGATAGTGTATTCCTTTATACTATATTCGTTGATCTCTGCTAAATATATATCTGTTTGGTGGTGGGGAATTTATTCTCTTTTTTAACACCCTTCTCTGAGACGTACGAGCTTAGAGGTTATATATTGGTGGAAATCAGTGGTACGGTATGGATTGACAGTGTGGCATGTTGAGATGCAAATGATCAATACTTTTGTTGAAAAGCAGAGCCTTGTGGTTGATGATCAAAGCACAACATTAATTAGCATAGCTTGGTGTAGCGTTAATTTATGAGCTTCACTTCCCGGTATGAACCAGAAACGAGATAAGGGAGCGTAGGGAAATGAACATATGTTAGTTTCTAGCTACAAGTAACGTCATGGTGTGGAGCCCAGACTGTTTACTTATATGGATATTACATATTATTTGGTGGAAAGCGAGGTACCTCGGAATTCGGACCGATTGAATGGCTCGGATATGTTTTGAGTCCCTAGTGGCTCTAGAGTGGTCGACATTACTGACCCATTTTGGATGTTCTATAGAACCGACTAACATATAGTTTATGGTATAACTAATCATGATGACCAACTCCGTAGGATCCAAGGGTTGCCCATATGTGTGATCTTGAGGCACTGCTAGTGTGTCTCGAATCGGTAAGAAGACCATCCCTTGCCTTGGTTCATAGATGGAAATCCCATTTCCAATAGGCGATTTTACGGTTTTAGTTGTAAACCTATATGGCGACGTAATATAACGGTACCTACGCCGCCTATGATTGATACATTTATATTTGAAGTTGATTTCCTCACTTATAGTAATAATAAAAGATGAAATTTCGCGTATTAAGCATATTTGGCTATCATAAGGGAAAACTCTATCCTCGACTGCGTTCATTGTGTGATGGGAACTGAGTCTTATAATAGCTTCATTTTTTTCTTTTTAGCATTGTGTTGTTATTTTTATGCACTAGTATTCATGAGGGATAAACCTTTTCCATGTTGTATGGCGTGGTCCTGTGAATTACCTAACTTTAAAATCAAGTTAATAACTGTTTTAGTTCTCACACCAGTCCCATGACTGACCTGGAGTTTATTGTTTCTACCTAAACTCTAGGTGCCCATATTTTTCACATGGGAAGCTAATAGTTTTTGTTTTCGCAGATATCTCTTTTCCCAGGATCCTGGATTACAGCTGGAGCTATATTCGGAAAGCTTTGTATCATGTACTTCATTCAGTTGTGTTAGTCATTGTATTTATACATTTTAAATTTCCGCTGCTATGCATTTTAAATCTCTGTTATTTTTCTGCTGTATATTTATTTGTACTCTGATATATTCTTGTACTCTGATGTAATTATTGTAATAGCAATGAAAATGTTCTTCTGTCTGTGTTCGGATGCGTCGTGTTCTCAACTCAATCCGGGCTTTCCCGCAAGGGGAAGTTCAGGTCGTTTCACATAACCAACCTAACAGTTCAAATAAACTTTTTATTTTATAAAAATTGTTATGAAATATGAACTGCTTACTTAATATAAATTAGTCATGAAATATAAATAGTTTATTTAATACCACCATAACAATTGGAAATTGTTCATATTTCATAACCAATTTTAGATTCTTTTATACGGAGGGTTTGCATTGAATATAAAAAGAAAAATTGGCATCGTATTAAATAAACTATTATAAATATGAATAAATGAACAATTAAAAATGTAGTAATATAATAATAAATTTTATCGTACTGTAATTGAGCATTAAATAAAAAAATCATACATCAATTTCCATTTTTTGTTGTAGAAGCCATCAAGCAACCACTTCTACATCGTAAAAAGATGGCATCAAGAAATATCATAGGACGACAATGGATAAATCCATAAATGCAAGCTTTAAAGGATATATAAGCTCGCTAAATTGATTTGTATACTCATCAAGTTAATAGAAGAACAACTACCAGGGTTAGTTCTTTCAACAACCTTCAAATACCAAACCAAATCATTATATGATTGTTCTTTATTACCAAATATCTCTTTCAAAGCCATTTTTTATCCATATAAGCATAATAATAACTAAATCAATATCATAATCCCTTTTAAAGCTTGCTATGATTTCTTTAGTTTTTCTACATGGCTCATCTCGCACTTGATCTAAAATTAGTGTCTAACCAAGATCACTATTAATTAATGGACTACTTGTAGATTAAAAACAACCACCACATGTATGATTGGGCCCAAATTTTCCAACTAAAAAAATGATCCGATTGCTTCATTTTGCAAAATGAATAAATTCTAAAAGAATAATTATCAACATGACATCTAACTGTAATATGCACTTTGCAATTATTTACAAATTTAGGTTTAAACCCATTTTTCACACAATATCCAGCGACAGTTCTTCGAAAATCAAGTGCAGAGTCAAATTTTTGTCCAACTCCAACAAAAAAAATCCAAATTTGAACCCTTTTTCAATAATTAATTCAAATTTTCTTTTTTCGCTAAAAACTCATCACTATCAACTGTGCTTTCATCATTACCAATAGATCTCCTATCAGAGCAAGATATGCTATTATTTATAACAAAATTTATACGATCAATTTTCTTTAGTTTCACAAATACCAAACAATCTTCTTCTCTATAAAAAATTAAACACAAAATAGCTTGCAAATCACTATCCATTTTGACAAAATTTAGTCTTACAATTTTTAATATAGTAAAGATCAAAAGACAAAGGAGTAATATTTCTCCACACTTCACAAATCTTGTCTCTAATATATGAAATTAAAGAATCCAAACTACGTCATAAACTAAAAATCTGGTTGTTAAAATCAAAAACAACTATAATAGATTCTTCATTCCTGTAAAGAAGAAAAATTCTCATTCTACATAATAAAATAAAATAAACTAACTGTAAAATATTTCAGAAAAAATCATACCTTTGTTCACCTAAATTATCCATCATAAAAAGAAGATTAGCAAGACCCAATCAAAAGCATATGGCATTTTTCATATAATAATGACGGAAAACCCTAAAAGTAAAATACATTGATTATAAAACACAAAATATAAAACAACTGAAAATTTTAATAGTATAATCAAACACTAGAATTAGCTAAATCGAACTACCAGAGTCATTATAAAAACTGGAAAAAAACTGAACATAACAGTGTAATCTAAAATTATACTTCAATTTTCAATAATCATAGCTTCTCAATCTCGATTAATATCTAGAACTAGATAACACTAAACAAAAATGAAATTACCTAAATTTCTGAATTTTAGATTAGATTCCCTCTAAGAATAAACTTCGCCTTCACTGATTAATAACGATTCGAAAGCAAAACAAGGTAAATCAATAACCTTTCAGTTTTCAATTAATAGAAACTGACGATGATTACAATTAAAAAATTGATTTTTTATTTTTATTGTTTTAATGACGAGAAAGAAAAATAGTAGAAGAAAAGAAGAGGGCAAAGATGTCCTAAACTACTGTGATTTTGTCCTGGAAACATAATGTATTTGAATTTGTGGGCCTTAAACTAACAAATTTAAAAAAGAAGCCCTGCAAATATGTAAAAAAATAACGTGGCCTGCAAACTAATGAAGTGAAGTATGGGAGCCCTTAGACCTAATTTCAGCTTTTTTAAAATCCTCAATTCATTTATTTTCACAATGAGGGTGCTTTACAAAAATTCCATTTAATAATCATAAATAAATTATAAATTTCTAAATTAATTTATTGGAAAAGTCACTTACCAATTATCCTACTCCCGGTATTATTACTTCCTCATATACTCCTAATTATATGAAAATTTTGTTGTTTTAAATTCTACCCAAATTATAGCAATTAAATTCTCTATCCATTCTCTTTTAAATTAGTATATTTTTTTCGTTTATCCTACCAAACTTTCATATGTCTTCTTTTCTTCCTCCTTTTTATTTCTAACTAAAAGTCAAATTTATTTTCACAATTGGATTAGATTTTCAAGGAAAGAATCTTTTCAAATTCATTTGAATTTTAAAGCTTATTACCTCAAAGCCATGGCAATTGTAAATTTTACCATTATAATTGTCCATTGTTTATCGCTTTCTAAAAAATTACATTTCTTTTCCATTAAAGCTCGTAAATGCAAAGTTTACTAAAGAATTTATTTCCTATTTTCTTGAAAGTTAGTCTAATTGAAGAAATAATAAACCTTTCAAAATTTCTCTTAAACATGTATATTTCCAAAAAATCGTATTTTCAATATCTTTTCGAATGGAATTATTATGTAACTCGATCCAATAAATGAAATGTTAAACAATCACCTCAAAATTTCCTTTTTCAAAATAATTTAGTAGTATGTCAAAAATGATCTTTTTTGGTTTCCTAACATTTCAATCCTTTCGTCTAAACTTTTTGACCCACTGTTCTCTTGAAGTCTATCTCTTCTATTAAACCCTTTCTTCCGTGTTATTACTAATATCATTTCTTGACACTCCTAATTCTTACTTCTATAAATGTCTTGTATGCCCATTTTATCCATTAAATAACACTCATTCTTACGAACATTTAATCCGGTATTCCTACCTTCACATAAATGGCCTTAATTACTTCCTTGGTATTTTTGTTTTCAATATCCTTTTACTTATTGACCATTTAGTGCTTTTTCAAATTCCAAAATTCCATATTTACCAACTTGGAAGTTTAAAGATATTCATTTGTTTTTCCTAAAACCTTATCTTGTCCTTATGTTATGGAAATTAATTTGTCCTTATTAACGCTTATCCTAACAGACGCCTATTTAAAATTCTTTCTATGAATTTTTCCTTATCTTTCCCATAAATTATAAATAAGCCACAAAATTTATCTCTATTTCTTAGCTATTAAATAGGTGTATCATAAAATAAACACCTTTTAGGGATTGCAGAATGGATCGTTAAGGCAAAACAAACACCAGACAGGGGATGAGTAGTGTTTTTGAGAATTTAAACAAAATCTAAAACTTATATGAACTACTATACGAATAAAACACCACAGAAACAATCACAGACATAGAATCAAACACAAACACAAATAAAAAAAATAAAGTGCAGAAAAGGAAATAATGCATCGTATATCCTTCTTGATTTCACAGCTACAAGGGGTACCACCGATTCCACACACACTTGATCAAGTATATCCTTCTTGATTTCACGGCTACAAGGGATACCACCAATTACCCGTCCTTGATTTCATGGCTATAAGGGATACCACCGATTACTTACTCAAGTCAAACAATTACAAACAGCCCTATAACTCTTCAATAGCACTTGATTCAAAGAGTAATGAGTAGAGAGTAAGAAGAGAAGAAGTTAAATGAAAATAGAATTGAATTCGGTAGAGTATAATTGTAGAAATCATAAAAATGAGAAGATATAATGGTGTAAAGAAAGGGAATGAAGATGGAGAAAAAGAATGATAATAAAATTCGAAATCAACCCCTATTTATAACATTTGAAAGGTTGCAACGTTTCTGAACCGCCACAATTAGTAGAAAGACACTTCCTTTCAATTTTAAAAAAAGATAGTTATATGTTGACATGGGCATAAATGTATGTCGACATATACATGTGTAAAAATAAATGTTGAGCATTTTTCAAGTGTTTTGATATATATATATATATATATAATTCTGGAAATTCAAACATAGTGTTATAAATGAATATTATAAAGTAGGAAATCATATGAAAACATAAATATAAAATGTATTAACATATTATAAAATTATAGAGTTAAAACTATAAAAATATAAAGTATATAAAAGTATAGACATATAAAACTTGAGTTTGAAATCAAAAGTAAAGTAAAGAAAATAAAATAGAGAAGATAGAGATTAAAGATAGAATTTGAAATCAGAAATTGAAAAACAGAATTTGGATTTAAGTTTGAATTTGAACTTGGAGTGCTATTCAGAGTCTTACATAATCTAGACTCTATTACTATATTTGTCTTGAACTCTTGAATTTTTGAAATCTTGAATACTTATGAGTCTTGAATCATCTCTAAATTTTGAATCTTTAATGTCTTTAAATTGTACAGTCTTCAGTGATAATTCCTATATATGAATCTTGTATATGTGTATATATAAATTCTAGACAAAGGTGTTAGTATATATTTTATAATCAATTAATATTGAAATAAGGTTGTTGTCATCAAAACTCCATTCTCCAACAACCTCACCTTTTTTGATGATGACAACCTTAGTTTATAAAATATCATACCTGTATATACTTGTGGATGATGATCCTTTAAATACTCCCCCTGTCTATAAACTATGTCTATATTTTATAATTTCTCTCCCTTTGCGTTATCAAAAAGAAATTCTAAAACTACTCCCCCTAAATCGTATAACTATCCAAATAAAACCTATAAGTAACCAAGTAATTCCTAAATCAAAGTAGAATACCCTCCCTAAGTAAAATATTTTAATTTATAATTCCTATATGCTTCCCCTTAATCCTTACCTATATAACAAGGTAATAGAACACTTATGTTATAAAAAATAAGAAATAATTGTTTTACAAACATTATTATATGTACATATTATACATCGAAAAGGAACGGAATTATATGACAAGAATCGAATCAAAGCCTATATTCTACTTGTCCTTAACTATAGGAGACTTGTTGAAACACCCCACCTCCGTTAAGGTCACTCACAAAGGGAATGCCTTAACTTCGGTGAAGCGCTTTAGGTAAAAGATGTAAATAAATTACAAGACAGACAAATAAAACAACGGAAAATAAAGTCATTTTATTAACAATGTGATTCAGTTAAGCTTTTACAACAATTTTCTCAAATCATACTTAAAAGTAATATATAGAACTACTGTCTTGATCTCTTAACTTCCAAGTGTAAAAGAAGCACAAAGATAACAATGATATTCCCCAAATAAATCATGAACCAGCCATAGCAGTAGAAGAGAGAGAGTCCAAAGCAATACACCAACTAATCTTCAAGCTTGGAAAGGGAAGAGGTTCAAGCTAGGCTGAGCTATTCCCTCCTTGACTACCTGGGGGGAACGGAAGAAAAGAGGCGAAAAACAAACTAGGTTAGACATAAGTCTAGTAAGTCCAGTGATATTTCAGCATGCAAACAAGATAAAGGATCATAATATGAATAAACTGAAAATAGGACAATACCATAAAAACAAGATAACTAAAGACAAGATAGGTGCAATGTGAATTGAATGTGCTTCTACTTTTTCTCTACTTCGCTGCTACTCTGTTAATCTGATTTCTATATTTATCTCTGCACCACCTGACTAGTGTCCCAACAAGTAATCTGTATAAAATGATAATCGTGATCCCAACCCCCGTAATTGTGGTAGCCTTCAGATGTACATCTATCGTGAGGATTCCACCTCAATCAGCCTAATTGCCATGAACATGTTAGATGTACCCATACTACCCTATCGATCGGCTCCCTACTTGTATTCATGTTCCATGTGTCTGTGTCAATCGACCCTCTCTTACATGTAGATACCCTGTGTTGGTCCCACCATAAGGTGTATCAATCCTTATGATAGCGACCCGACACGATTCCAGATGCACAGTGAATAACTATTGGTACCCAATGCCTGCTTTTTTCCACTCTGGAGTATGTGCACGCCCGTAAACCGTCGAAACCTACACTGACGTACCCCCTGCCGCTGCTTTGACCGCTTATAATCAGCCCAGTAATCGTGCCCTACCCTGCCAAGCTCAGGGTACTGTGATACATCTATGTGGGTTACTGCTGAAATGGGTCCCCGTTACTAGGGTTTCCTTATGGGTTAAGTTTGTGGGCCTATATATACTAACATTACCCACCTACACGAAATGTACTTAACCGTCCCACCGGTTCTAGCATGTTTACTTAACGGTTAAGTTTGTGGGCCTATATTTACTAATATTACCCACGTACACGAGATGTACTTAACCCTCCCATCGATTCAAGTATGTTTATTTAACGGTTAAGTTTTGTGGGCCTATATGTACTAATATTACCCACCAACCCGATATGTACTTAACCCTCCCGCACATTATGTCATATTGGTCAAGTGTTGTAAATCCATGTTAACTTAACCCACCCATTCATTGTGTCATGTTGGTTAAGTGTTCCTTATGAACTTGACCCTCCTTACTTATCATGTTGGATCGGTTAAGTGTTTCCTATTAACTTAACCCCATTCGTTCATCAAGTTATATTGGTCAAGTGTTTCTTGTTAACTTAACCCCACGTATTCATCTTGTTGTATTGGTTAAGTGTCATCAATCAATTTAAGTTAACTTAACCCACCTACGTGTCATATTACTTTGGTTAAGTGTTGCCTTCTTGTGTTAGCTTGACCCTACCACAAATCAAGTTATATTGGTTAAGTGTTGCCCTCTTGTTTTTACTTAACCTTACCACAAATCATGTTATATTGGTTAAGTGTTGTCCTCTTGTTTTTACTTAACCTTACCACAAATCAAGTTATATTGGTTAAGTGTTTCTTATTACTTAGCCCTACCCATTCATCATGTTATACTGGTTAAGTGTTTCCTATTAACTTAACCCTAGTCATTCATCTTGTTATAACGGCTAAGTGTTCTAAGTTTACTTAACCCCACCTTCTAGTCTAGTTAACATGTTAAATTGGTTAAGTGTTCTAAATTTACTTAACCTCACCACTTGTCTAATTAACATGTTATAACGGTTAAGCGTTCTAAATTTACTTAAACTCGCCACTTGTCTAATTAACATGTTATAATGGTTAAGTGTTCTAAATTTTCTTAACCTCACCACTTGTCTAATTAACATGTTATAACAGTTAAGTGTTCTGAATTTACTTAACCTCACCACTTGTCTAGTTAACATGTTATAACGGTTAAGTTTTCTAAATTTATTTAACCTCACCCATCAGTTTAGTTAACAAGTTGAATTGGTTAAGTGTTTCCTTAATTGACTTAACCCTACCAATCTTGACTTAGCTTTATTAAAGCACCAACCACTCACATTAGACAGGTATTGTTGTGGTCACTGGATGTGCCGGTCGATTCCGGGCAGTTTTACACCACAACTCAGTCTAACATCGGGTCCTTTTTGAGCTCAATGCACTAACCACCCACGTTATACAGGTATTGTTGTGATCACTGGATGTGCCGGTCGGTTCCGGACAGTTTTACACCACAACTCAGTCTAATCTCGGGTTAGGCATATTCGTCTTTTGCTAAATTTACATGTTTGTCATTTATGTCAAGTATACATGTAAATTTTCTTCAAATGTTTTCATGTCACATTACTTGAATTATGTTCATAACTTAAGTTATGTTCATAATCAATGGTATATACATTATACCATTTCATGGCCTTAATCATTTACATGGTGAAGGGCCCACCTACATCATTAACATGTTAAAATTTAATGTCCATCCCAACATTACCCCCGTTTATACGTTCGCATCAATCATATAAAGTAATTAGGCCCGCAAATTAGCCTAATTTATAAACAAGAGGTAAAAAAAGGTAACGTGCCTAATATAAATCCAACCAAACATATGTCATGTAATGTTGACGTAGAACATCATCCATTTCAACTAACATGTCTCATGAACTTGCATATGAATTGGACTAAATAATCACAAGCCTAAACATGTTAATATGTAGATCTAGGCATATGTAAACATAACATGGTTTATAAACTAGCATATGTCATAATCATGACATGTACATTACCAAAGCATTTATAAGTTTAACTTTAACATGTAGATGTGAACTAGATCTAACAATAATGATCATATGAACTTGCATGAATCCACTTTATAAACATGCATATATGTATAGATCTAGTTTTGGATCTAACACAAAACATGTAACTTGCATATGAACATATATATATATATATATATATATATATGTGTGTGTATGTATGTATGTATATATATATAGAGGGAGAGAGAGAGAGAGAGAGATCTTGACTTGGATCTAACATAAAACATGTAACTTGCATTAAATCATATGAACATATGTATAGATCTTGACTTGGATCTAATTAGCATGGATCTAAACACATAAAGTTGTAGATCTAAACATGTAGGCATATGGATCTAACATAAAACATGTAACTTGCATTAAATCATATGAACATATGTATAGATCTTGACTTGGATCTAAATAGCATGGATCTAAACACATAAAGTTGTAGATCTAAACATGTAGGCATATGGATCTAACATTATTTAGCCTAAAAACTTGCATGTAACATATCATGAAAAGATTATCAAACTTATATGCGGTATGATAGTTTCATTCCCCAAATCATAATAGGTTCATCATCAATTCCTATATGATAAGTCCAATAAACCACAATCATTCCAAGACATACATGACGGAATTATCACTGGAAATGGACATGAATCAGCATCATCATTATCATACAGCTTGGTACAATTCTATTTTTCATTTTATTACAAAACACGTCTTAAATTTGTTCACATCTAAAAGATAACTAAACTTACTAACAAAAGATGATCTTGATTTCTGGAATTTGTATTCTGAAGTTGAAATGCTCGCCTTTGATGTAGACTAATCGTTGTTTTAATTTAGATTTGATTTGATTCGTCACTTTTAATTAGCTTCTATCTTGCCTTTGAGTTGAAAGAGATGACGGCTAAGTTTAGATGAGAGTGAATAATAGAATTAGGTTTTAGGTTTAAGGTCCTTATATAGTTGTAGAGAGTGTTTTAGGACCATTAGATTAACCCTGAACCATTAGAACCAATCAGATGCCACATCTGCCTTAGAGCGAATCAGCCCACGGGTTGACAGCCAAACACCCTGAATCAACCCCTAGTCGACCCAGCAAGGCTCGGCTCGACCTCAAAAATTGGGCGATTCGGTTATTCCCCCTCTCGATTCGCTATTTTGAACTTTTTTGCATATTTATTTATTTATTTTTTATATATATCTATATATATATATATCTCATATGCATACAAACTTCAAGGCTTAATAACTTCTTCATAAGGTATCCGTTTTATGCAAACCAAATGTCTATCTTGACCAAAATTTTGAGATGAACATAATAGCGCAACCCATTTCACTTAATTCTTCTTCTAAAAATTAAGTGTTTTTGAATTTGTTAATTTTAATATTCTCAGAAAATTCGGGGTGTTAAATTCTCCCCTCCTTAAAGGATTTCGTCCCCGAAATCTTCAAGTTAAGAAGAATGTATCCTAACATCCAATCATCCATCTACTCATCCATCATCCACAAGCATCCAATGTCCTTAAAATACTTCTAATGCCATATGAACATATGCAGAGTGTGTGTATATGTCTCTTATCTAGTGCAAAATCAGGCGGTCTACTGTTCCAGTTGACCTCCTTAATGCGAATCATGAGAGTGTCATGCGTCCAATATGTATGCAAATATCCCTAATCATGTAAATACTATATGTGTGCATATTCACTCATCCGTATGAAACATCCATATGATAACACAACAAGTTTCAATCCATATACAAATACATTCATATGCATATGCAATATGAAAGTGACTGAGCCGGTCTAGTGCCTAATGTGTGTATATGCATCCACGAGCAACCGCTAGAAAACACTTGCAACCACTTGCAACCATCAATCATAACATGTCTCAAACACATGTTTTCATCCATTGGCTTCTACCTAAGGATCGAGGATAGGACCGAGAGGATATACTTAAAAGATAAAGACTAGCATGCAAATAAATATTACAGAAAAAGGAGGAATCAAGGATATACCCTCAAAAAGGGTATGATGCGCGTATCTAGTCTTCAGTCTTCTAAGTCGCATCTTCTTTGAGCTTCACTCCACAATACCTTAACTAATTTAACTTCACGATTGTGAAGCTTCTTGACCTCAATTTCCAAAACCCACTATTAAAGATAGGACCTCGATCATTTACTATGCTAGAGGGTATCCAATGTTGTCGAACTATCTTTCCAAGATAAACAGAAGTTAACCATGATACCAAGTGTATATACTAAGATGATTAGAGGTCTCTCCTCTACTTAGCTTATCCATCATGTCACAAATATGAGGGTCTAAAGCTAAAGGTTGTTATATACTTTTTACCTCTCTTAATGTCAGTCTTACTTTAAGGCGCCTGCCACAACCATTTATTTCTCACGCAAACCATTCTAGTCGAACTCGACATCCCTCAAGTACAAGCCCCAATGACCTAAACCAATATCAGACAAGCACCCAAGGAATACCTCCTCCGAATTTGGACGATTTATGTGAGATGATACTAGCAAAACAACCAAACAATTGAGCACTTAACTGACTCTGACTATCTTTGCCAATCTTGCTCCAAAACTATCATTGATCGCATAACTGGCTTTGCATTGTCAACTAGATATATGTGGAAATCTATCTCGAGTTTTAGGGGGAAAACCTCTAACCTAATCAAAACTTCTACGTACTCATGGACTACTCCAACGGATCGAAAATCGTTGTCAATACACAAAGTGATTCTAGGTAGCTAAGACAAACTGATCCCTTAGGATCGCACGAAATCTCGAGGGTATTCCCGAGGTAAGTCGAAAGTCTAACTAACCTCCTTTCACAATTACTAGCTAACCAATCAATGCCTAGAATCAACCCATAGCCCATGAAACTCAGAAACATAAGCATCTCAAATCCTTACAAACCAAAGATAAATGAGCCGAACCACAAATTGGATTTGAGAAAATAATGGGATCCTCTATTATACAAGTACTAAGGTGCAGAGAACCTATGGAAGCAGATATATACGAATGTGAAGCGCTAAAATCAGAAGAGTATTAACAGGATGATAAAAAAACTAAACTTTTTCAACTGAAGTTTCTTTATCTCTCTCTCAGGGATGCTGGCGGTGAGAGCATGTATTTTCCCTCCTGAAAATCCTATCATTTGTTCTTGCCCTTGTCCTTAATTATACGACCCGTTATACCATAATAAAGATACTTCCTCTTGTCTTAGGTTTTACTATTCTTTCCTCCCCTCCTTTGTGAACCAAGTCTATATCCATGAGTTCCTCGTCCTTGGGTTGTGCTCCTTAGCCAAACTCCCTCATGCTCATCTTTGCCATCCTTGTGTAACTTGTTGACAGGTCTCTTGAAAGCTGCCTCCATCGCACGGAAAATCCTATAAAGCTTGAAAGAAAATTAGCCATAGGTGAAACAACTGCGACTATAGATGGAAGTTGGGCACTTATTTGCCCTTTGACAAGCGTCGTAGTCTCGTCGACCCTACGGAACCATGCTGCGATGAGGTTACCTCCCAGAAAGCCAGGAGCCCCGGAGACTCAGGAAAGAAGGAAACAAGGATTCAAACAGAGGATCAAAAAGATAGTGCATATGGCTTTGGGGAATATGCCTTTGAAACAAAACTTTTCTTTTGAAAATGCTTCTTTTAAAATTGTTTTGAAAATAATTTTTCAAATCTTTTATCTGATCTGGTAACCTTCAGCTCTGATACCAAGTGAAACAACCCTCCTCCGTTAAGGTCACTCACAAAGGGAATGCCTTAACTTCGGTGAAGCGCTTTAGGTAAAAGATGCAGATAAATTACAAGACAGACAAATAAAACAACAGAAAATAAAGTCATTTTATTAACAATTTGATTCAGTCAAGCTTTTACAACAATTTTCTCAAATCATACTTAAAAGTAATACATAGAACTTCTGTCTTGATTTCTTAACTTCCAAGTGTAAAAGAAGCACAAAGATAACAATGATATTCCCCAAATAAAGCATGAACCAGCCATAGCAGTGGAAGAGAGAGAGAGTCCAAAGTAATACACCAACTAATCTTCAAGCTTGGAAAGAGAAGAGATCCAAGCTAGGCTGAGCTATTCCTTCCCTGACAACCTGGGGGGAACAGAAGAAAAGAGGTGAAAAACAAACTAGGTCAGACATAGGTCTGGTAAGTCTAGTGATCTTTCAGCATGCAAACAAGATAAAGGACCATGATATGAATAAACTGAAAATAGGACAATACCATAAAAACAAGATAACTAGAGACAAGATAACTAGAGACATGATAGGTGCAAGGTGAAATGAATGCGCTTCTACTTTTTCTCTACTTTGCTACTACTTTGTTAATCTGATTTCTATATTTATCTCTGCACCACCTAACTAGTGTCCCAGATAGTAATATGTATAAAATGATAATTGTGATCCTAACCCCCGTTCTATCATGAGGATTCCACCTCAATCAGCCTGACTGCCATGAACATGTTAGATGTACCCTTACTACCCTATCGATCGGCTCCCTACTTGTATTCATGTTCCATGTGTCTGTGTCAATCGGCCCTCTCTTGCGTGTCGATACCCTGTGCCGATCCCACCATAAGGTGTATCAATCCTTATGATAGCAACCTGACACGATTCAAGATGCACAGTGTATAACTACTGGTACCCAGTGCTTGCTTTTTCCCACTCCGGAGTACGTGCACGCCCGTAAACCGCCGGAACCTACACTGACGTACTCCCTGTCGTTACTTTGATTGCTTATAATCAGCCCAGTAATCGTGCCCCACCCTGCCTAGTTCAGGGTACCGTGATACATCTATGTGGGTTACTGCTGAAATGGGTCCCCATTACTAGGGTTTCCTTATTGGTTAAGTTTGTGGGCCTATATATACAAATATTACCCAGCTACACGAAATATATTTAACCCTCCCACCGGTTCTAGAATGTTTACTTCACGGTTAAGTTTGTGGGCCTATATGTACTAATATTACCCACATACACGAGATGTACTTAACCCTTCCATCGATTCAAGTATGTTTATTTAACGGTTAAGTTTTGTGGGCCTATATGTACTAATATTACCCACCAACCCGATATGTACTTAACCCTCCCGCACATTATGTCATGTTGGTTAAGTGTTGTCCATCCATGTTAACTTAACCCACCCATTCATCGTGTCATGTTGGTTAAGTGTTCCTTATGAACTTGACCCTCCTTACTTATCATGTTGGATCGGTTAAGTGTTTCCTATTAACTTAACCCCGTTCGTTCATCAAGTTATATTGGTCAATTGTTTCTTGTTAACTTAACCCCATGTATTCATCTTGTTGTATTGGTTAAGTGTCATCAATCAATTTAAGTTAACTTAACACACCTACGTGTCATATTACTTTGGTTAAGTGTTGCCTTCTTGTGTTAACTTAACCCTACCACAAATCAAGTTATATTGGTTAAGTGTTGCCTTCTTGTTTTTACTTAACCTTACCACACATCAAGTTATATTGGTTAAGTGTTGTCCTCTTGTTTTTACTTAACCTTACCAAAAATCAAGTTATATTGGTTAAGTGTTTCTTATTACTTAGCCCTACCCATTCATCATGTTATACTGGTTAAGTGTTTCCTATTAACTTAACCCTAGTCATTCATCTTGTTATAATGGCTAAGTGTTCTAAGTTTACTTAGCCCCGCCTTCTAGTCTAGTTAACATGTTAAATTGGTTAAGTGTTCTAAATTTACTTAACCTCGCCACTTGTCTAATTAACATGTTATAATGGTTAAGTGTTCTAAATTTATTTAACCTCACCACTTGTCTAATTAACATGTTATAACGGTTAAGTGTTCTAAATTTACTTAACCTCGCCACTTGTCTAATTAACATGTTATAACAGTTAAGTGTTCTAAATTTACTTAACCTCACCACTTGTCTAATTAACATGTTATAACGGTTAAGTGTTCTAAATTTACTTAACCTCACCCATCAGTTTAGTTAACATGTTGAATTGGTTAAGTGTTTCCTTAATTGACTTAACCCTACCAATCTTGACTTAGCTTTATTAAAGCACCAAACACTCATATTAGACAGGTATTGTTGTGGTCACTAGATGTGTCGGTCGGTTCCGGGCAGTTTTACACCACAACTCAGTCTAACCTTGGGTCCTTTTTGGGCTCAATGCACTAACTACCCACATTAGACAGGTATTGTTGTGGTCACTGGATGTGTCGGTCGGTTCCGGGCAGTTTTACACCACAACTCAGTCTAACCTCGGGTTAGGCATATTCGTCTTTTGCTAAATTTACATGTTAGTCATTTATGTCAAGTATACATGTAAATTTTCTTCAAATGTTTTCATGTCACATTATTTTAATTATGTTCATAACTTAAGTTATGTTCATAACCAATGGTATATAAATTATACCTTTTCATGGTCTTAACCATTTACATGGTTATAGGCCCACCTACATCATTAACATGTTATAATTTAATGTCCATCCCAACATTACCACCGTTTATACGTTCGCATCAATCACATAAAGTAATTAGACCCGCAAATTAGCCTAATTTATAAACAAGAGGTAAAAGAAGGTAACGTGCCTAATATAAATCCAACCAAACATATGTCATGTAATGTTGACATAGAACATCATTCATTTCAACTAACATGTCTCATGAACTTCCATATGAATTGGACTAAATATCACAAACCTAAACATGTTAATATGTAGATCTAGGCATATGTAAACATAGCTTGGTTTATAAACTAGCATATGTCATAATCATGACATGTACATTACCAAAGCATGTATAAGTTTAACTTTAACAAGTAGATGTGAACTAGATCTAACAAGAATGATCATATGAACTTGCATGAATCCACTTTATAAACATGCATATACATATGTGTGTGTGTGTGTGTGTGTGTGTGTAGATCTAGTTTTGGATCTAACACAAAACATGTAACTTGCATATGAACATATATATATATATATATATATATATATATATATATATATCTTGACTTGGATCTAACATAAAACATGTAACTTGCATTAAATCATTTGAACATATGTATAGATCTTGACTTGGATCTAATTAGCATGGATCTAAACACATAAAGTTGTAGATCTAAACATGTAGGCATATGGATCTAACATAAAACATGTAACTTGCATTAAATCATATGAACATATGTATAGATCTTGACTTGGATCTAATTAGCATGGATCTAAACACATAAAGTTGTAGATCTAAACATGTAGGCATATGGATCTAACATTATTTAGCCTAAAAACTTGCATGTAACATAACATGAAAAGATTATCAAACTTATATGCGGTATGATAGTTTCATTCCCCAAATCATAATAGGTTCATCATCAATTCCTATACGATAAGTCCAATAAACCGCAATCATTCCAAGACATACATGACAAAATTATCACAGGAAATGGACATGAATCAGCATCATCATTATCATATAGCTTGGTGCAATTCTATTTTTCATTTTATTACAAATCACATCTTAAATTTGTTCACATCTAAAAGATAACTAAACTTACTAACAAAAGACGATCTTGATTTCTAGAATCTGTATTCTGAAGTTGAAATGCTCGCCTTTGATGTAGACTAATCGTTGTTTTAATTTAGATTTGTTTTGATTCATCACTTTTAATTAGCTTTTATCTTGCCTTTGAGTTGAAAGAGATGACGGCTAGGTTTAGATGAGAGTGAATAATAGAATTAGGCTTTAGGTTTAGGGTCCTTATATAGTTTTAGAGAGTGTTTTAGGACCATTAGATTAACCCTGAACCATCAGAACCAATCAGATGCCACATCTGCCTTAGAGCGAATCGGCCCACGGGTTGACAGCCAAACACCCTGAATTAACCCCTAGTCGACCCAACGAGGCTCGGGTCGACCTCAAAAATGGGCCGGTTCGGTTATTCCCCCTCTTGATTCGCCGTTTTGAACTTTTTTAAGTATTTATTTATTTAATTTTTATATATATCTATCTATATATATATATTCCTCATATGCATACAAACTTCAAGGCTTAATAACTTCTTCATAAGGTATCCGTTTTATGCAAACCAAATGTCTATCTTGACCAAAATTTTGAGACGAATGTAATAGCGCAACCCATTTGACTTAATTCTTCTTCTAAAAGTTAAGTGTTCTTGAATTTGTTAATTTTAATATTCTCAGAAAATTCGGGATGTTATACTTGTGGGTAGGGCAATTTGGATAATAAAGACAAAATTCTCCATTCCTTTCAGTCATATTTCTGTTATTATCGTATAGGAGTTAACCCACACAAACAACTTGATCCTCTTCATTTGAAACTTCTTGTTGCTCTTCCTCGGGTTCCTCTTCCTCCATTATCTCCTCTTGCTCTTCTTATGGTTGCTCCTCTTCTTCTATAGGTTCACTATCATCTTTGATGATAATCAGATTAGCCTGATTTTCCATTATGAACTTAAAGAGGCTTCTTATCACTTTTCCTTGCCTATTTTGTTCTTGGCTCATCCTTATTTGAAGTACTTTTATTTTAGCCATCATTTGCAGAGCATACTCCATCCTTTCTTCAATTTTGATGACACGAGAGAGCGTAGATCGTTGAAAAGGACCTTCGGATGGTCCAGCGGACGAATCAGGATTGAATTGGGTGTTTAAATTGGTGGAGGCCATTGTTTATTTTAGTTTAGAATTTTTACAGAAGAGAGAAATGAAAAAGAAAAGTCGAAATAGAAAGTTTAAATACACTAGTAAAAAATATGCTTGTTGCTTCGCCTCATTTGCTCCAGTTGTCTCTACAAGTGATGCAAATAGTGTTATTTACATCGGTTTTTGTGCAATCAATGCAAATACACAGAAATAAATAATAGAGTTTGCATCGATTTTCCTTAAAATCGATGCAAATAACGTTATTTAACGTTATTTGCATTGGTACCTCAGAAAGTGATGCAAATACACCGAAGCAAATAATAATATATGCATCAGCTCCTAAGGAATCGATGCAAATGCAGCGAAGAAAATAGTAATATTTGCACTGATTGTCCTTACAACTGATGAGAGTAGTGTCAGTTGCATCGGTTTGCATCGACTCATGAGAAACCGATGTAAATGCATTGTAATGAACAGTGTTGTTTACATCGGTTCTTTAAAAATCGAAGCAATTGCTGATTATTTTAATTGAAACAAATATGCATATCAATAATGATAAATACTCGTTCATATATGTCATTATTTATAATATATTATAATTTACGATCATCAATAAAAAAAAATTATATATAATGAATACATTTCTATTTTTTAATTTATTATAGTTAGTTATTATAATTAGCAATTATTGTTAATATTTATTAATTAAGTAAATATATGAAACTGATTAATAATCAATACTTAATATATAGTATTTAACAAATAGTATTAAATTACTAAGTAATATCCAATAATTAATAAGTCTTTTTCAATAGTTAATTATTATTATTTATGATAAAAATTGATTATTAATGATCAATAAGTAATATTAATAATTATTATCAAATGAGTAATATTTAACAATTAATAATTATTATTCAACAAACCATTAAATAATTAATGGTTAATAAATAATAATTGATTATTAATTTTTTTTAAATACTATTAGGTAATTAGGTAGTATTTAAACAAGTAATTATTAGTTAATAAACAATATACAATTACTAACTATTATAAATTATCAATAATTTTTATTTAATAATCTTAATATTAATAACTAATATAATTATAGTTAACTTTATCAATTACATTAAATAATTAATACTTGATAGTTAATATCGAATAATTAATAGTAAATATTAAATATTTATTATGTAACATTATTGTTTGAAAAATAATTTATATTTACGAATTAATTAGTAGGTAGTATTTAGTATTAAACAATTAATTTTCATTAATCATTAATTAATAATTACTACTAAATAATTTACTTAAATAATTATTTAACAATTTAAATTAACATTAATAATAAAATTTAATCTTACGAAGTGAAGACTAGATTTAATAATTTATTTTAAATAATTACTAGTTAATAAAGATTATTTAAAAATTAGTAATTTATGATCGAATAATCAGACATGTAATTATTTATAATTAATGAATAAGGATTATTAATAAATAATCTATAATTACTAATCATTATCTGTAATTAACAATTAATAAATAAAATTAATGATTAATGATAATTAAATAGTAACACAATAAATGGTCTATATTAAAAATTAATAATTATTAATTAATTTTATTTAATAAGTAAGATTTAATAATTAAAAGTTGATATATAAGAATCAATAACCGATAATTAATAATTACCTTTAAATAGTTAACAATATATAGTAATATTTTTATGAATTTCAAAATATTGTAGTAAATCTGAAAAGATTCGAAAATTCAATAACAAAATTTTAATTTTTTCTAAAATTCTAATGTGAAATGGAATTAGAACTTCTGGAAAATTTGACTTATAGTTAGGAAATTGCAAAACAACGTCAACTAATTGTTTTTTTACAACTAATGTATTAGATTAATTTAAATTTCGAAATAACTTATACATGCTAGTTATTATCCACAATCAATGATTGTTATTGTATATATAATAATTTATATATAATAGTCACTAAGCTTAAAAAGCGGAGCACAAGTAAAAACCGAGCAAAATGAATAAGCAATCAAAAATTAAGAAAAATATTTAATAGTTCATAATTAATAAGAAATATTAATGTATGAAAGCTAAAATTTAACATTTAATGTATGATGTATACTTATATTTGAGAAAGCAGCTATCTGCATACGATGTTAGACATAGACGGTGACATAAAAAATTTAAACCGTAAAATATTTTTGTTCTTATATAGAGGTATAGAATTTAGAGGGTTGTTCAATAGCGGAGGTTCATTGTGTCAACAAGTATATTAAAATTTCATATCTAAGCAGACTTTTCCTATATAAATATATTTAAGAGATAAATTGATATTTTGAAACTTTCTAAAATTAATTAAGTTAGTTAATATTTATTTTCATTAATCACACAAAAATGATAGAAACACAGAAAAAATAGAATCTCCAAAATTTTAACTAGCGTTTTCCAACTGTCAGCCTACCTTTTCGTCGAACGCTCCAAATTTTCCTGAACGCTCCAACTTTTCCTGAACGTTGCCGATAACTTTTCATTAATCACTTTGCTTCCCTTTTGGCTTTTTCCACCAAATCTCCCCCCTCCACCCCAATTTTCATTCACCGCCTTCGATTTATAAGATCCGAAAATCCCAAAATTCAAAACACCATCGCTCTAATGTGACTTTCGCCCTGAAATTCCCACCCTATCCAAATACCTTTTTTCTTTTCTGTGATTCTATTACCCACTTCAAATCCATGACTTCTGGCTTCGATATTTTCACTGGCTTCAGATTCATTCATTCGCTTCGGAGTCGAGACTTCAGTCTCCAGGTCTATGCGAACATCTCAGACTCGTCCTACTTCTCAGACCTGTTGTGGCTTCAGACCCTCAGGTATGTATATTGCTCCACTATCCTTCCGACTATTAATCTATCGAAACCATTTGTTCTCATCTTCATCAAATTGATAATCCTGATCCGTGTTTATGAAATTTGGCATTTATGAATTCGAATGGTAAACCAATAAACAGAATTTTGTTTCACCTAAGTCTAAAAAATGCGTTAACGTCTATGTTTATGCGGTTTTTTTATGTTATTCATTCAGCTGGAAGATTAGTTTAGGCTAACTAGAGCAAGAATTTAGGTTATATGTTAGATTTACCACATTTACAAATTAGTTTATGAAATACATACCTGGATTCATTCAATGACAGTGATCAGTACATGGAGAAGAGCTCTAGACATGCTAAGAGGACTTCTAATATATAAAACTGTTACCGGTACCTATACAAACTTATTAGGTAGTGATCGGTACATGGTTCCTTCAGTGACATTTTATCAATCTCTTGATAACAGATGTTTGTCCTACTCTGTCGAATCGAGTCGGTTCATTTGTGCGCTGGGAGCTAAAGAGTTGTTAGATCAAACCCACCACCCCAAGATATACTTAACCCTCTCACTATTTCAAACAAGTTTACTTATCCCCTATTCAAGTTAACATGTTCATGTAATCCTTATGGATTTAAAATGGTTAAGTATTACAAATTAACAGGTTATCCCCATTTATATTGACTTCTTTTCGAATTACCAAGTTCCACTTGATTATTAATTTCATATATATACAGCTTAATCCATTTAATCTTATTAATAAGCCCATTACATGTTATTCTCTAGATTGTAATCCAAAATCTATAATCTACAATCTATTATCCCCGGATTTTAATTAACGAAAGTAATCCATAATTAATCATTACCTTTTTCCATAGTTATAATAACATGTTTTACTTAATATGTAATTAAGTATACTTCATCTCAATCCACCCATTTTCTGTCTAACATGTCACTACAACTTGTCGTTGTTTACTTATTAACTTAGTTCTCTTAACTAAGGTTTACTGATAAGTTTTCCTTCCTTTTATTATAACTCATGTTACAATTTCCACTTGTGCCTAGGACAAGCCTACCTATTATATAACATTCTCATTAATGTAATTAACTACAATAGGTTATTCTCATTCCCCTTTTATTCCAATTTATTTCAATTAGTGCCATTTATTTCTATCCTTTTATATATATATATATTCATATATGTGTATATGCATTATACCTCTCACATTAAGTCTACAACTTGTGGATGCTGGATATGTCGGACGGGTCTGGGAAGACTTCTTCCATAAGTCGGACTTAACCTCATGTCTTAGCACGTTACGTGTTCATATACTTAGACCCCTCACATTAGATTCACCACTTATGGTTGTTTGATATGTCGGGCGGGTCCGAGCAGACTTCTACCACAAGTGTAATCTAATCTCGTGTCTAAGCGCGGTTACAGTTTCTAATTACTGTAAATCTAGGCATTTTCACTACTGAACAATTATCCCTGTTTCATTATAGGTTATCATGCCCGTTTTCAAAGTCCTATTCATTACTAACAAATTTTAATGTTTATCATTCCCCCAAATTAAGATCTTTAATCACAACTTTGATTTATGCCCCCAAATCCATAATCATGTTTTCAATTCAAGTTATGCCAAAATTTCCCGATACAAGTTATGCCCAATTAAGATTTAGATCAACATATAAATTATGCCCCAAATCCCAAGTCTTGGCTCAAGGTACGAATTATGCCCAATATTCCCAATCATGTTTTACAATATGAATTATGCCCCAAATTAATTATTTCCATCATTCCCAATTTCGTACGTTTGCGTATTTCTGCAGTATGCCTAGGCTCGAAGGTAGCTGCTTATAAAAAAAGAGAAAAGAAGAAGGAAAGAGAACAGAAATAAACATAATAACAAGATTGACATATGATGGTAGAAATAGGCATAGCACTAATAAGCATATAGTGACAAATTTGGGCATAATGACAAGATAAACATATAGGAACAGATCTGATGAACATGCGATAATATTACTGATTCTAATATAATAGGGACATCATAAACAGACATGATGAGATCTAAGCAGTGAATTAGATCTACAAATAATAGCAGATCTGGCATGATAAATAGGCATAGGCTTAGATCCAAACTTAGATACACCGGTTACGGAAAATATGATATGATTCAATTAGTCATAGGCTTAGATCCAGTTCATAAACATGTTAAGATTAACTTTTAAGTATTCATAACTAAAAATAATGTAGACTCACGGTGATTGGATCTAAGAAAACTGAGAGAAGCGTGTTGATGTTGAATCAGCGATCTTTGAATACATATGAATCGTTGTTGATGAAGAAAGAGCTAATTTAATCTGAGCTGGAGCAGCATCTCACCGTTGCCATTGATTTAGATAAATAAAATAGTAGGTATAGGGTCTTATCTATAGCCATTAGCCAACGAATCTAGACAATAAATCAGTCCACGTTCATGCACAAGAATCTGCCCAGATCTGCGGTGGGGTCGACTCCGGGGTCGGCCCCTTGTTGGTGGGTCGACCCCTATGTAGACCCCCAACGGTCTATTTTCCTGCCCCACTTCTCGCTTCTGGTTTTCGAATTGTTTTGAATTTTGGACTAATTATATATATATATATATATGTATGTATGTATATTCTTCTTATGTGTGCACAAGCTTCAAAGCTTAATATCTTCTTCATACGGTGTCCCTTTTATGCAAACTAGGTGTCTATTTTGACCAGAATTCCGAGAGAACGCAATGGCTCAGTCCATTTCACTTAATTCTGAATATTTAATTAAGTGTTCTTTAATTTACCATCTTTAGTGTTGTTAAAATTATGGGGTGTTACATTCTCCTCTACTTAAAGGATTCCGTCCCCAAATTCTCCAAGTTAAGAAGAATGTATATCCTAACATCCATCACCCATCTACTCATCCACCAGTCATAGATATCCATTGTCCATAAAGATTTCTAATGCTTATATGAACATATACAAAGGTGTGTGTATATGTCCCTATACTACTGCGAAAGATCAGGCAGTCTACTAATTCAGTTGACCTCCTTAATGCAAGGTATGTTAGTGCCATAAATCCAACATGTATGCAAATAATCCTATTACAATATGTAAGTTCTATATGTGTGCACAATCATTCATCCAAATGCAACATCCATATGATGATACAACCATTTCCATCCATAAAAAAGAAAAATGCACAAGCATCCATATGCAGTATAAGAGTGAATGAGTCGATCTAGTGCCTAAGGTGTGTGTATATGCATCCACGAGCAAACACTTGCATCCATCAAACATAACATGTGTCAAACACTTGTTTACATCCTTGGGATTCCTACCTAAAGGTCTAAGATTCGATCGATAGGACATACCTAAATGATAGAAGAAAGTACGAATAAAAGCTTTTGGAAGAGAAGTCAAAATCATTCCCATGAAAAGAAAAGGGTATGAAGCACAAATCTTGTCTTCAGTCTCCTACGTTGTACCCTCTTGGTTATCTCCACACTGAGCTTTCATCAACTTGACCTTTCAGTTGCATAGCTTCTTAACCTCCAATACAAGAATACAATTAGGCACTCATCTATTTGTTGCCTTCTGTTCCACTTCTACTTCCTCAAGCATACTCGGCTCAACTACTTTTGCTGTATCGTGCAAACATTTCCACAAATGAACATCCGCTAATTTCTCTGGTAGCTTTACCCTATAATCCATTTGACCTATTCTTTCCATTATGGAAATGGTCCTACAAACCTTGGCTCCAGTTTCCTTATAGATCCAAAATGAACCACATTCCTCAAAGGAGATACTTTGATAGATACAATGTCTCCCACCTTAATTCAATATCGGTCCTTCCTTTGTCTGCGTATTACTTGTGCCTGTCCTGAGTTGTCTTCATTTGCCTGCGGATAAGATCAGTCTTTTCTGAAATTTCTCTAACAGTCTCACGTCCAAATAGAAGCCTATCTCTGCTGCCTCAATTTGAGATCCTTCTGCGGGAACATATACTTGTGCGACCTATGGTCCATGTATAACTCGAACCTCTCTCCAAGCAGATACTGCCGTCAAGTCTTAAGCACGAATATTTTAGTGGATAAATCCAAAACATGGGTAGGGTAGTTCTTCTCGTGAACCCTTAGTTGTCTACCTCCATAACATACTACCCTTCCCTCTTGCATCAGAACCACACCAAGCCCTGTACCACATGCACCAGTGTACAATGCGAAAACTTTGTTCCCATCGGGCAAGGTCAGGACTGGGGCTGTTGTCAGAGCCCTCTTCAATTACTGGAAAGCATCGTCACAATCTACATCCCAAGAAAAAGTCAGATTCTTCCTCGCCAGTTTGGTGAGTGGGGCTGCCAACCTTGAACTGCAACTACCTTTGCCGGATCTACTGTTATCCCATCTTTAGAGATCACATGCCCTAGAAATCTCACTTCTTTTCTCCAAGAATGACATTTAGAGAATTTCTCTTTAAGCTAGTGCGCATAAAGAGTTTTCAAAACCTCCTTTAAATGTGCCCTACTCTTTCTCGCTCTTCGGAAAAAAATCAAGATGTTATCAACGAAGACCACAACGAACTAATTTAGAAACTCTCGAAACATCCTACTCATTAGATCAACAAAATAGGTGGGTGCATTCGTCAACCCAAAAGGCATAATGAGCCACTCGAAGAAACCATCTGGAGTTCTTAAAGCGGTCTTATATATACTGTCCTCGACCACCCTCAACTGATGAAACCCCGCGGCCAAGTCTAACAGAGAGAAAATAGGTGCACTAACGAGTTGGTAAAACAGATCATCTATCCTCGGAAGTGAGTGCCTGTTCTTTTTAGTGAATTTATTAAACTCCCTATAATCCATGCATAAACGAAGCGAACCATCCGCCTTAGTTGCAAATACCACCGAAGCACCCCCATTCAGATACGCTTTGCCTAATAAACCCTTCCTCTAGTAGCTCCCTTACTTGCTTGCTAAGCTCCCTCCTTTCACTCGGAGCCATATGGCGCACAGGCAATTCAACTGGCATTGCATTGTGCACCAAATATATACGGAAATCAATCTCAAGCCTCGGAGGTAAACCCCGCACCCCCTCAAAAACATCAGGATACTCACAGACTACTAGTACAGATCACATATCATTGATAGATGCATTAAGTGACTATAGGAAACTAAGAATGACAAACCTTTTAGGTCACAAGAAATCTCGAGGGTCCTCCCATGTCAAGCCAAAAGTCTAATGACCCTCCTCTCACAATCCAGAATGGCACCATACATGGCTAGCCAATCCATCCCTAGAATCAAACCATAGCCCATGAAACCAAGCACATATGCATCGCATTCAAATTCGATGCCTAACACAGATATTCTCAAACCCGATAAATCATAGACAGATGAGCCGTACCCCCATTGGGGTTTGAGACAACAACGGGATCCAAAACCATACTAGTACTAAGGGGCAGAGACTCAACCACAGAATCAGATATAAAAGAATGTGAAGCGCCCAATCAAAAACAATTTTAACTAGATGATTGGAAAGAGAAATCAAACCTACAACAAAAACTTTTCTACCTCTATCCGGTACACTGACCATGAGAACATACACCTGTCCTTCAGAAGATCCTGCCTTTTGGTCAAGTCCTTGTTTCTTCGGGCATTCCCTCATATAGTGTCCGACCTCACCACGGTTAAAGCAAGCATTTTTTCTTCTTCGGCAATCTTTGACTAGATAACTCAAGTGCTTACAGTCATGACATTTCTTAGAGGATTTACCTACCCGTGATGGTGAAGGAACAACGGCTGCAACTGAGGGAGGGACGTCTCCTTGGCTCCCAGTAGGTGTCGTAGCCTTGAGATACCTATGGAACCAATCTGGTACTTGAACGCCCTCGAGAATATTTGGTTCCCCAGACATGCTGAAAAGGGAATCAAACAAAGAATCGAAAGACATTTCCTATGGGTTTGGGGAATATGTTTTTCAAAACAAACTTTTCTTTTGAAAATGCTTACTTTTAAACCCTTTTTGAAAACAATTTTCAAAATCTTTTAACCAATCTGGTAACCTTCAGCTCTGATACCAAGTGTGACACCCCACGTCCGTTAATGTCACTCATTAACAGAATGCATTAAGTTTCGTGAAGCGTTATAGGTAAACAGAAACATAAATATTACAAGATAGATATAAAATAACATCGAAATTTAAAACTTTATTAAGCAGAAAACATCGTAGTTCAAAATATGGTTACCTCATGAGTCTGAAATACATAAAACCTAGTACATCAAATTAAAAAAATTGTCTTGTACTAAAATCATCAGACTACAATAAACATGAAAAGAGCATAATTGTAATAACCCGAAAATCTAGGCCAGTTTAAAATTTTTATTTTGACAATTTTAGCGAATTTTGAACATTTAAAATGGATTATTTTAAATAATGTCGACGAAAATTTATTTTGAATAGAATTCGACGTATATATTATATACGTCGTCGTTAGAATATAAATAATTATATATAATTATAAAAGGAATTGAAAATGGCGCCGTAGTTCGATAATTCGACTTCAAACTTCAAATGAATGTACCGGGTGCAAAACAATCCGGATTTTAGTGAAACCAAAAATAATAGGATCTATTTGATAATATCTTTCCAACGAATCCAAAAAATTGAGATTTCATAGCGGGAATCAAAAGATATGTCCAGTTGAAAATTCTGAATAGTCGCTATGGAATTCAGGCCCTTAAAAATGGGAATTTTGCAAACGACCTCGGATTTCGACGAAACCACTTTTGTTGGATCCGTGATGTCAAGTTATTGCTAGATTCCAAATTTCATAATTTTTCGAATCAGTATGTGAGCGTGGCAAAGGAAAACGCGTTTGACCAGTTTCAGTTGATTTTAATCGACTGGAAAATGGCCATTTTTCCAATGGTCTCAGAATTCGACGAAATTAGTTTTGTTAGGACCGTATCGTCAATACGAAGCTAGAAAATATTTTTCTGGGATTTATAGAGTGAGTATGTGACCCCGGTAAATTGAAATGCGCGTTCAAATTCAATATATAGAGTTATATGTTGATTTTAACGGAAACTGATTGTAACGATCGAATCAACCTATGATACATATCCCATTGTGTTCGGAATGGGGGTAATTAGCTATAGACGACAGGCGGTGGGTCTCGTTTAGAGGTCGTATGTAAAAGTCAACTTTTTGGGATTAAAAAAAAATCTCCCTTATACCTTCTCCCTGCCCCCCCCTTTTTCTCGATTCATTCATAACAGAAATAAAAAAAGAACGAAGATCAGAGGAGCGTCGCCCCCCCTAAACCGCCGCCGCCGATCATGTCGCACCCCCAGCAGTGACTGCGCCGCCTCCACCTTCTTCTTCACCCCTCCTCCCCTTCTTCAATTCGTGTCGAGCAAACCCCCTTCCAACCCGATCTGAAACCCACCGCACCTCCCCTCCCCCCCCCCCCCCCCCGTACCGCAACCACCACTTGACTACGCACCTCCACCACCTGCCGAGCCCGATGCGCCCACCCTCAGCCACCACCTCTGGCCGAGCGCCCTCCCCCATTCAAAAAGGTGATTTTTACCTTATTTTATTTATTTAGTTTAAGTAGATTTTACAGATTAAATACAATCAGTTTTATAGATATTATGGCATTGATAAACGTATATGATTTTTATTCTATAAAGTTAGGATTTTATAATTTTAAAGATTAGATTTTTAAAATAGAAAAGATTAGATTTTTAAAATAGAAAAGATTAGATTTTTAAAATAGAAAAAATATGATTTTTAAAATAGAAAAGATTAGATTTTTAAAATAGAAAAGATTAGATTTTTTATATTTGAAAAGGCGAAATCTTTATATTTGAAAAGGCGAAATCTTTATATTTGAAAAGGCGAAATCTTTATATTTGAAAAGGCGAAATCTTTATATTTGAAAAGGGCGAAATCTTTATATTTGAAAAGGGCGAAATCTTTATATTTGAAAGGGCGAAATCTTTATATCTGAAAAGGCGAAATCTTTATATTTGAAAAGGCGAAATCTTTATATTTGAAAATGCGAAATCTTTATATTTGAAAAGGCGAAATCTTTATGTAGGGGATAGCGAGTAAAAATTCGTTTTTTATATATTGAATAGAAGTAAAAATTCGATTTTTATATATTGAATAGCGAAGTAAAAATTCGATTTTTATATATTGAATAGCGAAGTAAAAATGTGATTTTTATATATGTAGTGGCTACGTGCAGCGAAAGTGACAAAAGGCGAGAACGACAAGATTTTCTACATTGGAAGTGTCGTGGAGTTGGGATAGCTTTGGTGAGAACTTCTCACCTTTTAAATTTTCTTTTTCTAGTTATATTATAATATATTCTAGGATGCAGACGGTGTTTAGTAGCACCCGACACCACTGTCCACAGACCATGGACTTGTTTGTTTGGTTGCATAGACTAGTTAGATCATTTGATTTGAATTTGATTGTTTGGTGAAATGGAATTGAATTGATTGATATGTGTATGGCGTGGGCCATCACTAGACCGGGGATAAGGCTAGGCCTTGTCCCGTTTCTAGTATCGTGCCGTTATGCCGTCGAAATTTTCTAAAATAAATTAGAAAAATAAAAATATCATTTTATAGAATAAATGAACCGAATAGAATATTCATAGGTTGAATAAAATAATTTGATCGTTGAAAATATAATTTTTAACGTGGATATGAATATAGTGAATGTGAATAAATAAATATTCATTTACAAACCGGACGGTTTGTTTATATACACCTATTTGAAGGACATTGATTGGGACGATAAATTTTACACATCGCCCAACTGCACAAATAAAAATCTATGTTTGTTGATTTGAAACCCCACACGGTATTGGGATAAAATACGACATACACTAATCCCAATAATTAGTTGTATGTCGATCGATTGATTGACAGGCTGTTATAAGCGTTAGAGATTTATATTTGATGCCTATACAGTGTAGTGCACTTTGGATGATGGTTGATTATTTATCGTTGCTATTATATACATGTGTTGTATGGAATCCATATAATTAACTTTATATGGTAATTGATTGGGCCTCATTCCAATTTAGAAAATAAAGAATATTATAAAATAAAGGTTCATGTGTTGACCGTACTCATCCGTTGAGATTAGTCATGTGTTGAACGAAATATTTTAACAATAAAATTTACATCTTTATCATATATAAAATTAGAAACTAATTGGGAAATAGATAAGATGAGCAGTCTCCTGGATATTGATCTGATGTTGGTTTCAGCCTTCGGGGTTAATATTCAGGGAGTCGTTCTCTTACTAATTTACGATTAGAGTCTAATTTGAAATCAAACGATAGATACCATAATCTTTAAAAATATATTAAATAACAAAAATAGTCACACGTGGACAGTTTCAGTTGATTTTAATCGACTCGAAAATTGCCATTTTTCCAACGGTCTCAGAATTCAACGAAATTAGTTTTGTTAGGACCGTATCATCAATACGAAGCTAGAAAATATTTTTCTAGGATTTATAGAGTTAGTATGTGACCCCGGTAAATTGAAATGCGTGTTCAAATTCAATATATAGAGTTATATGTTGATTTTAACGGAAACTGATTGTAACGATCGAATCAACCTATGATACATATCCCATTGTGTTCGGAATGGGGGTAATTAGCTATAGACGACAGGCGGTGGGCCTCGTTTAGAGGTCGTATGTAAAAGTCAACTTTTTGGGATTAAAAAAAAAATATCTCCCTTATACCTTCTCCCTGCCCCCCCCCCTTTTCTCGATTCATTCATAACAGAAATAAAAAAAAGAACAAAGATCGGAGGAGCGTCGCCCCCCCCCCCCTAAACCGCCGCCGCCGATCATGTCGCGCCCACAGCAGTGACTGCGCCGCCTCCACCTTCTTCTTCACCCCTCCTCCCCTTCTTCAATTCGTGTCGAGTAAACCCCCTTCCAACCCGATCTGAAACCCACCGCCCCCCCCCCCCCCCCCCCGTACCGCAACCACCACTTGACTACGCACCTCCACCACCTGCCGAGCCCGACGCGCCCACCCTCAGCCACCACCTCTAGCCGAGCGCCCTCCCCCATTCAAAAAGGTGATTTTTACCTTATTTTATTTCATTTATTTAGTTTAAGTAGATTTTACAGACTAAATACAATCAGCTTTATAGATATTAAGGCATTGATAAACGCATATGACTTTTATTCTATAAAGTTAGGATTTTATAATTTTAAAGATTAGATTTTTAAAATAGAAAAGATTAGATTTTTAAAATAGAAAAGATTAGATTTTTAAAATAGAAAAAATATGATTTTTAAAATAGAAAAGATTAGATTTTAAAATAGAAAAGATTAGATTTTTTATATTTGAAAAGGCGAAATCTTTATATTTGAAAAGGCGAAATCTTTATATTTGAAAAGGCGAAATCTTTATATAAATCTTTATATTTGATAACGCGAAATCTTTATATTTGAAAAAGGCGAAATCTTTATATTTGAAAAGGGCGAAATCTTTATATTTGAAAGGGAGAAATCTTTATATTTGAAAAGGCGAAATCTTTATATTTGAAAAGGCAAAATCTTTATATTTGAAAATGCGAAATTTTTATATTTGAAGAGGCGAAATCTTTATGTAGGGGATAGCGAGTAAAAATTCGATTTTTATATATTGAATAGCGAAGTAAAAATTCGATTTTTATATATTGAATAGCGAAGTAAAAATTCGATTTTTATATATTGAATAGCGAAGTAAAAATTCGATTTTTATATATTGAATAGCGAAGTAAAAATGTGATTTTTATATATGTAGTGGCTACGGGCAGCGAAAGTGACAAAAGGCGAGAACGACAAGATTTTCTACATTGGAAGTGTCGTGGAGTTGGGATAGCTTTGGTGAGAACTTCTCACCTTTTAAATTTTCTTTTTCTAGTTATATTATAATATATGCTAGGATGCAGACGGTGTTTAGTAGCACCCGACACCACTGTCCACAGACCATGGACTTGTTTGTTTGGTTGCATAGACTAGTTAGATCATTTGATTTGAATTTGATTGTTTGGTGAAATGGAATTGAATTGATTGATATGTGTATGGCGTGGGCCATCACTAGACCGGGGATAAGGCTAGGCCTTGTCCCGTTTCTAGTATCGTGCCGTTATGCCGCCGAAATTTTCTAAAATAAATTAGAAAAATAAAAATATCATTTTATAGAATAAATGAACCGAATAGAATATTCATAGGTTGAATAAAATAATTTGATCGTTGAAAATATAATTTTTAACGTGGATATGAATATAGTGAATGTGAATAAATAAATATTCATTTACAAACCGGACGGTTTGTTTATATACACCTATTTGAAGGACATTGATTGGGACGATAAATTTTACACATCGCCCAACTGCACAAATAAAAATCTATGTTTGTTGATTTGAAACCCCACACGGGTATTGGGATAAAATACGGCATACACTGATCCCAATAATTAGTTGTATGTCGATCGATTGATTGACAGGCTGTTATAAGCGTTAGAGATTTATATTTGATGCCTATACAGTGTAGTGCACTTTGGATGATGGTTGATTATTTATCGTTGCTATTATATACATGTGTTGTATGGAATCCATATAATTAACTTTATATGGTAATTGATTGGGCCTCATTCCAATTTAGAAAATAAAGAATATTATAAAATAAAGGTTCATGTGTTGACCGTACTCATCCGTTGAGATTAGTCATGTATTGAACGAAATATTTTAACAATAAAATTCACATCTTTATCATATATAAAAAACTAATTGGGAAATAGATAAGATGAGCAGTCTCCTGAATATTGATCTGATGTTGGTTTCGGCCTTCGGGGTTAATATTCAGGGAATCGTTCTCTTACTAATTTGCGATTAGAGTCTAATTTGAAATCAAACGATAGATACCATAATCTTTAAAAATATATTAAATAACGAAAATAGTCACACGTGGATGGTACTCATTCGTTGGGATTAGTCACGTGTTGACAAAAATATAGATTCATTTGTCGAATAGAATAATGGAATTATTGAAATATATAAAGTCGTATTGATTAGAGATGCGCTATTTTGATGCGAACGATATTTATATCGACTATATTCGTTTTTAAATTTGAATTGAATCGAATAGAAAACCAATTTGAATTGAATCGAATAGAAAACCAATTTTAATTGAATCGAATAGAAAACCAATTTGAATTGAATCGAATAGAAAACCAATTTGAATTGAATCGAATAGAAAACCAATTTGAATTGATTCGAATAGAAAACCAATTTGAATTGAATCGAATAGAAAACCAATTTGAATTGAATCGAATAGAAAACCAATTTGAATTGAATAGAAAACCAATTTGAATTGAATCGAATAGAAAACCAATTTGAATTGAATCGAATAGAAAACCAATTTGAAATGAATTGAATATAAAACGAATTCGAATTGAATTGAAAACGAATTCGAATTAAATTGAAAACGAATTGAAATGAATTCAAATTGAATTGAAATTTGAATTGAATTGAAATGAATTTTAAACGAATTTATAAGGAAAAATTCAATTTTGATTTGAATTGAAATGGAAGTTGAAATTGTTTTTGAAACGAATTTAAAACTATTTATATAATTCGTTTTAAATAGAAATCGACGACATATATATTATATATATATAATATAATGGCCTGAATAGAACGCGCCGCGCCGCGGCAGTTCGTAAATTTCGATCATTGACTTCGAACGGACATTACGGGAGATCCGACCGTCGGATTCTCCTAAAACCGGAACCGTTGGGTTCGTATCGAAAAGAGCTTTCTAACGAATATTAGAAATTTGAAATCTAACGGTTGGATTTGGAGATACGTCCAAATCAAATTTGGAAAATGTCATTGTAAGTGCAGTTCGATGGCCGTTGATGGAAATCGACTGTACGGACCTTGATAAAATTATTAAAAATATTAATAATTTGTGTAAAATCACAAGAAATGATTTGGGGAAAATTGGGATGAAAAACTCCATATTTGAAAAGATAAAAATAGATTTTTATCGAAATGAACTAGTTTAGAACTAAGGTAACAACTCATTTATTTTAAATAAATAAATTGGATTTGAAACGGGTTTTAAATAAAATTGATTAGTGGGTTTATCGTGAAGGGTGTTTTAAATAACACTTGTTCTTTAACCCGATAATAAATAGAGTGTCACTTGGGTTTATCGTGAACTGTGTTCTAAACAACATTAGTTCTTTAACCCAGTAAAAGGAGTTTTAATGAATCTGCAATTAGATTGAAATGTGAATTGATAATTTAAAATTATCAAATTTGGAAAGTGAACGAGAAGGGAGTATCACCAGTTTTGCCCCAAACGATAGTCAAATCTTTAATTAGATTTGAACGTGAAATGGTAATTAATTTTACCGATAACACTGTGGTGTTAGATATGGAGTATTACCAGTTTTGCTTCATGGGATGAATAGGTTGGGATTGGGAAATAAAATAAATAATTACTTCGGTGTGGTTAGCTAATCCCGACTAGTTTGGAAAACCATAATTTGGTTTGAAATGACATCCAAAGGAAGATCAAAGAATAAATTTAAAGAATTTATCTTGGATAAAATTAATGGGAACCTTTCCCTGAGAATATGAATTGGAATGAGGCGTATGTTGTGTTTGTGTAACATTCGTTTTAATATATGCGGATTGTTCGGAAAGGCCGGGTTTACACCCATTCTGAATAACCGATTCGACGATATGTCGAAGATAAAGACGGTGGTTGAAGACCAGAAGACTTCACATCGTTTGGGTGATTACTGATGATCTTGATCGGGCTGTACACCCAAGATGAGGGAATCAGTTGGTGGTCGTCCAGACGTACTTGGAGATCGATGGATATGCGAGGAAAGTGCCTCCGGTTTCGTTCAGACCCAGAACGAACTTGTAAATGGATTGTGTGTCTGAAATTGGATTTTATTCTGTGTTGATTGATTTTTGTTAAATATATATCTGTTTGGCGGTGGAGAATTTATTCTCTTGCTTAACGCCCTTCTCTGAGACATACGAGCTTAGAGGTTATATATCGATAGATATCAATCGCATGGCATGAATTGCCTCTGTGGCACGCTGAGTTGCATGGATCAAGGCTTCTGTTGAAAAGCAAAGTCTTGTGGTTGATGATCAAAGCACGGCCTTTGTGGCATAGCTTTGTGTATAGCATGGATTCGCGAGCCTCACACCTCGGTATGAGTCAAAAACGGGATGAGGACCGAAGGAGTGCACGACGTTTCTTTCTAGCTATGGGTGGTGTCAGTGACCTACCAGCCCTGACATTTATATACTTTTCACCTTTGTGGTTTGGATGCGAGGCGCCTCGATTATAGGTCCTATTGGGCCGGGAAACGTGTGTTCAGGAATAACTAATCCTCAAACGTAAGAGAGGACCGGTCTTGGAGGATCCCAGGGTTACCCAGAGTACGTAGTCCTGAGGCGTTTGCTAGAGTGTCTCGAAGCGGAGAGGAGCTTGCCCCTTGCCTCGACTCATGACGGAAATCCAATTTCCAATACGAGATATTTCGGCTTTATTTGTAGAGCCTAGTACGGCGACATAGTAGCATGGGATGTTATGCCGTCTATGATTGATATTTATGATTGAAATTGTTTTGACACTATACACTTATTATAGTATCAAATGATTTGTTTTTAAAACGTACCAAGCATGTTTGGCTATTATAAGGGAAAACCCTATCCTCCGGCTTGCGTTGCATTGTGTGATGGGACCTGGGTCTTATAATAGCTTCATTTTTCGAAAAAGCATTGCGCTGTCTTTTCTATGCACTGGTATTCTTGGGAGGAAACCCGTTCCGTGTTATACGGCGTGGTCCCTTGAATTACTCACTTTTAAAGTAAAGTTTTAAATAACTGTTTTAGTTCTCACACCAGTCACATGACTGACCTGGAGTTTATTGTTTTAACCTAAACTCTGGGTGCCCCTATTTTCCGCACGGGCAGCTAGTAGTTTTGGTTTTGCAGATTTATATTCACAGGATCCTGATTAACAGCTGGAACGATGCTCGGAAAGCTCTGTATCCGTGTATTACTTTCAGTTGTGTTTTGTATTATTTTCCGCTGCTATGTAATTTATTGTAATCTCTGATATTTATCGAATGTATAGTATTCATTTATACTCTGTATATTCTTGTATCTGATGGAATTGTTGTAATAGCAATGAAATGTTCTTCCGTCTGCGTTCTGATTTGTCCTGTTCTCAAACGATCAGGGATTTCGAACGATCTAGATCGGTTTAACGACTGATTCGGATCGAGCGAAATTCCAGGCCGTCACAATAATCCCCAAAAGCATAGCCATAGTAGAAAAGGTACGAAATCAAGCAGTACATCTAAGCAGCTCCAAGAAGAAGGAAAGAAGAATCCTGATCAAGCTTGAGTATTCCCACCCTGAGAACCTGGGAGAACGGAAGAGAAAGAAGAGGAAACAAAATAGGTCAGACATAAAGTCTAGCGAGTCTAGTTACTTTTAGCATATAAATAAGTAAAAGCATCATGACAGGCATATAAACCGGATAAGAGGTAGATAACAGCACAATAAGGCAGGTATGACAAGGTAAACAGGATAAATATGGTAGAATATGTTGCGCTTCTCTAGTACTTTCTCTTTCTCTGCACCAATACTAGTATCATATGAACAAGATGATCCCCAACAAGTATAAGATGGTAGACTTAGGCGTACTTCTAGTGAAAGGTCTAACCTCATTAATAACAGGCTGCCCAACTGAACATACCGGAGTAACCCTAAGGATAATAATGAGCTCCTAAACATACTGAAGTCTAGATGTACCCTAATTACTACCCCAATCGATCGGCTTCATACTCCGTAGATACCCTGTGCTGGCTCCATGGTAGGATGTATCACTTCCTAAAGTGGCAACCCCTCAGGATATGCACAACCATATCTATCGGTGTCACGGCGTCTTAATCCTCCCCTGTCCGGACCTATGCACACACATGACCCCATCGGAATGCGCCGCCCACATCACCCCTTCGTTTGGATCTCTTACAATCGATCCAATAAGCGTGCACTGAATCCGACCTAGTTCGAAGTACTCGTTTGATACCTCTACATGGGTTACTGACTGAAACGGGTCCCACACACAAGATGATACAAGTTTGCCCTAGGCTTGCATCCCCACTATTAGGATTTTCGCAGGTTATGTCCTACCGGTGTAAAAAGATTGCATAACCACACATGTTAAGTTTGTAGGCCTATATATATTACCCACCACCCCAAGATATACTCAACCCTCCACTGTTTCGAACAAGTTTACTTATCCCCTACTTAGGTTAACATGTTCATGTAATCCTTATGGAATTAAACAGGTTAAGTATTACAGGTTAACAGGTTATCCCCATTCATATTGACTTCTTTTCAAATTACCAAGTTCCACTTGCTTATTAATTTCATATATATACAGCTTGATCCATTTAAGCTTATTAATAAGCCCATCACATGTTATTCTCTAGATTGTAATCCAAAATCTATAATCTACAATCTATTATCCCTGGATTTTAATTAACGAAAGTAATCCATAATTAATCATTACCTTTTTCCATAGTTACAATAACATGTTTTACTTAATATGTAATTAAGTATACTTCATCTCAATCCACCCATTTTCTGTCTAACATGTCACTACAACTTGTCGTTGTTTACTTATTAACTTAGTTCTCTTAACTAAGGTTTACTGATAAGTTTTCCTTCCTTTTATTATAACTCATGCTATAATTTCCACTTGTGCCTAGAACAAGCCTACATATTATATAACATTCTCATTAATGTAATTAACTACAATAGGTTATTTTCATTCCCTGTTTATTCCAATTCATTTCCATTAATTACAATTAGTGCCATTTATTTCTATCCTTTTATATACATATATCTATATACATGTTTATGCATTAGACCTCTCACATTAAGTCTACAACTTGTGGATGCTAGATATGTCGGGCGGGTCCGGGCAGACTTCTTCCGCAAGTCGGACTCAACTTCGTGTCTCAGCACATTATGTGTTTATGCACTCAGACCCCTCACATTAGATTCACCACTTGTGGTTGCTGGATATGCCGGGTGGGTATGGGAAGACTTCTACCTCAAGTGTAATCTAACCTTGTGTCTAAGCGCGATTATATTTTCTAATTACTGTAAATCTAGGCATTTTCACTATTTAACAATTATCCCTATTTCATTATAGGTTTTCATGCCCCTTTTCCAAGTCATATTCATTACTAACAAATTTTCATGGTTATCATGCCCCAAATTAAGATCTTTAATCATAACTTTGATTTATTCCCCCAAATCCATATACATGTTTTCAATTCAAGTTATGCCCAAATTTCCTAATACAAGTTATGCCAAATTAAGATTTAGATCAACATATAAATTATTCCCCAAGTCCCAAGTCTTTGCTCAAGGTACAAATTATGTCCAATATTCCCAATCATGTCTTACAATATGAATTATGCCCCAAATTAATTATTCCCATCGTTCCCAATTTAGTACGTTCGCGTATTTCAGTGGTATGCCTAGGCTCGAAGGTAGCCTGGTTATGAAATAAAAAGGGAAAAGAAGAAGGGAAGAGAACAAAAATAAACATAATAATAAGATTGACATATGATGGTAGAAATAGGCATAGCACTAATAAGCATATAGTGACAAAATTGGGCATAATGACCAGATAGGCATATAGGAACAGATTTGATGAACATGTGATAATAGAATTGATTTTAATATAATAGGGAAATCATAAACAGGCATGATGAGATCTAAACAGTGGATTAGATCTACAAATAATGGCAGATCTGACATGATAAATAGGCATAGGCTTAGATCCAATTCATAGTCATGTCAAAATAACTTAGATACACAGGTTATGGAAAATCTGATATGATTCAATTCGTCACAGGCTTAGATCCAATTCATGAACATGTTAAGATTAACTTTTAAGTATTTATATCTAAAAATAACGTAGACTCACTGTGATTGGATCTAAGAAAACTGAGAGAAGCATGTTGATGTTGAATCAGCGATCTTTGAATACGTATGAATCGTTGTTGATGAAGAAAGGGCTAATTTAATCTGAGCTGGAGCAGCATTTCACCGTCGTCATTGATTTAGATGAATAAAAAAATGGGTATATGGTCTTATTTATAACCGTCAGCCAATAATTCTAAACCAGAAATCTATCTACGTTCACGCACAAGAATATGCCCAGATCTGCGGTAGGGTTGACCCATGGGTCGACTCCCCTATTGCTGGGTCGATCCCTATGTCGACCCCCAATGGTCTATTTTCCCACCCCACTTCCCGCTTCTGGTTTTCGAATTGTTTTGAATTATGGACTTATTATATATATATATTCTTCTTATGCGTATGCAAACTTCAAAGCTTAATATCTTCTTCATACGGTGTCCGTTTTACGCAAACCACGTGTCTATTTTGACCAGAATTCCAAGGCAAACTCAATGGCGCAGTTCATTTCAATTAATTCTGAATTTTTAAATAAGTATTCTTTAATTTTTATTCTTTAGTGTTGTTGAAATTACAAGGTGTTACAGAACGGCCATGTAACACACCAGTTCGGAATTTGAATTTCCAACAGACGCCTTTTCAGAATTTGAATTTTCAAAAGTAACCATTTCAGAATTTGAATTGCCAACAGCCACTTCATCCATCTTTTCAACTTTTGAAATTTCAAAAGTCATAAAACACATCTTTTCCTTAATTGAACAATACTTCGGTAGATCACATGAATTTTCAACATGATTATATGCAGACTCTTTCAACATTGGAACAATGCATGAATTGACACTAGTGTTAACAAGTATTCCAAAATTTTCCATTTTTAAAAAATTTCAAAAATCAGATTATGAACTTTTTGAAAGACCTTGCTCTCATACCAATTGTTTGGGATTGCGGAATGGATTGTTAAGGCAAAACAAATAATGGAGGGGGGTGAATAGTGTTTTTGAGAATTTAAACAAAATTTGAAACTTATGTGAACTACTATATGAATCAAACACCACAGAAACAAGAACAGACACAGAATCAAACACAAACACAAAGATAAACAAAATTAAAGTGAAGAAAAGGAAAGAACACACCGAATTTCATACTACTGCGGAATTGCTCCTACGTCTAGTCCCACGCAACGCTAGATTGCGTAGAGTTTTATTACTATGCCAATATCCAATTACAATCCACCTTGATTTCATGGCCGCAAGGGATACCACCGATTCCACACACACTTGATCAAGTATATCACCTTGATTTCACGGCTACAAGGGATACCACCGATTACCCGTCCTTGATTTCACGGCTATAAGTGATGCCATCGATTACTTACTCAACCCAAACAATTACAAACATCCCTATAACTCTTCAATACAACTTGATTCAGAGAGTAATGAGTAGAGAGTAAGAATAAAAGAAGTTTATTGAAAATAGAATTGAATTCAGTAGAGTATAAGTGTGGAAATCATAAATATGAGAAGATATAATGGTGTAAAGAAAGGGAATGAAGATGGAGAAGAAGAATGATAATAAAATTCGAAATCATCCCCTATTTATAACATTTGAAAGGTTGCAACATTTCTGAACCATCACAAATAGTGAAAAGACATTTCCTTTCAATTTTGAAAAAAATTATAGTTATATATTGACATGAGAATAAATGTATGTCGACATGCACATGTGTAAAACTAAATCTTGAGTGTTTTTCAAGTGTTTTGATATATAAGTAATTCTAGAAATTCTTGAATTAAAACATAGTGTTGTAAATAAATATTATAAAGTAGGAAATTGCGACGACCCCAAAACCCCGTACGACGGTGTCAAGGGTAATCTTTGTAATATAACACATAAACAGATAATAGCATAACAGAAATAAATAAATACACCAGATAATGTACAATAGAATACACTGGATAAACATAATCATCAGAGTTACACAGTATACAGGATCATACTTAGTTCAAATATAGTTCAGCTATACATAAATATCTACAGCGGAAAACAAAACGTAATATGCACAATAGGAGCTGAACATCATAAAAAGAGATAAATGATAGAATCCATCTTCAGCTCCAGTTATCCAGAAAGAGCCTGCTAAAACCTGAATACAAGGCTGCCCGTGTTGAAAGAGGGGCACCCGAGTTTGCAAGTGAAACAAACTACGAGTCAGTCATGGGACTGGTATGAGAAATCTACTTAACACATTTTATAATATGGCTAATCATAGGACCACGCCACTTTCACGGAACGGGTTTACTCCATTGGATTGCCAGTGCTTTAAAACAAATAAACTGTTTAAACATCGCAATGCTTTTTATAAAAATGAAGCCATTATAAGACTCAGTTCCCATCACACAATGCAACACAAACCGGAGGATAGAGTTTTACCTTATAATGGCCAAAATATGCTTGATACGAGCAAAACAAATCATTTGAAATTATTGCTAGTGTATATATGTTTCAAAAACAATTTTCAATCATAAAGATCAATCATAGACGACATTAATGCCCCATACCACTATGTCGCCATATATATGTATACAATCAAAACTGCACGGTATCGTATTTGGAAATTGGATTTCCATCATGAACCAAGGCAAAAGATAGTCCTTCCCGATTCAAGACAATCTAGCCTACCATGTCTCAGGCAAGCACGCAGGCAAGCCTTGGATCGTCAGGGCCGGTTCACCGATGTGGATTAAAATTCCTGAACACTACGTTTCCCCTCCCTTTGGGGCGTAAATGAGCCCAATGACTCCATCGGTCCCGGATCGACCGATATATCCGAGGCGCCTTGCAACAGCAACAACCACATAGGTGAAAATAATATAAATGTCAGGGCTGGTAGGTCACTGACACCACCCTAGCTAGAAAGAAACGCATGTCCTCCCTGAGGTCCTCTCCCATTTCTGGTTCATACCGGGGTGTGAGGCTCGTGAATTCACGTTATACACAAAGCTATGCCACACAGGCCGTGCTTTGATCATTAACCACAAGATTTTTCTTTTCAACAGAAGCCTTGATCATCTGCCACTTAGGTGTGCCATACAGGCAATCCACTCCATGCGACTGATTTCTATCGATATATAACCTTTGAGCTCGTACGTCTCAGAGAAGGGCATTAAGCAAGAGAATAAATTCTCCGCCGCCAAACAGATATATATTTAATAGAGATCAATCAACACATAACAAAATCCAATGTCAGACACACAGTCCATTTACACGTTCGTTCTGGGTCTGAACGGAATCGGAGGCACTCAATACCTCGCATATCCGTACAATCAACAAGTACGTCCGGACGGCTACTACTTCAACCCCTTTAAGGTAGCTACTCCCATCATGAGCATCAGTAGCACCCCTCCATTCGATGTGCAGATCATCGGTCTTGCACCGTCTTCATATCTTCGACTTTCACTTGTCGATCAATTATTTGAAATGAGAATTAACTCGGTCTTTTCAAATAATTCACGTATATTTAGAATTTTAAATCAATTCATTTCAATGGTTAAATTATTCGATATCACTAATTCTGTTCTTTGATGTAATTTTCATCCAAACACATTCAACCATCAAATATCACATAAACCGAGCAAATTTAGTTTATTTCCATTCCATATTGTTTATAATATTTTATCACGATTTATCACAATTTTTATTTATTTAAAAATAGCCAATTCATTCAAAACAACGCTTCAGGCCATAACGCGGCCGTGGCGCTGTTTTTCTTCAGATTTGATTTACACATATCTGAAAATATAACCGTTGGATCTTCACAAATTTTATATCATTAGAAAGATCTTTTCAAAACGAATCCAGCGGTTCCAGTTTTGGGAAAATCCGACGATCGGATCTCCCGCACTAGTCGTTTGAAGTTACGATTTCAAAATATGAACTACAGCGTCGTTATTCGATTTAATTTAATTATATTTATATATATATAAATATAATCGATTATGGCGCTGTTTTTCTTTAGATTTGAATTAAACATTCCATACAATCCAACCGTTGGATCTTCACAAAGTGGGTGCCGTTGGAAAGATATTTCCAAGGCGAACCCAACGGTTTCGGGAAAATCCGATGGTCGGATCTCCCGCACTAATCGTTTGAAATCACGGTTTCAAAACACGAACTGCCTTCGTTATTCGATTTATTTTAATTATATATATATAAATATAACCGAGTCTTCGATTTCAAAACTATATTCATTTCATATATTTGATAAAAATGCTATTTTTATCATCCACGATATTTATTCAACACATCACCATTTTTAACACTTCATATTTCGCGTAAAAATGATATTTTTAGCGAACACAAATATCTCTCAACGCATGACTATTTTATTTAGTTCATACACATGTCAAAAATAATATTCCTATCAAACAAATATTTATTTCAACACCTGTGTATTTTTAGCGAGTCATTCACATGATAAAAATGATATTTTTATCATCAAAAATATTTATTCAACACATGAATATTTTTAACACTTCACATTCATAATAAAAAGGTAGATTTTATTGTTCAATCTATATATTCAACACATGAACGTTTTCTACTTCACACATACGATAAAAATATGATTTTTATCGTTCTAGTCCTTTATTCAACACATGAATATTTTCAATAGTTTATATATATAATAAAAATGTGATTTTTATTGTAAAACAATTTATTTCAAAACAAGATTATTTTATATAGTCTATACATAAGGTAAAAATGTTATTTTTGGTGTTAAAACAATTTATTTAAAATACTAATATTTTATATAGTTTTTATATATAATAAAAATGTGATTTTTATTTTAAAACAATCTATTCAACACACGAACTTCATTCAACACATGAATTTCTATTCAACACATGAATATAGTTTCAACACATGAAAATAATTCTAACACATGAATATTATTGAAAATTTCGGCAGCATAACGGCAGGGTAGTTAAAACCAGCACCGTCCCTAGTACGGCTCCTCGCTCTACCTTAAAACCTCGTGGTTTTTGACAATGGGTATTTTCAATATCTAGTTCGCACGCAGGCGAATTTTCCCGTATACTAATCCTATTGGGATTTCAATCACAATCAATCATTTCAAATCAACCATTCATGATATTCACCAAATTTCACACCAACCAATCCAAACAATATCACAACCAATATATATATCGTCCATGGTCTGTGGATGAGGGGAGTGTGTATATATATATATATATATATATATTCGTATATAAATATATTTCTGTTGGATCTAGATTAACCCTAGAAGGGGGGTGAATAGGGTTTATCACAGTTTTTAACTGAATTAAAATTCTAACGAGATATATAATAATAAACAGATCACAGACTATAGCAGAAACAGATATGCAGAAAATAAATCACACACAGATATACCCAGCTTCGGCAAAACACTGCATACTGCTGCATTTCTAAGGTTTCTACTAGGTGATAGAACAGTTCCTGCATACAAGACTATGTACACTCGCAAACCCTGCTCCTATTCTAACCCTACGCTCAACACCATAGATTGATCGATATCCTCTCGATCAGATTTTCCCGAATTACAATCCCGTAATCCGTAACCCAGATTTTACAGACTCTGAAACTGACAGTCAACACCCTGACTGAGTTTTCCTAGATTTTTACAGAACTCTAGAAACTGATCAGGTTTGTTTTACAGGACAAAGTAAAAACAAAGACACAAATAAAACAAATAAAACCCTAGGATTTAAAGTAAAGGGGTCATCCCCTTTTAAACATGGCTTAGCCCCCTTTCACATAGTCGACCCATTTGTAATTTCTTTGGTCCGATCTCCTTTTGCTCTGAAGAAAAAAAAATATGGCGGCTGCGATTGAAAACTAGGGTTTCTGATTTCCAATCCAAATCGTGATCGATTGCTTGTGAGAAAATAAATCTCTGATGGCTTCGACAACTTGTGGCTTGCTTCTCTATGATTTGGGAATTGGATTGGCTTTCGATCGAAAATCCTGTGAGTAAATTCTTGTTTTGATTTTTCTTTGTGCTCGTGATTTCGATGTTGATTTCTTTCGATCTGAAATGTTGGGTTGGATTTTTCCTATGTCAGCCGATGATGAATTTGGTGTAACTAATATAGGGTATAGAAAAACTCCTATAAAATCTCTGATTTCAATTAAATGATTTGATCTGAATGCGTGCTATCCCCTTTTGAATTTCTCGACTTTGATTGGGTTGGTATCGGCCTTGATTGTTTTGGCACATGTGGAAATATTCGGCCTTGAATGAAAGATTTACCTGGCCATATATGAGTGATTGTTGAATTTGTCCCTTGCTTGATTAAGTTGATTGATTAACTACTGAATATATTTTGAGAATTCAAATTGCAATTCAAAAAGGATTCTTGCCATGTTCGTGCTTTGCTGTAGATTGTTTTGCAGAAAATTTTCCTTCCCAAATATAAAACTCTGATTTCTTCAAAACAGGAAATTACATTTCACTGTCCCCTTTGAATATGTTGTTTTGAAATTCCCTTTTGATTACTTGTTGCCGAGTTGAATGATTGCCAATACATTTTATTACTGAATTTCTGGAAAGAAACGTTCCCTGGCCTCCTTGAATACATTGCTTCCTTTTAAACACTTGCCAGAATTGATTTGTTTCATTTCAGTCGAATGCATGATTGAAGCTTTCCATAAAAAAACTTTGTGCAATATTTTTGCTGATGCATTCTTGAAATGAATTTTATCCATATATGCATTTCTGGAAATTTATTTGAGCATGCCATATATTTTTGATTGATTGCTCATTCAAATTTTAACATTTGAAACTTGCCAAATATGAGTATCTGCTTGATTTTAGCCATGATATCCAGCATGCTGACTTGATTCCAATTTAAAAAAAGAACACGAAAAAATTCCATCCTTTATTGTTCTCTTAACAAAAACATGTGGGATTTTCTGGAGGATATCTTGCTCATTAAAAACTTGCCAAAAAATGATTTTGTCCCTTTGAATCAGCATGTTCTGCTATCTGTTTCACCATCTAGTTGATAACATTCTGATGTTGAGCCGAATTTATATAAAGTTGCACCAATGTAAAAGATCTGCATGCTCCATTGCCAAACTTGAATACCAGATTTGTATTGACTACACTGTGCACATTTGTCTTGCTTTTGCTCCACTGTGTCATACTGTTGTGCTAGACACTCTACCTAGACTTGCTGCTGTATCACCATGCCCATTTTCATGCATATGTGTACGTTATCATGCTTTTATACTATGCATTTTTGTTACTTTGACTTTGCACATACACAACTGAAACTTGTACACTGTGTTACAATGATCCATGATGCCATTTGCATATTGTACCATGTTTGTTTGTTGTGCATCACATTTGCACACCACTGCCCCATGATTTCAGTTAACATGCTGCTCCATTTGTGACTTTGTCTTGCATTGATGTTTGTGATCAATTCTTGAACCTTAATATGACATGTATTTGGGCTCGGCCATTTGCAGCTGCCATGCACGATTGAGATGAACCATATGCTTGATCATTTACCATACTGCTCGGCCCCTTGCACTTGAATCTGCACCATTTTGTCTTGAGTTCACATGCTGTTTTGATTTGGTTGATCGACTCTTGAACTTTTGTGTACTGATTTTCATTTTGCACTGAGTTGAGACGGTCCACGTGACTACTCCTCAGTTGCACACTGATCGGCGAGGCAGTGCATACGTGTATATGCATGCACGTGTGTACATGCAGCCATCAGACTATTTTTCTGTCCCTGTACTATATATAAACTGTCTTGACACAGTCGGATTAACAAATCAGATCAAGTCAGAAAAATGATGAGAAACACACCAGAAAACTGAGGCAAATAAAATTTCAAAAATAAAATTCAAATCTTCATGTATTCGGTTTTTATTTCTATTGCAGTGTACTGTGTGTGTGTTTCTGTATATGACAGGTATGAAGATGAGACTAGACTGAAGTGACTGGACTGACAGTGAAGCATTCAAAAGACAAGAAAAAATGACAGTGCATGAATGTAAAAAGAAATTGTACAGAGTGAATGTAAATGAATGTACAAAGAGTGTAGAGTGAACTATAGTGAGGAGCTGATGTATAAGAATGTACGAATTATACTGATATTTGTAATAAACAAATTTGATTGAAATAAAATATTATTTTCATTGTGTTCATACAAATTTGTTTATCGTATTCAGTTTATTTATCAGTACAATATCATGTGTAAAATCTGTGAATTGATTAAATAGTGGAGTTGTAAATAAGTTGTACTGTTTGAATGTTGAAATAGAATATTATATTTAAATAAAATACTGTAAATATTTGAATTTCTGTACAGTCGTATTTTATTTAAATATAAATATTATATTCCAGTCTGTGAAGTATAATAACAGTACGATTTCAAACACATTAATAATATTATTTATTTGTTTGTTATCATCAAACAAAAATCATATAATTGTGTATACAACACCGTTATATACAACATTTTCAATTCAATTCAATTCATTTCAACACATATATAATTTTTACAACGCATATATAACTTACACATCGAACATACAACTTGTACAACGCTCATACATGAGGTGTACAACGCTTATATAACTCATACATCGACTATATAATTTATACATTGTTGTTTTCCATATCATTTATAAATTAGAAATCTCACATTGGATTCCACTCCACCAAAAATAGCAGAAGGCTCAGAAAAATATGTGGTCTCTTCTAGAAGGTAGAAGACGTCCACACGAGTCCACTGTCTCTTGTTTCACTGGATTTCGTCAACATAGCAAAAAGATATGATTATTACAGTGAAATCATAAATTGTAGCGCTTTAAAGTGCTATAGAATAGTTTGAAATAAAATAAACCAATACCTTTCCGCAATGTTTCAAACCTAGGTCATCGATTATCGCACAAACCGTGAAGCGGTTGGATGATCGGAGGGTGCAGCGTTGTAGAGGACGGAGCAGGCTTCCCGCGCCACCTGGTGAAACCCAGATCGATGCAGCAGACGGGGCACGGTGGTGAGCTGAAGGTGCGGCCTTTAGAGCGTCGATTCCCCTTGTACACGCGACGAGAATTCACAAAACTGACATGGATTTGAAGATCTAAGGGAGATCTATAAAATTCTCCAAAGGAGCAGCACGTTTTATTGCATGTAGGAGGAGGAAAGGAGGAGAGAAGTTTGGAGCTGAAGGCGTCGTTCGATTTGGGGGTTGTCGGGGAGAGAGAAGGTCAACGCAGGAGTGAGGTGGCCAATAGGATTTTTCCATTTATTTATATATTTTTAAATTTCTAAAATACCCCTTATCTTCTATGAACTCCAATCCAAACCCAATGACTGTCGTCCCTAGCTAAATACCCCCATCCCGAACACAAGGGGATATGTTTCGTAGGCCCATCCGACTGTTTCAGTCAGTTTTCCTTCAAATTAAAATATAAAGCATTCAATGTTTAATTTGAACGTACATTTCAATTTGCCGGGGTCACATACTGATTCTAAAAATTCCAGAAAAATAAATCTAGCTATGTCTTGATGATGCGGTCCCAACAAAACTAGTTTCGTCGAATTCTGAGACCATTTGAAAAATGGCCATTTTCTGGTCGATCCAATTTAACAGAAATTTACCAAACACATTTTCTTTTGCCACGCTCACATACTAACTTCAAAATTTATGAAACTTGAAACCTAGCAATAAGTTGACATCCAGAATCCAACAAAAGTGGTTTTATCGAATTTTGAGGTCGTTTGAAAAATGTCTATTTTCACGGGCTATATAAATGTTATAGCGACCTTTCTGAAAATTCATTTGGCCATAACTTTTGACTCCCGCTATGAAACTTCGATTTTTCAGATTCGTTAGAAAGATATTCACTAACAGATTTAAATATTTTTGGTTTCACTAAAATCCATTTTATTTTGCACCCGGTACAGTCATTCAAAGTTTGAATTGAAAATTTGAAACTGCTGCGCCATTTCAGGCCTTGTTTATAATTCAAAGTAATTATATTTACTTTCAAACGTCGATTCAACCACACTTTTCGTCGTTATTATTTAAAATATTTATTTTAAATATTTAAAATCCACTAAAATTGCCAAATTAAAAATTTTAAACTAGCTCAGTTTTTCTGGGTTGTTACAAAAATCATACGAGAACATAAATATAATCTATATAAACATATTTATAAAATTATAGAGTTAAAACTATATAAATATAAAGTATATAAAAGTATAAGTATATAAAACTTATAAAAACTTGAGTTTGAAATCAAAACTAAAGTAAAGAAAGTAAAATAGAGAAGACAGAGATTAAAGATAGAATTTGAAAATGGAATTTGAAATCAGATTTGAAAAATAGAATTTGAATTTAAATTTGAATTTGAACCTGGAGTGCTATTCAGAGTCTTACATAATCTAGACTCTATTACTATATTTGTCTTGAACTGTTGAAGTCTTGAAATCTTGAATACTCATTAGTCTTGAATCATCTCTGAATTTTTAATCTCTAATATCTTTAAACTGTACAGTCTTCAGTGGTAATTCCTGTATATGAATCCTGCATATGTGTGTGTGTGTGTATATATATATATTCTAGACAAAAGTGTTAGTATATATTTTATAATCAATTAATATGAAATAAGGTTGTTATCATCAAAATTCCATTCTCCAACAAAACCATCATAAATGTCAGATAAAACGGGTCTCAAGAATAAAGGTACATCAACAACTATCCCAATAACACAATGATAATAACAATACTACCATAAATAACTAAAGCCTCCATCGTCGGGCACCAGCTCCAAGCATCACTGATCCAAGCGTCCTCATCTACTAACATGTTTATGTTAAAAGAAGGGGGGTCAGTACATAAAGTTCGAGTGAATGAAAATCATATAAGTTTAGGAATGATTATTTCTTATATTTGGTAGTGTAAATTCTTCATGTTATGTCTATGTAAACAAACACAACTAAACATATGAGGAAGACCCCCTTACAGTCACTTAAGACCTACATGTTGATATACGGGTGGACTTCCTTACAGTCATTTAATACCCCACGAAGCAGGCTTTACCTGGTCACTTAAGGCATTAGCTAATTTATTAAGGAAGGATTCCTATTATCACTTAATACCTTATGGTGGACTTCTAGCCAATTAGGACCTCGTCCCCAACGTCAACTTTATTAAACATATGCTCTCCTTGTAGGTCGAGAGATAGTAAACAACCACTTAATACTAGGTTTAGGTAGGAATATAACTTCATTTAAGATCATCCTGGCGGACCACCTTGTTGCAATATAGCTGTCCCTATGGTTGAACTCCTAGCCACTTAACACTTCCCTTAGACGGTGGTTCCTATAGGCCACTTATTAACCGTCCCTAGGTCATCCCTCACTAAGCCCCTAGATAAGAAGCAGACATTTCCTAGAAGAGTACCCCACTTATATGCTATCATCTATTAGAACCATTTAATGCCTTATAAGAGAAAGGCGGACCCAATGACCACTTATGACCTAGTAGGGCGAGTCCTATGACTCTGGTCCTGAACCAAGGAGAGAACCTTAGGACCGGACATAGTCCTAACTACTTAATACCCAACATGGTAGGTCAGCCACTTAATACCTTATCAAGGTAGGCCTACTTCACACACACAAATATATATATAAGAGGATGAACCTGTGCTACGCACATGATTTTTTGTTAATAAATTGCCTATTAACCAACTTGAAATTTTTTCCTACTGACATTCATTTTAAGAAATTTTAACTGGGAAAGTATGCTCTGGTATTGATTTACATTTTAGTTCTACATAAATCAAATGCGTCAGTTATAGACCACATCAAAAGCTTGAGATTTAATTTTTGAGTAGATTTCTGATGCTATCTCCAGTTAAAATCTGAGTTCGCCCTTGTTGTCTCACATGACTGGTTTCCCATCTTCCAATTGGTGGAGCTTTGATTGTTCTCTTGCTGATGATACATAAAATTTCTTTTCTTGATTGCTTATTTAATTTCTTTCATGAGTTTAATAATTCTATTGAATTTACATAATACTTTGTAATTCTAATTGCAGATATCCTTCTAGTATACGAAGAAAACACTTTTGAAATAGAGAATCTAACCGCATAAAAGTTATAAAGGCTAACAATGTCAACTATTGTGTAACAACCCAAATTGCAACAAACCGAATTTGTTTCAAAATTCTAATCCATCGAAACCCATGTTGGTTGCCCTGGTATCCTGCAGAAAAGACAAAGATATAAAATATATCAGAGCTTAGAAAATATCTCACAACGGAATGGATAAAGTATAATATAATTAAAGTATAGCCTTACCGTAGTAATAATACTACCTAACCAGTATCCAAAGCTATCATATCTTTGCCACAAATCTAACCTGCGAGTATGTTATAAGGAGGGGGTCAGAACACAAGATCTGGTCAATGGATTTAAGCTATACACTTTGGATAATCTTATATATACCTTTCAATCACATTTTCTTATTTATTAGGTTACTGGGTTAACAGCACTCAAGGCTTACACACACGTCGTACCCATTTACTTCCCAGTGGGCTAACCTAATACAGTATATATGTAGCTACCCGCCAATATTGAGGTACACTCCATGGTACCCCACTCGCATGGTCTCCACTGTAATGCCACAGAAATGAACGCAGTCCCTCATCCTACGCCGGAGTGGTGTACGGATCTCTATATAACAATGTTACATTCCGCATATATCGGTCATCACTATGCTACGTAAGCGTACGGACTGCCACCTTTGATCGAATCAGATTCCATTACAGAGTAATGCACTCAAGTCTACGATATACCACCTAGAGCAGACATGCGTGTATCTAGACTTTCCCACGTACGTATCGTCAGTCGTATTTGATTCCTTATCCGCACAAAACCTCTAATGTGCACCGAGTTTCATGGCAGGGCTATACAAGAAACAAAGAACTCGATCGAGAGCTTTTCCATATCTGTACAGGACCGTCTTTAAGAGCCTCAAAATACAGATTTCCCTCGGGTTTGTTTTTCATGGTGGCTATGGCCCCACCTCAGCCCCTTCCTCAACTACTAAAGACTATAAGAGATAAGTGACTTGCCCCTAACAAACAATCTAAACATCCAGTTGGCGTCTCCCCTCAACCACCGTACCTCGATAGTGAAAGGTGGATGGCATCTTGGGTTTAGCTCCACTCTTTTCGCATCCCACTGGCTTTCGATAACGGGTATCTGATGATCTACTATCCTTGTTGGTCCTGACCTCGCCTCTCGTTGAGGCGATCGCTGAATCACCCTAGTGTCACCTCGTCACAGCATTCTAACTGCAAAGCTACTTTTGTAGTCAAGGCCCACCCACCTGGTAGTAACGCACAAACCCAACCTCTGCGAGCACAGCCTAAACATCTACACCGCATAGAGGACTATCAGGAGCACCTTACATATCTCAGGAAGCCGCGTGCTTCCTCTTCCAGTCCTTCGGAGCCGACAGAATAATCAGATGAACGTGTGCTCCCCTCTTGCCTCATGACTCCACGATGATCTACCCCGTCGGGTTATTCACCGTCAAACGTGCGGACTGGTCGAAGTGCCTCATTTTAATATGTTATTAGACCCTATGTCTAAACATTTCTTTATGCGCTTGCTTTACCTCATTAGGTTTCCATTTAACTTGGTTATTCCCATTCGCATTGAATTCTTATTCAAGTTACCAAGTTTCTCTTGCTTTTTAATTTCAATCATATAACTTAACCCATTTAAGTTTATTAATAAGCCCACAACATGTTATTTCCTAGATTGTGATCCAAGGACTATAATCCACAGTCCCTTTATATTCTTGTTTGATTTCATAGTCCCAATAACATGTTCTATAGAATATGTAATTAAGTATATCTCAATTCACATGTTTTCTGTTTAACATGTCAGTCATTATTTATGATTAAATATAACTTATTTCATTTCATAAGCTTGCCTCACTCTTTCCTATTTAATCATAATTCCATCTACATTGTCACTACAACTTATCATTGTTTACTTATTAACTTAGTTCTCTTAACTAAGGTTCATTAATAAGTCTCCTTTCCATTTATTATAACCTATGTTATAATTTCCTCTTGTCCGTGGGACAAACCTTAACATGCTATTCTTATCAGCAGATTTCATATTTTCAAGTTTACAGATTACTTAATTTATAATTAAGTACAACTTCTTACATTTCATAAATTTCCCCCTTTGCTCTACATTTTACAAACAACTAGTTTCAGTTTTCCCCATTTACTAATGACTTGATTTACAATTAAGTACCACTCGTATCATTACATAAGTTATCTCATTTTCTTAATCGTTTATTATAACCTAAGTTATAATCTCCACTTGTCCCTAGGACAAGTCTACCTATTATATAACATTCTCGTAAATGTAATTAATTTATAATAGGTTAATATCATTCCCCGTTCATTCCACTCCTTTTACCATTGTAACCTTCATTCAATTCCCATTCATTTCCATTAATTACAATTAATATTATTTATCAATTCTGCTTATTACATATACATATATATATGTGTGTGTGTGTGTGTTTTTATGCACTAGACCTCTCACATTAAGCTTACACTTGTGGATGCTGGATTTGTCGGGTGGTTCCGGGCAGAATTCTTTCACAAGTTGACTTAACCTCGTGTCTTAGCATCGTTACATGTTTATTTATGCATTAGACCTCTCACATTAAATTAACAATTTGTGGACGTTGGATTTGTCGGGCGGTTCCGGGCAGACTTCTACCACAAGTTGAATTTAACCTCATATCTAAGTGCAATTATATTTTTCTATTTACTGTAAATTTTCAATATAATTTAGGCATGTCCGTACTTTCAAATTTTCACTGTATTCTATATTTTACATGTCATCATATTAAGCCCATTTTATGTCACATGTCCTTTCTAACATATAATTAATTTTTATCTCAAAATAACAAGTGATCGCAAAATCATGTAATTGTTCTAATTTAACATGTAATTATTCCCATTTCTACAATTAACAGTTCAAGTACATAATTGTCACAAGCTAACATGTAATTATAATCACAGTAATTGCTACATGTATTTTTAACAAGTTTACGTGTCAATAGGTGAACATTTCAGCACATTAAACGCTTCAACATATAAATTTCTAATATATTAATATTTTATCATATTAATATCTCAATATGTCATAATAGCATTTCAACACTTTTAATCATTATATCAGATTTACATGACATGTTATCGGGGAATGTTAAACGATGATATACCATTATCAAAAATGATATAATTTAAATCCACTGACCTAATTTGCTTTCCAATCCCAGGATCTGGTCCACATCTAGCATTTCATGGTTTCCCCTAACTGGATTTAGAACCTAACAACCATGGATCCACAATTTTTACTAAAAGAAAAAGAGAAGAAAGAGGAACAAAATTGAATAGACCAAATCTAAGAATTTACCTTACTTCGAATATGATTCTGAATACCTTCTTATTAAGATTCATTCTTTTCCTCCAGATCTTGATTCAGAATTTTCCTAAACTAATTATCTTATTTTTTTTAAGGAGGAAGAATGGCAGAGCTCAGACATTGTCTCAGAGAATGCAAGATTTAGGCTAGGCTCTACTAGCCTATTTATAGGTGTTCAGGTTCTTATCGTACACACAGCGCTGAGTCGGCATTGAACCTAGTTAAGAAAATAGTCCAGATTGATCGATGAATCTAGCTGGATCTGGGGGGTGTCGATCTCGGTGTCGACCCCCCTACAAGGGTGTCGACCTCCCTATAGGTCCCGCGAGTTGTTTTGGCGCAGAAGTTTGAATTTCTGAAATTTATTTAACTGTTATATTCAGATGTAAATTTTCTTATATGTATACAAATCTTATAATGACCATTTTACGCGTATATATATATGCACAACTTTTGTTTCGTTTTCAAAATTCAAATGATGTTGCACTGTTATTTGATTCTTGCCATACTTCACTGATTGTGTAGCCTTATCTTGAACTTTATCTCTTGTGTGTGTGTGTATATATATATATATTTGCACATATATATACATCTATTTTATTTACTTCCTTATATGTATATTTTTTCCTTATATGTGCATTTATACATATTTTCTCTCATGAACATGTGTTATTTTAGTCGTTCTCTTAAGACAACAATATGATGGCGGTGGGGATCGAACTCTGTACCTCTTGTATGCAAATCACATGCTCTAACCAACTGGGCTACTAAGACTATTGTTAACAAAGCTTAGAACAATGGTAGTTATTATTCTCTCCTTATTCCTCTTTTTCATGTTTGATACAATATTTCATTTAAACCATTGCATGAATCTTTTACTTTTATTTCTCTTTTATTATTAATGCATAATAAGTGCACGCAACATATTTACACCGCATGCAACCAATCGCTTCTTTCTTTTAATGTATGTATTACATTTTTATTTGCATTATCTTTATTTTATTCTTCATATATACATTTATGTTTGTGCATATATGCATTATTTGATTATTAAATTGTTATAAAATGCGGGGTATTAGATTCTCCCACCCTTAAGAAATTTCATCCTCGAAATTTGATAAGGGTAAAAATCAATTAACCCATCGCATAATATACATCCATCGTGAGTGCATCCAATTTTTGCAAACATTGTCCACTTGTGCAAAGTGAAATACAACATAATAATGCACGTATGCCTAAGTGGTACCTCTTATGTGTATACAAATTTTTCAAAAATCCTTTTTAAAATATGATGCTCACATTCTAAATATACTGGCAATTCCACATGTATGCAATATTTTGAAAATTAAAATATATTTTCATCCAAATTTCCCACATTCTTGCAAAGCAAGAGCGCAGTTCATCCAATTGTTGCATCCAAAATCCTACCAACTAACTTTATTTTTTGAATTTTAGAAAAATCTAATTTTCTAAATTCGATTTCCTATGTTACAAAAAGGTAAAAATGGAAAACTTCACATCGCCCGTTTTTCTTTTTCGACCTTTTTCCAACCGTACCTGGATTTTATGAAATCATTTACAAGGATTCCCCTATTTTCCTATCCAAGCATAGCCCACATAAGAAAATTTTCTCTGTTACAGCTTTTCTTTTTCGTCTTATCTTGGAAATTTTTACTCTTATTCATCTTTTCTCATAATTTGTCGAGTTTGTCTCTTTATTGAATTTGTTGTTTCCTTTTTAGTTATGCCTTTACTCTTCTCCTAGCTTATTTAATCATCTGATCTAAGTTTAGTTTTCAAATAAACCTTCTATTCTTTCAACTAAAACGAGAAAACAGACGCTCTACATAGCTACTACTAAGGGCCAAGAATCTCATGACTATGTCCCCTTAGACAGAAAAGTTCAAACCACAGGATCCACGACAGGTTTAGGTGTTACCCTAACTACCCAACAAGAAAAATAACAGAACGATACCAACAGAAATGCAAATGCAATAACGTGTTGTACCCCTAACATGAAAATTAGCTACATGATCTAAATACTTACTTGCCCTTTACTATCTAGTAGTCACCACTAGTCCTAGCTATGTACAAACAATTATCTCAAGCAACACCATAGGCTTTTCAATACTTACGCATTCTACGGGAACGTACCATTATTCCAAGATAATTCTCGCTATTTTCTTCATAGCCTCAAAACTTTTTCCGTCTTTCCTAGGCACTAATCCTTACCTACTCCATACATTTAAAAAACGGTTTGGGATTTTCATTTAAATTTTCTTTCAAAAATTAGAAGTGTCAAAATTTTATTGTCCTCATGAAAACTCACTTTTGCCAAACCATAAAACATGTCATCTAAAAAAATGTAAATCATTTTTTTTCTTTTCAAATCACGAAGTCTGGAGTAGATAGGGACAACTATTTCTCAATTGAATTTATAACTTGTTCTTACCTATAAGGTCGGTTCAGTCTCTTACTACAAGGTGCAACCATCTACTCTATTCTTAATTTATACAACTTATTTTGTCCACCCAACAAAATTTTCTCTTTTAAACAATTTATCAAAAATGATTGTCAACACAGTAGAGACTTTAAAACTTTCTTTACTGGAAATTCCAGTTTTCAACAAAATGCAACTTTTTCTAAGTTTTACTATTAAATCCTTTCCTGTAATATAACAAGAAAACTAGCGAGCTATACATGCTCTATAATATGCACCTTTTACCCAGAGAAATTTATTTTAGACAAAATTTTCATAAGAAATCATTATTTACAAAATATAGCCCATTTTACTACAAATCCCAATATGTACTTTACATATTTTAAAACTATAACTTTTAAGATTAAAACTTGAAAACGCCATAAACCATTTTCCCAAAACTTTTACAATTTCAAGTTCTTAAAAGTTAACAATGGGGTTAGACTCAAAGTGGGTTTCCAATTTTTCTAGGCTTTCCTACACACTCCCACAAAGTCAATTCTCTCAACTATATATATATACATACATACATACATAAATATTCCTAATTCATTTTTCTCTTTCTAACCTTTTCCAATTTATAAGGTTTTACCACCAAACCCACTATGTAACGACCCGGAAAATCTGAACCAATTTAAAAAAATTTAAATTGGCTAAAATAGTGGATTTTAAATATTTAAAATAAATATTTTAAACAATAGCAATGAAAAGTGAGTTTGAATCGATGTTTGAAAACGAATATAATTAATTCGAATTATAAACAAGGCCTGAAATGGCGCGGTAGTTTCAAAATTTGAATTCAAACTTTGACTGATTGTACCGGGTGCAAAACAAAATGGATTTGAGCGAAACCAAAAATATTTAAATCTGTTAGTGAATACCTTTCTAACGAATCTGAAAAATCGAAGTTTCATAGCGGGAAGCAAAAGTTATGGCCAAATGAATTTTCAGAAAGGTCGCTATGGAATTTATATAGCCCGTGAAATTGGCCATTTTGCAAACGACCTCGGAATTCGACGAAACCACTTTTGTTGGATCCGGGATGTGAAGTTATTGCTAGGTTTCAAATATCATAATTTTTGAAGCTAGTATGTGAGCGTGGCAAAGGAAAACGTGTTTTGATCAATTACAGTTAAATTGGATCGACCAGAAATGGACTTTTTGCAAACGGTCTCAAAATTCGACGAAACTGGTTTTTTTGGGACCGTATCGTCAAAACATAGCTAGATTTATTTTTCTGGAATTTTTAGAATCAGTTTGTGGCCCCGGCAAATTGAAATGTACGTTCAAAACAAATATTGAATGTTTTATATTTTAATTTGAAGGAAAACCAATTGAAACAGTCGAATGGGCCTTCGAAACATATCCCATTGTGTTCGAAATGGGGGTAAAACGCTAGGGACGATAGTCGTTGGGTTTGGATTGGAGGTCGTGTCAGAAAACCCTTTTTAAAACACCCCGGCCAATCAAATTATTTCTTCATAATTAAATAAAATAAAATAAAAATAAAAAAAACCCCGTAGCCATCGCGATCGACGAAGGCTGGCCCTCCTCCCTTCCCTTCCATTTTCTGGCGAATCCGTTCACCTTCAGCCCCCACTCTAGTTAAGCTTTTTGAAGCTCTCCCCTCCCTCGTTAAATCCATACCCGTTAGCCTCCATCTCGTCGCTTGTACGAGGAGCACGACCGCCACGAAGTGGGCCCGCATCGCACCTCCTAGCGCCGCCAGTAGGGGATCGAACCAAGGGTGGTGCACCTCGCCGGAAACCCCTTTCGAAGCTCTACAACGCTGCGTAGTCTGATCGGCCTCAAGACAAGCGGATTGAGCATAGATTGGAAACCTAGTTTTGAACGACGAAGGAGGCAACGGCTGATTTTCTTTGAACTGATTTTAACACCTTTAAACCGTTGCAAACTTTGAAAAATCATATCTTTTTCGTTTCTTGTCGAAATCCAGTGAAACAAGAGACAGTGGACTCGTGTGGACGTCTTCTACATTCTAGAAGAGACCGCATATTTTTCTGAGCCTTCTGCTATTTTTGGTGGAGTGGAACCCAATGTGAGATTTCTAATTTATAAACGATATGGAAAACAACGATGTATAAATTATATAGTCGATGTATGAGTTATATAAGCATTGTACACCTCTTGTATAAGCGTTGTATAAGTTGTACGTTCGATGTATAAGTTATATATGCGTTGTAAAAATTATTTATGTGTTGAAATAGAAGTGAAATGCTATATATAAATATATATTTATATATATACGCCCCTCGTCCACAAATCATGGACGATATTTGTTGGTTGTGATTGGTGTGAAAATTGATTGATAGCGAATGGTTGACTGGGATTGTTTGTGGTTGATATTGATTGATTGTGGTTGAAAAATACTCGTTTGTGGTTGAGAAATATTTGGTTGAAACCACATAGGATTAGTTTGTGGAAATGAAATAAATATACATGCCTCCTGCGTGTGAATTAGATGCATGAATCCCCATTGTAAAAAACCGCGAGGTTTTAAGGTAGAGCGAGGAGCCGTACTAGGGACGGTCCCGGTTTTAACTACCCTGCCGTTATGCTGCCGAAATTTTGAATAATATTCATGTGTTAGAATTATTTTCATTTGTTGAAACTATATTTATTCGTTGAATAGAAAACCTTCATGTGTTGAATTGAAACTCATTCGTTGAATAGAAATTCATGTGTTGAATGGTATTCGTGTTTTAAATATAAAAATCACATTTTTACTCTATATATATAAACTATAGAAAACCTTCATGTGTTGAATCGATATTCATTCGTTGGATAGAAATTCATGTGTTGAATGGTATTCGTGTTTTAAATATAAAAAACACATTTTTATCTATATATACAAACTATAGAAAACCTTCATGTGTTGAATTGAAATTCATTCGTTGAATAGAATTCATGTGTTGAAAGGTATTCGTGTTTTAAATATAAAAATCACATTTTTATCTATATATACAAACTATAGAAAACCTTCATGTGTTGAATCGAAATTCATTCATTGAATTGAAATTCATTCATTGAATTGAAATTCATGTGTTGAATGGTATTCATATTTTGAAAGAAATTGTTTTATAATAAAAATCCCATTTTTAACATCAATATGAAATATATAAAATAATCTTGTTTTGAAAGAAATTGTTTTATAATAAAAATCCAATTTTTATCACCTATATTAACTATATAAAATAGTCAAATTTTGAAATAAATTGTTTTACATTAAAAATCACATTTTTATTATATACATGAATTGTTAAAAGTAGCGAAGTGTTGAAATAGAAGACAGTTGGATAAAAATATAATTTTTATCAAATGTATGAAAAGAATATAGCTTTGAAATCGAAGAATCGATATATATATATATAAATATAAATAGAATTAAAATATATCGAATAACGAAGCTGCAGTTCGTATTTTGAAACCGTGATTTCAAACGATTAGTGCGGGAGATCCGACCATCGGATTTTCACGAAACCGCAACCGTTGGGTTCGCTTTGGAAATATCTTTCCAACGACACCAACTTTGTAAAAATCCAACGGTTGGATTGTCTGGAATGTTTAATTCAAATCTGAAGAAAAACAGCGCTAAAATCGATTATATTATATATATATATATATATATATATATATAAATATAATTATATTAAATCGAATAACGACGCTGCAGTTCGTATTTTGAAATCGAAACTTCAAACGATTGTACCGGGAGATCCGACCGTCGGATTTTCCCAAAACTAGAACCGTTGGATTCGTTTTGAAAAGATCTTTCTAATGATGTAAATTTTGTGAAGATCCAACGGTTAGATTTTCAGATATGTGTAAATCAAATCTGAAGAAAAACAGCACCACGACCGCGTTATGGCCTGAAGCGTCACTTTGAATAAATTGGCTATTTTAAATAAATAAAAATAGCGATAAATCGTTATAAAATATTATAAACGATATGAATGTGAAATTTAGAAATTAACAGAAGGTTAGCTAAGTCGAATGGTTTCCTGGATTTTGATCTGATGTTGGTTTCGGTCTTCGGGGTTAATATTTGGGAAATCGTTCTCTTACTGATTGACGGTTAGTGACTAACGAATTGAAATGATGCGTAGTAGTGTTTGTTTAGCACTTGTTTATTATATACGCGAGTTGCTCAGAAAGACCAGGTTTATCCCATTCTGAATAACTGAATCGACGATAAGAAATCAAAGATGAAGACGGTGGTCGAAGACCGGAGATCTTCACCTCATTTGGATGGTAATCGAGGTCCTGATTGGGGGGCATCCCGAAATATGGATAATGAGTGGTGATCGATGGGTTTGCGAGGTATATAGTGCCTCCGGTTTCGTTCAGACCCAGAACGGACTTGCAAATGGACAGTGTGTCTGACATTGGAATTTATTCTGTGTGATTGATAGCTATCAGTTGCACGGTGTGAATTGCCTGTGTGGCATGCTAAGATGCAGTAATCAGGGCTTCTGTTGAAAAGCAAAGTCTTGTGGTGATTATCAAAGCACCGCCTGTGTGGCGTAGCTTTGTGTATAACGTGAAATCTCGAGCCTCACACCTTGGTACGAACCAGAAACGGGAGAGGACATCAGGGAGGGCATGCATTTCCTTCTAGTTAGAAGTGGCGTCAGTGGTTTTACACACCCTGACGAGTTTGACTTATGTGGTTGTTACTGTTGTGAGGCGCCTCGGATAAATCGGTCGATCCGGGACCGATGGAGTAGTCATTCGTTGGCTTACTCACGCCCCATAGGGCGGGGAAACGCAGTGTTCAGGAATTTTAATCCACATCGGTGGACCGGCCCTAATGATCCAAAGGCTTGACTGAGTACTTGCCTGAGGGGCGGACTAGAGCGTCTCGAAGTCGGTAAGGACTATCTTTTGCCTTGGTTCATGACGAAAATCCAATTTCCAAATATGTGACTGTGCGGTTTTGATTGTATACCTATATATGGCGACATAGTGGTATGGGGCATTAATGTCGTCTATGATTGATAGTTATGATTTGAAATTGTTTCTAAAAACATATAAACACTAGCAATAATATCAAATGCTTTTGTTTTATTCGTATCAAGCATATTTTGGCCGTTATAAGGTAAAAACTCTTTCCTCCGGTTTGCGTTGCATTGTGTGATGGGAACTGAGTCTTATAATGGCTTCATTTTTATAAAAAAGCATTGCGATGTTTAAAAGAATGATTTGTTTTTAAAGCACTGACAATCCAATGGAGTAAACCCGTTCCACGAAAGTGGCGTGGTCCTGTGATTAGCCATATAATAAATGTGTTGAGTAGATTTCTCATACCAGTCCCATGACTGACTCGTAGTTTGTTTCACTTTCAAACTCGGGTGCCCCTTTTTCTACACGGGCAGCCTTGTATTCCGGTTTAGCAGGCTTTATCCGGATAGCTGGAGCTGAAGATGGATTCTATCATTTATCTCTTTTTATGCTATTCATCTCTTGTTGTACATTATGTTTGTTTTCTGCTGTAGACATTTATGTATAGCTGAACTGTATTTGTACTAAGTATGATCCTGTATACTGTGTAACTCTGATGATTACGTTTATCCGGTATATTCTATTGTTCATTATCTGGTGTATTTATTTATTTCTGTTCTGCTATTTTCTGTTTCTGTGTTATATTCCAAGGATTACCCTTGCCACCGTCAGTACGGGGTTTGAGGTCGTCTCACACTAACCCAAAATACTAATCATATGGGATTCACCTTCCTTCCATACAAAGTATATTGTACACCTTCCACCCAAATTACCTAAGGGTCTCAAATTTCCATATTCATTCTTCTAGTGTACAAAACGGACATCCCAATTCTTAACATATTATACTCCTTCTATTTTGTGGGTTTCTCTATGGATCTAGGTATATATATAATATTTATATTTTTAAAAATACAAATACGTTCACTCAGTATCTATACAGGAATCCAAAACCTAAGCACTGATACCAGATGTAACAACCCGAATTCGATTTTTTTTTCAAAATTCTTATCCATTGAAACCCATGTTGGTTGCTCTGGTATCCAACAGAAAAGACAGAGATATAAAATATATTAGAGCTTAGAAAATAACTCATAGCGGAATCAATAAAGTATAATATAATCAAAGTATAGCCTTACCTTAGTAATAATACTGCCTAAACAGTATCCAAAGCTATCACATCTCTTCCACAAATCTAACCTACGAGTATATTATGAGGAGGGGGTCAGAACACAAGTTCTGGTGATTGGATTTAAACTACACACCTTGGATAATCCTATATATACCGTTCAATCACATTTTCTTATTTATTAGGTTACTTGGGTTAACAGTACTCAAGGCTTACACACACGTCGTACCAATTTACTTCCCAGTGGGCTAACCTAATACAGTATATATGTAGCTACCCCCAATATTGAGGTACACCCCATGGTACCCTACTCGCACAGTCTCCATCGTAATGCCATAGAAATAAACGCAGTCCCTCATCCTACGCTGGAGTGACGTACAGATCTCTATATAATAATGTTACGTTCCGCTTATATCTGTCATTACTATGCTATGTTAGCATACGGACTGCCACCTTGGATCGAATCAGATTCCATCACAGAGTAATGCCCTCAAGTCTACGATACACCACCCAGAGCAAACATGCATGTATCTAGACTTTCCCACGTACGTATCATCAATGGAATTTTATGCCTTATCCGCACATAACCTCTGATGTGCACCGAGTTCCATGGCAGGGCTATACAAGAAACATGGAACTTGGTCGGGAGCTTTTCCATATCTGTATAGGCCCGCCTTTAAGAGCCTCAAAATACAGATATCTCTCGGGTCTGTTTTTCATGGTGGCTATGGCCCCACCTAAGCCCCTTCCTTAACTACTAAAGACTACAAGAGCAAAGAGACTTGCCCCTGGCAAGCAATGTAAACATCCAGTTGGCGTCTCCCCTCAACCACCGTACCTTGATAGTGAAAGGTGAATGACATCTTGGGTTTAGCTTTAGTCTTTTCGCATCCCACTGGCTTTTGATGACGGGTATCTGATGATCTACTATCCTTGTTGGTCCTGATCTCGTCTCCCGTTGAGGCGATCGCTGAATCACCTTAGTGTCAGCTCATCACAGCATTCTGACTACAAACTACTTTTGTAGTCAAGGCCCACCCACCTATTAGTAACATGCAGACTCAACCTCTGCGAGCACAGCCTAAACATCTGCCACCGCATAAAGGAGTACCAGAAGCACCTTTGAGATGACCCAAACCTCCCCATGAAGGAAAGTCCAGATTGAATTGAGAACACGACAAATCAGAACACAAACAGAAGAACATTCCATTGCTTATTACAACAATTTCATCAGAATACAAGAATATACAGAGTATGAATAAATACTACACATTTATTAAATATCAGAGACTTACAAGTAACAATGCACCAGAAAAATAATACAAAACATAACTAAAAGGAATATACGGATACAGAGCTTCCCGAATATCGCTTCAGCGGTAAATCAGGATCCTATGAATATAAATCTGCAAAACCAAAATTACTAGCTGCCCATGCGGAAAATAGGGACACCTAGAGTTTAGGTTAAAACAATAAACTCCAGGTCAGTCATGTGACTGGTGTGAGAACTAAAATAGTTATTTAAAACTTTACTTTAAATTAGATATATCAAGGGACCACGCCGTATAACACAGAATGGGTTTCCTCCCAAGAATACCAGTGCATATAACAAAACATCGCAATGTTTTTTTGAAAAAACGAAGCTATTATAAGACCCAGGTCCTATCACACAATGCAACGCAAGCCGGGGGGATAGGGATTTCCCTTATAATAGCCAAACATGCTTGGTAAGTTAAAACAAATCATTTGATACTATTATAAGTGCATAGTGTATAAAACAACTTCAAATATAAATGTATTAATCCTAGACGGCATGGGTACCGTATATCATGTCAACAATACTAGGCACTACAATCAAAAACCGCAATTGTCACGTATTGGAAGTTGGATTTCCATCTATGAACCAAAGCAAGGGATCGTCCTTACCACTTCGAGACGCTCTAGCCCGCCCCTCAGGACCCAGACTCAGGTGGGCCCTTGGATCATCAAGGATGACCCATCAAAGTGCAATGTGGATTAAAAAACCTTGAACAATACGTTTCCCCGCCCTATGGGGCATAAATGAGCCAAATAACTCCATCGGCCCCGGATCGACCGATATAACTGAGGCGCCTCGCTATCCATCATCCACATAAGTAAAACGTCAGGGCTTGCAAAAAGCTGACACCACTTCTAGCTAGAAGGAAACGCATGTCCTCCCTGAGGTCCTCTCCCGTTTCTGGTCCACACCGGGGTGTGGGGCTCGCGAATTAACGCTACACAAAGCTACGCTGTATTAAATTCATGCTTTGATCATCAACCACAAGACTCATATTTCCAGAAGAAGCCTTGATCATTTGCATCTCAGCAAGCCATACAGGCAATTCACGCTATGCAACCGATGTTTATCAATCACATAGAATGAAATCCGATGTCAGACACATAGCCATTTATAAGTTCGTTCTGGGTCTGACTGTGACGAGAAGGAATTTCGCTCGGTCCGAACCAGTCGCTAAACCGATCCAGGCCGTTCGAAACGCCCTATCGTTTGAGAACATGACAAAATAGAACGCATACAAAAGAACATTTCATTGTATATTACAACAATGCACCAGAATACAAGAATATACAGAGTATAAATGAATAATACACAGAAATATCAGAGATTTAAATTACATTTAAATACATAGCAGCGGAAAATAATACAATACACAACTAGAAGAGATATACGGATACAAAGCTTTCCGGATATCATTCCAGCTGTAAACCAAGATCCTGTGAATATAAATCTGCAAAACCAAAACTACTAGCTGCCCGTGTCAAAATAAGGGCACCCAGAGTTTAGGTTAAAACAATAAACTCCAGGTCAGTCATGTGACTGGTGTGAGATCTAAAACAGTTATTAATCTTTATTTTTAAAATTAGGTAAATCAAGGGACCACGCCGTATAACACGGAACGGGTTTCCTCCCAAGAATACCAGTGCATAAAACAAACAGCGCAATGCTAAATAAAGAAAGATGAAGCTGTTATAAGACCCAGGTCCCATCACACAATGCAACGCAGCCGAGGATAGGGTTTTCCCTTATAACAGCCAAAGAATGCTTGATACGTTTAAAACAAATCCTTTGATACTATAATAAGTGCATAGTGTATAAAACCACTTCAATCATAAATATCAATCATAGGCGGCATGAATGCCCCATCCCACTATGTCGCCATACTAGGTTCTACAATTAAAACCGCAAATGTCACGTATTTGGAAGTTGGATTTCCATCTATGAACCGAGGCAAAAGATAGTCCTCAACCGATTCGAGACGCTCTAGCCCGTGTCTCAGGAACAGAACGCATCGTCCCTTGGAGCGACAGGGCCGGTCCACCGATGTGGATTAAAATGCCTGAACACTGCGTTTCCCCGCCCTTTGGGGCGTAGGTGAGCCAACTGAATGACTCCATCGGACCCGGATCGTCCGATCAAACCGAGGCGCCTCGCAACAGCAACAACCACATAAGTCAAACTCGTCAGGGCGTGTAAAACCACTGACGCCACTTTTTAGCTAGAAGGAAACGCATGCCCTCCCTGAGGTCCGTCTCCCGTTTTTGGTTCATACCGGGTGTGATACTCGCGAAGTAAAACGTTACACAAAGCTACGCCACAAAGGTCGTGCTTTGATCATCACCATAAGACTTTGCTTTTCAACAGAAGCCTCGATCAATTGCCACATAGGCATGCCACACAGGCAATTCACTCCATGCGTTTGATATCCATCAATATATAACCCCTGAGCTCGTACGTCTCAGAGAAGGGCGTTAAGCAAGAGAATAAATTCTCCGCCGCCAAACAGATATATATTTAATAGAGATCAATCACACGGACTAAAATCCAATGTCAGACACACAGTCCATTTACAAGTCCGTTCTGGGTCTGAACGAAACCGGAGGCACCTAGTACCCCGCATATCCATCGATCTCCAAGTACGTCTGGACGATCACCAACTGTTTCCATCTTCTTGGGTGTACAGCCCAATCTAGATCATCAGTTATCACCCAAACGACGTGAAGACTTCCGGTCTTCGACCACCGTCTTCATCTTCGACACCACGTCGAATCAGTTATTCAGAATGGGATAAACCCGGTCTTTCTGAATAACTCGCGTATATATTATAAAAGTGTTACACAAACACAACATACGCCTCATTCCAATCCAGAATATTCTTTTATTCAAATATTCCTATACTTTGGGAAAAGTTCCCATTAATTTTATCCAAGATAAATTCTTTAAATTTATTCTTTAATCTCCTTTGAATATCAATTCAAACTAGTCGGGATTAGCGAACCACACCGAAGTAATCATTTATTTTATTTCCCAATCCCAACCTATTCATCCCATGAAGTAAAACTGGTAATACTTCATATCTAACACCACAGTGTTATCGGTAAATTCAATTACCATTTCACGTTCAAATCTAATTAAAGATTTAACCATCGCCTGGAGCAAAACTGGTGATACTCCATTTTCGATCATTTCAATCTAATTAAAGATTCATTAAAACTCCACTTAGTTTTAATCTTTAACTGGGTTAAAGAATCAGTGTCATTTAAAAAAACACGGTTCACGATAAACCCAAAATCACATTCCATTAATTATCGGGTTAAAGAACAAGTGTTATTTAAAACACTGTTCACGATAAACCCAAAAATCAATACCAATTCAATTCCAATTAAATATCATTTAATTGATACACTTCATTATATCTAAATAAAAAGATTTAATCTTTTCTCAACTGGGTTCAAGAACAGTGTTAGTGAAGACACCATTCACGACAAACCCAAATCACATTTGATATTCAATATAAGGCTCTGAATAGAAAATATATCGGCTTATATTCAATATCAAATTCTACGATTAACAAATGTCGTATTGGAAATAACGATATAAATATATATCTTTCAAATTTCCATAACAACACCTGTATAATCACGAATTCCAACATCGAAATACTCCGAAGACAATTTCGATTCAATTCCACTCCAATGCAATCATTGGATATTCTGGTTATTTTCAAAACCCTTTTTAAATTCAATTTATTTATTTAAAAATAAATAGAATTATATTTCTAGTTCAAAACTAGTTCATTTCGATAAAAATCTATTTTTATCTTTTCAAATATGGAGTTTTTCATCCCAATTTTTCCCAAATCATTTCTTATGATTTTACATAAATTATTACTATTTTTAATAATTTTATCAAGGCCCGTACAGTCGATTTCCATCAATGGCCATCGAACTGCACTTACAGCGACCATTTTCAAATTTGATTTGGACATAATTCCAAATCCAACCGTTAGATTTCAAATTTCTAATATTCGTTAGAAAGCTCTTTTCGATACGAACCCAACGGTTCCGGTTTTAGGAGAATCCGACGGTCGGATCTCCCGTAATGTCCGTTTGAAATAAATGGTCGAAATTCACGAACTGCCGCGGCGCGGCGCGTTCTATTCAGGCCATTATATTATATATGTAATATATATAATATATATTTCGTCGATTTCTATTTAAAACGAATTATATAAATAGTTTTAAATTCGTTTCAAAAGCAATTTCAACTTCCATTTCAATTCAAATCAAAATTGAATTCTTCTTTATAAATTCGTTTTAAAATTCATTTCTATTCAATTCAAATTTCAATTCAATTTGAATTCATTTCAATTCGCTTTCAATTCAATTTGAATTCGTATTCAATTCAATTCATTCCGAAATTGTTTTCAATTCAATTCATTTCATTTCGAAATCGTTTTCAATTCAATTCATTTCGAAATCGTTTTCAATTCAATTCATTTCGAAATCGTTTTCAATTCATTTCATTTCGAAATCGTTTTCAATTCAATTCATTTCGAAATCGTTTTCAATTCAATTCATTTCGAAATCGTTTTCAATTCAATTCATTTCGAAATCGTTTTCAATTCAATTCATTTCGAATTCGTTTCAATTCAATTCATTTCATTTCGAAATCGTTTTCAATTCAATTCATTTCGAAATCGTTTCAATTCAATTCATTTCAAAATCGTTTCAATTCAATTCATTTCATTTCGAAATCGTTTTCAATTCAATTCATTTCGAAATCGTTTTCAATTCAATTCATTTCATTTCGAAATATTCGATTTCGAAATCACTTTTCAATATTCATTTTAAAATGAATAAAATCGATATAAATATCGTTCACGTCAAAATGGCGTCAATCTAATCAACACGGCTTCATAAATTTCTATTTTCAAATATTCTATTTCAAATATTTCTTTTTCAAAATAGTTGTTATTATCAAAATATTTCGTTCAACACATGACCAATCTCAATGGATGAGTACTGTCAACACATGAACTTTTATTTTATAATATTCTTTATTTTTCAAATTGGAATGAGGCCCAATCAATTACCATATAAAGTTAATTATATGGATTTTCATACAACACATGCATATAATAGCATTGAAAAATAATCAACCATCAACCAAAGTGCACTACACTGTATAAGCATCAAATATAGATATCTAACGCTTATAACAGCCTGTCAATCAATCGATCGACATATTTAATCAATCCGGATGAGTGAACTGCATATTTCATCCTAACACCCGTGTGGGGTTTCAAACAATCAAACAAATATTTTATTTGTGCAGTTGGGCGATGTGTAAAATTTATCAACCCAATCAATGTCAGTCAAATCAGTGTACATAAACAAACCGTCTGGTTTGTAAATGAATATTTTATTTATTCACATTCACGTTAAAAATTATATTTTTAACGATAAAACATTTTATTTTTCTAACATATTTTAGAAAATTTCGGCGGCATAACGGCACGATACTAGAAACGGGACGAGGCCTAGCCTTATCCCCGGTCTAGTGAAGGCCCACGCCATTCACACATCAATCATATCAATTTTATTCCACCAAACAATTCAAATCAACCCAAACAATCTAACTAACAACACAGCCAAACAAACAAGTCCATGGTCTGTGGACGATTGTGTCGGGTGCTACTAAGCACCGTCTGCATCCTAGTATATATATATATATATAACTAGAGAAGAAATTGAAAGGTGAGAAGTTCTCACATATAGCTATCCAAACATCTTGATTCTTCATTGATAGAAACCTTCATCGTTATTGCATCTTCGTTGCTCGCAGCCACTACATATATAAAAATCACACATTTTATATTTTGATGTCTTTAAAATAAAAAATCACATTTTTATTTATTTACTTTCAATTTAAAAATCATATTTTCACTTCGCTATTCAATATATAAAAATCGAATTTTTACTTCGCTCTTATATAGATAAAATTTATATTTCAAAAATATAGGTTTCGCCTTTATAAAAATATAGATTTCGCCTTTATAAAAATATAGATTTCGCCTTTAAAAAAAATATTAAAAATCCAAACTTTTAGATATTAAAAATCCGAACTTTACGAAAGTAAAAATCCTATTTTTTTCTCTAAAAATATACTTTTTCCTATTTAAGCAAAAATCATATTCCTACATCTTCTATATAGTAAAGATCATATTTTTAATACGTTAAAAAATATAAAAATCGCATTTTTATTACATTAAAAATATAAAGATCATATTTTTAACTTCTCTATATAATAAAAATTATATTTTTAGTATTTAATCTATATAAATATCACATCTTCCTTTTGCTACTATATAAAAATTACAACCTTCCATTCGGTTAACTATATAAAATCTCATTTTTATTTTTCAAATAAAAATCCCCCCTTTTATTTTAATTAAAGAAAAATCTAATCAAAGACTGAAAATAAAACTAGCTAAGTAAAATAAAAACTTACTTTTCATTTCAGCGAAGGGGGGGGGCTTCAGGATCGCGGTGGTGGTTCTGGCGTCGAATGAAGTGGCTCCGGCTTTGAGTGGGGGTGGGGACGCAACCGAGTGGCGCAGTCAAAGGGGAAGGAGAGGGGTCTGCGTAGGAGAGAGAGAGGGCGGAGGCTGAGGGTCGGAGGATGGTGCGGTCGGTGGCCCCACAGGCGCGGTGGCGGCGCTGTCTAGGTTTAAGGGGTTCGGACGCTAGGGGGGGTTCACGCGGTCGAAGGGGAAGAGGGAGAGGCAAAGGGAGGATGGCGGCTCACCTGAGGCGGTGCGACGGTCATCAGGTCGGGGGGGCTGGGCGACGAGAGGTTTTAGGGTTTTTTTTTTTTCCTTTTTCGATTTTGATTTTTAATTTTGGAAATGGGAGGGGGGGCGTCTGACAGTTTTGAAGGGATGGGGGGGTTTATTTTATTTTATTTATTTATTTAATTCCATGGAAGTTGACTTTTACATTTGAACTCCAAACAAAACCCAACGACTGTCGTCCTTAGTGTAATACCCCCATTCCGAACACAATGGGATATGTATCGTAAGCTGATCCGAACGTTACAATCAGTTTCCGTTAAATTTACATTTAAATTACTATATTGAATTTTAAACGTACATTTCAAATTACCGGGGTCACATACTAACTCTATAAATCCCATAAAAATATTTTCTAGCTTCGTATTGACGATACGGTCCTAACAAAACTAGTTTCGTCGAATTCTGAGACCGTTTGAAAAATGACCAATTTCCAGTCGATTAAAATCAACTCAAACCGGTCAAACACATTTTATTTCGCCACGCTCACATATTGATTCGAAAAATTATGAAATTTGAAACCTAGCAATAACTTTACATCCCGGACCCAACAAAACTGGTTTCGTCGAAATCCGAGGTCGTTTGCAAAATGTCCATTTTTAAGGGCCTGAATTCCATAGCGACTATTCAGAATTTTTAACTGGACATATCTTTTGATTCCCGCTATGAAATTTTAATTTTTTTGGATTCGTTGGAAAGATATTATCAAATAGATTCTATGATTTTTGGTTTCACTAAAATCCGCATTGTTTTGCACCCGGTACATTCAATTGAAGTTTGAAATCGAATTATCGAACTACCGTGCCATTTTCAATTCCTTTTATAATTATATATAATTAGTTATATTCTAACGACGACGTATATAATATATACGCCGAATTCTATTCAAAATAAATTTCTCGTTGATTTTTATTTAAAATAATCTATTTTAAATATTCAAAATTCGCTAAAATTGCCAAAATAAAAATTTCAAACTGGCTCGCATTTTCCGGGTTATAGCAATCTCCCCCACTTAAAACTTTTCGTCCCCGAAAAGGAACAAAGTCGAAAGTGGTTTGATTAATCAGCTCTACGCTCGATCTGGCTTCCATTCTCCAACTCTTTAGTTTCTGAGAATTTTCAAAATTTCAAAAAATTTGGCTAACACCCTAAATTTTCGAAAAATTTCGCCATAACCTCCCCTGCACCGGGAGCATCGGGGAATTTCAAATAGCTTCCCCGGTCCTTCAGATCTCAAAAAGAAAAAGAAAAAGCCAAGCGGCTAGCCAATAGGCTCATAAAATCATCATCACCCAAACGAAACAGTAAATTATGTAGTAAACATGTACCTATTTGTCGGGCAAACAAATTTTATTCTTCGGCTCTAGCCTCCTTGCTATGACCTGTTCAATACAAGCACATGTATATGCAAGCAAATGCGACCAAATTTTCAATACAATTCAATATTTGATTCAGTTAGGCATAATGGTTCAAAATTATCAAACAATTAAACAACCAACACAAACATCAATCAATTAGTGAATTAGAGTTTCAAATTCATAATTTTGATACATATACAGAAAATCTTGTTTTTGATGCCAAATCTCAACAATAGACCCTATCTAATTTTGGTTCTCACACCAGCCAATAGGAAATATATAGAAATCCCACCTTCGAAACATGAACATAAGTTCTGATGATGATCGATCAATCATCAGAACCATCTCCGGGTGTCTAGAGTGTAATTCTATATCTATCCAGTATATAAAAATTTCAAATACACGTGGATCAGACGTATACGCAAAATCTATATATACTGGATTGTCCACATCAATATAAATAAATAACCAAATACGAATAATTGATTTAAATTTTTAAAACAAAATTGGTTTTCATTTTAAAAATATACTCTTCACACTCGTTCTAGGATACCACTGATCCCATCTCTAACGAGTCATTCTAATTGGATATTACTAATCCAATATCTGATGAATTCTTTCGTATGGTTCTAATGTGCCTTGTTCTCTGAGCTTTGTAAACCAAGGCTCTGATACCAACTGTGACGAGAAGGAATTTCGCTCGGTCCGAACCAGTCGCTAAACCGATCCAGGCCGTTTGAAACGCCCTATCGTTTGAGAACATGACAAAATAGAACGCATACAAAAGAACATTTCATTGTATATTACAACAATGCACCAGAATACAAGAATATACAGAGTATAAATGAATAATACACAGAAATATCAGAGATTTAAATTACATTTAAATACATAGCAGCGGAAAATAATACAATACACAACTAGAAGAGATATATGGATACAAAGCTTTCCGGATATCATTCCAGCTGTAAACCAGGATCCTGTGAATATAAATCTGCAAAACCAAAACTACTAGCTGCCCGTGTCAAAATAAGGGCACCCAGAGTTTAGGTTAAAACAATAAACTCCAGGTCAGTCATGTGACTGGTGTGAGAACTAAAACAGTTATTAATCTTTATTTTTAAAATTAGGTAAATCAAGGGACCACGCCGTATAACACGGAACGGGTTTCCTCCCAAGAATACCAGTGCATAAAACAAACAGCGCAATGCTAAATAAAGAAAGATGAAGCTGTTATAAGACCCAGGTCCCATCACACAATGCAACGCAGCCGAGGATAGGGTTTTCCCTTATAACAGCCAAAGAATGCTTGATACGTTTAAAACAAATCCTTTGATACTATAATAAGTGCATAGTGTATAAAACCACTTCAATCATAAATATCAATCATAGGCGGCATGAATGCCCCATCCCACTATGTCGCCATACTAGGTTCTACAATTAAAACCGCAAATGTCACGTATTTGGAAGTTGGATTTCCATCTATGAACCGAGGCAAAAGATAGTCCTCAACCGATTCGAGACGCTCTAGCCCGTGTCTCAGGAACAGAACGCATCGTCCCTTGGAGCGACAGGGCCGGTCCACCGATGTGGATTAAAATGCCTGAACACTGCGTTTCCCCGCCCTTTGGGGCGTAGGTGAGCCAACTGAATGACTCCATCGGACCCGGATCGTCCGATCAAACCGAGGCGCCTCGCAACAGCAACAACCACATAAGTCAAACTCGTCAGGGCGTGTAAAACCACTGACGCCACTTTTTAGCTAGAAGGAAACGCATGCCCTCCCTGAGGTCCGTCTCCCGTTTTTGGTTCATACCGGGTGTGATACCCACGAAGTAAAACGTTACACAAAGCTACGCCACAAAGGCCGTGCTTTGATCATCACCACAAGACTTTGCTTTTCAACAGAAGCCTCGATCAATTGCCACTTAGGCATGCCACACAGGCAATTCACTCCATGCGTTTGATATCCATCAATATATAACCCCTGAGCTCGTACGTCTCAGAGAAGGGCGTTAAGCAAGAGAATAAATTCTCCGCCGCCAAACAGATATATATTTAATAGAGATCAATCACACGGACTAAAATCCAATGTCAGACACACAGTCCATTTACAAGTCCGTTCTGGGTCTGAACGAAACCGGAGGCACCTAGTACCCCGCATATCCATCGATCTCCAAGTACGTCTGGACGATCACCAACTGTTTCCATCTTCTTGGGTGTACAGCCCAATCAAGATCATCAGTTATCACCCAAACGACGTGAAGACTTCCGGTCTTCGACCACCGTCTTCATCTTCGACACCACGTCGAATCAGTTATTCAGAATGGGATAAACCCGGTCTTTCTGAATAACTCGCGTATATATTATAAAAGTGTTACACAAACACAACATACGCCTCATTCCAATCCAGAATATTCTTTTATTCAAATATTCCTATACTTTGGGAAAAGTTCCCATTAATTTTATCCAAGATAAATTCTTTAAATTTATTCTTTAATCTCCTTTGAATATCAATTCAAACTAGTCGGGATTAGCGAACCACACCGAAGTAATCATTTATTTTATTTCCCAATCCCAACCTATTCATCCCATGAAGTAAAACTGGTAATACTTCATATCTAACACCACAGTGTTATCGGTAAATTCAATTACCATTTCACGTTCAAATCTAATTAAAGATTTAACCATCGCCTGGAGCAAAACTGGTGATACTCCATTTTCGATCATTTCAATCTAATTAAAGATTCATTAAAACTCCACTTAGTTTTAATCTTTAACTAGGTTAAAGAATCAATGTCATTTAAAAAAACACGGTTCACGATAAACCCAAAATCACATTCCATTAATTATCGGGTTAAAGAACAAGTGTTATTTAAAACACTGTTCACGATAAACCCAAAAATCAATACCAATTCATTTCCAATTAAATATCATTTAATTGATACACTTCATTAAATCTAAATAAAAAGATTTAATCTTTTCTCAACTGGGTTCAAGAACAGTGTTAGTGAAGACACCATTCACGACAAACCCAAATCACATTTGATATTCAATATAAGGCTCTGAATAGAAAATATATCGGCTTATATTCAATATCAAATTCTACGATTAACAAATGTCGTATTGGAAATAACGATATAAATATATATCTTTCAAATTTCCATAACAACACCTGTATAATCACGAATTCCAACATCGAAATACTCCGAAGACAATTTCGATTCAATTCCACTCCAATGCAATCATTGGATATTCTGGTTATTTTCAAAACCCTTTTTAAATTCAATTTATTTATTTAAAAATAAATAGAATTATATTTCTAGTTCAAAACTAGTTCATTTCGATAAAAATCTATTTTTATCTTTTCAAATATGGAGTTTTTCATCCCAATTTTTCCCAAATCATTTCTTATGATTTTACACAAATTATTACTATTTTTAATAATTTTATCAAGGCCCGTACAGTCGATTTCCATCAATGGCCATCGAACTGCACTTACAGCGACCTTTTTCAAATTTGATTTGGACATAATTCCAAATCCAACCGTTAGATTTCAAATTTCTAATATTCGTTAGAAAGCTCTTTTCGATACGAACCCAACGGTTCCGGTTTTAGGAGAATCCGACGGTCGTATCTCCCGTAATGTCCGTTTGAAATAAATGGTCGAAATTCACGAACTGCCGCGGCGCGGCGCGTTCTTTTCAGGCCATTATATTATATATATAATATATATTTCGTCGATTTCTATTTAAAATGAATTATATAAATAGTTTTAAATTCGTTTCAAAAGCAATTTCAACTTCCATTTCAATTCAAATCAAAATTGAATTCTTCTTTATAAATTCGTTTTAAAATTCATTTCTATTCAATTCAAATTTCAATTCAATTTGAATTCATTTCAATTCGCTTTCAATTCAATTTGAATTCGTATTCAATTCAATTCATTCCGAAATCGTTTTCAATTCAATTCATTTCATTTCGAAATCGTTTTCAATTCAATTCATTTCGAAATCGTTTTCAATTCAATTCATTTCGAAATCGTTTTCAATTCAATTCATTTCGAAATCGTTTTCAATTCAATTCATTTCATTTCGAAATCGTTTTCAATTCAATTCATTTCGAAATCGTTTTCAATTCAATTCATTTCGAAATCGTTTTCAATTCAATTCATTTCGAAATCGTTTTCAATTCAATTCATTTCGAAATCGTTTCAATTCAATTTATTTCATTTCGAAATCGTTTTCAATTCAATTCATTTCGAAATCGTTTCAATTCAATTCATTTCAAAATCGTTTCAATTCATTTCATTTCGAAATCGTTTTCAATTCAATTCATTTCGAAATCGTTTTCAATTCAATTCATTTCATTTCGAAATATTCGATTTCGAAATCACTTTTCAATATTCATTTTAAAATGAATAAAATCGATATAAATATCGTTCACGTCAAAATGGCGTCAATCTAATCAACACGGCTTCATAAATTTCTATTTTCAAATATTCTATTTCAAATATTTCTTTTTCAAAATAGTTGTTATTATCAAAATATTTCGTTCAACACATGACCAATCTCAATGGATGAGTACTGTCAACACATGAACTTTTATTTTATAATATTCTTTATTTTTCAAATTGGAATGAGGCCCAATCAATTACCATATAAAGTTAATTATATGGATTTTCATACAACACATGCATATAATAGCATTGAAAAATAATCAACCATCAACCAAAGTGCACTACACTGTATAAGCATCAAATATAGATATCTAACGCTTATAACAGCCTGTCAATCAATCGATCGACATATTTAATCAATCCGGATGAGTGAACTGCATATTTCATCCTAACACCCGTGTGGGGTTTCAAACAATCAAACAAATATTTTATTTGTGCAGTTGGGCGATGTGTAAAATTTATCAACCCAATCAATGTCAGTCAAATCAGTGTACATAAACAAACCGTCTGGTTTGTAAATGAATATTTTATTTATTCACATTCACGTTAAAAATTATATTTTTAACGATAAAACATTTTATTTTTCTAACATATTTTAGAAAATTTCGGCGGCATAACGGCACGATACTAGAAACGGGACGAGGCCTAGCCTTATCCCCGGTCTAGTGAAGGCCCACGCCATTCACACATCAATCATATCAATTTTATTCCACCAAACAATTCAAATCAACCCAAACAATCTAACTAACAACACAGCCAAACAAACAAGTCCATGGTCTGTGGACGATTGTGTCGGGTGCTACTAAGCACCGTCTGCATCCTAGTATATATATATATATAACTAGAGAAGAAATTGAAAGGTGAGAAGTTCTCACATATAGCTATCCAAACATCTTGATTCTTCATTGATAGAAACCTTCATCGTTATTGCATCTTCGTTGCTCGCAGCCACTACATATATAAAAATCACACATTTTATATTTTGATGTCTTTAAAATAAAAAATCACATTTTTATTTATTTACTTTCAATTTAAAAATCATATTTTCACTTCGCTATTCAATATATAAAAATCGAATTTTTACTTCGCTCTTATATAGATAAAATTTATATTTCAAAAATATAGGTTTCGCCTTTATAAAAATATAGATTTCGCCTTTATAAAAATATAGATTTCGCCTTTAAAAAAAATATTAAAAATCCAAACTTTTAGATATTAAAAATCCGAACTTTACGAAAGTAAAAATCCTATTTTTTTCTCTAAAAATATACTTTTTCCTATTTAAGCAAAAATCATATTCCTACATCTTCTATATAGTAAAGATCATATTTTTAATACGTTAAAAAATATAAAAATCGCATTTTTATTACATTAAAAATATAAAGATCATATTTTTAACTTCTCTATATAATAAAAATTATATTTTTAGTATTTAATCTATATAAATATCACATCTTCCTTTTGCTACTATATAAAAATTACAACCTTCCATTCGGTTAACTATATAAAATCTCATTTTTATTTTTCAAATAAAAATCCCCCCTTTTATTTTAATTAAAGAAAAATCTAATCAAAGACTGAAAATAAAACTAGCTAAGTAAAATAAAAACTTACTTTTCATTTCAGCGAAGGGGGGGCTTCAGGATCGCGGTGGTGGTTCTGGCGTCGAATGAAGTGGCTCCGGCTTTGAGTGGGGGTGGGGACGCAACCGAGTGGCGCAGTCAAAGGGGAAGGAGAGGGGTCTGCGTAGGAGAGAGAGAGGGCGGAGGCTGAGGGTCGGAGGATGGTGCGGTCGGTGGCCCCACAGGCGCGGTGGCGGCGCTGTCTAGGTTTAAGGGGTTCGGACGCTAGGGGGGTTCACGCGGTCGAAGGGGAAGAGGGAGAGGCAAAGGGAGGATGGCGGCTCACCTGAGGCGGTGCGACGGTCATCAGGTCGGGGGGGCTGGGCGACGAGAGGTTTTAGGTTTTTTTTTTCCTTTTTCGATTTTGATTTTTAATTTTGGAAATGGGAGGGGGGCGTCTGACAGTTTTGAAGGGATGGGGGGTTTATTTTATTTTATTTATTTATTTAATTCCATGGAAGTTGACTTTTACATTTGAACTCCAAACAAAACCCAACGACTGTCGTCCTTAGTGTAATACCCCCATTCCGAACACAATGGGATATGTATCGTAAGCTGATCCGAAGGTTACAATCAGTTTCCGTTAAATTTACATTTAAATTACTATATTGAATTTTAAACGTACATTTCAAATTACCGAGGTCACATACTAACTCTATAAATCCCATAAAAATATTTTCTAGCTTCGTATTGACGATACGGTCCTAACAAAACTAGTTTCGTCGAATTCTGAGACCGTTTGAAAAATGACCAATTTCCAGTCGATTAAAATCAACTGAAACCGGTCAAGCACATTTTATTTCGCCACGCTCACATATTGATTCGAAAAATTATGAAATTTGAAACCTAGCAATAACTTTACATCCCGGACCCAACAAAACTGGTTTCGTCGAAATCCGAGGTCGTTTGCAAAATGTCCATTTTTAAGGGCCTGAATTCCATAGCGACTATTCAGAATTTTCAACTGGACATATCTTTTGATTCCCGCTATGAAATTTTAATTTTTTTGGATTCGTTGGAAAGATATTATCAAATAGATTCTATGATTTTTGGTTTCACTAAAATCCGCATTGTTTTGCACCCGGTACATTCAATTGAAGTTTGAAATCGAATTATCGAACTACCGTGCCATTTTCAATTCCTTTTATAATTATATACAATTAATTATATTCTAACGACGACGTATATAATATATACGCCGAATTCTATTCAAAATAAATTTCTCGTTGATTTTTATTTAAAATAATCTATTTTAAATATTCAAAATTCGCTAAAATTGCCAAAATAAAAATTTCAAACTGGCTCGCATTTTCCGGGTTATTACACTGAACGAAACTGGAGGCACATTATTCCTCGCCCATATGTCCAATATAGGGGAGAGGCCCTCGCATATCCGGTCGATCTCCAACTACGTCTGGACGATCACCACTTATTACCTTGTCTTGGGTGTACAACCCAATCAAGACATCAGTAATCATCCAAACGATGTGAAGACCGGCGACCACTGTCTTCATCCTTGACATATCCTCGAATCGGTTATTCAGAATGGGATAAGCCCGGTCTTTCTGAATAACTCGCGTATATAATAAACAAGTGCTATAAAAACACAACATACGCCTCATTCCAATCCAGAATATTCCTTAATTCAAATATTCTTATACTTTAGGAAAGGTTCCCATTAATTTTATCAAAGATAAATTCTTTAAATTTATTCTTTAATCTCCCTTTGGATATCATTTCTACCTAATTAAAGATGCATTAAAACTCCACTTGGTTTTAATCTTCCCAAAAATCATTATTAATGATTGTTTAACTTGGGAAATCATATCCTGTCTTTAATTGGGTTAAAGAACCAATGTCATTTAAAACACGGTTCACGATAAAACCAAAGTCACATTCCATTTCATCAACCTTTAACCGTAAATTAGCAAGTGAACAATTCCCTAAGTATTAACCGCGAAGGCCGAAACCAACATCAGATCAATACCCAGGAAACCATTCAACTTAACTAACCTCTAGTTAGTTTTTGATTTTTCTTAACTCCATTGGGTCTAAGAATAGTATTATTAAAGATACCATTCATGACACCCAAAATCTTATTCCTGACTTTAACTAAGTTAAAGAACCAATGTCCTTTAAAACACGGTTCACGATAAACCCAAAATCACATTCCATTCCATCAGCCTTTAACCGTAAATTAGCAAGTGAACAATTCCCTAAGTATTAACCCCGAAGGCCGAAACCAACATCAGATCATTACCCAGGAAACCATTTAACTTAACTAATTTCTAATTAGTTTCTGATTTTCTTAACTCCATTGGGTCTAAGAACAGTATTATTAAAGATACCACTCACGACAACCCAAAATCTTATTCCATTGTTAATCGGTTAAAGAACAAGTGTTATTTAAAACACCATTCACGATAAACCCAAAGACCAATTTCAATTCCATTCCAATTAAATATCAATTAATTGGTATCTTTCATTAAATCTAAATAAAAAGAATTAATCTTTTCTCAGCTGGGTTCACGAATAGTGTTAATGAAGACACCATTCACGACAAACCCAAAATCACATTTAGTATTAAATACAAGGCTTTGAATAGAAAACGTATCGGTTTATATTCAATATCAAATTCTGGAATCAACAAATACCGTATTGGAATAACGATATATATATCTTCCAAATTCCTTCACAATATCTGTATAATCACGGAATCCAATATTGAAATATTCCGAAGATAATTTCGATTCAAATCCATTCCAATTCATATATTGGAAATTCCGGTTATTTTTAAAACCATTTCAAATCCAATTTATTTATTTAAAAATATTGGATTATAATTCTAGTTAATGACTAGTTCATTTCGATAAAAATCTATTTCTATCTTTTCAAATATGGAATTTTTCATCCCAATTCTTTCCAAATCATTTATTATGATTTTACACAAATTATTGATATTCTTAATAATTTTATCAAGGTCCCTACAGTCAATTTCCATAAACGGCCATCGAACTGCACTTACAACGACCTTTTCCAAATTTGATTCGGACATAATTCCAAATCCAACCGTTAGATTTCAAATCTCTAATATTTTTCCTTTGGATACGAACCCAACGGTTCCAGTTTTAGGAGAATCCGACGGTTGGATCCCCCGTAATGTCCGTTCGAAGTCAATGGTCGAAATTCACGAACTGCCGCAGCGCGGCGCGTTCTATTCAGGCCATTATATTATATATATATATATATATATATATATATATATAATATGTATAATATATATTTCATTGATTTCCGTTTTAAAGTATTTTATAAATCATTTTAAATTCGTTTTCAAAACGATTTCAAATTCATATTCAATTTCAAATCAAAATTGAATATTCCATATCATCGATATATAAATGATAGTATTTTAAAACATTAGATTTGGAAATCAATTCCTTTTCTATATTCATTATATAAATGAATAAAATCGATATATAACCGTTCACGTCAAAATGGCGTTAATCTAATCAACACGGCTTTATATATTTAAATATTTTCGTTTCCATCCCAAATCGGACATCAAAATCATATTTTGATTCTTTTCTGAAAATTATTTGTAAATATTCGTTATTTTAAAATAATCATTATTTAAAAATATTCACTCTTTCTGAACTGGAATCAGACACAGTCAATTACCATATAATGTGATATATATATATATTTGGATTTCATAAACACATGTGCACAACAGCTATCAAACACAGTCAACCATCATCCAAAGTGCATTCTACACTACATAAGCATCAAATATAAATATTCAACGCTTACAACAGCTTGTCAATCAATCGATCGACATACAACTAATTATTGGAATTAGTGTATGTCCAATATCATCACGATACCCGTGTGGGGTTTCAATCAACAAATAATAATTTTATTTGTGCAGTTGGGTGATGTGTAAAATTTATCGTCCCAATCAATATCCGTCAAATGTGTGTACATAAACAAATCGTCCGATTTGTTTATGAATACTTATTTATTTCATATACACGTTTAAAAAAATATTTTTAACTATAAAATATTATAGCTATAAAATATTTTATTCCATTCCATATCACAATCAATTTTCACAACACAATCAAATCAAACAAACAAGCCGCCCATGGTCTGTGGACAACGGGTGTCGGGTGCTGCTAAGCACCGTCTGCATCCTAGTATATATTTCAACTAGAAAATAAAATAAAAGTGAGAAGTTCTCACCTTTGGGTTCCACTCCGTCAGTCTTTCTTTCTGAACTGTTTGGATTGTTTCAAAATTCCAACGCATCCTTTTCACGTTGTTCATATATAAAAATCATATTTTTATCGCTTCATTCCAATAAATAAAATCATATTTTTATTGCTTCATTCCAATAAATAAAAATCATATTTTTATATTGCTTCTTTTTATATAAAAAATATATTTTTATATTTCTACTTCTTATATAAAGATCGGATTTTTATTTCACTACATATATAAAAAACGAATTTTTTTCTTAATGATATCCATATAAAGATTGTATCTTTATTATAATGAAAACATTATAAAAATGGTATTTTTATCTATAAAAATAACATTTTTATAATTATTCCTATAAAATAAAAATTATATTTTTATCGTCATTCTACATATATAAAAATCGAATCTTTATATTATTACATACATACGATAAAATTTATATTTTTATCTAGCTAAAAATAAAATTTTCATATCGTTATTCATATTATAAAAATCATATTTTTATTATCCCTATAATATAAAAAATCATATTTCTATTATCATACATAAATAAAAATCATATTTTTAACATGTCATTCGTATAATCAAAATCGTATTTTTATATCGGTCTTTTCATTGTAAAAATCATATTTTTTTTCTATGAAAAATCTATTCTTTTTCTTTCATAAAAATCTCACTTTTATTAGCATAAATATATATATTTTATTAACTATAAAAATCTAATTTTTATTCACGTAAAAATCTAATTACTTTACATCGAAGAAAATGAATAAAAAATCACCTTTGCAACTTAAGGAGGGGGGTTTCACGTCGCTGAGGAGGGGTGCTCATCGGTGGAGGCGCACAGGGCCAGAGATGGTCGGGGCGTGGCCTTCTGGGTGGCGGTGCTTGACGGTTTAGGGTTGTAGGGTTTTTGCATTCGATTTTGGGAAGGAGGGAGGGCGGTGTTCATCAGTGGGGAGGCGATCTCCTGGGGTGGTAGCACCAGAGGCGCGGCGCCTCCGATGGCCGCGGCGGTGGCGAGTCGCCTCCCCCCTCACGTCATTTTTTTTTATTTTAACTTTCGGGCTTTGACTGAATAGGAGAGATATGAGGGAGGTTATATAATAATTATATTTAATTTAATTTAAATTTCCATAAAGATGCTTTTTCATTCGAACCCCGAATCAAACCCAACGACTGTCGTTTCTAACTAATTACCCCCATTCCAAACACAATGGGATATGTTTCGTAAACCAATTCCATCGTTTCGATCAGTTTTCACTAAAATCAAAATATAAATCTATATATTGAATTTGAACGCACATTTCAATTTACCGGGGCCACATACTAACTCTAAAAATTCCCGAAAAATTATTTCTAGCTTCGTGTTGACGATACGGTCCTAACAAAACTAATTTCATCAAATTTGAAGATCGTTTGAAAAATGGTCATTTTCTGGTCGATCCAAATTGACAGAAACTATCAAATCACATTTTCTTTTGCCACGCTCTCATATTGATTCTGAAAATTATGAATTTTGGAATCTAGCAATAACTTGACACTACGGATCCAATAAAAGTCGTTTCGTCGAAAACGGAGGTGGTTTGCAAAATTTCCATTTTTAAGGGCTAAAATCCCATAGCGACTATTCTGAATTTTCAATTGGGCAAAACTTTTTATTCCCGCTATGAATTTCAATTTTTCGGATTCGTTGGAAATATATTTTCAATTAGATTCTAATGTTTATGGTTTTGCTAAAATCTGGTTTATTTTGACTCTTGTACATTCATTTTAAATTTGAAATCGAATTTTCAAACTACCGCGCCATTTCCAATTCCTTTTATCTATAAAAATCACATTTTTATAATTGTTCCTATAAAATAAAAATTATATTTTTATCACCATTCTACATATATAAAGATCGAATCTTTATTTTATTACATACATACGATAAAATTTATATTTTTATCTAACTAAAAATAAACTTTTCATATCGTTATTCATATTATAAAAATCATATTTTTATTATCCCTATAATATAAAAATCATATTTTTATTATCATACATAAATAAAAATCGTACTTTTGTTATCTCTATAATATAAAAATCATATTTTTAACATGTCATTTGTGTAATCAAAATCGTATTTTTATATCGGTCTTTTCATTGTAAAAATCACTTTTTTTCTATGAAAAAATCTATTCTTTTTCTTTCACAAAAATCTCACTTTTATTAGCATGAATATTTTTTTTTAATTAACTACAAAAATCTAATTTTTAGTCACATAAAAATCTAATGACTTTACATCGAATAAAATGAATAAAAAATCACCTTTGCAACTGAAGGAGAGGGGTTTCACGTCGCTGAGGAGGGGTGCTCACGGGTAGAGGCGCACAGGGCCAGAGATGGTAGGGGCGTGGCCTTCTGGGTGGCGGTGCTCGACGGTTTGGGGTTGCGGGGTTTTTGCGTTCGATTTGGAGAAGGAGGGACGGCGGTGTTCATTAGAGGGGTGGCGATCTCCTGGGGTGGTGGCGCCAGAGGCGTGGCGCCTCCGATGGCCGCGGTGGCGGCGAGTCGCCTTCCCCCTCATGTCATTTTTTTATTTTAACTTTCGGGCTTTGACTGAATAGGAGAGATATGAGGGAGGTTATATAATAATTATATTTAATTTAATTTAAATTTCCATAAAGGTGCTTTTTCATTCGAACCCCGAATCAAACCCAACGACTGTCATTCCCAACTAATTACCCCCATTCCGAACATAATGGGATATGTTTCGTAAGCCAATTCCATCGTTTCTATCAGTTTTCGCTAAAATCAAAATATAAATCTATATATTGAATTTGAACACACATTTCAATTTACCGGGGCCACATACTAACTCTAAAAATTCCCAAAAAATTATTTCTAGCTTCGTATTGACGATACAGTCCTAACAAAACTAATTTCGTCAAATTTGAAGAACGTTTGAAATATGGTCATTTTCTGGTCGATCCAAATAGACTAAAACTGTGAAAACACGTTTTCTTTTGCCACGCTCACATATTGACTCTGAAAATTATGAATTTTGGAATCTAGCAATAACTTGACACTATGGATCCAACAAAAGTGGTTTCATAAAAAACGGAGGTGGTTTGCAAAATCTCCATTTTTAAGGGCTAAAATCCCATAGCGACTATTCTGAATTTTCAATTGGGCATAACTTTTTATTCCCGTTATGAAATTTCAATTTTTCGGATTCGTTGGAAAGATATTTTCAATTAGATTCTAATATTTTTGGTTTAGCTAAAATCTGGTTTATTTTGAATCTTGTACATTCATTTGAAATTTGAAATCGAATTTTCAAACTACCGCACCATTTCCTTTTCCTTTTGTAATTAAAATAAATATTTGTATTCAAACCATGATCTATATAAATATATACATTCTAATTCTATTCAAAATAAATTTCTTGTCGTTATTATTTAAAATAATTCATTTTAAATATCCAAAATTCATCAAAATTGCCAAAACAAAATTTTTAAATTGGCTCTGATTTTCCGGGTTATTACAATCTTACGTATCTCAGGAAGGCGTGTGATTCCCCTTAGACTTCCAGTGTGTTAATACAGACTTAAATATGCTGAACCTACAGTGCACAGAATAATGTACGACATTTCATTCTTACATAGAAAGCTACATCTGTTGGATTTTGGTAATACTATATTCCATATTTAAGTAGATTTTCAAGATATTTTAGCCTATGTGGAATTACAAATATAAATCATTTCTTATTTCATAGACTTGGTAGATTATGGGAAGTGATTAGTTGCTCATTTTAAAATAAAGTATAGTGGGGAGTGATTATGGTGAGTGATTGATTGCCTCTTTTTATTGCATTAGAAAGGGAAACAAATAATCTACATGGGAAAGATTTATTCAAGCATTGAATAACTTCTTATTGAAGATATATTGTAAGTCTATTATAAATAGTCTTGTATGAGGTTTGTATGACATAGGATAAAAGGTTATTCTCTTTAGGTTTTAGGATTTGAGATATCTTCTCAAATTTTAGTTTTTTCTTGTAATCTTTTGGTGGTTTAATAATAGTTTTCTGTAGAGATCCAAGGAAAATCCCGAACAAGATCCCCTCTTCTTAACCCTTCCGCTTTGCATTCATATGGGTGCAAGATAATTTTTAATTAATACTTCAGAAAAACTTTTGACAATGAAACCACTATAAACCAGCCATCATAAAATGAGAATTACATCTATTTAATAATGCTTGTAATTCAATTTTATTCATGGAGTTTCACCACTTACTATATAGCAGTGCCCTAAATGCAACCAATAAGTAAACTTGTTGCACTTTCATGCATACTTAGCAGTGGTGTATGGTGCATGCTTAGGATGTTTGCTAAGCTATTGCAATCATAGTATCAATGAGCTAAAAGATGACAATGATCAGAAGAATGAGTAATAAAATATAAATTGATAAGAAATCAAGAAACAAATACATTGGACAACATGGGAAGTAACTTCTCATAAAAAGCAGTTATAGTCATAAATGCCGAATTTGCAACCATATAGATATAAAATAACATTAAATAGTTTGAAATTTTGTATCATGCTAGTAGGGCCGGCACTGAGCCACGTTGGCCCCTAAGCCAAAATGAAGGAAGCACGGTGGGAAAAAATAATCTCTAAAGCTAGACATGCCCAGAATCAAACCCAATGACTTTGTTAGGGAGTCAAATGTCACATCCACTATACCAATGCTACCTTTGAAATTAGTACCCAAACATGACTTATACATATGAAAAAAATTATTCGACTCCCTCCACCAGCCCGAGGCCCAAGGCGGCCTAGCTGGCCTATGCCCAAGGCTGGACTTGCACGGTAGAAATAAATATGTTAAACAAACCATTGCTAGTTTTCTATTGGGCCCTTCCACAATTAATTTAAAATATTATTTAAAAAAAATATCAACCCTTGTTATGTTCTTATTAGCTACTTCCAAAGTAAATGAAAAGTATAAGAAGACAAAATACATAATTGTAGTTATTTTGTTATGAAAATTATCAATCAATCTAAGGATCCTTTTGACCATGTCTGACTCAATGGTTGAGTTCAAAATTAAATCATGTAAAAAAAGCCTTTGAATTATTTACCCATAACAACAAATAATACAATGTATTTTAACAAATAGATAATCCTCAAAATTATAATATACAAAGTTAATGTATTACCTGGATATGATCAAATGGATATACATAAAAAATAGATTAGATAAAAATAAATTTGGTACCTCCTCCATGACTGCATACTCTCCAATAAAAAGGAAGATGAACAGTATACATTCATGTGTTTAGAATGTAATAAGTGTTTCACTCATTTATTATGAGAATGCTTTCCCTTCTTTAATATGGATTCCAAAATTAAAAAAGCTATAATGATTAAGGAGAATGAAGGAAACTGTAAGAATCATGTTTAAGAATTATGGTGGGAGATAAAATTATTAGCATCAGGGAAACAAAATAATGAGGACTTAAATCTGAAGGCTATGAAAAGTTGATGCATGATTCGGTGGATAATAAAATAAAATGAACCATCTAAATTTAATGTCGTTTATTTAATTGACTATCAACATGTTACTGTAATTTTATTTTATTTATTCACTAGATAATAAAATAAAATTAATCATCTAAATTTAATGTCATTTCTTTAATTGACTATCAACCTATTACTGTACCTTTATTTTATTCCATCCATTAACTTGTTTCTTCACACTTGGTTTGACTTATAATTTAATAATGTGAAATATATATATATATATATATATATATATATATATATATATAAACACACACATACACACGAAGGGAGTTATATGGCACCCCTTTTGCAACTCAATTCTAGACACTTGTTTACATTTAAATCATGTGCAAGTGTGAGAGAGAGAGTTAATGGGAGGAGAGAAAGAGGATTGTGTAGTGGAAATTGGGGAGGCTAAAGTGGGGGTGCTGCACTATTCCGGGTGGTCTTGATCCTATCCATATGTGTGTGTGTGTGTGTGTGTGTATGCGTGTGTGTGTGTGTGTGTATGTGTGTGTGTCTATATATGCATGTACATACATATATAAGAAAATCATGTTAGAATATGTAAAATTATCGACAACATGTTTAGATGAAATAAATTTACTTTTCTTGTTCTACTATATGCATATACATTCATTGCATGTACGTTATTATCTTGAAATGAGAATGATTAGTAGAAAATCCTAGCCCTTGAACTAAACAGATTGTAAATCACCTAGCATGCTTTGTTTTCTAATGGTTAGTAAACTCATATGTTCATATGAGATGATACTTAATTTTTGTAATAAATTTTTTAAAAATTGATACAGTTGGGATTATCATAAGCTCTGTGTGTGTTTGTATATATATATTACCATGCAACATGTGACTGAAAGAATATATATAAATAGAACAAAATATAGTTGTATTACTATTAAAAAGATGCTCGCAAATCAAAGCGCAGCTTCAAGACCATAGTGTTCATCATATACACCACCGAATTGCAGAACACCTAGAATTTGTATTACATGGTTAATCCTACTGTAATGTCCCGTATTTTTGGTAATCAAATTATAACTTTAAATATTTTATTTGGAATATTAATGGATTTTAATATTTATTTCATTTATAAAACAAAGTTTGAACATTAAATATATATATATATATATATATATATATATTAAAACGAGCTCAAAATTGCACGGTGGTTCGTAATATTGAGTTTTGAACTTTAATTGAATATACAGGATCCGATATAAGTCAGAATTCTATGAAATAAGAAACGTTTGAGTCTAGTTGATTATAATTTTCTAATGGAAGAGAAAAATCCAGATTTCATGTTATAAATTGTAATTTATGGCCAGTTCAAATTTTAAAATAGTCGTTATTGAAATCGTTAATAAACGATAACGTTTATTTAATAATTTATAAGGGTTTTTAATATTATTCGGATACCGTCTTGACTCAAAATTGATGATATTGAGTTGTAAAATTCATATATTTTTATATTTGAAGTTATCCATATATTTTACATGAATATTCACGATAATAATATTTTATTATTATTTTATTTGATTATTTTGGAGTTTAATAGTATTTTATCGATATTATTATAAGCCTAAAAATAGCAATTTTGCAAACGGTCTCGGTTTTTGATGAAATTAGTTTCATTGGAACCGTAACATTAAATTATTGTACGATATTAAATTTCGTGGCAAATAGATGTCGTATGTGACTACGGTAGCCGTAAACGTCTCTGTTTTTATTTAATCGTTTATATTATTTTGGCCAATTTAGACAGGGGTAACTTTAGAGGAATAAATAACTGCCCAAATGAACTCCAATTTTAACAAAACAAATTTCATTGGATCCGTAAGGAAAAATATAGGTAGAATTTCAAAGTTTCACATTGATTGGATATATTTTGTGATTATGGAAAATTTAAATGCGTGATTTTTCACTTGTGAATTATAAAGGGATTTTTACAAATGACCTCGGAATTCGACGAAACTTGTCCCATAATGTCCAGAATATTTTTCTAAACCACGATTATGAGTTTCATCTCGATTGGAAGTCGTTTGTAGTGGTTTTTGCTTGTTACTTCAGCGCGAAGTTTCGATAATAGTATTTTGTTATAACCCTTTAGTATAAATACCCCAATTCAGTCAATAACCTTAATCTTCCTTCTCACGTGGTCAAAGCCAGTAATGCTGCCTCCAAACATTATAAACGGCTGAGGTGTTCGAATTCACTTCCTCTTTTTCCATCAAAATCGTTGCTTTAATCCAAAACTTTTCAACATCAAGCTTCTAGAGCTCGTCGAGATCTACACTCGGTTTGGCGGTGATCTTATATGGGGGGTTCATGATGGCCAGGATCGGCCGTGGAAGGTGCCAACAGTCGAGTTGTTTTGAGGATACATGGGGTGACCGAGTGCTAAGGCGTGTTGAGCGATCGATGTCGGCAAGGTTTTGCAGAGTTTGACGTTGTCTAATGGGTCTCTTTTGACTGAGATGAGGCGCAGCGGTGAAGGTTATCTGGCGATGCTGGGTTCTGCATCACGATGGAACGAAGGGGGAAAGATGTAAACGAAGATGGTCAGCCTATGTTTATAACTGATGTAATCAACGTATTTAATTATTAAATTATGTAGCATTTAGTTTAATTAACTCGTGATAATCAGTACGTGAAATATGCAGGATGAAATTAACTCATGAAGCAGAAGAATGAATACAGGATGAGGAAAACAGAAGGAAGTCAGTTTATTTTTTTACCTGAAAGTAATTAGTTATTATAACCTTAATTTAGTAATTTAAGTATGATTAACCTATAATTAGAAGTTAATTACCCTGTTTAAAATCATGACAGGATTTAGATTCTAAGGTGTAAACAAAGCAATAGTGAAGTGGAAAATTAGTCTGAAGTGTTTGATAATGTAATATAACTGGTTTAATATAAATGGCTAATTAAGGAATTAAACGGTTTAAATTAAATCATGAACTTATAATAGTTATAACCTGTGCATATCTTAACAGAATCGGACAAACCATATATCGTTGGAATCGTCTTGATGAGTATTATGTCATGGAATGGGACTGGACACGACTGGGATCAATTGTGGTTTTCAGTTAAATTAAACACTTGTTTAATTTAACTGAAATGAACTGTTTAACAACAAATCAGATCAAGGTGAGTTAAACTCACTCAATTTTTCTCACTTATATTTTATATAAGTCCAGTTTTATAATTGTGTGCTATGGTTGATAATGGTTGATTGTTTGTTAGATATGTATTCATATGTTGATTGAACCAATGAAATTAAATGTTTGTTTAATTTCAGTGAAAACCCAAATCGTTATTTTAACGATTGGACCCAATAAAGGTAACTTACCTTGTTAGTCACATTTACAAATAAGCGTGTTTAATTTCATGAATTGTTTGAATTGTTTTGCTAATGTTAGATAAATTGGTTAATATTAAATAGTCGTTATATTTTGTTATAGAAATAATCAGTTAAATTGGATTGAATGAGTTTATTTGAGATAACCTATTTGTATGTAGGGAAGAACATATTGGAGGGATCCAACTGGATTCCTCAAATATATCAGATGTTATTTATTTTCATATTATCATTATATGAGCAGTTCGGATTAGACAATTGATTTGATTGTTGATCATTAACCTAAAATTCAACATTAGTTTTGTTTAAACCAATGGGCAATATTGGTTGAGTAACTGGTAGCATATGGCCTATAAATCAATCGTTTTATTAATATCGATTTACCGTCAGGTGAATCGACAGAAATGAAGTAATAAATTTTATTTTATAACTAAAGCTAGATTTTTAAATTGTTATTTTAGATAAAAGTTGTGACGACCCGAACTTCCCCGGTCTCCGAAGAGAAGAGAAAGAACGGATTGTCTAAGAACAAGACTAATTGGAACACAAACAGAAGAACATTTCATTGTGTATTACAACAATTTACATCAGAGTACAAGAATATACAGAGTATGAATAAATATTATACATCAAAGATGCAACAACCCGGAAATCCGAGCCAATTTAAATTTTTTATTTTGGCAAATTTTAGTGAATTTTGATATTTAAAATGGTTATTTTAAAGAATATCGACGAGAAGTTTATTCAGAATAGAATTCGAATGTATATATTTATATAGCTCGAAGTTAGAATATAAATATTTATTTATAAATATAAAAGGAATTGAAAATGGCACGGTAGTTCGATAATTCGATTTCAAAGTTCAAATGAATGTACCGGGTGCAAATTAAACCGGATTTTAGTGAAACCAAAAATATTAGAATCTATTTGAGAATATATTTCCAACGAATCCGAGAAATCAAAATTTCATAGTGGGGATAAAAAGCTATGCCCAGTTGAAATTTCAGAATAGTCGCTATGGAATTCTAGCCCTTAAAAATGGAAATTTTGCAAACGACCTCGGTTTTCAACGAAACCACTTTTGTTGGTTTCGTGATGTCAAATTATTGCTAGATTCCAAAATTCATAATTTTTGGAATCAATATGTGAGCGTGGCAAAGGAAAACGTGTTTGACCAGTTTTAGTTGATTTTAATCGACTGGAAAATGGCCATTTTTCAAACGGTCTCAGAATTTGATGAAATTAGTTTTGTTAGGACCGTATCGTCGATACGAAGCTAGAAAATATTTTTCTAGAATTTTTTGAGTTGGCATGTGACCCCAGTAAATTGAAATGCGCGTTCAAAATTCAATATATAGAGTTATATATTGATTTTGACGAAAACTGATCGTAACGATCGAATCAGCTGATGAAACATATCCCATTGTGTTCGGAATGGGGGTAATTAGCTATGGACGACAGACGGTGGGTCTCGTTTCGAGGTCAAAATAAAAGGTTACTTTTTGGATTAAGATAAAATAAAAATATATATATTTATATAAAAGCCCCCCCCCCCTCATTTCCCTCTTCTCTCTCTCCCCGAAGTCATTCAGCTCGAAATAAAAAAACGCGCCTCCACCTTCTGCAGCCCGTCGCTCCTCCACATCGGGCCCACCGCCGCCGCGCCTAGCACGCGGGACACCCCCTCTCTCCTCCAGCGCCTTCTCCCTCCAATCCATGAAACCCTAGCTCGATCTTGTCTGGGACCCGCTGCCCTAGCCACCCTAGGCCAGCCGCCGACCACCAGTGCCATCCCCGACCCCCGCGCACCTCCCCGCCACCTCTGGTCAACTATGGGTCCCCCTCCTTGTTAAAAACCCGATTTTTAATGTTTGTTTTGCGATTAATACCTCTGCCGACCACCACCGCGACTTCCTCGGCACCAGCAGCACCCGATGACTCTCCCCCGACGCCAAGTTCCGTAAAGAAGTGAGTTTTTATATTTATTTACATTTGTTTTACCTTAATTTCAGTTTTAAATGTGTTTAGAGTCAAAAAAAATGTAATCGTTATGAGGTTAAAGATATGATTTTTAGACGAGTAAGATCATGATTTTTAGACGGGGAAATATATGATTTTTCATATATGAAAATGGGATTTTTTATTTTATACGAAAGATTATATTTTGATGTGAAGAAAAATAGAATTTTTATACGATGAAAGAGTGAATTTTTATATACATCAAGAGCAGGTTTTATCAACATGAAGTTCATATTTTTATATAAGGAACTTTGAATTTTTATACAAAGGAAGTTGGATTTTTAGATATATACTAGAGAAGTAAAAATATGATTTTTACTTCAATAAAAATAGGATTTCTGTACGAAGAATAAAAACATAATTGTTACATTATGGAAGGGTTAAAAATATAATTTTTATCATAGTAAAGATTGGATTTTTTTATAGTAGGAAAGGCGAGTTAAAAATATAATTTTTATATAAGCATGAAGTTAAAAATTCGATCTTTATATATGAAGTAGAAATATAAAAATATAATTTTTATATAGAAAGAAGCGTTGTAAAAATATATATAGTAGAAATAAAAATATGATTTTTATTTATTGGAATGAAGCAATAAAAATATAATTTTTATTGTGAACAGCGTGAAAAGAACTGCATTGGAATTTCAAACAGATCCAGACGGTTCAGCAGTTCAAAAGCAAAGCACGACGGAGTGGAACCCTCTGTGAGAACTCCTCACCTTTAATTTAAATTTCTAGTTAAAATATATACTTGGATGCAAACAGTGTTTAGTAGCACCCGACACCCGTCGTCCACAGACCATGGACGGCTTGTATGCTTGTTTGTTTGATTTTGATTTGAAAATTGAATGTGTGTTGTGGAATGAAATAAAAAATATTTTTATAGTTAAAAATATTTATAGTTGAAAATAGAATTTTTAACGTGTTTATAAAAAGAAATAAATATTTATAAACAAATCGGACGATTTGTTTATATACACACATTTGACTGATATTGATTGGGATGATAAATTTTACACATCGCCCAACTGCACAAATAAAATCTGTGTTTGATTGTTTAAAATCCCACACGGGTGTTGGGATGATATTTGGCGTACACTAATCCCAATTATTTAATTGTATGTCGATCGATTGGTCGACAGACTGTGTAAGTGTTAATTATTTATATTTAATGCTTACACAGTTGTGTGGTGCACTTTGGATGATGGTTGATTATTTATCGTTGCTATTATATACATATGTTGTATGGAATCCATATAATTAACATTATATGGTAATTGATTGGGCCTCATTCCAATTGGGAAAATAAATAATATTATAAAATAAAGATTCATGTGTTGACAGTACTCATGTGTTGAGATTAGTCATGTGTTGAAAGAAATATAGATTCATGTGTTGAATGAAATATTTTAACAATAAAATTTACATCTTTATCATATATAAAATTAGAAACTAACTGGAAAATATATAAGATGAATGGTCTCCTGGATATTGATCTGAAGTTGGTTTTGGCCTTCGCGGTTAATATTTAGGGAATTGCTCTCTTGCTAATTTACGGTTAGAGTTTGATTAAAAATTAAACGATAGAAATCAAAATTTTATAAAATATATTAAATAACAAAAATAGTCACGTGTTGACAGTACTCATGTGTTAAGATTAGTCATGTGTTGAAAGAAATATAGATTCATGTGTTGAATAGAATAAATATTCATTTGTTGAATAGAATAACGAAGTTATTGAACAATATAAAGTCGTGTTGATTAGAGATGCGCTATTTTGACGCGAACGATATTTATATCGATTATATTCGTTTTTATAATGAATATTGAAAAGAGATTTAAAAATCGAATATTTAGAAAATGAATTCGAATTGAATTGAATATAAAATGAATTCGAATTGAATTGAATATAAAGTAAATTCGAATCGAAATGAATTCAAATCGGATTGTAGTCGTATTAAAACTGAATTAAATAGAAATGCAATTGGAAATCGAAGTGAAATCGATTTGGAATGAATTCAAATCGAATTGAAAACGAACTGAAATTGAATTAAAATCGATTTGAATTGAAATCAAATAGAAATGAATGTAAAAAGAATTTATAATGGAAAATTCAATTTTGATTTGAATTTGAAATGAAAGTTGAAATTGATTTTGAAACAAATTTGAAACGATTTATAAAATTCGTTTTTAAAGGAAATCGACGAAATATATATAATATATATATTATATATTATGGCCTGAATAGAACGCGCCGTGGCAGTTCGTGAATTTCGACCATTGACTTCGAACGGACATTACGGGACATCCGACCGTCGGATTCTCCTAAACCTGAACCGTTAGGTTCGTACCCAAAAGAGTTTTCTAACGAATACAAGAGATTTGAAATCTGACGGTTGGATTTGGAGATACGTCCAAATCAATTTCAGAAAAGGTCGTTGTAAGTGCAGTTTGATGGCCGTTATTGGAAATCGACTGTACGGGCCTTGATAAAATTATTAAAAATATCTATAATTTGTGTAAAATCATAATAAATGATTTGGAAAGAACTGGGATGAAAAAACCCATATTTGAAAATGTAAAATTGTATTTTTATCAAAATGAACTAGTTTTGAACTAGAATTATAAATTCAATATTTTTGAAATAAATAAACTGGATTTGAAATGGTTTTAATATTACCAGAATTTCCAATATATAAATTGAAATGGATTTGAATCGAAATTATCTTCAGAATATTTCGATGTTGGATTTCGTGATTATACAGATATGGTTAAGGGAATCTGAAAGATATATTTATATCGTTATTTCCAATACGATATTTGTTGGTTTCAGAATTTGATATTGAATATAAGCCGATATATTTTCTATTCAGAGCCTTGTATTTAATATCAAATGTGATTTGGGTTTGTCGTGAATGGCGTCTTCATTAACACTGTTCTTGAACCCAGTTGAAAAAGATTAAATCTTTTTATAAAGATTTAACGGGAATTTTCCAAAGTAAAGTTTTCCAACTTAATATATTTAATTGAAATTGAATTGAAATTGGTCTTTGGGTTTATCGTGAACGGTGTTTTAAATAACACTTGTTCTTCTACCCCATAATTAATGGAATGTGATTTTGGGTCGTCGTGAACGGTATCTTCAATAATACTGTTCTTAGACCCAACTGAGTTAAGAAAATCAGAAACTAACTAGAGATTAGTTAAGTTGAATGGTCTACTGGGTATTGATCTGATGTTGGTTTCAGCCTTTGGGGTTAATACTTAGGGAATTGTTCACTTGCTAATTTACGGTTAAAGACTGATAGAATGGAATGTGACTTTGGTTTTATCGTGAACCGTGTTTTAAATGACATTGATTCTTTAACCCAGTTAAAGATTAAAACTAAGTGGAGTTTTAGTGAATCTTTAATTAGATTGAAATGTGAATTGATAATATAAATTATCAAATATAGAAAATGATCGGGAATGGAGTATCGCCAGTTTTGCTCCTAGCGATAGTTAGATCTTTAATTAGATTTGAACGTGAAATGGTAATTAAATTTACCGATAACACCGTGGTGTTTGTTATGGGGTGATAACAGTTTTACTCCATGGGATGAATAGGTTGGGATTGGGAAATAAAATAAATAATTACTTCGGTGTGGTCAGCTAATCCTGACTAGTTTGGAAAACCATAATTTGGTTTGAAATGACATCCAAAGGAAGATTAAAGAACAAATTTTAAAGAATTTATCTTTGATAAAATTAATGGGAACATTTCCCTAAGAATGTGAAATTTAGGAACTAACTGCGGATCAGATAAGTTGAATGTTTTCCTGGGTATTGATCTGATGTTGGTTTCGGCCATCGGGGTTAGTATTTGGGGAAATGTTCTCTTACTAATTTACGGTTAGTGACTGATGAATAGGAATGAGGCGTATGTTGTGTTTGTGTAGCACTTGTTTATTATATACGCGGGTTATTCGGAAAGGCCGGGTTTATACCCATTCTGAATAACCGATTCGACGATAAGTCGAAGATGAAGACGGTGGTTGAAGACTGGAAGTCTTCACATTGTTTGGGTGATTACTGATGATCTTGATTGGGCTGTACACCCAAGATGAGGGAATCAGTTGGTGATCATCCAGACGTACTTGGAGATTGATGGATATGCGAGGAAAGTGCCTCAGGTTTCATTCAGACCCAGAACGAACTTGTAAATGGACCGTGTGTCTGACATTGGATTTTATTCTGTGTTAATTGATCTCTATTAAATATACATCTTTTTAGCGGCGGAGAATTTATTCGCTTGCTTAACGCCCTTCTCTGAGACGTACGAGCTTAGATGTTGTATATCGATGGACATCAGTCGCATGGCATGTGTAACACCCCACCTCCGCCAGGGTCACTCACAAAGGAATGCACTGGTTTTGGAGGGATATTATCTAGGTAATCATGCACAGAGATATCACAAGACAGAACATAAATAGATAATTAAGTAAACAGCGGAAGAATTTATGAGCAAAGCAGACTTTATTTCATTCCAAAATAAACCATGTTTCTTACAAACATTTCAAATAACACTTCATTACAACTGTCTTGTAATAGTAGCCAAAGAAGCAATAACTTAAAAACAGAAAAACAGCTTATTCCCCAAGTGCAGTAAAAAGAAGCAGCCATAGCAAACCGTACATGCTGAGCCAAAGCAAGTGATATCCGAGCTAGATGCTAGTGTTTCCTCCCTGAGTACCTGGGGGGGGGGGAAACGAAAGAAAAAGAGGCGAAAGGAAAAGGGTCAGTCATAAAGACTGAGTAAGTCCTAGTTACTTTCAGCCTAAAAACTAGTAAAGGTAACATGACATGCATAAACTGAAAGTAACCATAAGCATGATGTCAAGATAAGCGAGATAACAGGATAATCAAGTATAGGTCAAGTATAGATCAAGAGTAGCATTTTGTGTTCAAGGTTTGCTATACCACTGTACTAGTATTCTGGTTTACGTCAGGTAAAAATCAAGAAAGAATCCCTTGGGTCAATAAGACCCAATTATCAAGAGTTGGCCCCAAGTCAAGTGTATTCAAGAAAGGATCACCTGGCCCAATAATCAAGAGTTGATCCAAGTCAAGGTCCAACTAAACGGCCTAGTCGATCAGCTCCCTATAAGCCTAACTCGTCGTGTTTCGGTGTCATACGGCCCTAATCGCGAATGTAGTTACTTGTGCTAGGCCCACCCCAGGGGTGTATCAAACCCTGGAGTGACAACCACTGACACAATTCAAGTCACACAAGTAAACCTACTGATGCCCACGGGTCAACGCTGGACTCATGTGCACAGCCATGGTCCGCTTGAACTGGTACACCAAGTCGTCCCTTTTGGTCACTTACATTCAGAGTACAGTAATCGTGCCCCACCCTGCCTAGTCCCAGGGTACAATGATACATCTAGTGGGTTACTGCTGAAAAGGACCCCGCAACTAGGTTTCCCTACCGGGTTAAGTGTGTCCAAGATTCAAGACCTAACCCTATCAAATCATGTATCAAGTTGGTTAAGTATATTAAAGTGTTTCAAGACTTAACCCTATCGTGTTCAATTGGTTAAGTATATTCCAGTGGTTCATGACTTAACCCTATCATGTGGCATTAATTTATTTTAATGCACCCAACCTCTCACATTAGACAGGTATTGTTGTGGCTGCCGGTATGCCGGTCGGTTCCGGGCAGTCTTACGCCACAACTCAGTCTAACCTCGGGTTTCAAGCGCGGTGTGACCAACTACTCACATTGGATCCTATTGTTTGTAGCCACTGGATTTGCCGGTCGGTTCCGGGCAGATTTACGCTACAAACTCAACCCAACCTCGAGTTGGTCACTTCATATTTTCTAAGTGTCATGTCCACATTCATGTTTTCCAGCATAATCACATGTCAAGTTTCATATCATATTTTCAAGTCATGTTTCATGTTATTCAAGTTTGCCTAACTACCCATAACGTATCCCCATCGCACGTAAGTTCATATTAACACAAATAGATCTAAGAGGGGAACATAACAATATGACAAGGTGGGCATAAGATGGCAAATTAATCACAAGTTAAACATGGTGATGTTCGAGGCAAGGTGTTTACCATAATCTAGCATATGATAGCATAAAAGGTTTGGCCAAAAACATGAATCTAGCACGAAGGTGATTTGGCCACAAAGGTGATAAACGAGATTACAAGACTGGCTTGAGATAATTGGTTACAACGTCACAAGCAAATAGAAATTAATAGGCTTTTCAATTCTATCATATTAAGACAATAGTCATGGCATAAGGCGATAGTATAAACATCCTAAATGATGGTTTAGACTTGATCCAAATGTCAACATAGTTTTGGTCTAGATCTACCCAAATTGGTATCCTAACATGTCAAAGATTCATAACAGTGATATCATAGGTTCATGGACATTGGGTAGACCTAACTCAATAGGTAAATTCCCAAGATCAAGACCCACAGATAATCAAGAATAGGCTGAATAATCAAGTCTAGATCCAAGTTTTACAGTCATAGTTCTAGGTAAGACTTTCCTAATTATGAATCATATGTGTTTTAGTCATAAGTAGTCCACTGTAATAGTTTCAAGGTCATGGTCATAGCCTTATAATTGTAGGCAACAGTTCATAGTCATGAGTCATAAATGTTCCCAATTATTTTTGTCATAATCATAGGCATTGTCTTATGTTCTCAATCATAGGCATAGGCATAGGCATAATCATATGTCCTCAATCACAGTCACAATTCCAATGTCATTTGGTAACGTTCCCAATATTCAAGATCCAAGAAAGAAACAAAACAGATCCAAGAAGAAAATACGAGAGATATGAATCATACATAGATCTGTTTCAATTTAACATGCCCATATTAGATTTATAGTTTTTATCTAAAATTAACTAGAACTTACAGATCGAGGTTTAAGAAGTGGAGATCTAGAAACTAGTTGCTGAATCGTTGAATCGGTAGATCTTGATTTGGTCTTTACGTTGTTCGAACTCTCTCTTGAATCCTAGCTTGAATCTCCTCTTGAACAGTATCTCCTTGTCTTGATTTGTTTTATTTGTTTATTAATTTAATTTAGAAGAGGAGAAGAGGCCATGATCGTCTAGATTTTGAGCAGCATAAGGATAGAATGAAGTTGTGTGGGTTTAGGCTAGGTCTAGGGGTCTTTTTATAGGGATATAGGAATGTTTCTAGCCATAGGATTAACCCTAATTTAGATCTAGGCCATCAAATTTCGTCTCAGGGTTAGAAAACAGGGTCAGGAAGTCATGCAGGTGCACCAGGCCGAAGTGGCCCGACCAGGCAGGTCGACACCCAGGTCGACACAGGAGTCGACCTGGGGGGGTCGACTCCCAGGTCGACACTAGTGTCGACCTGGTTAGAGGGGGGTCGACTCCCAAGTTGACATCCCTTGATCTGGCTGAATTTCCTGAAATCTTCTACGGGCCTTAACCGGGTAATACGGACTCCGATTTACAAAATTTCAGACTCTATTTCGCGTATTTTTCCGAGACGATCGTAATGGCATAGCCCATTTCCCTTGATTCTGATTTTAAAATTTAATTCTGCCTTGATTTCTTGTTTTAACATGTTATTAAAATTCGGGTTGTTACAGCATGAATTGCCTGTGTGGCATGCCTAAGTGGCAGATGATCAAGGCTTCTGTTGAAAAGCAAATTCTTGTGGTTGATGACTAAAGCACGACCTACGTGGCATAGCTTTGTGTATAGCGTGGATTCGCGAGCTTCACACATCGGTATGAGTCAAAAACGGGATAGTGACCGCTGGGAGGACACAACGTTTCTTTCTAGCTACGGTGGTGTCAGTGCTTAAACTGGCTGACATTTATATTATTTTCACCTTTGTGGTTGTTGGAATGCGAGGCACCTCGGATATAGGTCTGATAGGACCGGGAAACGTGTGTTCAGGAATTGCCAATCCTCAAACGTAAGAGAGGACCGGCCCAGCCGATTCCAAGGGTTACCCAGTAAGAGTAGTCCTGAGACATTTGCTAGAGTGTCTCGAAGCGGAGAGGAGCTTGCCCCTTGCCTCGACTCATGATGGAATCCAATTTCAAATACGTGATATTTCGGTTTTATTTGTAGAGCCTAGTATGGCGACATAGTGGGATGGGGCACTCATGCCGTCTATGATTTATACATTATGATTTGAAGTTGTTTTCTTCATTTATAGTAATAATAAAAGATGAAATTTCACGTACCAAGCAATTTTGGCTGTTATAAGGTAAAACCTTATCCTCCGGCTTGCGTTGCATTGTGTGATGGGACCTGGGTCTTATAACAGCTTCATTGTTCTTTATTTAGCATTGCGTTGTTTGTTTATGCACTGGTATTCTTGGGGTAAAACCCTGTTCCGTGTTATATGGTGTGGTCCCTTGATTTACCGAACTTTAAAATCAAATTAATAATTGTTTTAGTTCTCACACCAGTCACATGACTGACCTGGAGTTTATTGTTTTAACCTGAACTCTGGGTGCCCCTATTTTTGACACGGGCAGCTAGTAGTTTTGGTTTTGCAGATTTATATTCACAAGAACAAGATCCTGATTTACAGCTGGAACGATGCTCGGAAAGCTCTGTATCCGTGTATTACTTTCAATTGTGTTTTGTATTATTTTTCCGCTACTATGTATTTTATTGTAATCTCTGATATTTATCAAATGTATTTTATTCATTCATACTCTGTATATTCTTGTATTCTAATGGAATTGTTGTAATATACAATGAAATGTTCTTCTGTTTGCGTTCTACTTTGTCGTGTTCTCAAGGTAATCCGTGCTTTCCTCACCGGGGAAGTTATGGGTCACTACAAGAGAAATATTAGAGATTTAAATTACAATGCAACGGAAAATAATACAAAACACAACTGAAAGAGATAAACGGATACAGAGCTTTCTGAATATCATTCCAGCTGTAAAACAGGATCCTATGAATATAAATCTGCAAAACCAAACAATAAACTCCAGGTCAGTCATGTGACTGGTGTGAGAACTAAAACAGTTATTTAAAATTTTACTTTAATTCAGATATATCAAGGGACCACGCCGTATAACACGAAACGGATTTCCTCTCAAGAATACCAGTGCGTATAACAAAACAGCGCAATGCTTTTTAAAAAATGAAGCTATTATAAGACTCAGGTCCCATCACACAATGCAACGCAAGCCGGAGGATAGAGTTTTTACCTTATAATAGCCAAACATGCTTGGCACGTTTAAAACAAATCATTTTGATACTATTATAGTGTAAAGTATATGAAAACAACTTCAAATATAAATGTATCAATCATAGGCGACATGGGTAACATCTATCATGTCGCCAATACTAGGCTCTACAATCAAAACCGAAATGTCACATATTGGAAATGGGATTTCCGTCATGACTAGAAGCAAGGGATGTACTCCTCGCAGGCTTCGAGACCCTTGGATCCTCCATGGCTGGTCCTCCCTTACGTTTGAGGATTGGCAATTCCTGAACACACGTTTCCCGGTCATATAGGACCTATATCCATCGGCTCCCGCAGTAGCCGATATATCTGAGGCGCCCCGCATCCAATAACCACTATGGTAAAAATAATATAAATGTCAGGGCTTGCAAAACCCCAACACAACCCATAGTTAGAAAGAAACGTCATGTCGTCCTTGGGTTCCCTTGTCCCGTTTTTAACTCATACCGAGGTGTGAGGCTCGCGAATTAACACTATACACAAAGCTATGCTATATTAAAGCTGTGCTTTGATCATCAACCACAAGACTCTGATTTTCAACAAAAACCTTAATCATTTGCATCTCAGCATGCCATACAAGCAATTCACGCCATGCGCCTGATGTCTATCGATATATAACCTCTGAGCTCGTACGTCTCAGAGAAGGGCGTTAAGCAAGAGTGTAATGACCCGAAAATCCGGTCCAATTTGAGCTGACCAAAAACACAAGTCCAACCCCAAATTTAACTGAAAATACCGGTCATTAATGAAAGAAATTAGAGGGTGAGGAAAGATAAGATAGAAACTTAGAATAGAAGAAGAAGAAGAACACAACATCAGAGTAACACGAACTTCACAGCGGAACGAATAACATATAATATATATAACATAACTTGAAATATACATCTGTACTTGAATATACATCATTATCAAAGTACAACACTTACAACACAGCGGAAATAACTATAGCTATATAATCCTGAAGCCTCCTGCTCCAGCTCTTCAAGTGTATCTATAAAATCCCGACTACTTGACTGCCCGTACAAATTTTGGCACCCAAGAGTTTAGGGGAAACAACAAAATAAACTCCGGGCCAGTCATGGGACTGGTGTGAGTAAAACAGTTTAAAATAGTTCAAACAGGTAAACGATATCTCATAAGACCACGCCGTATAACAGAACGGGTTTTTCCCTTACGAGAATCCAAATTATCTTTATATCAAAAACCTTTTGATATTATAATAATGTCTATCAAGCACAGTATAATAATCATCTAGCAGAAACGCTTTCATCTCACGTTCTACATATATAGTATACAATCAAAACCGCAAGCACGTATTGGGTAATGGATTTCCAACTATGACAAGGTATGGAACCACCTTTCGCTAGTGTACCTCTAGAAAGGAATACACTGGGTTCAACAAGAACATCTTGCAACCCGACCACTCATTTCGCTTGAGTGTATCGAACGTATATCACCAACGGTTGAGATCAACAACCGTTTCCCGAATGGTACAGAATTAACAATAGATTTTTAGAAGTAAATGAAACTCTAGATCAGGTGATTATACACCCTACTTCGGTGCGACTGACTTAGCCATGCTGCCTCTGCCTGCCCGATTTCTGTCATTTACCGGATGTGAGGCTAGAAGTTATGCTTTATCATCACACCAGATTCACTTTGAATGCCACATCGTCAAATCCATCAAATCACCGACTGACGTCCTCAACCATACATTATGTGTTAGCTAAAAGAAGTTTCCTTCTCCGCTTCCACTCTTGGTACGGTTGGAGAAATCAATATATGTGATAGTCTGGAAATACTCTGTCAGACATCCGTCCATACAAGTCATCCAGGAACAGGATGAACCGAAGGCACTATTCTGTAAACAGGATAGCACTTGCATAACTCCGTCTTCAATTTCCTTTGGCATATATGATTCGCAATGCTTATGCCAATACAGAGTGGTTCTTTGGATAATAATCCAACCGGTCTCTCCATATTAACAACGTTAAAATGGTCAAAACTTCGATAGTCTGTGATTTAACTATCGAAGAAAAACAGGTGTGCAAACAACGATATTATTTCCAAATGGAAATTTATATCTATAAAACATCATTCAACATTTATCTCTTTATTTCATTAATTTACTTATCTCTTGTTTCCCTATATTCAATATTTCTTATTTTCTAAATTTGGAAAATATACGTTATTAACAATGGAAAACATTTCCATTTCTTGTTTTCTTTATTAGAAAACATTTCTGGTTTCTTATTTGGAAAACATTTACAAAGCTTCTTCATTGGACTTAGACAGATGTTTAAACAAACCATCGCGATGCCAACTCAAACCATTTCCTTTAATTACTAAATTCACTTAACCATCCTTTACTACCGAACCTTAACCATTCCTTAGTTAAAAATGAAGTCAATCAAGTTGGGGTAATACTACCTCTCAGACCTTAACTGAACAACATTTCTAACCTTGAAATAGACAAAGTTCACCCTTCTAACTCTTTAACAAACTTCCTTACGTAACTCTCTTTCAAATCTTTTCTATTCGATAATTCTTTCCTTCGATAAGGTATATTCGATAACTCTATTCAATTTATTCTATTCACTTAACACTTTTGATTTAACTCTAACTCTATTCACTTAACTCCTATCGAATAAACTATATTCGATAACTCTTTTAATTCTATATGAATAAACTATATATTCGATTAACTCCTTTTACTCTATTCGAATAAACTATATTTGATTAACTCATTTGCTTTAACTCTAATCGATTAAACTAACATTGATTAACTCCTCTAACTCTATTCGAATAAACAATATTCGATAACTACTTTCAAATAATAAGATTTAATAACTCCTTTCGAATAACTAGATTCGATAACTCCTTCTCTCGAATACCCTATATTCGATAACTCTACTTCGAATAAGTGATATTCGATAGCTCTACTCGATTAACTCCATTTGAATAACTCTAATCGATTAAACTAACATCCATTAACTCCTTTTACTTTCTATTCGAATAAACTATATTCGATTAACTCATTTGCTTTAACTCTAATCGATTAAACTAACATCGATTAACTCCTTTTAACTCGATTAAACTAACATCGATTAACTCCTTTTAACTCGATTAAACTAACATTGATTAACTACTTTTAACTCAATTAAACTATCATCGATTAACTCCTTTTAACTCGATTAAACTATTCATTTATAAAGATTTACTTTTAGTAACGGTTCTTCACTTTACAAATGATTTCCCTTTTTTAATTCTATTCGTAAATGGTTTTACAAATATCCCCTATTCAATCTCATTTGTAAATGGTTTACAAACATTTCTCTTTCTGATTGATTTGTAAATGGTTTGCAATAAATTGTAACAGGCTCAAATCCACTCCCAGTCAGTTCCATTGGGTAGTGTCCGTCCATACGATCCCGACGGATCTTGTTTCGCTGAATTCTGATCTCGTATGACTGAATTATAAAAATTAGAAGTTTACGTACTATTTTAAACTAAAATAAACTTAACATTTCCATATATAATTTCTTAGTTGGGCTTCACCTTCCTCTCTTGGCCCACATATAATTAAAACCCGTTGAACCCTTCTTCCTTCTTCCCCTTTTCAGTTCGAACTCCAGCACATCCATTTCCACTTTGTTGCCACCCTTGTCCTTACCAAACCTCCCACGAAAACAACCCAGACTTCCACCATTAATCCCCTCTTCATCTCCTCTTTCCGTCGATACCATTTTTGTCGACTTCGATCACTGATGATAACCGGCGATTCCCAGTTGAAACTCACGGTTACTGTACTAGTTCGGACCCCCTTTCGCCGCCAATATCTCCTCCTCCACCGTTTCACGATTCCACAATCCGATTTTACCATCTACTTCTCCTTCGAAATCTCCTCCATACTAACCCCATTTCCATGAACTCGCAATACAACACCGGTCGCGACATCGAAGTCCCTGGAGCACTGTACAACTATCGTGCGACACTTTCGAGCACGAATCTTCACCACAGTTTCACACGAGTTGCTGGACGACCTCACAATCACCAAAACAATATCGAATTCATGAGTTACATCCCCAAATCCAAGAATTTCTTAACCCTAGGTTACTTCCTAAAACCGACGAGTAGCAAATATCGATCGCACCACTTAAAAGTGACTCCAAATTGAAGAGCATCACACATATAATCCATGTATATAAGTATTTTGATTTGTGGGATTTTATTTGATTTTATTAGAAATTTTGAAGATGAGAATTGTTTTACAGTGAAAGCAAAAATATCACGGCGGTTTTTTCTTGCTTGTTGACCACCGTAGAGAATAGAATTAGGTTTAGTTAGGATTTTGATGTTATATTTATAGGCAAAATAAATATTTAGATATTTTCGTAGAAGGAATATTCCCGGTATATTCTCCATCGTTAATTCGTTTTTGACTTCTAAAAATTCGTGTGATCACACACGATACCCAAAAATCACCAAACTGGACATGCAGCGAGAGTTCGACATTTCGGTCCCCATGAAACTGTTTACGTTGAATTCCGACTTCGTTTGCAAAAGTGGCTATTTTAAAGCTCTGAATAACCCATTTAAATATATAAATATATTTAAATATAATTAAATTAAATATACATTAAATTTACATTATCGTATATCTTCACATATGATATCGTACAGCTCCAGAATTTCATATCAGAATTTACAGCTTGATATTTCAAATCTGGGTTAACCCGATATTCGATTTATATTGAAATTCCTTTTTAAAATATAAATAATTCCTTTATAATTATAAAGGAATTCCACAGCGACTTTTCTGAAATTTGATTTGGACATGAATCAAAATCTACACGACGAAATCCTGATTTTCCTCTTCCACTAGAAAGATATACTTCACCAGCTCCACACGTTTCTTGTTTCACAGAAATCCGGCTTAAAATGAATCCTGTACATTCAGTTGAAGTTCAAATCGCCAAATTACGAACTGCAGCGCCATTTCAAGCTCGTTTATAATTATATTATAAACTATACGTTCAACTATCGACGATTGAATATATTCGTTACTATAATTCAATTTTGAACTGAATTATTTAATTCGAATTGCCCAATTCACACATATCGCCATTTCAGCCAATTCTGATTATTTCAGAATCAAATATATTTTTTAATTTATTACTTTAATTAAATATTCATCATTATTTAATTCCACGACCATTTAATTCACTATATCACTATTTATATAATTAAATAAATTAATTATAATACCTCTGCCAATGCAGGTCATTACAAAGAGAATAAATTCTTCGTCGCTAAATGGATATATATTTAGTAGAGACCAATCAACACAGAATAAAATCCAATGTCAGACACACATCCATTTACAAGTTCATTCTGGGTCTGAATGAAACCGAATGCACCTTATTCCTCGTCCCGTATGTCCAATACAGGAGTGAGGTCCTCGCATATCCGGTCGATCTCCAAGTACATATGGACGATCACCACTTATTACCTCATCTTGGGTGTACAGCCCAATCAAGACATCAGTAATCATCCAAACGATGTGAAAACCTCCGGTCTTCAACCACCGTCTTCATCGTTGAATCAGTTATTCAGAATGGGTATAAACCCGGCCTTTCCGAATAACTCGCGTATATAATAAACAAGTGTTATAAAAACACAACATACGCCTCATTCCAATTCTGAATATTCTTTTATTTAAATATTCGTATCATTTGGAAAAGGTTCCCATTAATTTTATCAAAGGTAAATTATTTAAATTTATTCTTTGATCTTCCTTTGGATATCAATTCAAACTATATTGAGGTTTTCCAAACTAGTCGGGATTAACGCACCTTATCGAAGTAATCATTTGTTTAATCTCCCAATCCCAACCTATTCATCGTATGGAGCAAATTGGTATTACTCCATAACTAACACCGCGGTGTTATCGGTAAAATTAATTACCATTTACCGTTCAAATCTAATTAAAGATTTAACTATCGCTAGGAGCAAAACTGGTGATACTCCATTCTTGATCATTTCCCAAATTTGATAATTTAAATTATCAATTTCTCTTCTCAATCTAATTAAAGATTCATTAAAACCCCACTTAGTTTTAATCTTCCCAAAAATCAATATTAATGATTATTTAACTTTGGAAACACTAACATGTCGCATTGACAATCTACACCGTACTATTGATTTCTGCCAATATATAACCTCTAAGCTCGTACTTCTTAGAGAAGGGTGTTAAGCAAGAGAATAAATTCTCCACCACCAAACAAATATATATTTAGCAGAGATCAACCATACAGTTCGAAATACAATGACAGACATGTAATCCTGTCTTTTACTGGGTTAAAGAACTAATGTCGTTTAAAACACAGTTCACGATAAACCCAAATCACATTCCATTAATTATGGAATCTTCATGGAAAAAAAAATCAATATATAATCGATATCAATTTCCGTATCCGACTAATACTATAAATGGAATAACGACAAAGCCTTTTATATTCCATATGTATTAGCAGTCTTCCTCCACAGAAGTTCACTTCGATTATTATCAAATCAAATTCCAATCAATTCCTATTTAATATATTAGATTGGAAAAACTTTACTTTGGAAAATTCTCATTAAATCTTAATAAAAAGATTTATAAATTCCAAATCCCATTTCACTGTAAATCGGGTTAAAGAATGAATGTCGTTAAAAACACAGCTCACGATAAACCCAATTCACACTCTATTTTATTCCAATTAAACCTTAATAAAAAGATTTATTCTTTTCACATGTGGTTTAAGGACAGTGTTACTGAAGATACCATTCCATCAGTCCCTAACTGTAAATTAGTAATAGAACAATTCCCTAAGTATTAATCTCAAAGGCCGAAACCAACATCAGATCAATACCCAGGAAATCATTTAACTTAGGTAATCTCCAGTTAGTTTCTAATTTTCTTAACTCCATTGGGTTTAAGAACAGTATTTTTAAAGATACCATTCACGACAAACCCAAAATCACATTCAATTGTTAATCGGGTTAAAGAATAGGTGTTATTTGAAACACCTTCACGATAAACCCAAAAACCAATTTCAATTCAACTCCAATTAAATATTAATTAATTGGTAAACTCCTTTAAAACTTATCAAAAAGATTTATTCTTTTCTCATTTGGGTTTAAGAACAGTGTTAATGAAGACACGGTTCGCGACAAACCCAAAATCTAAATTGATATTAAATACAAGGGTCTGAATAGAAATTATATCGGCTTATATTCAATATCAAATTCTGAAATCAATAAATATCGTATTGGAATAACGATATATATATCTTCCAAATTCCTCCACAGTATCCGTATAATCATGAAATCCAATATCGAAATATTCCGAAAATAATTTCGATTCAAATCCATTCCAATTCATATATTGGAAATTCTGGTTATTTTTAAAACCATTTCAAACCCAATTTATTTATTTAAAAATATTGGGTTTTTAATTCTAGTTCATTTTGATAAAAATATATTTTTATCCTTTCAAATATGGAATTTTTCATCCCAATTCTTTCCAAATCATTTATTATGATTTTACACAAATTATTGATATTTTTAATAATTTTATCAAGGCTCGTACAGTCAATTTCCATAAACGGTCATCGAACTACACTTACTGCGACCTTTTCCAAATTTGATTTGGACATGATTCCAAATCCAGCCATTAGATTTCAAAACTCTTGTATTCATTGGAAATCTCTTTTCGATATGAACCCAACGGTTCCGGTTTTAGGAGAATCTGAAGGTATCTCCCGTAATGTCAGTTCGAAGTCAATGGTCGAAATTTGCGAACTGACGCGGCGCGTTCTTTTCAGGCCGTTATATATATATATAATATATATATATATATCTCGTTGATTTCCATTTAAAACGTATTTTATAAAACATTTTAATTTCGTTTTCAAAATGATTTCAACTTCGTATTCAATTTCAAATCAAAACTGAATATTCCATATCATTAATATATAAATGATAATATTTTCAAAACACTAGAATTTGAAATCACTTCCTTTTCGATATTCATTATAAAAATGAATAAAATCGATATAAATATCGTTCACGTCAAAATGGCGTTAATCTAATCAACACGGCTTTGTATATTTAAATATTTTCGTGTCCATCCCAAATCGGACATCAAAATCAGATTTTCATCTTTTACTGAATATTATTTTAAAATATTCGTTTTTATTTCTTTTTAAAATATTCATTCTTTCTGAACTGGAATCAGACACAGTCAATTACCATATAATGTGAGTTATATGAATTTCATACAACACATGTACATAACAACAATGATAAACAATCAACCATCATCCAGAGTACAACTGCATAAGCGTTATATATAAATAATTCACGCTTACACAGTCTATCAACCAAACGATCGACATATCACTGAACAATTGGGATTAGTGTACGACAAATATCATCCCAACACCCGTGTAGGGTTTTCAAACAACAAACACTAAATATTATTTGTGCAGTGGGGCGATGTGTAAAATTTATCGTCCCAATCAATATCCGTTAAATGTATATACATAAACAAATCATCTGATTTGTTTATGAATATTTATTTTATTCCTATACATGTTAAAAATTATATTTTTAACTATAAAATATTTATTTCAACAAGTGAATATTTTATTTTCATTCCACATCACAATCAATTTTTACATCACAATAAAATCAAACAAGTCGTCCATGGTCTATGGACGATGGTGTTGGGTGCTGTTAAGCATCGTCTGCATCCTAGTATATACTTTAACTAGAAATAAAATTAGAGTGAGAAGTTCTCCCTTTGAGATCCACTCCTGCAATTTTATTTCTAAATTTCTGAATCGTTTGGATTTGTCCGAAATTCCAACACAGTCCTTTCCACGCTGTTCATAATAAAAATCACATTTTTAATATGATGTTTATATATTAAAAATCATATTTTTACTTCGCTATATATATATAATAAAGTTCATATTTTTATCGCTACTTCATATGTAACAACCCGTGTTTTTATAACGTGTAATAACCATAAATCAAGGCAGAATTAATTTTTAAAATAAGAATCGAGGGAAACGGGTTGCGCCATTGCGTTCGTCTCGAAATTCTACTTGGAAACAAGTCCGAGTTTTCGAAAATCGGAGTCCGTATGACCAAGTTATGACCATTCGAAGTTTTCAGAAATTTTCAAGTTCAAAACAGACTCAATTCGAATTCAAAAATTCGAATTTCAAACCTCCAAATGGACTGGGTGGGAAATTTCCCACCCAGGACCAGGTCGACCTGGGGGTTGACTATGCAGTCGACCTACGCAGGACCAGGTCGACCATAGTGTCGACCTAGGGGTCGACCTGGTGCCCGAATCCATTTCTAAAGCTGGATTCACTCTGATGTATTTGGCCTCATTTCTGTCCACATTCGTTGACCTGACCCTATAAATACAGCCCCTAACACCAGTCTCTCTACACCAAATTTCTTTCTGACCTTATGCTGCTCTGATTCTAGTTGAAAAGTTTGAGAGAGGGACTGCTTCTACTACGTTGAGACTGCGTTAAGGGAATTGTTGATTTGAGGACTTCTATTAGGACTTGGCTAAGCATAATCAACATCGACTCTCTTTTTCTAAATTCTCGAACCACGATCTGTAAGCCCCAGTTATTTTCAGATTTAAACTGTAAATGTATTATGAATATGATGTAAATTGAAATTGGACCTATGCATGATGACTGTTTACATTCATTCTCGTTCATCTTGGATCTTGACTCTTGAATATTGCTATGACATTGATTTAGGGCCTATTCATGTTGTAAATCAAAAGAAACCCCTCTTATTATCATGTTGAATCTGTTATTAGTCACATGTTTATGACTATCACCTTATGTCAATCGTATCATGACTATACTATCACCTTATGACAGTCGTTACCATGACTATACTATCACCTTGAGACAACTGTTATTTTGACTAGTATCTTAACTTGCTAGATTTGGAATCTTTATGTTCGAGGCCAATATTTCATATGCCAGTAATATTTTAATCTTTTATTTCAAGTCATATCATGTTATGCTAGTAATCACTTTTGCCACATTATACCCGTTCCTTTTTATGTTATTCCCTATTAAATTTAATTGTATCGATTCGAACTTACGTGCGATGGGAATACGATTTGGGTAGACTAGGTAAAACATAAATTAGCTTTAAACTTGAACATGAACGTTATTATGACTTGAACCTGAATATGGACATGAACTTGACACGATTTGACATGAAACATGACTTGAAAACCTGACATGAATCTAGACATGAAAACTTGAACGTGGGCATGACAGTTAGATAAACTTGAAAATGGCCAACTCGAGGTTGGGTTGAGTTTGCAGTGTAAATCTGCCCGGAACCGCCCGGCAAATCTAGTGGCTGCAAACAATAGGATCCAATGTGGGTAGTTGGCCATATTGCACGTAAAAACCCGAGGTTAGACTATGTTGTGGTGTAAATCTACCCGGAACCGCCCGGCAAATCCAGTAACCACAATAGTTAGTCTAATGTGAGAGGTTGGCGTGCACTAATGAATTAATGCCACATGATAGGGTTAAGTCATGAACCACTTGAATATACTTAACCAACTTGACACGATGACTTGATAGGGTTAAATCATGAACTGCTTGAACACACTTAACCAACTTGATACACGATCTGGATAGAGTTAAGTCACGAATTTGAATGACAACACTTAACCCATTAGAAACCCTAGTTATGCGGTCCTTTTCAGCAGTAACCCACTTAGATGTATCACGATACCTTGGGACTAGGCAGGGTGGGGCACGATTACTGGGCTGATTGTAAGCGACCAGAACGACGACTGAGTAGGTGCGCCATTGTAGGTTCAGGCGGGCTATGGTCGTGCACGTAGTCCGGAGTTGAAAAAGCAGGCATTGGGCACCCATAGATTTACACTGTGCGTGCTTGATTCGTGTCGTGGTTGGCACCCTAGGACTTGATACACCCTATGGTGGACCTAGCACAGGTAACTACATTTCTGGATAGGGCCGTATGACACAGACACAGACACATGACGAGCTAGGACTTGTAGGGAGCCGATCGATTAATAGATCGTACCGTAGGACCCCGTAATGGGTCACTTCATGATGCTGGGCTAAGGGATCATTTCATGGTTAATACTTGACATGGGTTAGAATACTAGTACAGTTGGTGCAGCGAACCTTGAACATGCGATGCTAGACTTGACTTATCTTGTTATCTTGATTATCCTACCAGTTCTGTTATCACCCTTATGTTTAATTCCAGTTTTCACATATCATGTTACCTTTACTAGTTTTCATACTGAAAGTCACTAGGGCTTACCAGTCTTTATGACTGACCCTTTTTCTTTCGCCTCTTTTTCTTTCGTTCCCCCCCCCCCAGGTTCTCAGGGAGGAAACACTAGCTCTTAGCTTGGATTTAGCTTGCTTTCTGACAGCTCATGTACGGTTTGGTCTTGGGCTATGCTATGGCTGCTTCTGCTATTTATGGGGAATAATTTACTTTTGTTTTAAGTTTATGCTTCTTTATTATGAACTCGATGTAATGGAATAATTTGTATCTTGGATATATGAGCTTTTGACTCTTTTCTAGAAAATAATAAAAAGTTGGTTTTTAATTTCTGCCACTGCTTTATTTATGTTCTGCCTTGTGATATCTCTGTGCATGTTTACCTAGATAATACTCCACCAAAACTAGTGCATTCCCTTTGTGAGTGACCCTAGCGGAGGTGGGGTGTTACATCATATATATAGAAATCGAATTTTTATCACTACTTCATATATAGAAAAATCGAATTTTTATCGCTACTTCATATATATATAAATCGAATTTTTTCACGACTTCATATATATATAAATCGAATTTTTATTTCAAATCCATATAGATAAAAATCATATTTTTTATTCTTTGTTTTCATAAATAAAAATCGCATTTTTATGTCTAAAATCATTAATATAAAAATCAAATCTTTATTTCACTACTTTATATATAAAAAAAGAATTTTTATATATTTAAAAATCGTATCTTTATAACATAAAAATCATGTTTTGTTTATAAAAATCAAATCTTTCTTATGGCTAAAATCACATCTTTAATTCATAAAAATCTCGTCTTTTGCATCATAAAAATCTCATCTTTATGTAGATTAAAATCTAAGCTTTATGTAAATATAAATCTATGTTTTATGTAAATAAAAAAAATCAGAATTTGCGTAAAGAAATTATAAAAACTCACTTTTTATTCCCAGAGGGGTGAAGGAGGGTCGTGGGTGGTCGGAGACAGTCCAATGGTGGCAGATGGCCAGAGGCGGGCCCCCCAATCGACTGGCGGTGGCGGTTTAGGTCGGGGGGTGCGGGTTTTGTGGTTTCCACATTTAAGAGGAGGAGGGTTCTTGAACGATGGCTGGAGAGGAAGGGGGAGGATCGGAGGCGCCAGGGTGGGGAAGAAGAACGGCGACGGTGACTATGGTGGCGGTGGGGAGGGGCGCGAGGTGGTTGCGCAGCTCGACGAGGCTGCTGTGCCCTTTTTTTTTCCTCTGAATGATTTTTGATTTGGGGCCAAGGGGAGAAAGAGTTTATATAGAATATATATATTATATTATATTTATTTTTCCAAAAAGGTGAATTTTTATTCGAGACCCAACGAATGTCGTCCCTAGCTAATTACCCCCATTCCAAACACAATGGGATATGTTTTGTAACCTAATTCGGCTGTTACGATCAGTTTTCATCAAAATTAAAATACAAATCAATATATATTCAATTTGAATGTACATTTTTATTTACAGGGGCCACATACAGACTCCAAAAATTCCAGAAAAATAAACCTGGCTATTTTTTGACAATACGGTCCTAAAAAATTAATTTTGTCTAATTTGGATACCGTTTGAAAAACAGTCATTTTCCAGTCGATTAAATTCAAACTGAAATTACCAAACACGTTTAAATTCACCACGCTCACATATTGATTCCAATAATTATGAAAGTTGGAATCTAGTAATAATCTGACATTCTGGATCCAACAAAAGTTGTTTCATCGAAAACGGAGGTCATTTGCAAAATTTCCATTTTTAAGGGCTAAATTTCTATAGCGACTATTCTGAATTTTCAACGGGGCATTACTTTTTATTCCCGCTATGAAATTTCAATTTTTCGGATTCTTTGGAAAGATATTTTCAAATAGATTCAAATATTTCTAGTTTCACCAAAATCCGATTTATTTTGAATCCTATACAATAATTTGAAATTTGAAATCGAATTTTCAAACTACCGCGCCATTTCCAATTCCTTTTATAATTAAAAAAATATTTATATTCTAAATTTGATTTAAATAAATTTATATGCTCTAATTCTATTCAAAATAAATTTCTAGTCGTTATTATTTAAAATAATTCATTTTAAATATTCAAAATTCATTAAAATAAAGAAAATAGAAATTTTAAATTGGTTCTGATTTTCTGGTGTTGACACATTTTTTGGCAAAAGCTGTCACACATGGGATTCCTGAATGATAACATGCCCAAGCGGTGGAAACAACGTCAGAAGACATTGAGAGATTTGGTCAAAATCGCATCCTCAACATAAACAGGCCCGAAACTCCTATCAGACGACCTCTTTTGGGCCCGAAAATAGCGATTACAGAGCTAAGGTTCTTAACTTTTGTAGATCTCTGAGTTAGCTTCAGTTTGAGCTTCGGTTTGGCTCAATCGGACTTACGGTTTGAAAGTTATACCCATTTCCGTGAATGGGTGTAATCTAGCATCGAAGACTCAGAACCATCGCACCGGATCGCTCCCATCGGCTCGCCCATGATTGGATTGCCCCCTCGGATCGCACTCCTGCATCACGATCCGATCTGTACTGCGTCACCTTCAGCGCCCGAGCACCACGACCGGATCGGATTGCCCTGTCTCCTCACGATCTGATCCCATGAACACGAACCGGCCTTCAGACCTGCTGATACGCGCACTATTTTGACATGTTCTCAAGGCTATTTATGCTCCTACTTTCTTGGATCGCCTGCCACATACCCCATCATGATCCGGTCGACCCAGAAGCTCTCCTACAGCTATAAATACACCATTCGAAGGCATTTTCAAGGACTTTTGGCCATTCTTCTTCACTGCTTCCACCGTTACTGAGGTGCAAGGACTTTGCACTTTCCTACAGTCAAATTCTTCTCTTTTCTACACAATTAACACGTGGATTACGTGTATAAACCCTTGTAATCTCAATTAACACACGGATTGTGTGCCTGCATGAAACTGATTTTTGTAATCTGTCAGTATAACAATAAGATTATAAAGTGGACGTAGGCTACATCTACAGCCGAACCACTATAAAACCTCGTGTGTCTCCTCTTTATTTACTCTTTTCTGCATTCTGCGATCTACATTTGGGTGTTAGGCCCAATTTTTGGTCTAACATTTTGGCGCGCCAGGAAGGGGGCACACAAAAACTTCAACTTCTAGCTCGAAAGGAGACTCAATGGCAATCAAAAGGAAGAAGACTGGAACTTCCACTCATGCTGATGATGCTGATGCTGAAGGCACAAGGAACGAAGCAAGCCAGGAAGCTTCCTCTCATGGAGATCCTTCTGCATACTTGACCAGAGACGAGATGGATGGAGTTCTCGCTGAACTGAGAGATCGGATGGCACGGCAAGACGATCTCCTCCAGAAACAACAGGAAATGATCAACCAATTCTTCGCTTGGATGGATGGAAGGCCGAGAAACGCTCAAGCCATTGGAGACGGAGCCACTGAAGCGGCTCGCACAGGCCACCACGATCGGGTCGGGTCGGGCCCAGCGACCCACCAACACCAGTACTCGGGGGCAACCCACTCCCTATTGCAAATGCACAGCAACCTACTTCAACTCAGGATCATATAGACACCGGATTGCGAGCTCCTGCTCCTCAACAGCATCAAACGGTTCCTGATCTACCTCTGGGACCCAGTCGGATCGCCCCCTACTTCACGATCCGGCCTCACGAGCTGGACTTCACGAATCTACCTCACGGACCGTCCCCCTCGAACCGGGTCGGGTCGCCCCCCTCGATCCACGATCCACGAGCCGCGATCCCCGGTCGACAGCTCACCAACTTCCATCTTCTCCTGCACTCAATGCTGGGGGCACCGGCTCTGATCTAGGCAACTTACAACAACTTTTTGAGGGCGATCGGCTCGCCAATCTCATTCAATGCCTATCGAGAGGCCGCACTTACCAGAACGACGTGGATGACGTCAATCACAACCCGTTCATTCAGGAAATCAGGAATTCCCGCAATCCCCCGGATTTCGAACTTCCACAACTGGAGCCTTACAACGGCAGGACAGATCCTACCGTGCATCTCATGCGTTACAAACGGCATATGGAAGTTCAAATGGCATTGGAAAACGTCATGGCTAAATGTTTTCCCCTCTTTTTGACTGATATAGCAGCCATGTGGATTCGACAGCTAGAAACAGAATCGATCAGCAGTTGGAACATGTTGGTTGCACGCTTCATTGAACAATTTTGTGTCCACATCGCACGACCCAAGAACGTCATGTCACTCACTACAATAAAGCAGAGGCCCAGAGAAACTCTGCGTTCATTCCTGGAAAGATTCAACGTTGCAGCAGCATCAGTTGATCGCCCTGAACCATCGATGGTACTGATGGCAGCAGTATCCGGCGTTCTAGATAACTCGGAGTTCAAAAAGTCTTTGTATAGAGATCCACCGCGAAACCTCAGCGAATTCTACCTTGAAGCAGATAGATTCCTGCGAGAAGAAGATGCAACTTCTGAGAAACGCACTCTCGACGTCAACATGCTCGGAGATGGAGAACCGCCCAATCCTGGAAAAGGCAATGACAAGGGTAAAGGAACGACCCCTGCTACAATTGATCGTAATGCTACACCTCGGAGAGGGTCCAAATACGACAAATACACTGAACTGAATGACACTCTGAGCAACATATACGTGGATACAGGGGGTGCCTCCTCATATCCAAGGCCTCCCAAGAGGGAGCCTACGCTAGCACAATGCAATTCCGGAAGACATTGCATATTTCATGACATGGACGGTCATAACACCGATGACTGCAGACATTTGCGAGACCTTATCGAGGACCGGGTCAGGCGAGGAGAACTACCCGAGTACGTCATTCAACCAACAACGCCCACACCTGCGCTACCACCACCGACTCCTCGGAGAGGGAACAATCCCAGATCGAGCAATCGCGGGCTTATCATTAACTGATCCCACTCAGCGGATCTCTTCAGTTTGCTGGACTCCGGTCCGTAGTTCATGTTTTTAGGTTTTTAGGCGACTTCTCGCCCTCCTTTGTTTCCCCTGCATGTAATAAGAGCCGTTACATCAGCCCACACGCGCGGAACCGATTTGTGGTCTCCAGTCGTCTCCGGCGAACGACCGCTGCATTTTCATGAATTAGTAATAAGCATTGAGCTCCGGCTCCCAACTGGATCCGTCCAGTACAAACATGAGCTCCGGCTCCCAACTGAATCCGTCCAGTATAAATAAATTCTCATGTGCTTTTCCTTGGTCGTCTTACTCCGGCAAGGCCGTCTTGGAACCTCATGTGCTTTTTTCCTTGGTCGTCTTACTCCGGTAAGGCCGTCTTGGAACTTTCATGGCATTTCCTGGTCGTCTTACTCCGATAAGGCCATCTTCGAACCCCTCTAACATCTCCTCGGATGGTTTACTCCGGTAAGGCCATCTAGGAAATATTCTTGCATTGTTTGTTTTATCTTATTGCAGGTACAGATTCCTGGTCTTCTTGGATTTCTCTGGCCTTAATACGATCCCGTGTGATCGTCCGTTTTCTGGCCTTAATACGATCCGGCGTGATCGTCGCATTCTGGACTTGGATTTCTCAGATTATCCAGAACACATCTTCCTTCAACCAGCAAGATATGTTCTGGGAGGCAAACATGTTGACACATTTTTTGGCAAAAGCTGTCACACATGGAATTCCTGAATGATAACATGCCCAAGCGGTGGAAACAACGTTAGAAGACATTGAGAGATTTGGTCAAAATCGCATCCTCAACATAAACAGGCACGAAACTCCTATCAGACGACCTCTTTTGGGCCCAAAAACAGCGATTACGGAGCTAGGCTCCATAACTTTTGTAGATCTCTGAGTTAGCTTCAGTTTGAGCTTTGGTTTGGCTCAATCGGACTTACGGTTTGAAAGTTATACCCATTTCCGTGAATGAGTGTAATCTAGCATCGAAGACTCAGAACCATCGCACCGGATCGCTCCCATCGGCTCGCCCACGATTGGATCGCCCCCTCAGATCGCTCTCCTACATCACGATCCGAACCGTACTGCGTCACCTTCAGCGCCCGAGCACCACGACCGGATCGGCTCGCCCTGTCTCCTCACGATCCGATCCCATGAACACGAACCGACCTTCAGACCTACTGATACGCGCACTGTTTTGACTTGTTCTCAAGGCTGTTTATGCTCCTACTTTCTTGGATCGCCTGCCACGCACCCCATCACGATCCGGTCGACCCAGAAGCTCTCCTACAGCTATAAATACACCATTCGAAGGCATTTTCAAGGACTTTTGGCCATTCTTCTTCACTGCTTCCACCGTTACTGAGGTGCAAGGACTTTGCACTTTCCTACAGTCAAATTCTTCTCTTTTCTACACAATTAACACGTGGATTACGTGTATAAACCCTTGTAATCTCAATTAACACACGGATTGTGTGCCTGCATGAAACTGATTCTTGTAATCTGTCAGTATAACAATAAGATTATAAAGTGGACATAGGCTACATCTACAGCCGAACCACTATAAAACCTCGTGTGTCTCCTCTTTATTTACTCTTTTCTGCATTCTGTGGTCTGTGATCTGCATTTGGGTGTTAGGCCCAATTTTTGGTCTAACATCTGGGTTGTTACAAAAGTTATGGAAAGGAAATAAATATTTCTTATTTAAATTTATAAGCGAGTATTAAATGATTTATAAACCAAATTCTTACGTTAATAAGGTTTATAAGCAAATGAGCAGAAATTAACCTAACGGTTATGAGTTGGATAATTGTTTTTACTTTTTAGGAAAAAATTAAAAGGTATTATTTAAATTAATTATATTATTAATTAATTTAAAGGAAGGACTAATTAAAATTGGTTAACGAGATAACCGTGTTTTGAGCTGACTAAGTCGACCGTTTAAACTAGAATTGGTTATTTAATTAGTTTTTTTGTTAATTAACCTAATGAAATAGTTTAACAAATATATTTTTTAATTTTAATAAGATTTTAAAAAGGAATTTACTATTTATTTTAGTTAATTAAGAAGTTAAGTACTACTACTTTAGTTAGTGATTGAAGTAAATTATTATTTTAATTAATAATAATTTAGGAGATTACTTTTTATTTGAAATTCATTTAAAAAGTAATCGAAGTTGAAATGAAATCCAATTGAATTGTGAAAGGAGTATAGGAACGGGTTTTATATTAAAACCCGAGTTTTAATAATGAAGTTATAAAAGGGATTTTAAGCAAATATGATAGCTTAAATTAATGTTTACTTAATGTTTAAATAAAGTAAAAGGAAATAAAGATAAAAGGGGTTTTATATCAAGCCTGAGTTTTGTAAATAAGCTTTATAAAAAGAGATATGAAGTTAAAGCGTTAATTTTAAATTAACGTTATTATTAAATAATGGAATTGAGAGAAATGAACAGAATCGAAATGGGATGTTCAAAAAGGAAAGATTTAAAAGGGATTTGTAATTGAATTTGGTAAGAGATTTAGTAATGGGATTTGGTAATAATAATTCGAGTTATAAATGAATTCTTGGAAAGAAGTTAAGGTTAAGAAGTGATTTTATTAAGAAATTACTTAATCAACATATTAATTAATAATAAGTATATTTAAAAATAGATATTTCCAAAAGTAAGAAGGTTTTACGAACCATATTTTAAATAAATTAGCTAAATGGAATTTTGTTTGATATTAGAATAAATATCAGTTTTTGAATTACAACTCATATCTACCTTAAGATAAGAACGTTGTTGATTAAGGTCTGAGAGGTAAATAAATACCCCAACTTGAACGACTTCAGAACTATTTGAGGATGATATTAGTCTGTAATGGGTAAGAGGTTAAGAATAATTTAATATCTCCATATGTGAAATAATAACGCAATGTTGATCACAAGACTTGAGAATATATTTTGAGATTTCCAAAGTGACGGAAACAAAAAGGATTTGAGTATATATAATGTAATTTCCAAGGTAACGGAAATGAGAAGATTCGAGAATATATATAATAATATTTCCCAAGGAAGTTAATAAAGAGATTTATGTGAAATTGTAATGGTATATTTGAGGTAAAGAAAATGAAAAGTGGAGTTTTTGAATAGTTTTATTTTAAAAGAATAAGAGTTGGTTATTGTTTTCAAGAAATAAAACAAGAGAGATTTCGTAACATTATTTACAAGTGATAAGCTAAGTTGATTTTTCCAATTATAGATAATGAGAAATGATGTAGCAAATGTTTTGAAAAAGTTAGTAGAATAGAAATTGGATATAATTATAGAATCTTTTCCTAAATATGAAGATAACATAATTTTGAAATTAATCTTATATTAAATAAGAAGTAAAAAGCTATATTCGTAATATCGAAATATTTAAAGAGTTTTAAGTTAACGATTCGTTAATTGTTTTTAATTAAAAAGGCCAAGTAATGCCGAGTACTGAATCAGTGAACTAATTTTATTTTCATGATTATTTATTTGATAGTTAAATAACCGACTATCAAATCTAACCTATACGATTGTTGGTAGGGAAAGACTGGGATCGAATTTATATTCAGAAACCATTCCGAACCAGCAAATACGTGAAGATGCAGATTGAAGATGGAGCAATTGAAGACCGTGGATCTTCATAAGTGGAAGGACTACTTGTCGAATTTCTCTAGCTTGCAACCGGGGTTATTTGATTTGTGATTATGTCGTGTTTGGAATCTTCAGATTGCAAGGACTACTCACCACTGATCTATAGGATCATACCTAGGATGTGGTAGGAGAGTGCCTTCGGTTCATCCTGTTGCAGGATGACTTGTACGGAAGAATGTTTGACGGAGTATTTCCAAAAGGATTATGTACGTTGATTTCTTCAAACGTACCATAGTTGGTGGCGGAGGATGGTCGTTCTCTTAGCTTAACAACTACGGTATTTTTGTGGACGTCAATTAGTGATTTTCTGGCGGATCTGACGATGTGACATTCAAAGTGGATGATGATATGATGTTCTAAAGGTAATGTCGACCTCAAGCCTCATCAACCGGGAAATGGTAAAAACTAGGTATGTCGCATGGCTATGTGGGTCGCACCCATCAAAACTGTATATCATTACCTGATCTGTAGAAATCAAATGCCTTTGGTTGTCCCTTTTAATTTGTGTATGTATGTTATCGGTTCGGTTGGCTGGCCCCTAACCGTGGTAATGATATATTCAGTACTCTCAAGGAAATGAGAGGTCGGTCATGTTTAGTTTGGGTTGCAAGATGTTCTTGTTGAACCCCAATGTATTCATCTCCTGAGGTACATTATCGGAAAGGTGGTTTCCCATACCTTGCCACGGAAATCCATTCTCCAATAAGCGCCCGCGGTTTTGATTGTATACAATGTATATGGAGCGCGAGATGCAAATGTTCCACTAGATTGCTATTTACTTGTATTTAGACATTATTATAGTATCAGAAAGTATATTGATTTCAAAAATGTTTTGGGTTATCGTAAGGTAAAAACTGCCTGTATTTATGCGTGGACTTAGTCTTATGATTATCCTTTTCATTCGAAAAGATTTTGACTTTAAAATCAAGTTGGATGTTACACATAACTTAGTGTGTTTTTCTCACTTTAGTTCACCAGACTGATCCAGCGTTTGTAATGCTCAGGTTAGACCGAGTTTTACAAGTTTATATTTTAATGCTGCGAACTTCAGATGACGTGTTAGAGGAGTTCGGACGTATGATATATATATATATACATATATATATGGTGTGTGTTCCGCTGTGCGTTGTAGATGAGGACAGATTATTATAATTGTCCAGATGTGATGATGTACTCTGATAATTGTAAGTATATTTTCAAGCCTCAATAAAGAATTATTTCTATATTATATTTTGTTTTGCTGCGATATAAGACTCTGTGATGTCATGTTGTTTCTTCTTCTTCTTCTTCTATTCTAATATATCTTTCTTTCTTACCTCACCCTCTAAATTCTTTCTAATAACTATCTGGTGTTTTCGATACTTGAGTCTTGGCAAGTAATATAGAATTTGTGTATTATTGTCGAAATTCGGGCGTCGAATTCCCTCAAGTCGTTACTGTGGTATCAGAGCCATTGGTTTAGTAATAACCTTGGCTCTGTGGCATAACTCGATAGAGATAGGGTTAGTAATATCCTAGATTGAGTTAAGTGTATAAATATATGAGAGTGTATTTGTAGATTTTATATACAAATGTTTTATATTGTGTTGTTTGATCGATTCAAGTGTTGAAAAGCCTTGAACTGGCAATGGACACAAGATTGTTTTGTAAAGAGGGTAAATGAAATAATTTTACCCAAATTATATTTTTGTATAGAAAAGAAATAATTTATTTAAATTATTGAGATATTGCTTTGTTTGTTTATCAGTTGATTTCACTACACCATATCAGCCAATTTGGCACACCAGGATGCGGAAGTAAACTACGGTTTATAGCCGTATCATATTTGATAGTGCTAAGATCCGTATAAAACTACCTTTTGCGATCCGCACCACCCCAAACACCCTAAATCTAACCGTCCATCAGTGAAGCTGCAGATCAGTTAATTTGATACGGCTGTTGGCCAAATCGAATGCGTATCATATTGTGCACCCCATTAGGCACTCCAAATTAAAATTTTGGCCGCTCCCTTTTCCATTTGTTTTACTTTAATGGTGACCAAAAACCCAAATTAGGGTTTTCGGTCACCAAATTTTGCCTCCACCTTTCTCTGGAATCTCCCCTACCGACAGAGACGAACAAGTAAACAACCCTCTCCTTCGACGCAGCAACCCTTATTCCGTAGCCCTCCGTTCACCGCAGGTATGTGTTTCAATTGAATCGTGTTTTGCATGCGTGATAGTGGGGATTAGGGAACAAGTTGAAGTCTTTGCGTGTTAGCTGATTGCTACTTTGTGTTAGTTTGTTAGCTGTTTCAATTGAATTGTGTTGTGCTTGCCTGAGAGTAGGGATTAGGGAACAAGTTGAAGTCTTTATGTGTAAGACGATTACTACTTTGTGTTAGTGTGTTAGCTATTTCAATTGAATTGGTATGTACTTGTGTGTTAGTTGGTTGTTATACCCTGGAATCAGAAATGTATGGTACTAGTGTGTTAATTAGCTAGTTATTAGTGTGTTAGCTATTTCAATTGAATTAAATTGAAACATGTATGGTATAATTTTAGATTGCAGTACATTTATCCATGAAACAAAGAAATAACAATGAGCTTAACAGGTTTGTTGATATGTTCTTTAGATCGCTTGCCACATTGAATCTGAAATGTAGTAACCACAGTCATGTACAAGTTGTCACTGATTTTTTGTTTAACTATTTAGCAACTAAAAGTTGTCTATTTCTTAAACTGAGCAAATGGATAATTCTATAGTTCAATATTTAACCATGATTTCTTCGTCATTTGACTGTTTGTTTGTCGTATGTTTGAAATTTAAATTGGGTTGTCTTATAACAAGTTTACTCTGTTTTGAGAGATAACAACTGTACTGAAAACATTTTAACAGGTTTGTTGAAAATTTTGGTAGATGGATGATTACTAGACTTTCTGGTTAATATTTTAATAGGCTATCCACCAGGTGGATGCATTTTAGATCACGTGTAGGATCAGGAATCCATGCTTATTAGTTTTATTCAAATGTCGGATGCTGCTGCACTTAACCTTAGTAAAAAGCTGCTTTCACTAGCAACTTTTCCCTTACTTTGTAGCAGAGACTTTAGTGTAAGTAATCTTGCACTACACAGTCTGCTTCAAAGAAACTGAAAGTTGCAAGTGAAAGCAGCTTTTTCCAAAGTTTAAGTGGAGGGGCATTCGACATTTGAATAAAACTAATTAGCATGGATTACTGACCATGCGCGTGAGCTAAAATGCAGCCACCTGGTGGATCGCCCAGTAAATTCTTAATCAGAAAGTCGAGTATGTGTGTCATCCGACGATGATGATTCGATATATTTTGATGTTGGAGCAGGTGTATATTATTTTACACTTATCTCTACGTAGTATCTTACATAAGAATTGAAAGGACATGTACTTGTGTGCACATGTTGAATATTCTTTTCGTTTATTTGTTCCTTTTGTGTGTATAGGAGGATGTTCTGTATGCTAGGGTACGAACTACCGGTGTTGCAGATGGACTAATACTTCAGGTGATTCTTCTTTTGGGTTTACAATGTGTATTCATTCATTTTTGAGACATATACTGATCAACTACACAAACACATGTTTGCATCTCAGTCACCATGGATGGGTTTAATAACTGAAGCTTTCACTGTTAGAACCATTGTTGTATTCATGTTTGCATCTCAGTCACCAAATGTTACAATGTCGATCTACATTGTTGTATATTGAACCAATGTTGTATATTGAAATAACTGTTTCTTGTATTTTATAGGCAGTCCTGTTGGAGATTTTGGTGCTTTCCTGGAACGATCAGGCTGCGGGCTTTATATCACGACCTCGACTAGACTGGACTTCCTGGCCTCGACTAGACTGTTTATCAGGCTGTTATCTTTTTACCTCATTTTTGTTAGTTCGTAATGTGATGAGAATCTAATACAGTTTCCTTTTATTGTATATGTTTGTAAGTACACATCGTGTTATGACAAAACTTGTAAAGCTTTGAGTGTGTGTGTGTATATATATATATATAATTGTGTTATTCCTGTGTATACTTTGTGGTATGTATGCTCTGTGTTATGAAACATATGCGATACAGTTTCTGTTTTTTATGTATACACATATATGATATATATATATATACATGGGTATATATATATATACATGGGTATATATATATATATGTGTGTGCACACACACATATAATTAGACACGGTCAAAGACCATGTCTTATTAGACTTTAGATACGGCTAAAAGCCGTATGATAATATATTGAGATATGGTTGGTAGCCGTATCTAATAATTAGACACGCCACTTTTTGATACGGCTTTTTACCGTGCCCAACGGCTTTAAATACGACTAAAACATAGCCTAATCAGCATATATGGTGTAGTGTTTGAATGAAATTCAAATGGAATTGCAAATGATTTAATATAACCAGAAGGGATTTAATGTATAGAGTTGGCGAATAAGGATTTTAATATGAGAATTAATGAATCAGAAATTGGTTAGAAAAATCAATTGGTAATGGATTCGAAAGTGGAACTTAACTTGGTTAAGCTGAGTTAAATTTAAGAATGACATTGAAATTAAATAAAATAATTTTAGAATGTGAAAATTGAATTAACAATAATTAAATAGAAATCAATCAGATATTAACCAATTGATGTTCAAATAAGTTAAAACTAAGGTAAATATTAATATTGAATGTGAATTCAATTGAATTGACTGAGTTGGTTGTGTATTGATTGATGATTGTTTGTTGATTGTCTGTTAGATTAGATTGAATAAAAATCACCAATGGTTTAATAAGAGTTTAATGAATTAAAAATGGATTCCGGTATAATAAACTAGAGTGAAACTGCATATGAATTGAAATTGAATAATATTAACCTGTATTTGCAAAAGAATGATGTTTCATGTTTATTTCTTGAAATCTGTATACTTATGCTGGTAAATTAATGAAACGTTATTTGAAATTTCATGTATAGGTTACTTAAATGTTAAATCTGAGTTAAGTACAAGGGCCAGAAGGCTTTGAGTTTGATATTGGGTGAATAAACGGCATATAAGTTGAGAAAGTATGCTCAATAGCGCTCGTATAAGGTACGCCTACGCGAAAAAATAAATTGTTGGGTTTTGAATTTTGTTTTCCGACCGTGTGAGTCGATGTATATATATTATTTGTTTCTGCGATATCGTAGAAGTCCCTTAGTACATGGGAGACTCTACGGAATATTTTCGAAAATTTAAGTGTTAGAAAATTTTCGATATCTTTGAATTTTTTTATTAACAATAATGAGTTGGTTTCCGATTTGAAATAAATTTAGTTTTTGAAAAGTAATGGGATTTGTAGCATCTTTCTCACCTTAGTAATTGCAGGGACAAAATTCTTTTAAGGGGGGGAAAATGTAATGTCCCGTATTTTTGGTAATCAAATATTTAATTTATTTTATTATTTTAATTATTTTATTTGGAATATAAATGATCTTAATATTTATTTCGTTTATAAAACGAAGTTCTAACGTTAAATTTATATATATATATATATATATATAATTTAAAACGAGCTCGAAATAGCGTTGTAGTTCGTAATATTGAGTTTTGAACTTTAATTGAATATACATGATCCGATATAAATCGGAATTCTGTGAAACAAGAAACGTTTGGATCTAGTTGATTATAATTTTCTAGTGGAAGAGAAAAATTCAAATTTCGTGTTATAGATTGTTAGTTATAGCCAATTCAAAATTTAAAATAGTCGCTACAAAAATCGTTAATAAATTTCGATAACGTTTATTTAATAATTTATAAGGGATTTTAATATAATTTGGAAACCATCTTGACTCGAAAGTGATGATATCGAGTTGTAAAATTCATATATGTTTATATTTGAAGTTATCCATATATTTTATATGGATATTTACGATAACAATAATTTATTATTGTTTTATTTGATTATTACGGAATTTAATAATATTTTATCGATATTATTATAAGCTTGAAAAATAGCAATTTTGCAAATAGCCTCGGTTTTCGATGAAATTAGTTTCATTGGAACCGTAACGTTAAATTATTGTACAATATTAAATTTCGTGGCAAACCGATATCATATGTAACTTCGGTAGCTGTGCTAACAGTGGCACGAGTTCGAAACCCAGAATGACATGCTAAGAGCTTACCATGTGCATACGCTAAGATAAGCCACTTATGTGGTGCTCGTGGACCAGGCTAAGTGCACTCGGGAGGGTTTTACGACTCTGATCGGTTTCCCTCCTGAACAAATACAAAAAAAAACATTAGAGTGATGGTTGAGTTTGAAATCTAAGTAAAAATAAAGGGGGTTTGTGTGCTCTAGAAACCACGCTCTGTAATAGTAGTGTAGAACAGAGACATACTATGTAATACTTAAATCAACATTACGGATCCAACATTGTCAGTTTAAACATCGTAGCTAGTATAAAAAATAATGTTTATTAATTAATTTTTTTTCCCAATATTCTAAAGAAGATTATTTATGCATCGGTGGTAGGATGTTGACTTTATATTGGATTGATACATAAACTAACTTGAAATATTAGATGATTAATTGAACAAAGTTTATTCAAAATATTAAAACCAGTAGATACATTTATTAAATGATAAAATATACAAATGTATATATGCATGAATGAATTGATGTATGTGGGTGTTGATATGTAAGTATGTATATGTATAGAAAATTTATCTGCCCCTCCTATTAAATTAAATAAAATTAGTGTATAAGTAGAAACAGAAAAATTGGTTCAGAATAAAATTAAATCAGCAACAACAAATTTTTACTATATGCAAATGGTAGATTCGTAAAAGGCCAGCAAAATTGTATGGATAAAGCTATTTAGCATTCAAATAAAAATATACCATGGATATATAGCATAATGCATATAATAAATATTCGAATAAAATTTGTTGTACGTAATATAACGATGCATCAAAATCACAGCATAATAACATTTAATGGCGGACCATTAAAAAGCTCGACCGATTTTTGAAAATATGTTCATCTTTCGGTGATGTTTAGTATATATAATATGAAAATTAGGTTCACATCCCTAAAACATTTCAAAATATAAGCCACGTCCAGTCCAAAGTTTGATGCATTTTCGGTCCCTAAAATTGAGCTGCCGCTTTTCTTTTATTGGTCCCTTCCGCCTCCTGCTGCTCCCCTTCGCCTTTTCCCATTTTGGACCCAAAAAAATGCGCTATGATATTAAAAAAAATCGAAAAAATAGGAAATATTCTCAGGAACATTTGCCAAAAAAAAGTTGCATACTTCTGTGCAACAATATCTGAAAAGTAGCATACATGTATGCATATATGCATATAGTGTATTTATGTTGAAAATCTGGACCAATAAACGCATACATGTATGCAACTATTAGTAAATAACTGCATACATGTATGCATACAAAGTTGAACTGAGATTCATGTGTTACGAAAAGTAGCATACATGAATGCAACTATTCTGTATATATGCATGCATTGTGCAACAAATTTAAAAGTGACAACGGCTTCTGAATATGCGCATGAATGCATGCATATATTCTATACAGGAGCATAAATGTGTGCAATAATGTCTGAAAAAGGCGAGTGCTTGAAAAAACAGTTAAATTTGAATATATGCATAAAAGGATGCATGTAATGTTGTTTAGCTGCATACATGTATGCATTTATACTGCAGTTGGGGCGTAACACTGAAATATAAGCATGAATGTATGCAACTATTTACAAATAGGTGCATCTTTTGATGCAAAGACCTGCTATTTCGTTGTTTTTGTGTATTTTTGGGTTTTGACGTGATTTTCGATTGTTTTAACACCTGAATTTTTTGGCGTGTACGTGTTTTATTTAATAATGAATTTTCGTGATTTTTTTATATATTTTTAAATTTATTTAATGAATTTTCAAAAAATAGGGACCTAATTTATAATAAGTTTAGCACCGGATGTGAGCCTAATTTTGAAACTTAATAGGGACCTGTGAAAAACAGACCCATATATAATTTGGAAGTTAAGTAAACACTTCATTTGTTAATGAACCTTTGTATCTAGAATTATAATCAAATATTGCATTTGTCAAAACCTTCTCTCTATTTGAATAAATGCATGCGCAAACAAATAAACTGCAGACTCACGTAAAATAGCCTCTTATACAATATCAATGTTTATTCACTTATTGATATACATTTGGACGACCTAATGAATCGATCAAGTAAAGGAGAAAAAATTAAACATGATTAATTAACCGATTGTTGTTGGTAAACTCGGTAAGTATGATTGTACACAATGACAACTGCAAATGTTAAGCTTTACATTATGCATACACACTTTAAATCCTATTTGCAAGTATATTAATTATCGGTATGCCCATACCTTGAGCACTATAATATAAGCAAACTATAATTTTCTCTTAGTCGTTAGCATTGTTGTAATTCAACATTGAAATTAATTCCCAAAACTGGTTTGCTTAGTTTCTTCATAAATTAATGTGCAGAAATTCATTAAATTTGTTTATTTAAACGCATAAGAACATTACATGAATTATATATTTTTTAAATTAGCTATCATTGCATTGTTTTAGCTTATTAATAGAAAAATACTTACATACTTCTCTTCATGCTACAGTAATGCCATATCCATCTACAAAAGGCTCGAATACTTATAGATAATATTTATTATGTATTCGGCTCACCAGAGTCACTGACCACAAAGATCTTTAATAATTTTATGTCCTTGACAATACGTATATATCTTACATTAATATTATTTGTTGCCATTGAAATTTTCAAAATCCATCTTATATTTTTAAGTCGTTTACTCTTCCTAGCTTGAAACCATGGGAACCCACATTGCTTATTATCCTAGAAACAAATATATGTTACATTACCAGACATTTTGAATCACATTATGTAATCCAACATCAAATATGATATATCGTAATTTCAAATTATTAAACAATAATATGTCTTGCAACCAAATATTTCCACTCACTATTGAACTATACATGAATTATTTTTAACTTTTCTACGTAGAAGATAATGACTTTTCTTGTGTTAAAGCTTTTACAATGTTGGGTATGTTATATTAATTGTTGCACATGGAAGTATCTGATAGAAACATGGAGAAATTATGACAGTATCTTTGTTATACCAGACTTCATAGAAATAATTATAACATTTAAAAAACACAATTTGTCTGCATATTTCATTTTCCTTTAAATTTATAGTGCAATACGTATAACATATAATTAGAGGCGCAAGAAGAAATAAACTTGAAGTAAACATATGATAGGGAGAAAGAAAAATCAAAACTTATAAATCAGAAATGTTACCTCAATGACCAACACAGGATTAAATTTCTCTTGACCATGGAAATAAATTCAAGACATAAACGATGGGTTGAACTGTTGCAATATGGTAGAACAACCTGAAGCCTGTAGACCTAAATTAATACAACGTGATGATTTCAGCTTAAAAGAGAAAGGCATAAATCTTTGAAAATATTGATATGGTAGGAGAAGAGGTAGTGAGTTAGACAATATAGTAAAAATAAAGATGTTGTGTTGGATTGTTGGTGGATAATCGTTGTTCAAAGTAGACTGAAAGAGCAAAGAAGAATTTGTTTGTACGATTTGAGCACAAAGCTATTATAAGGTAGAAATAGGGATGGATCTAAAACAATTTATTACATGGAGCCATGAGAATTTTTATCGAAAATGGAAATGAAGAATTAGAGATCTAACATGCTGTTCAAAAATGGAAATCGTTTATATGTGAATACAAGTTTTTTTTGAAGTAGATATAGTGTGCCATGGGAGGGAGAAGGTAAAGAAGATAGAGAAGGAGATGTGGTTAGATCTGGCGATTGGGAAATATTTCTTCCTAGCATCCATGGGATAAAGAACAAAAGGGAAGGGCTAGGCGCAGTGAAAAAATGCGGAAGGAAACTTGGAAGAGAAAGCATGAGAGAAAGGCCAGAAGCCATTAGGTGGGCAAATTCAACTAATGTCGCCACTATGTTCTTTTTTTTTTTTTTTGCAAAGATGGAACTGAAAGGTCAGCAAAATGATATGCTTTCACATAATACCACAACGAAGGTAAGTCGAGAGAGTTTTGGCTATGGGATAGGTGTCGGTATCATGAATTTTTCAGAGAAATGGAATCGACATGTCACTAAAGCAACATTGAGCTTTTATATAATATATATATATATACACATGCACACTAGAAATCTCACATTAAACCAACCAATTGTGGATGTTGGATTTGTTGGGCGATTCCGGGTGGACGTCCACTACAAATTGGGCTTAACCTCGTGTCTTAGCGTAATAATTATAATGTTCCATGATATCTAGAACTCTCATATTAACCAACTTTACTTATAGATGTTGGATATGCCAGTCGGTTTCGAGCAGGCTTATACTATAAGTAATGATTAACCTCGTGTCAATGTGTCATTAATTATAATTAAAGCCATACAAATACACACACAAATTCCAATTAGGGACATTTAAGTTCTATTTCCTAATTTAAACGCATTTAGTACCTAGTCTAATACACATTAATATTAAGTTTAATTACGCTATAAATATACAAATAAATAGCCGTGAATTTAGCATACGGAATGACGACCTAATACATTTGAAATGTCAATCCTAACAATAAAAATTATTGTATATAAGTTAATTTCTCTATCAATTAACATGGAACAAAATGCATATTATCATTTAATGATAAAAAGAGAAATAATAATACATACAAATAAAACTTGCAACCTAGGCTTGAATATTTGTTTAAATAATAAGTATAGGCAATGTGCAATAAATCCAATTACATATTCAAAAACCTTGTTTTGGCGTTGCTACATTTTTTTAATTTATATTGCATACAAAAACTTAAGGTAATATATTATATATAATACATTCAAATAAATCAATTTAATATAGAAATTTAAACCTATTAATTTACAATACACAAATCTTGCGTTTACACAAACATATATGAATATTAAAAATTAGAATCAAGTGAATCAAAACCAAAAGCTAAGAATTTCACAACACCTTAAGCCTAACTTCCATTATTCAAATAACACAAACCAAAATATATTACTTTTGATTGACCATTTCAGCGATAAACAAAATATAAAATTTGGAGGGTTTATACATTTTATTTCATTTAATCCAAATCCCATACAGATATAATAATCCAAATCCAAACTACAAAAGATAGATAACAACTTATATAGGGCTTCCACTCATAGTGATTCGAGAAGGAAGAACAATAGAATTTGTGTAGAATCAGATCTGGATTTAGCCTTTAAAATTGTACTCCAATCCTTCTATTATATATATATAAGAATTAAATCGTAGAATCTCATATATATATATAAACTAAATCCCAGAATCTAAATGTATATGAATCTAGATTAAAAAAGGTAGAATGGAGGGTTAGAGGAAATAATCCTAACTTTTTCATTGGAATTAGCAATGGCAGAAGGACAGTATGGAGGCACGGAATAAAATGAGAGTAGGGTTTAGAGTGAGGCTAGGGAGCTATATTTATAATTGCAAGTGTGTATACAGACCGTAGGATTTGTTGGATTAAATCTGGGCAGTCTATTAATGCAATATATATATATATATAAATCCTTGTAAAATCATGCTTTCTCTACTCATATTCATCAAGGGTGGTCGACCTTATCCCTAGAAGGGCGGTCGACCCGTCTCACGGGCAGGGGTCGATTCCCCTAGGTTGAATTTGCCCACGAGATTTATTCTTCCAGTTGTTTTCCTATTTTATTAATTGTTAATTAATGTCATTGATACTTTCCATATGTTTATTATTCTTGTCTCATTTGCATATAAATATATACATACATTCGAATTTTCCCTGAGCACCTATCCCCAAGTAAAATTAACCCGATGTAGTGGAGGCCCGAGGGGACTACATTAACCTGTACAAGGTTGTGGTATAGATTGGGTTGCCCTACACCCCCCAGGATGGATGGTCTTCCATTTTATTTGGTTGGTCATTCATTTTCAATCAATTTTAATTTCAAACTTTGTGTGTAAACAATATATGTCTAACTTGTTTTTATTAATATCTTCTTCATATGGACTCCGTTTTCAGCAAATAAAATATGAAAATGGATCAGAATATCGCTACGATGCAATAGTAATACTTTTGTAGCCCAATTCCCAATTATCCAAAATTCTTATTTTTATCCTATTGAATTTATTATTGTTTATATTAAATTAAATTATCTACCTTTATTTATGGTTAATTTTATGGGGTGTTAGAACTAGGCAATCCAAAGAAAGCATGCCAAATCCACAAATCGTACGATACTGCAGCTTCCAAAATGATGATCAATCGTCTTTCCTTGTAGTTGTAAGAACCTTGATATGCCTTGGGGGCAATTCTTCCATTCCTAATGCATACAGTCAAGACTTCCCAACATGCCCGACCATCCTTTGCTTTAGTGCATTTCTCTGATGCGCGCTATATTGACTTCGTTGGAGACTGTAAGTACTATGTCCCATAGACATCTACCACAAATTGACAGATATTTTCTAGCATTTCAAGTGTCGTGATCTTTGCAATTCAGTATGCATCGTCCAATGCATCTGCAGGAGTGTCATAAGCTAACATTCTCACAACGACTATCATTTTTTATTTACTGGTTGGACCCTATGCTTTTGAAGAATTTGGTTTGTACTTAAAGTGTTTGTGATTGTTTTGAATACCTGCTAAAATTCATAGAAATGGGCCTCTACTTATTCGATGTCTTCTCCGAAACAATCTTCTCTGTAAGTGCAGTTGACATTAAAGTAATCTTGCATAAGAGATTGATGGTATGCAGCTTGGTTATGATTTATAAACTTCCTTCCAAGAACCCATTCGCCTCGCTTTCTGGACGATGAACCATAAGCTTCTTGACATATGTCGATAATTCCTTATATTTCTTTGGTTTCTTCCTGTAGTATAGCTTCTTCCTCAAAATCATTGTCGAAAGCTAGCATGCACTCAAGAAACCACGATGAACTCATTTTTCTGTTTAATGTTTTTTGGCATGAGCTATTCCTTGTAATTTTACAGCTTATATAAAAAATGGTTTGAAAACATCGTCACGTGCCAAATAGAGTTATCAAATGGGTTTAGTTTGATTGTGACAACTCATCACGTTGTCCCATGGCACATGGTATGTATTGAAATCTTTTGCACTAGAGACAAGACAGTACATCACATGTGTTATGATTGAATTGCAAAACACATCATTAAGTGTGTAACTTTATTATAAGTGTGTAGCTTTACCGTTAAGTTTGTAGCTTAAGTCAAATCGAGCACAGTGTCATGTCACTTTATTCACGTAGATATGATAGATTGTCTCTCAAATGAATGTTACATCATGTGATTTGGTCTTGAACATTATGAGATATATATAAATTAAATTCTCAAAAAAATTGTGGTTAGTTCGTTTGTAAACCATACCTATTTAATTAACTAAATTGAATATTTTAAATTATGAAATTAAAAAGTACGTGGTCGTTTACAGTTGAGTTAAACAAGAGTCAATGTTACAAAAATAAAATTGGATTCATATTGAGTTAAACATTCGAGTCGTCCTCTTTTTGCTAATTTTTAACGAATAAGCCAAAATTAATTTAATCGAACTCATCCGTAGTGGTAGATCGTAATTTTATAAAATGAATTTCAAATTAATATATAAAATAAAAGAAATGTTGGAATCCTTCCAAATAAGATTATTCAGGATTTATTCGACTAGAGCTTTCAAATGAATGCCATAGCTTGTGATTTGGTCTTGTACACTAATTGATATGTATAAATTAAATTTTCAAAAAAATTACGGTTAGTTCGTTTGTAAACCATACCAATTTGATTAACTAAATCAAATATTTTAAATTATGAAGGTTTTTTGTTTTTGGAGCTACACCCTTAATGGTGTTAAAGCATTCTCATCTTTCTTTCGTTCTTTGTTTCCTTCATTTCTGCCACTTCCATCCTCTTTATTTATGCTAATCGCTTCCCCTCCTTCTTCTATCCCTCTTTGCTTTGTTTTCACATGCACGGGTGATGCTCCGAAAACCATTTCCCAATCTGAAACCCTTTTTCTCTCTCTCCATTTACCCTGCTGCTTTATTGATGTGTTCCTCCTTCACTCAATCCTATATCCTAAAATACTCCTGCTTGTCCTTCTTAGCTAAGCATGGTGTCCCACCCAGTCAAACGCTTTCACATCGACATCACCTTGTTTTTTATTTTCGTGACTCTCTTGTACCCCAACTTCTTATAATGCGCAACACAAGGTATCCTAGCGAGTTTGTTCTTTTTCATTATCGGGTGAGCTTTTGTCTTGGGTTGTCTGGTTTATGCCAGTTGGATGCATAAGTGTAGGTGTTTGTTGGTGCAATTAAGTGTTGATTGCGTTGGTGGGGCTAGTGGTTTTACTGGGTGTGGTTCAGTATACGTGCAACGTGGAGTCACCACCGTGCATCTTATGGTTGAGCTTTATTGGTTGCATTGCGACTTTTCTTTCCTCTAAGCCAGGTTATCCTAAGCCTATTTTAATACGTACCAAAATTGCTGAGGGGAAGCAAAACTGTGTCTTTAGCCTTACGAGCTTGTTTGGAGATTGTTGGATAATCTGGTCTTGTTTGTGATGGTCTGTGTTGGTTCAATTGTGGGGTTTGAATGGAAGTGTACCTGACCGTTTCGTCTTGTTGGTTAAGAGTTACTTGGTTGTGATTTTGTTTTTTGGGTGTTCGGTTGGTTTGTATTGTGGTGTGATTGTAATTTTTTTCGTGATTTTGAAGCTCGTGATTAACTACATGAGGTGCCGCTGCTAACATTGTTAGTGGTCCCATTATAATTTTCTCAATGAGAGATTTTTTCCTATGTCGGATTGTTGATGAGATGTTGGTATTGCCTTTACATGGAAATTCAACCTGGTTGTGAAGTTATTTGATGTATGATCTTACCTTACTGCTTTATTCAGCTTGTGTTGATGGTACATTGCTAGATTCAGTGTATGTGTTATGTTCTTTATCCCTCTGTTCTTTTGGCCACATTACTTACTTGAGTGATGTGTTTGTGGGTACGAGCTTGGTAGTTCACTATTCTTACAGTATGAAATCCTATGAAATTTAGGACCCTTTGCCTTGATGTGATAACTCAGATCTCCTAGTTGTCTTACTGTTGCACCTGTTTTTGTGTGGCTCAAGAAATTGCTTCTATTGTTCCTAAATTTAGGACGACTTGAATATATATAACTTCCATAGCATGTAGTCTGTTATACCTCCCTACGTGGTGTGCATATTATGTTTTGGAAATTATAGTCTAGGTAATTAGATCTAGCTCCACTGTTGTAAACTTGAAATTTGTTGTGGACGAACCACATTAAAAACTGTTAGTGGTGGTCAGTCCACTTTAAAAATCGTAGTAGGTTGGTCCCCTACCAATCTCCTATATTATTGTAATTATTATTTGTTATAATAATAAGTGTTACAAATCACTTTAAAAACTAGTCGACCTCGCCAAATTTTTGTTAGAAAAATAATTATGGAGTTAAAAAGTACAAGGTCGTCCTTTTTTGAGTTAAACAAGAGCCAATGTTACAAATTTAAAATTGGCTTCATATAGAGTTAAAACATTTAGGTCGTCCTCTTTTTATTAATTTTTAATGAATAAGAAAAATTAGTTAAATTGAGCACGTCGCGTAGTGGTAGTTTGTAAGTTTACGAAACGAAATTCAAATTAATATATAAAATAAAAATATGTCGGAATCCTCCAAACAAAATTCTTCAGGACTTATTCGAATAGAGTTTTCAAATGGATGCCATAACTTGTGATTTGGTATTGTACATTAATAGACATGTATAATTTAAATTTTTCAAAAAACCGTTGTTAGTTAATTTGTAAACCATACCTATTTAATTAATATATAAAATCAAAAAAGTTAGAATTCTTCCAAATAAGAGCTTTGAAATGAATGCCATAACCTATAATTAACTAAATCGAAAATTTTGAATTATGGAGTTAAAATGTACAGGGTCGTCCTTTGTTGAGTTAAACAAGAGTTATAATTGGCTTCATAATACTTTCATAACAACCATAATACATTGCGAAAACATATTACATAAACTTGCTTATTCAGAGCCGTATCGCGTATGCCAACTACAACGAAGTTCATATGCTTCATGACCAACAAATTTGATTCCGTATTCTAATAGGTAACACAAATCAAATGTTGATTTATTTGCTTGAAATATGTCTTCTTTTTCAACAATCTTGATAGTCTCATGGTATCAATCACAGGTTTCTGTAAACCCACGATGCGCTTTATGGATTTCAAAAGACGACCATCTAGTGGGGAAGTCAAGATGGCTATTATAAACTTCTGTCACTTTATTCCATAACCCTTCATGTCTTAAACCCTACCATATTGCAGAATTAAAGCCTGCGATCGACTTCAATATATGCTTTCATGAGAACATGTAACTCCAAAAAAGAAAAAATAATGGTCGAAATTTTTATTCAGTAAGCTATGTTTAAATCTAGAAAAAGTTTATAAGCTTTAGAAACCCAAAATTTAAAAAGTCTCAACTCCAATACATGTTGTTGCTAGTCGCATTGTCCAACCGCATTCGGCATCAGGAGAATCTCTGTAGCCACGTTACATAAAGAAAGTGACTATAAATTGACAAACTAATTTCAAACACTAATTTCTCTTAATCCGCTCTATGAAAATTGACAAACTATATATCAATTCGAAGAGATTTCCAAGAGCTATAAATCCATACGGTCAAGATCTGAAACCAAGCCACAGATTGGCCGAATTCTGGCCACAAAGACGGCGCAGTTGGAGGCGATTTGGTGGTATTGGGGCCCACCGAGTTCGCCCTGGGGCTCGGCGATGGCGTGCGGCGGGCGGGGCTTCGGAGTGGCGGTGTTCGATCGGCGCCTGGGTGGCCAAAGGGGGGTGCGCAGGGAGGATGGGAGGTTGAGGAGTGGGTTCGGCCGAGACGATGTAAGGAAGAAGAAGGCTAATTATTTTATATTATTTTATTTATTAGATATTTAACTTATCCAATGTTTAAAATTGAATATCTTTTTACTGCGATATCAGAATTCAACGAAACGACTTGCGTTGGACTCGTCTTTCCGAGATCTTCGCAATGGCGCAGACCAGAGTTGAATCCGAGACAGTTGAATTTTCAACCATATCAATGTGAGAATTCTGAATTTTATTATTTAATTAATTATAAATTATTTTTCTTGCGTTAAAAATAATTGTATAATGATGTAAATTCAGATCTGAAATCTTTTGTGATTAATGAATTGTTGATGATTGCTTGTGGTATGTGTGTTGGTCATGTTATGCTAGATCCGCATTGAAATCTCATATATGGTTGAATTTTATTTGCGATTAGAAAAATAAATCTAAATTTAGATTTAAATCATATTTTATTCAGATCTAGTTATTCTAATTTATTTTAAAATATTAAAATAGTATTTTTATTATTCTGAGATGAACAATAGAATCTGATCGACAAATAAAAACTTATTTTTATTTGTTTATATAACAATAGAAGTTGTAAGACAAATAAAAACTTTATTTTTGTTTATTTGTTTACTTTGCAACAGAAAATGAACAACAAATAAAAACTTATTTTTATTTGTTTACTTTGCAATAAGATTTGAACGACAAATAATATATTATTTTTATTTGTATACAATAGAATATGAACAACAAATAGAACATATTTTCATTTGTTCCATTTCGACAGAATTTGGCTAACGAATAAAATCCTATTTTTATTTGTTTACATTTAGAACACGATTTATGAATTACAGTAAAATTCTTCTTTTTACTGTCACATTAAACGTAAGATGTTCTAGAATTGGATTAACAATAAAATACTAAATTTTATTGTTGATATTAAAAACATATTGGTAAATAAAACTTTATTTACATTGTATTTGTAAATTAAAGGTTATATTTGGAAACCACCTTTTTGTTTACATTTTTATGTAAATAAAAATACATGTTTTGGAAATCACAACTTTGTTTACATTTTATATGTAAATAATAAATTATTTTCAGAAGTTACATTTTTGTCTACAAATATATTTTAATATATAATTGTTTCTTTTATTTGAATTTAATAATGCTAATAAACTTTAAAAATAAATTTTATTCTTTTATTTGCATTCACCAATGAAAATATATATAGAAAATAGAAATTGTTCTTTTATTTGCATTTACCAATGCATATATATATTGAAACAAATTATTCTTTCATTTGCACTCACCAATGCAAATACATATATTGAAATAAAGTTTATTCCTTTATTTGCATTCATCAATACAAATATACATTGAAATTAAGGTTTATTCTTTTATTTGCATTTATCAATGCAAACATTCAATGAAACTAAAGTCTATCTTTTTAGCTATGTTCAACAATACAAATATACACACTTTTATAAATTTAATAGAATTTGTTAAAAATATACTTTGAAAACAAAACTATTCTTTTGTTTGCATTCACCAATGCAAATATACCTTAGAAATAAATGTTGTTTCTTTTATTTGCATTCACAAATGTAAATATACTTTGAAATAGAATATACTTTGGAATAAAATATATTTTGAAACATAATATGCTTTGAAATGAAATAAACTTTAAAAATGAAATTTGTTCTTTTATTTGCATTCATTACTGCAAATAAACTTTATAAATGGAAGTTGTATTTACTTTGCATTCACTAATGCAAATGTACTTTGAAATTAAGGATTGTTCTTTAATTGGCATTCACAAATGCACATATATATATTGAAACAAAATTGTTCTTTTATTTGTAATCACTAAGGAAAATATACGTCAAAAATATAATTTGTTCTCTATTTGCAGTCTTTGTTTCAAACAACTAGAAATAAAAGTTACATTTTTATTTGCAAACATAAAAATGAAATAAACATCTTTGTCAAACTTGATTTAGTTAAAATGAAGTAAACATCTTTGTCAAACCTGATTTAGTTAAAATGAAATAAACATTTTTGTCAAACTTGATTAGTTAAAATAAAATAATCACTTTTATCAATTCATACTAGTGGAAACAAAATATGCATTTTTGTCGATTTATGATTAGTTGAGATGAAAATAACATTTTTGTCAATTCTATTAGTTGAGAGAAAATGTACATCTTGTCAACTTTAGATGGTTGAAAACAAAAAGGACATTTTTGTTAAATAAAAGAATTAAGCACAAATAGCATTTTTATAATTTATATGCAAATTTAATAATTGTTTTTATTTGCATAACATGTAGAAGAAATTATAAGCGAATATAAAAATCCTTTCTTTTATTTACAAATTTACATTAGCAACTATATTTAAATATAAAAATCATATTATTGGTCAACACTTACATTAGGATGTGTAGGTGAGTTAAAGCAACATCCTTTACATACACTAGAATTTGTGTGCAATCTAAATTAAACATTTTGTGTGCTAGGATATACCTTGAAAACATTTGCCAATAAGGTTATTTCACTTATGTGTAAATGCTAAGAATACGTACAAATAAATAAAAGAAAATGGAAAATTATCTTTTATTTGTCATCCACAGCAATGCCACATAAATAAATTATAGTTTATTCGACCTTAGAAATGTATAGGGGAATTATACGAAAGGGAAAAAAATACATTTTTATTCGGTATTAGAAATATTATAACATGTTAGTTCATTATCATCAACATGTTAGTAGAATTAAATTGGTTGAATTCTTTAACCAATCATTTATTTTTATGAACTGTTATTGGCTGAAAACCCCACACGGGTGTTGGGATAAAAATTTACATACACTAATCCCAATATTTAGTTGTATGTTGATCGTTGGATCGACAGGCTGCGATGAGCGTTATTATTTAATTTTAACGCTTACACAGTGGAAATTACACTTTGTGTAACGTCCCGTATTTTTGGCCGTCAAATATTTAATTTATTTTTATTATATTTGGAATATTAAAGGAATTTAATATAAATGGAATACCATTTAAAATCAGAAATTTTAATGGTGAGTTCTGAATCCTACTGTTTGAATTTTTAAACCGTTATTTTAATAACTATAATGATATTAATTTAACTGTTTGAATTTAATGTATATTGTATCCATATTATATACAATTTATAATTAAACCCATCCAAAGCTGGTGTACTACATGCAGTTTATATTTTTAGTACAAACCGCTAAATATATATATATATATATATATATATATATATATATATATTTACATACCATCGGCATTTTTCATGTGGTTCGACAATACGAGTAAAACCCGATTACATCATACATGTCCAACAAAAATACAAAGATGCTCTATTCAATATAAAACTTGGAGAAAAACACATATACAATATGAAAAGAACTAAGAGGTAAGCAATAAAAGACAACAACATATTTATATATATAGTTGTTTGTATAAATGCAACTGAATGTACCAAAAGGAATTCAGCCTAAATCTCAATAACATCACGTCTTGTTCTTTCAATAAGAAAATGATAAAACAAAGAGATAGAGGAAACAGCTAGTCAGCTAAACAATAAAATGAACAACTAGATATTTATATACAGTTGAAAATCCCATGTACAAAATATTCTGTCACACAATATATACACTAAATCCACAATATCAAAATTCAGATCTGCGCATTGATATTACAATTCGACAGCTAACAGATAGCCTCATAGCTATGACATGGATCTAAATCTCTCAATCTAATAATAAACAACTCAATAGAATACCTATTTGCACGGCTACATGTTCCTATTTCAGTAGATAATAGCATATATAATCCCATGTGAGTTTTTCAAAACTTTCTGCAAAGTATAGTGCAGCAACCAAACTTTCATTTCAAATACTTAACAGCTCGACCATGTACCCAATGTACAGCTGTAAAGGAATGAAAGAGAAAAGAAAAATATACACATAAGAAACAGAAAAGATATGAACACCTATAAAAATATTAATCTGAAATTTCAAGGACAGCTAAGAAGAAGTAACAAATATGGTAGGAACAGCTAAATCAAAGAAATAGCCGAACAGCTAATGGAACAGCTAAAACAAAACAAATATATATATTTATTTATTCATATACAGAAATGAACAGCTAAGGAACAATATAGCTGATGAAAAGCAGACCTATGCACCATCAAAATCCATACAGATGAATCGAAACACATATATATATATATATATATATATTTAAATATATATATATATATATATACAGGGATTCATGTACAAAATGTACTGCTACCATATACTAAAATAGAGCATAAAATCTACAAGATACAGTTTCAAAACTCTGGATTGAGTAAACAATTCATAGTCAGTTCAGTATTTCCATCGAACAGATTAGCGGTATTATAAGTAAAATGTAAAATCCAACGAAAATCTCTGCTAAAACCTTCACACATCCATTCGATTCGCATCACCAGTACTCATGATCAGAAAAGGAAAACAAATGGCCTATGAAAGTGTAGCCGAACCTACCTAAAATCAGTCCTTGATGGACGTTGATATTATCCAAAATCTACCACTATAAATATACGTATTCACGCCTGATATTTCACAAACTCCAGAACCAAACAAATCAACACGATAAAAAGAAAATACTTCGGACCACTTGAGGATCGAAACAATGATAACACAGTAAGCTAAAATCAGAAAGAAATACTTATCTGGATATGCGAAGGCACCCTTTTCAGCTCGGTATTTTGTCGAAGGGTTCATGATGAAATTGTTCGAACTGTAGGGTTGCGGAGCGACAAGGATTTGGAGGGCTCGAGGGTTGATCGCGAAGCGATGGTTGTTGCGAGCAATAGGAGAAGGGTGGTTCGGCATGGAAATTTCTTCTTGGTTTTGAAGGCGGCGGAAGTTAATGAAGAAATGAGGGTTTCCCTTTTCTGATTTTTGTTGGTAACGGCGGATGTTTGGTTGAAGGGGATCCGATTGATATGGGTAAGAAGGGATGCGGGCCAGGTTGTTTTCGTGATGGGCTGAACAAAAACAAGTAAGGCCAAGTTTTAATTAAATTAAAATTTATTAAAATATTTGTATAAACTTAGAATATTGATTTCGAATGCAAACGATATCAGAATTCAGTAAAACTGAAGGCATCGAGACCGTGTCGACAAGCGCCTCAGCATGGACCTGGTTAGTAAGGGAAGCAGCTGTAAAATTCTGGTCAAATTAAACGCTATCTAATTGAACTAAACCAGAACGTTTATCGACAAATCAATTCAAGGTGAGTTAATTCTCACACCTTCTGGAATCCTGTGATGTGGTACATTCACAGTAAAATATATTTTTATAGTTAATAGTCTAAATTGGTTGATTGGATGCGATGGATGCAAATTGGTTGCTATTGTTGATTGATTGCAGTTATTTTAAATCCATCAATAATTTAATTCATATATTTTTATCGACTGACATCTGTGATGCAGAGAAGGACAGGTTGGAGGGATCCAACCGGATTCCTCAAATTAACTGTATTTTTGTTTGTTGTACATATATATGGATTGTTCACATCGACTGACACCAAAACTGTTTCAAATGTTGACAGTTGAATATACAACCATCGTTGTTGTGGTTAAGATCAACTATTTGTGTTGACTGAGTAAATGGGCAGTAATGGTCTAGTCGTAGGGTTTTGACATTGTTCTACCGTCAGGGAAATTGACGGGGTTTCAAAGTTATAATTTATTTATAACTGAATTTTAAGTTATTCAATTATTTCATACAAGTATTTAAATCGGGAATTTAAATTTAATAAGTTAAATCGAGTTATTAAGAGAATTTAGTTAAATGGTTTTGATCAGTTGAGAAGCAGAAATCAAGATATTCCATAGGTTGTTAAAAAGGGAAATTTATTGTTTCAAACAATTAAAAAGTGACTCTAATTAATTTAGTTAATTAATTAACTTAAGAAAAGGGAAGTGACAGTTGGGATTCAGTTAATAGTTAACTGATGCGTATAGTTGGTAAATCCACTGTTTCGAGTAGAATGGACAAAGGAAATAAATGTTGGTTTAAATATCCGTTAAAGTTTAACGAATAGTATTGGATATTAGTTAATCTTTGATTAACTATAATCTAAAGGGATAATTGAATTGGTTATTGTAAATAACCTTGATTATTATCGAGTAAGCTTGTAAACATGATAAAAATGCTATTTTGGGTTAAGATTAAAGTTAACTATATTTTGATATAGTAGATGTTAAAGCAAGTTATCCTTTAATTTAAAATGATTTAAAGTGGTGAATTAAATTTAAGGCCAAGTAAGAATTTATAAAAGGGATTTGTAAAATCCAAGTTTCAACAAGATTTGATAAATGGAATTCATTTAACCAGTGATCGAATGACGATGAGGTTTAGCCAAAGAGGCGATAAAGGTTTATTATAAAATGTCCAAGTAGATGAAATCAATTTATGTGACGAGGGATTTATATTATAAATCAAAAGGTTTTAAGTGGAAGAATATTTGAAGTTAAAGTGACGTTTTAATGGATATTAATTTAGATAAGGGAATTAAGTAAAAGACTTTAAAAGAAGATTTCAAATGTAAGAAACAATTTATGGGATCGATTTGAAATCGATAAGGTAAATAAGATTTGGGAAAATGGTTAAGTGATAGACTGATGTTATTCCGAGATAAGAACGGGTTGACCAAGGTCTGAGAGGTAACTAAAATACCCCAACTCGGTTGGCCTCGCTATTATCGAGGAACAGTATTAGTTTGAAGTAAGTGAAGTTGTTGAAATTGTTTTACCCTATACGAGGTACATCGAACTCTAATGCAAGATTTTGGGAATTAAATAATATTGCAGTGATGGTTCCAAAGGAAATAAGAATAAGTGATTTAAAATTATATTAAACATTTGTTATTCAATTAGAGTTGATCGAATATAGTTAGAGTTAGTCAAACAAAGTTATCTAGGAAAAAGTTTCCATTGCGTACGACTGCTAGCATAATTCGCAGGGCTGCAGATAGCCTACGGCGGTCGGATGTTTCCTGAGGGAATCAGGCGTAACCATTGTGATCGCTGCGATCTAGAGTCGAGCGAATGGAGTTAAGTCGAGTATTAGTTAATAGGAGTAATCAAGTCAAGTTTGTCGAGTTAGTCAAGTTAGAGTTAATCAATCAAAGTAAATCAGTTAAAGTTAGTCAAAAGGGAATTTGGTTAAATATATATATTAAAAGAGGTCGAGTTGTGCCAAATACTGAATCAGAAAACTCATTGTGTTCACACTACTGTTATTTGATAGTTAAAACACCGACTATCAAACCAGACCAGTACGATTGTTGGTTCGGAAAGTCCGGGATCGAATTATATTCGAAAACCATTCCGATCATCAAATACGTGAAGACGTCGATTGAAGACGGAGCAAGTGAAGACCATGGATCTTCATAAGCGGAAGGACTACTTGTTGAATTTCTCTGGCCTGCAGCCAGAGTTATTTTGATTTGTGATTCTGTCGTGGTTGAAATCCACGGGTTGCAAGGACTTCTCGCTACTGATCCATGGGGTGATTCCTATATGAGATGCAGTAGGAGGGTACCTTCGGTTCATCTTGTTCCTGGGTGACTTGTATGGACGGATGTCTGACAGAGTATTTCCAAAGGAATTACATGCGTTGATTTCTCCAAACATACCATAATTGATGGCGGAGAAATGGTTATTCTCTAGCCAAATAAACTAGAGTATTTTTGTGGATGTCAATCAAGGTGATCTGGCGGATCTGACGATGTGGCATTCAAAGGGAATGATGACCAGATGTTCTAGAGATAAAGTTCTAGCCTCAAGCCTCATCAACCGGGAAATGACAAAAATCGGGCAGGCAGCATGGCTATGTGGGTCGCTCCCATTAGGATGTATGATCACCTATCTAGAGAAATTCCTATTGCTTCTTTATCTATTCGATGCTGACCCTATTCGGGTGGCGGTTGCTGATCCCAACCGTCGGTGATATACATTCGATACACTCAAGCAAAATGGGGGGTCGGTCATGCGTGGGCCGGGTTGCAAGACGTTCTTGTTGAACCTAGTGTATTCGCCTCTAGAGATACACGTGCGGAAGGTGGTCCCATACCTTGTCAAGGTTGGAATCCAATATCCAATAAGCGCCCGCGGTTTTTCGAGTGTATACTATATATGTGGAGCGTGAGATGCAAGCGTTCCTCTAGATTGATATTTATTTGTATTTAGACATTATGATAATATCAGAGCAAGCTATGATTTCAAAACTGTTTTGGGTTATAGTAAGGTAAAAACCGTCCGTGTTTATGTGTGGACCGGTCTTACTATTATCCTTTGATTTCATAAAGGATTTTCCAAAGTTAAACAAGTTGTGTGTGCTGTGAATTTATCACTGATAGTATTCCAGACTGACCCGGTGTATTTTGTTTTAAATCAAATGTGCTCGGGTCAGACCGAGTATGTTCCAGGTTAGGTTCTGCTTGGAGTTTCAGGAGCTCGAAGCAGACGGCTTCACCGCTAGTTATTCAAAGTTATTATTCCGCTATGACTGATGTATGTGTACTCTGATGATTGGTATATATATACAGTTTTGTATAAAGGATTGTTATATTTTATTCGTTCCGCTGTGAGATTCTGATGTGGTGTTCTTCTTCTTTCTTCTATTCTAACATTCTTTCTTTCTATTTCTCACCCTCTAATTTCTTTCTCATGACAATCCAGTGTTTTTCAGTGCTTGGGGGATCGACATGAGATATGGTAAAGGTGTTATGTCGATTTTCAAGGCTGAAAATCCGCTGGGTCGTTACACTTTGGATGTAGATGGATGATTTGATGATTATACTGTTATTGTCATATATATGATGTGTGTGAAATCCATGTAATCCAAATTATATGGTAAATGTTTGAGTCGCCTTTCGATTCAGGTGTTCTTTTAAATAAGAATATTTTTACATTAGAAATCCTTTTTATATAAAGTATATATATTTTCATTAAAAAAAATATTGTTAATCAAGTCTATGTTAAAACAAAGAATATTTGGAAGATGAGATTTTGTAATATAAAGAAAACTTCTCATTAGAATCTTTTATATAAAGAATATTTTTATGATTATCTTAAAATATGTTTTTAAAAAAGATTATTAGGATTTGCAATTATATTTTGTGATATGAAATAAATTGAGATGTGAAGCGAATTTATCATGGACGGTGTTTTAAATGACATTTGTCCTTTAATCCAATTTACATTGAAATTATTCTTTGGAATTTATAAATCTGTTTTATAGATTGAAAAGGGCATTTTCTAAAAATCAAGTTTTCCAATTTAATATATTAAATTGGAATTAAGGGGAAATTCGATTGGTAATAATCGAAATGGGCTTCTGTAAAAGAAGACCGATATTATATATGTAATTTAAGAGGCTTTGCCGTTATTCCATTTATATTATTAGTCCGATACAGAATTTTATATCGATTATGTATTGATTTAATTTCTGTGGAATTCCATATTTTGGAAATTGATTTGTAGGTTTATTGTGAACTATGTTTAAAGGACACTAGTCCTTTAACCGGTTTAAGACAAGATTTATTCCTTAAAATAAGCGATCTTGTAATAATGATTTTTGATATCAAATCAAAACTGGAGTTTTAATAAATCTTTTAAGGAAGATTTAAGATTTTATTTTCAGAGTTTATCTTTGATAAAATTAATGAGAATCTTTTAATATGAAAATCTTATTAAAAGAACATACTGAGTTGGAATGTGGCGTAATGTGTGATTTTCCAATATTTGCTTTTTTAATCACAAAATACGCGAGTTATTCAGAAAGACTGGGTTTAACCCATTCTGAATAATCCCCACGACTATCAAGAGTCGAAGATGAAGACGGTGATTGAAGACCGAAGGTTTTCGCATCGTTGGGATGATGATGACTGGTATCTTGAATTGGGATTGGCCTTCCAAGGCAAGGTATTTAGTAATGATCGTCCAAATGCATTTGGAGATCGACAAACACGTTGTTTCGCTCAAACCTAGAGCGAACTTGTAAATGGATTGTGTGTCTGACATTGTATTCATTTCTACTGTATTTGTTGAACGCTACTGATTATATATTTCTGTTTGGTGGTGAAGAATTTATTCTTTACTTATCACCCTTCTCTAAGACGTATGAGCTTAGAGGTTATATATATATTGGTAGATGATCAATAATATGGTAGGGTCTGACAATGTGACATGCTAAGATGCAAATGACCAAGGCTTTGTTGAAAAGCAGGCCTTGTGGTTGATGATCAAAGCACAGTCTCTTTAGGCATAGCTTTGTGTATATCGTGACTTCGCGAGCCTCACACACCGGTTGAGTCTAAAACGAGAGAAGGGAACGCAGGGAGTGCACACGTTTCTTTCTTGCTAGAAGTGGTGATTGGGCTTTAACACGGCCCGACATTTGCTTATGTGGTTGTTGGAATTTCTGCGAGGCCTCGGTTTATTCTTATCGGTCGCCCTCGGCTGATTTGTAGGTCCAATAGGATCGGGGAGCATGTGTTCAGGCATAACTAATCCACTAAAGTATTTGTGGTCCGGCCCTGCTGTATCCAAGGGTTCGCCAGCGTCCGAATCCTGAGACATTGCTAGAGTGTCTCGAATCGGTCAGGAGCTCTTCCCTAGCCTTGACTCCTGATGGAAACCCAATTTCCAATACGTCCTTGCGGTTTTGATTGTATAACTAGTATGGCGACATAGTAGTTGGTATCTATGCCGGCTAGGATTGATATTATATTTGAAATGTTTTAACTATATATATATACACACTAATAATATCGTATTTTGCGTATTTAACATCTTTTGACCATTATAGGGTAAAACCCTATCCTCCGGTTTGCGTTGCATTGTGTGATGGGACCTGGGTCTTATAATGGTTTCATTTTTCTCAAAAGCATTACCTTATTTGACGATTTACCTTATTCATGCACTGACAATCCAATGGAGTAAACCCGTTCCGCGTTAGCGGCGTGGTCCTGTGATTAGCCTACCTATTAGATAAGTTAAGTATAGAATTCTCACACCAGTCCCACGACTGACCTGTAGTTTGTTTCACTTTGCAAACTCGGGTGCCCTCTTTCCACACGGGCAGTCGAGTAGCTTTTTGCAGATATAGTTAAGCAGGATCCTGGATTGAAGTCTGAAGCTGGGTCCAGAATATTGATGGCCTTCCGCTGATATTAGTTCCGCTGCAATGTATTTAATTTATTGTAAGTGTATTTTCTGCTGTAATTTTATTCCGATGTACTCTGATATATTTTGTACTCTGATGTAACATTTATTATTGATGTTATAAAAGTCTGTGTTGTTGTTCTGATGTTGTTGTATGCCCAAAGTTAACGTACGCGGAATTTGAACGGTCTTGATCGATCTTGCGATCGATTGGGGTCAGGCGAAATCCGGGTCGTTACAGCGTGGTATCGGAGCCAGGTTAGTTCAAATCTTTGGGGTACAACTCATTAGAACTAAACAGAAGACTCATCAGAGGTTGGATTTGTAATATCCAATAAGAATACTCATTAGAGATAGGATCAGCAGTATCCTAGAATGAGAATACTCATTAGAGATGGGGTTAGCAATGCCCTAGAATAAGTCAGAGTAGGAAATTTATAATTAACGTACTTGTTATTATATATATAATTGGATTTTAGAAAATATGATTTTGAATATATAAAAGTTATATATTTTTGAAAATTTAATCAACTAATTGATTGAGGATTGTGTTGTGTGAATATGAGTTCAACTAAAAAAATGATTAAACTATTAAAGAATGAAAATTAAATTAGTTAAATTAATAACTTTAGCTTCACTTCTTTTTCGAGGACGAAAAGATTTTAAGTGGGGGAGATTGTAACAACCCGCAAATTCTGAACCAATTTAAAAATTTTATTTTAGAAAATTTTAATGAATTTTGAAGATATAAAGTGATTTATTTTAAATAATAATGGCTAGAATTTATTTTAATCGAAGTTAAAGAGAATAAATTTAATTTAAATATAAATGGAGTTAGAAATGGCGCGGTAGTTTGAAAATTTAATTTTAAACTTTAACTGAATTTACAGGATTCAAAATAATTCAGAATTGAGTGAAACCAGAAATATTTAAATCTGTTTAATCATATCTTTCTAACGAATCCGAAAAATTGAAATTTCGTAGCGAAAATCAAAAGTTATGGCCAATTCAATATTTAGAAAGGTCGTTGTAGAAATTATTTATATATATGGCCCGAAGGGCTACTTTTCACATATGAAGGAATTTCGACTCGAAACCACTTCCATTGAGTCTGGAATAGTGTTTCTGCATTATAAAAAGTATAAACACTTATATATTTTGAGTTTCGGAATTTATTTGTTTAAAAATGTATTTTTAATATTAAATATATAGCACTTGAAAATAGTCAATTTTCAAACGACCTCTATTTTCGACGAAACCTCTTTTGTTGGAACCGGAATGTCAAATTATAGCTAGGTTTCAATTTTCAGAATTTTTCGAATTAATATGTGAGCGTGGCAAAAGAAAATGTGTTTTCACTATTTCAGTTAAATTTAAACGACTTGAAAATAACCATTTTTCAAACAATCTCAGAATTCAACGAAATAAGTCTTGTTAGAACCGTATCATCATAAGAAAGCTAAAAATATTTTTTTTGGAATTTTCTGAGGTCATATGTGGCCCCGGCATATTTAAATGTACGGTCAATATTTAATTAATTAATTTTTAAATGGAATTTTAAATAAATTTTCTACAGATTTCGGAATTGGCCCCCGAGACTTATCCCATTGCGTTCAGAAGGCCTCAAAACGCTAAGATTGACAGTAAGCAAGCCCAATTCCGAGACAGTCTAGAAATCCGCCTTCATAACTCGTTTTTCAATGAATTAAATAATAAAAAAATAAAAAGAAACCCTAACCCTAATGGCCAGCCGCCGCCTATTCCCTTCGATGGCCAGGAAGCTCCCAATTTCAAACACTAATTTCTCTAAATCCGCTCTATGAAAATTGACAAACCATATATCAATTCGAAGAGATTTCCGAGAGCTATAAATCCATACGGTCAAGATCTGAAACCAAGCCACGGATTGGCCGAATTCTGGCCACAAAGGCGGCGCGGTTGGAGGCGATTTGCACTACAAGAAAAACCGAGATTAGCGACAGATTTTTAGCAGCGGAAAATTCCGTTGCTAATTAGCTGTGGATTTCCGTGGGCTTTGTAAGAGTAAATATTTTGGATTTTATATGTATTCTTATTATAAATTATTACCGTCGAATACTAATTCTATCGCTAAATCAATGGAAATTGCAGCTCTTTACCATCATATAATATTTGACGCTAAATTCCGTTGCTAATAGAGTCGGATTACCGTCGACATAATTTTGAAGCTATTTTCCTGCAGTTTTCCAAGAGATTTGAAACGAACTTTTATATTTATTATTTATAAAATGTTTTAAATTTGTGTTATTACTTAGTAATTAATTAGTAAATTTAAATTTTAAATAATTAATGTTAATAATACATTAGTAATTAATAATAAATAATAACTATTAGAAATAAATAAAATTCAATAGTTAATGCTGATTAATTTTTTTTTTGAAAATTAATGCTGATTAATTATTAATTACTATATAATATAAATAAGAGGTAATAGTAATTAATAAAATACATTGTTGTTCGATGTTTATTAAATTTATTTTGATAATCAATGATTATTTAATAGTCTTTAATACGATTGATTAAATTAATTACTATAACGGCTGCTTGTTTGTATACGGTTTTAATTCATCATATGTAATAGCTTATCGTTGATTAAAAATTAGTGGCTACGCCTATATGAAAATAAACCATCGCAAAATAAACCCTTAAGCCCCATTTGCAACCGTCATCCACGAAATACAGGAAACCGCTAAAATGGAGAAACCCTAACCTGCTATCCTCCACTGCTCACCATGTTGATACTTAGTGTTATTTTATAATTTGTAGTTTAAGACAGCTATATACATTATTAATTACTATCAAATAATTAAAAACTAATATAATAATCGATTAATATTAATTTAATTTTTTTGACAAGGCATATTAATTTGAATTTATTACTAAATAACTAATAATGAATAAATAAGAAATTATTTTTAATAATTAATAATTAAGTAGTAATAATAAATATTTGTTATTTATATGTAATAATTATTAATCAATTTCAATAATTAAGAAGCAATATTTAGAAATTAAGCAGAATAATCAATTAAAACATAATAATTAATTAAAATATAATAATTAATTAAAATATAATAATTAATATTGTATAACTAACAATTAAAATCATATTTATGTCATAATTAAAAAAATCTCGAGTTGTTTGCGATGTGATTAGACGTCAAAGTTTGGATCTTATTAAACAAGAATAATAATTAATAAGAATAACTAATGATCAACATAGAATATTTTTTAAATAGTACCTAAAATTAAAAATCAATATTAAATAATAATAATTAATTAAAATAATAATACTAATTAATAATCAATAAATATTGGTGTTAAATACATACTTTTTTTTAATAAAAAGACTTTCACTCGGTTGCTTTGAATAATGAAATCTTGCTCTAAGTTCTATCTCTATGTTTTGGCTCCAACTTAGAAATTTTTTCACCGCCATCTGAAATTTTGGCTCCAACTAAGATTTTTTTTTCCACCGCCTTCTGAAATTTTGGCGCCAAAACATATCAGTTTCCCACCGTCCATATTTATTTGCATAACAACCCTAAAGAAACGAGACACTTTCCCATTTCTTCTGAATCCCAAATTTGATAAAATCCATTTTTCGTTTCTAGTTCAATAAAATCAAAACATTTCCTCCTCATTCCTAATTAAGATCTGAATAAAAACGGCAAGCCATCTCACATCCTTCAGTGCTTTTCCGTTTCCCTTCTATTTTCTGATACTCTACGCTGGGTTGGACAGAAATTGCAATCGGATGACAAGCCATCTCGCAAGCCATCTCACACGACAGAAATTGCAATCGAAAGACCTAAATTCGGTTATCCAAGTCTGACAGGAGGTCGTTCGGAGGAGCAGTAATGGGTTGTGGAAGGGAGTGGTTGGCAAATGTGATACAAGGATTCAAGTACGATTGGATCTGGTATCGGTGGTGAGTATGCCAAATGTATGTCTTGCTTTAATTGGTATTTATATTGGTGTTCAAATGCAAACACAGTGCCAAGTAGTAACAAATGTCATTAACTGTGAAAATGGTGTGAAATTTATTTGTTGTTTACTTACATTTACTTGCTCTTACCACCGTCAAGATGGTTCAATTATTTACATTGCTTTTGGGTAAATCATGGAATTTATACTTAGCACTAATGGCTCATGCATCCATAATTTGCGGATTTGATGCAGCTAATCAAAATAACATATAAAGCTGGGACACCACTAATTTTCAATGTACTACAAGAAAACACTGATTTAGCATCAAATACTTTAGTAATAATTAATAAAATATAATTAATATTAAATACTTGCTATAAAATAATGAACAACTAATACATAGTAGTTAATATTAAATAATTAATACTGGATATTTATAACTAATAAATAATGTATAATATATATAAATAATTAATTAAGAAGTAGTGATTAATAATTAATCATATGTACCAATTAAGAAGAATAATTAAAAAAAATAATTATTAATTAATATTAAATAACTAATAATTAATATTAAACTTAGGAATATATATTTTGAATATACAGTTTTTATTTTGCTCTAAGTATCAAAAATTTGTAAAATAATTTTAAAAACATTTATAAAAAATTGAAAATAAGATTTTTAAAATATTCAAATTTTCAAATAATTCGAAAATGTTATTTTTTTTCAAAAGTACGAATATTGCATTGCAAATCATTACTTTTATATGCATCTAAATGCTTGTTTTTGTATCTATTTTCTTTGACATCAGCAAATACCAATTTATTTGCTCTAAGAAGCAGGTTTATTTTGGCTCTAAGGCGAAACTTTTGGCTCCAACCCAGAATTTTTGGCTCCAGATCTTTGCTCCCATGATGAAAAATTAGGCCCCATACCAAAATTAAAATATAACCCCAAATAACGTTCGTGACCGCATTCCTCTCCTTCTCGTTCTTACATTTTGGTCCTCTTTCTCAAATTTCACTCTAAATCCCTAGGTCTACATTCCCTCCCTTGCTCTCCTCGATCCATTTCCTTTCTCATCGTTCGTTCGCCTGTCGACAAGACCTCAGTCCAAATTCTCTCTTACTGCTCTAGGCCGACAAGACTTCGATGCTATTAGGATTTAGGACTAAGTTCGTCTAGCATAGGAGATAAGATCTCGCCCGATTCAATGAGGAAAGGGTATACGGAGTGGCCATGTGGGATGGAGAAGAATAATTTGAAGGAGGAACTTGTGGAAGGAAGGGGAGAAAGACAGAAGATTCAGTTAAGGCAAGCTCTTAAGCAGGAGATGTAGCAGATTGGGAGTTTGGGGCATCTTGTATTTTGTGGTTTTGTTGGAGCAAGTAGTTGCCGATTTAGATATGAAGAGGTACTTTATCATGTATTTGTTAGGTATATAATTTGTAGCTTTTCCGCTTTTTTTAGTATGTATATTTTGCTTATGTAAAACTATCCCATGATGCTTCTCTGCCTTCCTTACTCCTCCTAGGTGGTATTTATTGTTGTTGTTGCCGCTGATTACCATTTGGATGTATGTTTTCTTGATTCATGTCTTCTGGCGTTTCGTTTTGGGAATTTCCACCATATGATTATCATTTAGTTTAGTTGAGACAATGAAGGGGTTCAGAAAACTCAATCTGAATAATTAGTACCGTACGATAATGGCAACTTGAGCATATAGTTTTATCCAGTTGAATTGTTCGCATGACCTGTGTTTAATTGAGTGTAGTTCTTTGTTTCATGCAGGCTATCCAACACTTTGTATTATGCGAGTATAGAAGACATCAGTGCTTTATTTGTGGAAAGCTCTGCCCTTCCGATAAAGCTGATGGTGCTGAGGTATTATAGCTTCTTCTAACAGAAAATATATTCTTGAGGCTTATCTGCATGTACATGGAATAAGCATTTAGAGGGCAAAACTTCTAAGCATCTCTCTGCCTTATATTTCTTGACTTAAATTTTTTAGTTGCCAGTTTTCTTTTAGGAGCACAATTATAGGTTCAAAGCCCTTTTCTTTTATTTCATTAAAGAGGCATGTTTCCTGCTTGTCTGAGGAGCATGGGTTAAGCTATTATGCACTCTTTGGTTGGTGGAAAACAAATATTACACGTTCATAAAGTTATTGTTAGCACTATATTGCACGTTCATTCTACATGATGGTGCCTAGGTATCTTTAAAGCAGTATATTTTTCTATGGCATATTCTATATTGTGGTCCAATTTTACCAAAATTTGAGTTATCATGTAATGTTTCCTGTTAACTGCAAACCTTTAAATTTGATCTGAAAACGTTCAAACATAGTAAAAAGCGATTAAATTGTCGGTGCCTGTCATATAACATGATATTGAAGCTTGCTAACTTCACATTGTTTATCTGTGGTGTACTTCGTGTATAAGATAAGACCATCAAGTTACCTTAATGGCTATGTTTGAACAATGCAACCTAGCTCTAATATCAATGAGATCGCTGTCCTATATTACCACTGCTCATATAACAAAATAGTGTGTTGCACAAGCGATCAATCAATGAAGAACAATTTTCAAGCAGAAGATTGAAATACTCTTGGATAGTATAGGTGCACTAGTGGGGTCCTTACAGTTTGTATCAGTGAAAGGTTAAGAATATACGAGACATGAGTCTGGACCTTAGAGGTGACTTGAAGTCCCAATCCACGTGGCTATGTTTTGGATTTTTTATTTATGATCATATAGTATTAGGAGTATACTTTGCTTATAAGGGAAATCATATAAGAGATGTAATTTTAAAACTGAGCTGCAACAATTTAATCTCGGCAAGCAACTCAGCAAGCAACTCGGTTTTAAAACTGAGCTGCAACTTAACTCAGTTTAAAACTGAGTTGCTTGCTACGTTGCTTGCAACTTGGTTTAAAACCGAGTTGCAAGCAACTCAGTTTTAAATCTCGGTTTTAATACCGAGTTGCTTGCAACTCAGTTTTAAAACTGAGTTACTTAGTTTAGAATTTGCAAGCAACTCAGTTTTGAACTATTGAGTTGCAATTCAGTCCGTTAATTTTTTAGCACACTTTTTAACATAATTGCCAAATATTTTGCAAGTAACTCAATCTTTATGATGACTTCTGTTTTTTCATGTAAAAATGAATGCATTTATATTTTGTTAGCAGGCCCGGTCATGGGGCAAGTCAAGTCAGATCTTCGCCTCGGGCAACCCCCCGGATAGGGGGCAATAGTGGTGGTGGTGGCAGCAGAAAGTTATCTAAGCATATGATTATATACGGATCAGTATAAAGATTTTCAACTAAGTGCTATTGGTCCAGTGGTATTTGAGCAACTTTCCATTGTGTTGGTCGTGTGTTCAAGTGCCAGCGCGCATTGAAATTTTGCCTCCCTGTCAACAGGGCAAATTTTGTCCACTGTTCCCCACACTGTATTCTGTTTGTTGCCTTGGGCAACCCAAACACTGGGACTGGCCCTGTTTGTTAGTACTTGTGCAAGAGGATGAAAAAAAGGGAATTTGGAATGTAACGGCAATGACGAAGCAAACACGTTAATTGATAAAATCCTGAATTTCTCGGGACTTTGTCGTCGTCATCTTCGTAAGATGGTTGGGTTTGTATGTTAGACTTATTTTTGGTGTAAATATGGCGTTATGTGGTTTTAGTATGGTTATGGATGATATGTTTGTATTTGGGATAATGTTAGCATCAACTGAACAGTTTTATTGTTCATAAATCAGCTTAGTGCGTTAATTGATGAAAGATTATGGATGTTGTGGGTTTTTTATGTGATTATGAATGTTCTTTTTAGTTCTAAATTAATATTGTTGGCTAATTTTTTAATATGTTATTTCAGTGTTTATAGTTGAATGATGTTAGTTCTATATATATATATATATATATATATATATATATATATATGTATGTATATATGCAGATCAGAAGGGGAATAGCGGCGCATTACCAACACAAAAAGGGAGGTTAAGTTTACCTCAGTTTAATTCCCGTCGCTAATCCTTTGCTGAATTGTAAGGGTTTACCGACAAAATAAAAGAGCCAGATTTTTGTGTCAAAACTTTTTGTCGTTAATCCCTTTCTAATTAGTAAGAGTTTACCAACTCCTTATGTAAGTAATATTTTATTATAATTTAATTATCCATCGGTAAATAGTCGATATATAAATTAAAATAAAATTAATAAATAAAATTTATTTTTATTATAAAATTAGTAAAATGATGGAAAAATGTCGGAAAACTCTTGAAAAATGCGTCGCAAAATTTGACACAAATACCGTCATGGTTTTTACCGACATTACGGTTATGTCGGAAATCCGTCGCTAAAGCCTGTTTAGCGACGAATTAGAGGCAGATTCTGCCGCTGCTATTTGCAGTTTTTCTTGTAGTGTTGGTGGCGCTAGGGCCCACCGAGTTCGCCCTGGGGCTCGACAATGGCGTGCGGTGGGCAGGGCTTCGGAGTGGCGGTGTTCGATCGGCGCCTGGGTGGCCAAAGGGGGGTGCGCAGGGAGGATGGGAGGTTGAGGAGTGGGTTCGGCCGAGACGATGTAAGGAAGAAGAAGGCTAATTATTTTATATTATTTTATTTATTAGATATTTAACTTATCCAATGTTTAAAATTGAATATCTTTTTACTGCGATATCAGAATTCAACGAAACGACTTGCGTTGGACTCGTCTTTCCGAGATCTTCGCAATGGCGCAGACCAGAGCTGAATCCGAGACAGTTGAATTTTCAACCATATCAATGTGAGAATTCTGAATTTTATTATTTAATTAATTATAAATTATTTTTCTTGCGTTAAAAATAATTGTATAATGATGTAAATTCAGATCTGAAATGTTCTGTGATTGATGAATTGTTGATGATTGCTTGTGGTATGTGTGTTGGTCATGTTATGCTAGATCCGCATTGAAATCTCATATATGGTTGAATTTTATTTGCGACTAGAAAAATAAATCTAAATTTAGATTTAAATCATATTTTATTCAGATCTAGTTATTCTAATTTATTTTAAAATATTAAAATAGTATTTTTATCATTCTGAGATGAACAATAGAATCTGATCGACAAATAAAAACTTATTTTTATTTGTTTATATAACAATAGAAGCTGTAAGACAAATAAAAACTTTATTTTTGTTTATTTGTTTACTTTGCAACAGAAAATGAACAACAAATAAAATCTTATTTTTATTTGTTTACTTTGCAATAAGATTTGAACGACAAATAATATATTATTTTTATTTGTATACAATAGAATATGAACAACAAATAGAACATATTTTCATTTGTTCCATTTCGACAGAAATTGGCTAACGAATAAAATCCTATTTTTATTTGTTTACATTTAGAACACGATTTATGAATTACAGTAAAATTCTTCTTTTTACTGTCACATTAAACGTAAGATGTTCTAGAATTGGATTAACAATAAAATACTAAATTTGATTGTTGATATTAAAAACATATTGGTAAATAAAACTTTATTTATATTGTATTTGTAAATTAAAGGTTATATTTGGAAACCACCTTTTTGTTTACATTTTTATGTAAATAAAAATACATGTTTTGGAAATCACAACTTTGTTTACATTTTATATGTAAATAATAAATTATTTTCAGAAGTTACATTTTTGTCTACAAATATATTTTAATATATAATTGTTTCTTTTATTTGAATTTAATAATGCTAATAAACTTTAAAAATAAATTTTATTCTTTTATTTGCGTTCACCAATGAAAATATATATAGAAAATAGAAATTGTTCTTTTATTTGCATTTACCAATGCATATATATATTGAAACAAATTATTCTTTCATTTGCACTCACCAATGCAAATACATATATTGAAATAAAGTTTATTCCTTTATTTGCATTCATCAATACAAATATACATTGAAATTAAGGTTTATTCTTTTATTTGCATTTATCAATGCAAACATTCAATGAAACTAAAGTTTGTCTTTTTAGCTATGTTCACCAATACAAATATACACACTTTTATACATTTAATAGAATTTGTTAAAAATATACTTTGAAAACAAAACTATTCTTTTGTTTGCATTCACCAATGCAAATATACCTTGGAAATAAATGTTGTTTCTTTTATTTGCATTCACAAATGTAAATATACTTTGAAATAGAATATACTTTGGAATAAAATATATTTTGAAACATAATATGCTTTGAAATGAAATAAACTTTAAAAATGAAATTTGTTCTTTTATTTGCATTCATTACTGCAAATAAACTTTATAAATGGAAGTTGTATTTACTTTGCATTCACTAATGCAAATGTACTTTGAAATTAAGGATTGTTCTTTCATTGGCATTCACAAATGCACATATATATATATATTGGAACAAAGTTGTTCTTTTATTTGTAATCACTAAGGAAAATATACATCAAAAATATAATTTGTTCTCTATTTGCATTCCTTGTTTCAAACAACTAGAAATAAAAGTTACATTTTTATTTGCAAACATAAAAATGAAATAAACATCTTTGTCAAACTTGATTTAGTTAAAAGAAGTAAACATCTTTGTCAAACCTGATTTAGTTAAAATGAAATAAACATTTTTGTCAAACTTGATTAGTTAAAATAAAATAATCACTTTTATCAATTCATACTAGTGGAAACAAAATATGCATTTTTGTCAATTTATGATTAGTTGAGATGAAAATAACATTTTTGTCAATTCTATTAGTTGAGAGAAAATGTACATCTTGTCAACTTTAGATGGTTGAAAACAAAAAGGACATTTTTGTTAAATAAAAGAATTAAGCACAAATAATTTTTTTATAATTTATATGCAAATTTAATAATTGTTTTTATTTGCATAACATGTAGAAGAAATTATAAGCGAATATAAAAATCCTTTCTTTTATTTACAAATTTACATTAGCAACTATATTTAAATATAAAAATCATATTATTGGTCAACACTTACATTAGGATGTGTAGGTGAGTTAAAGCAACATCCTTTGCATACACTAGAATTTGTGTGCAATCTAAATTAAACATTTTGTGTGCTAGGATATACCTTGAAAACATTTGCCAATAAGGTTATTTCACTTATGTGTAAATGCTAAGAATATGTACAAATAAATAAAAGAAAATGGAAAATTATCTTTTATTTGTCATCCACAACAATGCCACATAAATAAATTATAGTTTATTCGACCTTAGAAATGTATAGGGGAATTATACGAAAGGGAAAAAAAAATACATTTTTATTCGGTATTAGAAATATTATAACATGTTAGTTCATTATCATCAACATGTTAGTAGAATTAAATTGGTTGAATTCTTTAACCAATCATTTATTTTTATGAACTGTTATTGGCTGAAAACCCCACACGGGTGTTGGGATGAAAATTTACATACACTAATCCCAATATTTAGTTGTATGTTGATCGTTGGATCGACAGACTGCGATGAGCGTTATTATTTAATTTTAACGCTTACACAGTGGAAATTACACTTTGGATGTAGATGGATGATTTGATAATTATACTGTTATTGTCATATATATGATGTGTGTGAAATCCATGTAATCCAAATTATATGGTAAATGTTTGAGTCGCCTTTCGATTCAGGTGTTCTTTTAAATAAGAATATTTTTACATTAGAAATCCTTTTTATATAAAGTATATATATTTTCATAAAAATATATATATTGTTAATCAAGTATATGTTAAAACAATGAATATTTGAAAGATAAGATTTTGTAATATAAAGAAAACTTCTCATTAGAATCTTTTATATAAAGAATATTTTATGATTATCTTAAAACATGTTTTTAAAAAAGATTATTAGGATTTGCAATTATATTTTGTGATATGAAATAAATTGAGATGTGAAGCGGATTTATCGTGGACGGTGTTTTAAATGACATTTGTCCTTTAATCCAATTTACATTGATATTATTCTTTGGAATTTATAAATCTATTTTATAGATTTAAAAGGGCATTTTCTAAAAATCAAGTTTTCCAATTTAATATATTAAATTGGAATTAAGGGGAAATTCGATTGGTAATAATCGAAATGGGCTTCTGTAAAAGAAGACCGATATTATATATGGAATTTAAGAGGCTTTGCCGTTATTCCATTTATATTATTAGTCCGATATAGAATTTTATATCGATTATGTATTGATTTGATTTTTGTGGAATTCCATATTTTGGAAATTGATTTGTAGGTTTATTGTGAACTGTGTTTAAAGGACACTAGTCCTTTAACCGGTTTAAGACAAGATTTATTCCTTAAAATAAATGATCTTGAAATAATGATTTTGATATCAAATCAAAACTGGAGTTTTAATAAATCTTTTAAGGAAGATTTAAGATTTTATTTTCAGAGTTTATCTTTGATAAAATTAATGAGAATCTTTTAATATGAAAATCTTATTAAAAGAACATTCTGAGTTGGAATGTGGCGTAATGTGTGATCTTCCAATATTTGCCTTTTGAATCACAAAATACGCGAGTTATTCAGAAAGACCGGGTTTAACCCATTCTGAATAATCATCACGACGATCAAGAGTCGAAGATGAAGACGGTGATTGAAGACCGAAGGTTTTCGCATCGTTGGGATGATGATGACTGGTATATTGAATTGGGATTGGCCTTCCAAGGCAAGGTATTTAGTAATGATCGTCCAAACGCATTTGGAGATCGACGGACACGTTGTTTCGCTCAAACCCAGAGCGGACTTGTAAATGGATTGTGTGTCTGACATTGTATTCATTTCTACTGTATTTGTTGAACGCTACTGATTATATATTTCTGTTTGGTGGTGAAGAATTTATTCTTTACTTATCACCCTTCTCTAAGACGTATGAGCTTAGAGGTTATATATATATTGGTAGATGATCAATAATATGGTAGGGTCTGACAATGTGACATGCTAAGATGCAAATGACCAAGGCTTTGTTGAAAAGAAGGCCTTGTGGTTGATGATCAAAGCACAGTCTCTTTAGGCATAGCTTTGTGTATATCGTGACTTCGCGAGCCTCACACACCGGTTGAGTCTAAAACGGGAAAAGGGAACGCAGGGAGTGCACACGTTGCTTTCTAGCTAGAAGTGGTGATTGGGCTTTAACACGGCCCGACATTTGCTTATGTGGTTGTTGGAATTTTTGCGAGGCCTCGGTTTATTCTTATCGATCGCCCTCGGCTGATTTGTAGGTCCAATAGGATCGGGGAGCGTGTGTTCAGGCATAACTAATCCACTAAAGTATTTGTGGACCAACCCTGCTGTATCCAAGGGTTCGCCAGCGTCCGAATCCTGAGACATTGCTAGAGTGTCTCGAATCGGTCAAGAGCTCCTCCCTGGCCTTGACTCCTGATGGAAACCCAATTTCCAATACGTCCTTGCGGTTTTGATTGTATAACTAGTATGGCGACATAGTATATGGTATCTATGCCTAGGATTGATATTATATTTGAAATATTTTAAATATATATATATATACACTAATAATATCGTATTTTTCGTATTTAACATCTTTTTACCATTATAAGGTAAAACCCTATCCTCCGGTTTGCGTTGCATTGTGTGATGGGACCTGGGTCTTATAATGGTTTCATTTTTCTCAAAAGCATTACGTTATTTGACGATTTACTTTATTCATGCACTGACAATCCAATGGAGTAAACCCGTTCCGTGTTAGCGGCGTGGTCCTGTGATTAGCCTACCTATTAGATATGTTAAGTATAGAATTCTCACACCAGTCTCACGACTGACCTGTAGTTTGTTTCACGTTGCAAACTCGGGTGCCCTCTTTCCACACGGGCAGTCGAGTAGCTTTTTGCAGATATAGTTAAGCAGAATCCTGGATTGAAGTCTGAAGCTGGGTCCAGAATATTGATGGCCTTCCGCTGCAATGTATTTAATTTATTATAAATGTATCTTCCGTTGTAATTTTATTCCGATGTACTCAGATATATTATGTACTCTGATGTAACATTTATTATTGATGTTATAAAAGTCTGTGTTGTTGTATGCCCAAAGTTAACGTACGCGGAATTTGAACGGTCTTGATCGATCTTGCGATCGATTGGGGTCGGGCGAAATCCGGGTCGTTACATCAGCATTCACTCATTTTTCAAATGAACCGTTAGTATTCTTTTGCTTGTCAGCATCCACACGTAAATAACAACAAATATGAGATAAATTGATCTGTAATTTATCTCAATTCATAAAAATGCCTATTTTATATCCATCCTCATAAAGTTACACCAACATTCTGTCTGGACCATCAAATTCTGATCCATCTTCACCTAGAGAACCGATTGAATGATACGTTGAAATGCAAGAGCGACATTACGAGGAATTGCGATAAAGAGAGCTTGATGAAGGGATGCATCAACTGCAAATTGATCATCAACAAAAACAACAATTCCATCGACGTACCCAAAGACCACAAGTTGTAATTCCTACCCCAAATGCTTATTACCAATCGTATCTCCAAGGTTATTGTCCTTTCATGATGTATGCATGTCAAAAATGTAATTCGGTTTACCGGTAGATTTATTTATTTAACCAGTTTGTTTAGAAAACACACATGATTAATTACACGGTAACATAATATGAAGTACTAACATGAAACATACAATGATTAACAACACATTAACGGTTCTTCTATCTATTTTTATCACACGAGGCGACATCCCAATGCAATATTCGATTAGAAAAAATATTTAAAAAGATATTCGTTCACAATAATGGAATTGGTAAATAGTTCGATAGGGCCTTAGGCGCTGAATTAATCATCGTCCACTCCAGGATGTTGATTAAACGAGGGTCCGGCTGTTGGTTTTTTTCAAATCGAATAATCAATGTAATTTTACATTTCGTAATACCCCATTGGTGAATTGTATTTGTTTTTGCAAACTGGAACTGTGTATCCATGTGATAGTGAATTTGATTAATACTGTCGTACTCCAGTCTACGCCACCCGTTGGATCACTGCCGTCTCTTCATTACGTGCTGACCAGCAGACAATTAATATCAAAATTTGCTATCCACCCTCTTTATCTAGAGCTTCATTATTTTCTATCTTACTTTCTTATTGGATTTGATTCGACTTCAATAAATTTTAGAAGAGGTGGGAGGTGATAAGGATTTATGCCCACAATCCATGTACCTTCCTTATTTTTCTTCTTTAATTATTGCTCCTAATCTATTCCATAGTTTATACCAAGAAAGAGGAGATTACTCAGCTGAAAAAAGGATAACGAATCAAACTGGCAACTTTGTACTTAGATCCTGCTCTTGTTTTTAACCCTTTTCACCCGGTTGTATCCAGCTGCTAATTTGTCCAATTGCATTTCCTTTTCTTTTCTACTTTATTTTATACCTCGCTAGGAGTTTATCTTATAGATTTTGGATTATTAACCAAAGAGGGGGATATTAAACTTTTTGAAGATTCTATACCGAAGAAAAAGATGAACCAGGATCCAATAAGAAAGGTATCGATTTATATTTCCTGCCTTTTGTTTGTTTTGCAAGTTCGCCCATCACCGAGTAGACTGTAGCCGCGGAGTTGGTTTCTCTTGCTCATTGATTTGTTTCTTAGGTGGAAAATTGTATTTTAACCCCTTATTTCCAGTGGCGTATTTAGAAGATAGCAATGGTCGTGAAGCAATATTTTTAATCCGTTGTATAATATGAAGTGATTTTCATCAATAAACGTACATACGTTAAAATACCTAGTACTTATATGGATCGTTGCCAATCTATATTTTGAATCTGTTGTACATTTATCTCGTTTGCTATTCGGCTTCCAAGGCATAATTTTTTATTTATAGTTCTTGAATTACAACCATGAACGGTAAAGTTTCCATAGTCATGCACCACTGAAACTAGACATCAATGCTGCATTGGGAGAACATATGCAATGAATTTTCTCTCTTGGTTGCACGAAGTGAATTTTTTGGTGACCATGGATCAACAATTGAAACGGTAACATGCGATCATAAAATCATATTTGATGATAATGCAAAATAAAATGCGCATTTCAAAATTTGTAATTATCAAGCAAATGCTGATATTAGTAGATATTTTAAAAGAGGTTATAATATCTGAAGTTAGTACAGGAAAAATCACAAATACTCCCATCTAGATGATTAATGTTAAGTCGTACACGATGAATTCAGAGTTATTCAGAGCGAAATCGCATCCAACCAAAATCCTAGAAAACCAAAACAAATCAAGGCAGGTAACACTAGTCAATTTTAGTATGATAATTCATGCGGGTGATATCACTTGTATGAATTAAGCGTGCATTTGCGGCGAACGCGAACGGTATATTGAGCGCGGGGTATTCAGCATGGTATATTGGTGAAAGGGGTACGCGTTTGCGGTTGCGAGCGAGGTATTGAACGAAGTATTTAATTGTGTTTATGTAAAGTTAGTTGTTTTATAATTAATTAATTATTTGCTTTGTTGTGTCATATGCGTTTAGTAAAAATGAAATAACAGTACACAAATTGAAATACGTGCAAATTAACTATCTTAAAAGTACAAAGATAAAATGCTAGATAAACATAATTTCAGTTAAAAAATCCTATATGTTTCCACTACTTTTGCTTACCAGATTGCGCTTGGTACTTCCTTGCTTTCCTTTTTGGGCAATCACTTCAGTCAACCAGTTTGCTGTTAATTCGTCGTGAAGAGCTTTGAACCATTCCATTTGTTATGGCCACTTCAAAAATGGCATCGTTTCACCAAAAGATGATCCAATGACTGTAGCTTGTTGCATGAGAGACTGTTGCATAAGAGTTTGATATAATGAAGGATTAGTTAGTGAATTAGAATTTGAAATTTCAGTTTCGGTTTTCATTTCTTCCAGCTGGTTGAAAAACATATAAAAGAAGCCTATATTATATCAAACTAGGTCTGTATAGGAGGAAGGGTAATTCTTTGCTCGGTTCTTGTCTAGCTGTAGGCGTATACGATGTCTGTCCGGTTTCATTTGTCCCTTGGAATAATCATTCAACTGGTCCAAATTTTCAATCGGTGCGTTTTGATATTTCAAAATACCCAATCCAAATTCCTTCAAAGAGACAAAAAATTAGTAAAATAACAAAACAAAGTAATTTCATATATGAAAAATATGTCACCATTCGGCACTACCTGCAACAGTTTTTTTCACAGGATCCCAGATAACGCTAGTTTTGTTGCACATACTTTCCCACCTGATCCATTTCTTCTAAGATTATTGTATTTATTTCGAATTATAGTTTCATCAATCAAAACAATATCGCGTTTGCCTTCAACGATTTTGTTATACTTTTTCAGTATAACTTTGTTTACGCCATTTTTTGCTTTTATCGTAGACAAAATATACTTCGATGGAACGTTTTAACAAAATTCGAGTGACCTTGAACGACCAACGCTGTGATTTTTCCAGCTTGTCATTATGGTGTAAACAAAATTTCAAAGAAAATACGATGAAGAGAAATACTGATGGTGTTGTAAAACAATTTACAACACCTAATTACGGTTGTGGATTGACGGAAAATGGTTATTTCGTGCGACTTGTTGGGAGGAAGGTTAGGAGATGGTTGGGAAGAAGGAGATGAGTTGAGGGGTTATGTAGATGGACAATAGGGAACGAGCAATTGCGAGAAAATGGCTCGATGCATCTGACGCGACGGATGCCAACGACTCGTTTTTCCTCCAACAAACCAAATGTTGCTACTTGCTAGATGGTTGTGTGAACCATTGGGCCATCAGACGCGTTCGACGCGTCTTCAATGCGAACGGTTCACAAAATTGCTACGAACATTAAATATGTGTTGGTTTCGTAGGTTCCATCGATGAGTTCTTGGACATATTTACTTAAAGCAAACATGGACTTTGTTGGTTGATTTATTAATACATGCTTCTAACTTTTTTGGATAATTAGAAATATTTTGAATTTTGATAACCTACTGATTATAGAATTTACTTTATTTTATCTTTTCAATCTTCTTCAAAGCTTATATCTTGCAAGTAAAGTTGTATATTCAAGTTCATCGCTGGGAGGTTGTCTCTCATAATACTTGATACTTATAAATTCTAAATATGCTTTTTCTAGCGAGGGCATTGCATATGACTATAAAGTTGGGCTATGGAAAAAAGCACTTAATTATTTGTCATTTTGCATTTTTTTTCCCACAGGCCAAAAATGTGATTTTTTTTTTATTTTTTTAATTCTCTTATTACTTGTTACTACAATTATAATTTTCATATTAACATACTTTTTCACTATCATCCAGAAGCGTAATCAAACATACCTTTGACTATTAAACAACTTATTCACATTAGTGCTTGAGAAAGTGATTTGTTTATTTTCCGACTTTCTAATTTAATTGCTTATGAAGCAAAAAATTTATTCGTTATGATTTCAAGTTAATTTTTGATAAGTTGGTTGCAGAATATTTTAAATTTGTAGTTACTAAAGTTACAATATTCAACTGTCATAGAACCCTTAATTACTTTTTTCAACGCACTAAAAAGATAAACTTTGGAAAATAATTGTTTTATCTTATGATGTTGTCGTCGATAATGTAATATGGCACATTGGATGGCATGGCACGGTGCACTGCTAATGCGTGAAGTATGGGCTAGTGCTGGTTTAATCTTAGGTTCAGTCGTTTTTTCATCTTGAGTTTATTCTAACGTTTGACAATTCAAATTATGTATGTTGCAATTTTTTTGAAATTTCAGGTTCCGTTGGTTTTTTAAATGTGGGTAGAATTAACTTTTCGGTTTTGGTACTGCTTTAAAATAATAATTAATAAATGGATTTAATAGTAATTTCAATAAAATTTGATTAAAAGTTGTTGTTTAAAGTTAAATTTTATTTAAGTCAATAAACTAACTACAAAATAATCAAATGATAAATTTGAAAGCCTTGTCATGTTATAATACCATTAACAATGAATAAATAAAATGACAATCAATCGAGGGAGAAGGCTATTGGATATTACGATATTACATGTTTCTATCTTTTTTTATTCTTTTTCCTTTCAGCTTTTTTCTTCCCCTCTTTTAGAAATTAATGGCAACACAATGGTTGACATTTTTTTTAGCCTTTTCATTTTATTTGTGATTTCTTTACCTACTTACCTCAGTTTGTATCTTCTTCATCAGAAATGAATCATTTTTTTATATTGTGATTGAAAGTGGAGATTTTGATGGATTTTATTCATTTTCTTTTAGAAACTTATTTGAGGCATCACAATTTTTAAATTTTGGCCAAACCTCGAAATTTGTATTTTCACATTCAATATTTCTAGTTGGGCAAATACAATCTCAAGCGAGATGACTATGTTACATATTTGCATTTTGTATTGACATCTTTGGTTTTAATGTGTATATAAAGAAAATCTCAAGATATACTAACAAGCTTGAACAAGTGTATGTAGGGAAAAATTCACATGAGTGTCATGTGTAGTAACATAGATCAGTTTTAGGTATATTGAATTGAGCTGAAACATGAGAAGCGTCCTAAATAGGGGTGACAATTAGACCCGACCCGATGGATCCGGACCCGACCCATCGGGTCTAGGCGGATCAGATTTAGTCGGTCTAAACCATACATTTTCAAAATCTGGACCCAACCCGACCCGAGCTTCGGTTCAGATCGGGTTCTGTTCGGTAGCAACACTAAAAATACATATATTTCAATGCTTTTTGGTCGGGTCTTTTGGGTCGGGTCAATTCGGGTCGGGATTTTTCGGGTCTTTATTGTATTTTTCATCACCTAGACATGACCCAAAACCCGTCAGATTCAGGTCTTTTCGGGTCGGATCGGTTCGGTTTTTCGGTTCTCGGTTCTAATTGCCAGCCCTAGTCCTAAATGCATTTATGTAGTAAGGGTTAGATGGAAGAATGACCGTAGCAAAGGTTTCCACTTATTTTGGCTGTATATTTACACATGGATCAGTTTTTATTATATCTTGACGTAGTTATTAAAAAATAACAAAAGATTCTTAATTTTCAACAAGAACAAACGACAGTTACGACACACACTTCATGCGTGAATATTTCATACGTTTAACAATTTAAGAGAAAATGGTTTACATGGATATTTAGTTATATCTTTGCGTTGAAATCATATATAGGTAGTTTTAAGTTTTATTCCTAAGTTGTGACATCTTAGTTTAAAATTTCATTTTTTATATTAATTAATTAAAATGAATTTCTTATAAAGTTAATTTGTTGGATCCTGTTTTTAAGCGATATTAGCCCTTTATAATATTTGTAAAGGGGCATTTTGAACCGATAAATAAAATTTATATGTTAGATCTTATTTTTAAGTGATACCCATATTTGATAGTATCTATAGAAGGGCATTTTCAATAGTTTACACTGACAATAAAAAAAAAAAAAGCGATGTCAAGTGTATACAACTATTATGAATGATATTAGCGCTAAACGTATGATTTTGAATGAATTTCAACCCCCTTTTAAGTTTTAACCTTTTATATCATAATGTATTTCTTCTACAACGATTTGAAGATCAAATAGTCAATGACCACTAGCTCCAAGGGAAACGATATTGCGGTATAGTCTGAGCTCTTTAATGGAGTGTCTTTGAACCATGGTTGGCAATTTCGTCCGGCACCCCGAAATTTCGGGGTTGCCGGACCGGTGCCGGCGAACCACGGTCCGAAACTGCGCTGTGAATCCGGTTTCGCTTTCTAGGGCATAGAAGAAAAAAGCGAAACTCTTCGTACTCAGAGAAAAGAATGAAACAAAAGAAACAACAAGTGAATCGAATTTAAAATTACAGTTACAACAACTATTGGGATTAAATCGACAGAAAACAGCAGCAGCGATTCAATTTTAATCTTCAAAATCGATCATCGTAAATATTTCACGCTAGTAGCAGGTCGATCGAAATCGTAGCAGGTCGATCGAAATATTTTTCCCGTCTTTGAATCGATTCAGCGGTTTTTCTTTTCTTTTTTGGTATACTCGATATTTCTGGACAGTTGAAAAATTGGGGGAGATAGCATTTTATTTGAGGGCGGTGGGTTTGGCCTGTAGGACACACGGCGTGTTCACCTTTTTGTTTTTTTAATGAGTACTGTATTGTATGTTGGACAATTGTATGCCACTTTTTTGCATTATTGCATTTCTTTTATAGTACGAAGTAGTGTGCACTTGGAATAATTGTGCAGCTGCTTTGTGTTTGATGTAAGTTTTAAATTTAAAACGATTACGTTGTTCTATTTCTTTTATATAATATATTTTTATTTTATTTACTGCTAACAAACTCATTATCAAAATATTAAAAACTGAAATCTAGACCGAAACCGAAATAAAACCGAAACTAACGAAATTTACGAAACCCGCCGAAACTAACAAAATTTCATATGGCCGAAACCGAGACCGAAACCGAGTTCTTGAACCTTGCTTTGAACCATCGAGACTTCAAAACGAAATCCTTTTTGGACAAACTGCCACTCTTATAATACAATCAATTTAAATAGAAAAGCTGCATTTTTTACAGCATGTTTTATGTATATGATGGTAAAATTTGTCAATAAAAATAGCTAATATTATCCCAAATTAATAACGTGTTATGATAAAAATATTATTTACTATATGTAGGATGCATATAATAGTCATTTCTTGAAAGTAATTTGAAAAGTAATGGAGTGACAAGAAGGTAAAATTAATGTTAAGGGATAGAGAAATGATTTGGATTGAGATATCATTTTAAGATTTATCAAGATTTCAACCAAGATTGTAGAATCATGAGTAAAATAAGTATCTGGTGTAAAATTTGATATATAGAATTGCAGAAAGTACCAGAATTAGTTCTCCATTGGTAACCATGATTGAGTTATGACAATTGAATCAAGCTAAACTTAACAAGTGGATTGAATTAAAACTAATTTATACTTAACAACATAATTAACTTAAAAACTCAACAGTACACAAAACAACGCAATATTATTACTAGAACCCAAAATAATTTCAGCCCATACAACTAAAATTAAACAGGAAAATTAATTTGATTTCTGCCCAAGACAAGATAGCCCAAAACTGCCTAAAGCAACACAGTAGACTAAATATAATTGTACATAGCCGAACAAGCACATCATCGCAGATTGACTGAAACTAGGGCAAAATTTGCCATCCAAACTATCGCTCATATTCATGTCGATTGTCCAATGCCTAAGCAAAATCAAAAGGAAGAAAATGAAGAAGGAAAACTTCACTGAGATCTTTCTCAATCTTCACTGCCGCACGCTTCGAAATCGTTGTCGATGTGGATGGGAAGTCGACGTCGTTCTTTCTCCATGTAAGTTCAGTTTCTGAAGTCGACCTCCATTTTTTTTTTTTGAAGTATACGTCAAACCGAAACTGAAGTTTTCAACTGATGCCGGCTCAGCTAACAACGGCACCGGTACGGTACCTTCGAAATTTTGGGGTACCGAATGAAACCTGAAACCGTGGTTAAAATAACAAATCTTATAAATCAAAATGAATAGGTATGGTCGATTTGTTTAATTCTAACCAGCTACGGTTCTTAGTTCTGTGTCTACGGAATGGTGTGCTTAAAATAACATGCATTTCGAGTCTGCCATATACACTTTTATCCAAAGAAATTATGTATGATGTTTCTTTTATTAATTTTCATTTGTTTATAAATAAATTCTTCAATCAAGATCCAGGACCATAAACACCTACTTATTCTCTTAGTGAAGAATTTAAAAAAAAAAAAAAGCGAAATGCTGATTTCCCCCCTTCTTTTATAGAAATTTTGCGCACTTTTTCTTATTGCATGGCATATTTATAGCTTTCTTCGCATTACTTTGTTAAACAAATATTTCTTCTATTTCAAGTAGTTTTGTTTCCTTTATATGACCCTACGGTACTAGCAGTAGAGATTCCTATATAAAGGCGTAAAGTTATGGTTGAATTTTAGTTCAATTGAAGGAGATCTAATAATACGCGCTTCGCGTGTGTAAGACCAAATTTTTAGTACAAATACAGATGGTAGACGACCACCGGATAAAATGCAAAATACATCTTTCAAATGACATGTGTGTAAAGGGGGTAAATGGTACAAGTGGTTCGTGTTCCAGTGTGAATGGTAAGTTACAATTTGAAATTTAGAAGCTTAAATGTCGACCTTTCATGTTATCACATTTCTTTAATGCATGTAAAAATTTGTAGAGAATTTTAGTACAAACGTAGTATGGTAGTTCAAATCATATTAACTATTGTAGCAATGATAATTTTTTTTCTTACTTTATCGATCTACGCATCAATGTCAAAAGCGTGGAGATTATTTATGGTGGAGTTCATAACTATTTGACTAATTAATATTTATTTTTTCTTTTCTTAGGCTTAGATAGTAGTTTATCATTGTTTACTAATTATAAAATAAAAACTAATTTGATTGAACTTGTTTACAATTGAGACTAAAAAAGAATATCTATATTTTCTGCTAGGTTGTTAGTATTTTAACACGAACATCGATATAAAAAAGACCTTTAAACAAAATATAATTTAATTGAAATAGTTAAACATTTAATTGTATTTTTAGTTTTTAGTCTGATAAATTTGTTATAGAATAATATATAATTAAAAATGATTTCAAAGTATTGAATTATAAATAACATAATGTAAAAACGTACGCTCACACACTCATATATATATATATATATATATATATATATATATATGATGTATGCATAATCTTAATTTTATATTGTTACAATCTTTTGAGGAATAACTGAACCTTACGCCAAACATTACCTAAACGAAAGATTTTATATATGTTTTTTTAAAAAAAAAATCTATTAAGTATGCAAAAATTATTCAAAATTCTAAATAAAAGGCGCACATTTGATATAGCTGTCCTAAATAAAGGAAAATAGGGCGGGGGTTGTATGCGTTTGTGTGTATATATATATGTATGTGTGTGTGTGTGTATATATATATATATATATATATATATATATATATATATATATATGGGATAGGATCAAAAGCACCCCAAATAGTGCAACACCCTTTTAGCCTCCCTGATTTCCACCACACATCCCTCTTTCTTTCTCCTCCCACTAACTTAATTAATTATAAACTTGTGGCTATAAATGGGGTGCTAGGAATTTGGGGTGCCATGGAGCGTGCCTATATATATATGTATATGTATATATATATATATATATATATATATATATATATATAAAGTGTGTTTGTGCGCGTGCATGTGTACACACATATATACTTACAAGGGAATTGACTTTAAAATATGAAAATACAGAACAAATACATGTGAGATTGTCATTATGGAGATTTGTGTCTAAAACTATAATAATATGGATTATTCTTCCATTGAGCTGGATTTGAACTTTTGACCTCGTGGTCCTTCTATGTACTAAAGAGTATTTTAGGAACTTCATAGTCAGAGCGAAAATTGATTCTTTTTTCCAACTATCAATATAGGTTAGAAATGGAATGGCAGAGGAAGCGTGTTTTCTGTAACATGTTATTCCATTTAGTTACTATTTTCAGTCCGAATCATTCTGTGTCGTTATAGAAAATAAAATTCTATCAATAATCCCTCCTGCGGTAAGAACAAATATTCAAAACCTCAGAATTCAATTATAAGCTGATATAATCAGTAAAATAAATAAAAGATAAGACACAGGAAGTGCTACAATTAAATAAATTCCTGTAATAGTATATGAATAATATGTACCTTACAACGAATGAAGACCAATCATTTTAGAAATAAAAAGAAATGGCACTGCCTTCAATCACATTTCGTTTGCTTACACTGCCCGCTAAAATCTCCCAAACAATACATTAATTTCCTTAAAGTGGATACCCAGTGCCATCATTGTACGCCAGCACCAGCGACTGCGTTGGCGCTCGCTTCATATCGTCGAAATAGTTTTTGATTCCCAACCCTGATTTATCATCATTTAAAAATTGCAAGATGTCGTTTTCACATTCAACCCCCACCACTTCTAAAATCGGAAGCAGCCCCTTTTTTTATTGGCCAAAACTTCTCAGCATAAGTGGCAGCCCGTTGGATGTCCCTCGGGCAGGAACTCAGCTACAGGGAGGACACGTGGGGAATCTGCGAAGTTTAAGGCATGCGGCCATGCTGAAATGAGTGTTAGCAACATGGGACATTTTTGGGAACTTAAAAAAAAAAAAACACACACACACACACACGGTTGATCTGTTGTGAAACTAATTGATACTCCTAGCTCTGTTGTAAAAACCTTGTTAGGCTCCTGCTTACGTCCCGTCTTGGCGCTAGCTAGCCTTCCCGTGAAACTATTTGCCTAATCTGTCTAGATGAGACTTTCTGCTTACTTAAGCATATAAACGTGTTTGTATGAACCACTTGTACACTAATTTTGGTCGATCCTCTCATAAGCATCAAAACGCACCTATATAACAGTTTTTCTTCACTTTCAGAAGTATCAAAAACCTATGAAACTCATTTTGGGTCAGTAGTTACAAAACAAATTACTAAAATTTTATTCGAATGCTCAAGTTTTAATAAACGTCTAGTTTCGATTAATTTTCGGATTAATCCCCGCCTAGACGATTAATACCTAGTTCATGCTTTTCTCCTACTGTCCATCTTTTTGCAATGTTGATTTCTACTAGTAAAGATATATCTGCTGTAACAATCTCATTTCTACTTTCATATCTAAATTTGATCATTACCATCTTTTCAGTTTCAAATCTAATGTTGAAAATTATGGTAATGTAGTACTAAAGTATTTTGAAATCGATGAGCCTAAGTAAATACATATTCCATAGTCAAATGTGTCATGGTGGCATTCAGATTGATTAACATGATATAAGATATGTGCAAGGTTGTAAAAATCGCTAAGTGGAGCTAAGCGGTAAGTATAAACCAAGGATTAACCGCTTATGCGAAAAGCAAACGAGTATTAATTGGAACTAGATATTTTTGGTTCCATGTATTTTGAATGAAATTTTTGTATTTTATCTTGTGTTAATTGATCTACAATGAGATTATCATGGATCTGGATGAGTTTAGGAACGACTATGGGAACAATATCACTTGAAACAAACATTTGGATGCTTATAAGAGGCATGAGCCCAATTCAGTGCATACCTGTATATCTATTTTTATTCTTAGATGGTGCAGTATGTCTCATCTAGGCGGATTGACAAATATTTAGGTGGCAAAGCTAGCCTAGCGCCTAAGCAGGGCCTAGGCGGAAGTCTAGAAGGATTATTTCAGCAAAGAACATGGCTATTTGTCATTTTTCATCCCCTTGTTGAAAATTAACGTTTCTCGACAAAACATTTTTTTTCTCTCCTCATTGGTAAATATATCATCACCAACATAGATCTAAATAGTGCAACTTTTTATTTATACTTAGAGTTCTTCTTATATTTGCATATATACCTGGTCTAGTTGATTTTATATATCGTCATTCACATATATTATTAGGTCCTGCAGTTATTATTTTTATTAGCATTATAAATATTATCATAAAATTAACTTGCAATGCAGACTTCGGCAGAAGTAGATTTTTTCACCGAATATGGTGAGGGTAGCAGGTATAAGATAGAAGAAGTCATAGGAAAAGGGAGTTATGGTGTTGTTTGCTCAGCAATTGATACACATATTGGGGAGAAGGTTGCAATTAAGAAGATCAACGATATATTTGAACATGTTTCTGATGCTACACGAATTCTTCGTGAAATTAAGCTTCTTAGGATATTGCGTCACCCAGATATCGTGGAAATAAAACACATTCTGCTGCCACCTTCAAGAAGAGAATTTAAAGATATATATGTTGTTTTCGAACTCATGGAATCAGATCTACACCAGGTTATTAAGGCAAATGATGATCTTACACCTGAACACTATCAATTCTTCCTTTATCAACTGCTTCGTGGTTTAAAGTACATACATACAGGTATCATTAAACATTTAGTGTGTTTTACTTTCCCTATTCTGAACATTACTCGGACTTAAAAAAAGTTCTCATGCATGCCTCAGAATTAGTATACGTTTGTAGTCTAGATGGTTATTTCCATTATTTTTGTGCTGTTAATCATTTTTTTAATCTGCTAGGTAATGTATATCAACTATCATGGCAGAGACTAAGAAATTCATATAGAAATTTAGAATGTAATTGATACCTGAACTTTCATTTTTTGGTTGACTAGGTTAGAAATTAATGTATAAGAGAGAATTTGTATTCCCGACAAGTGCGCAGTTAACTCTGAAATACAGATAAAATTTACAGTACTTCTATGTCCAGGCCATAAATAGGATCTCATCCCGCAGTGATGTATTAGATAATATATAATTACATCTGAAACCTCTACACACAAGTGATCCTATATATTATAGTGAAACAATAAACCATCAATTGGATGTATAAGTGTTTGCTGTTAGCGGTAAATGGGAAAGGATGGACTATTTCATAAATAGGCTTTTCATCTTATGAAATGGAGGACTTTCATGTATAAAAAGGTATTTGAGGATGTGGTATCCTGTCAACATTATCTAAAAACAACACCTGAGGGAACATTGAACTTGTACATTAGAAAGTTGGTGTGTTTGGTTAAAAATGAGTTTTGGGTTTTTAGTTTTCAAAATTAATTACAAAACTTTAAAGGTATAAAAGGAGGAATGGTAGAATGAAAGCAAGATGGAGGGGACCGCGGAGGGGATGTAGCAATCATGAAATAAGGATTTGGTCTCCATTTTTCGCTCATTTCTCAAAACATGAAAAATGGATAAAAGTTGTTTTTTATTTTGTGTGTTAACTTTGTTTTCTAAAATTGTTGTTTTCTATGATTTACATGCATTGTGCACATTTTTGTATGGACGAAAACCCAAAACTTAAAATGGTAAACCAAACACAACCTTAACTATTTGATTCCTTTCAACGAGGTTTTCAAAATAGGATTTAAGTTGGAAGTTGTAAAATTCAGACCTCAAAATCAAAAAGGGGATTTAAATCGTAAATCATAGACTCATTTTTTTAAAAATATTTTGAAATTGATTTTATTGTTTGAACTTCTATATCTAAATCTGAAACTAAATTTTCTCTATTGTTTCATCTTTATTTTTGCTTCAAAAAAATTTACATTGGGGGCTGTGAATTCAAATAAGTATATTAAATATATTAGTATATACTGAATGATGTTTTTAATTGAGGTATTAACTAAGTTTGAATCAGATTAAGAGTTGAATCTTAAAAGGAGAGATCTGATCTGAAACGAGAATTAAATAGTAAGATTTTAAATTTTTGGATAACAATGCCTTCTAATACATAATGGTTTGCTCTAGACATGATCAATTTGCTATCAAACCTTAACACGTTTGTAAGATTTTTCTTCATTGTATAAATTTTGCTATCAAGTTAAAATGATGGAGCTCATAGATGAGGAACTCTGCACTCATCAATCATTATAACATTTTTTAATAACCAAATCACATTAGCAAGTTGATAACGACTTAATATCGCATGAGACATCAGTCAGAACTGGTTTGTGCTAGTGTGAAATGTTGAAACTAGTTCACATATCAATAAATTTAAACTATATCAAGCATGCAGTTAAGATGTGCAATGGTGTTTTGCTAGGCTGTTTTTAGTGGGACTTATATTAATTAGGATGTCAACACCCTCTGTTCTTGCAAAATGGACTTAGCTAATGAGAGGAGAATTTGTTTCTATAAACTCCTGTTGACGAGTCCCCTTATTCACTTCTAGTTAAAACCTTACTTTTCCTCCACCATTGATTTTTTCTTCTCTTCACTTTATATTGGTTTAACTGCATTCAACATTATAGCTACGTTTGTCCTCGCTTATAGAGAAGTGATGTATGAAAAAAAATATAGTTACATTTACGTGCATACATATTTTTTATTGTCTCAAAGATAGAGAGATTTTCTGTGTTGCGATTTCAAACAATTCAGTGTACTAAGTTTTGTATGATCTAGATGCATTTGCTCAATAATAAATGAAAGCAGATTCCTGTACACATACAACTGTTTTTTTACACTTAAACCAGGCAAGAAGTTATATTAATATTTATGAGTATGGTCTATAGTTTATAGCCTACTTAAGAACATTTGATGCCTCTCGAACAATGATTACCTAAAAGATCCCTTCCCCTATCCGTGCAAATAACCTTAGCTTTTGGTCATGTTCCTGATCTGATTTTTTTTTTCTGATGAACTGGCAGCGAATGTGTTCCATAGGGACCTCAAACCTAAAAATATATTAGCAAATGCTGATTGCAAGCTTAAAATATGTGATTTTGGACTAGCAAGGGTGGCCTTCCATGATACACCAACTGCAATATTTTGGACGGTATGCAAATGATATTTTTATATCAGCACTTTAAGATAAAATATTATAAATTTCACCTGTATTGTACATGAATCTACCTATAGGATTATGTTGCAACGAGATGGTATCGAGCACCCGAACTCTGTGGTTCCTTTTTTTCTAAGGTTTGCATTACTCATATTGTTGTTAGTTATATAAATTTCATTTGGCATCTGAATAATGGAGGTCAAATATTATTTTATATTTTGTACTAATACGTACAGTATAAGTTATATTCTGTGTCCTTGCCAAAAAAGTTATATTCTGTGTATTATATCAATATTGATAGGATTCTTTTAGTACTGGTTGGAGAATCATTAGAACCGTCATGGTGCTTTAATAAATACTTCGTAGGAATGCTAGACATACCGAGCTTCTATGAACTAAGTATATACGTTATGTGGGCAGTAAAACCCCTAATTAACTCTGATCATGCTAGAAAGTAAAATTATTTCCACTTTAATGTGCAATATTAAGTAAGCTCCTTAAGTTGATTAAATGATTATGTAAATGATATGATTGTAATCTTCATTCTGCATGTCAACTAGAACCAGTACTTTTAACATAACAAATACTGATGTTTGTTAAACTAAACTGATAATGGAGATTGGAGAACTTGAATAAATTTAAAGTTGTGGACATTACATTAAAAAAGGCAGTCACAAGTTTCATTTGGCAATTGCCAAACATGACTATGATGACAAGAACTTGAGTCAGATATAGTAAAACGCTAATGAAAACACTAGGATACAAGTCATAGTGAATCTTTATAACCAGAGATGGTAGTAATTGAATTTCCTATATCTTCAAATATGTACCACCAAAGATTATATAAATGCCATCTGTTTATGTAATACCATCGCGTATCGCTTCTATGTTTTTTAACCATACATGTGGTATCATCATCCTTCTTATTATCTTTGGTTTGAGCATCTTAAAACTAAGCATAGCTTGCTGCTTATGTATACTGGAATGTGGTAAATTCATGTGGTAATGTGCAAATATAAATATATGGTTGAGGAAAATGGTAGCAACTGTATAGTTGGCTTAAGTATAAATGTATGCATGTCCCATATATCACGATCTTAACCAATTAAACTATACATTTTGATTCTCTTTTCTTTGTAATGTGCATTTTATAATCTATGTTATGCTTTAATTCTCTACAGTACACACCCGCCATTGATATTTGGAGCATTGGCTGCATCTTTGCTGAATTATTAACTGGAAAGCCTCTTTTCCCTGGGAAAAATGTGGTCCATCAACTGGATCTAATGACAGATCTCCTGGGAACGCCTTCTGCTGAAGCTATTGCTAGAGTAACTTTATGATTTACTATCGTTTGTCGCTTAGCATTCTATGTTCTTCCATATCTCTATTAACAGTAGTATTTAACAATTATTGTCCTTGTCTTACCTCCAAATCCTTACAGTTTTAGTAAATGCAGTATTATTATCTTATTTTAGCATGTTAAGCAGCTGTTAACTAGTTTTTCTTATATATAAATGTAAGTTCATACATATTGTAGAATTTGAACGAGCGCCTTGTTCCTTCAGTATCTTCAAGTTTTCGACATATTGCATCCAGGCTCCAAAGTTGGGTTACATACAAGAAATTTATATGTACCAATTATAATATGTCTTGCTTCTTTTCTCTCTTCAGGTGCGCAATGAAAAAGCTAGAAGATATTTAAGTAGCATGCGTAGGAAGAAACCAGTTCCTTTCTCTCAGAAATTTCCAAACACCGATCCACTTGCACTTCGTTTGCTAGAAAGAATGCTTGCTTTTGAACCAAGGGATCGTCCTACTGCTGAAGAGGTACATTTACTATGTATACCCCTTTCTATTCCTATTCACATCGCTAACACAATGTTATTGTAGAAGGACCTTTTTTTTAACTGAGAAGGTTTTATTCAGGCTCTGGCCGATCCTTATTTCAGGAACATAGCAAAGGTTGAAAGAGAGCCGTCTGCTCAACCAGTTACAAAAATGGAATTTGAATTTGAGAGACGAAGGATAGTAAAAGAAGATGTAAGGGAGCTCATTTACAGAGAAATTCTTGAGTACCACCCTAAGCTATTGAAAGAGTTTTTAGAAGGTTCAGAATCCACTGGTTTTATGTATCCAAGGTTCAGTATATGCTTAATTTTTTACATTGGGATATCGCTTTTGCATTTTAGTTTCATGAATTGCGGAATTATAAACCAAGAGCATATGACTGAACTGAACCAAACAAAAGTGACTACTAGCTCAAGTGGCAGTGATATGACCCAATATGTTGAGGTTTTAAAGGTCATTGGTTCGAACTCTAGAGGCGTCTAAATGGGTGCTCTGCTTGAATAAAATTTTCACTCTTATATTATATATAAAATACTTACATGATACGAATTGACAAAACCCAAACCTTATTAGTCTTGGGGTCGGGTACGAGTAAGACAGTGTGTGCGCGTGTCTGTGCGCATGCGTGCACACACTCACACATGCACTCATTAATCAGTCTCATTTTAACCTGCCCCAAAATCACTCATACTGAGATTTTTAAAATGTATTGTTTGGACCCGTCAAGATCCAAGACTTGATGGGTCGGCTGGGTTGGTGTATTGGTCTCCCTTGATTTAGGTTTTATGATAGTGGGATGTTGTTATTGCATGAAATTTGGAAACCCAGTATGTAATGCACTTTGTATGCGAGTGTAGTTCACCAGATGCACATTATATGCATACATAACTTAAGCACTTATACCATATGAGCAAATTAAAGTGGGACCTATTGTTCTTTTAGAGGATATCAACATAGTGTGAAGTGAGAGTTAAACATTGTTAGATGTTATCAGTCTCGTCCGTGTTGGGTATATCATTGTCACTATTATAAACTTGATGTTATCATTGGTTAGTGGAATGAATACAACATCACTTCTCTCGTAAATTAGGATTTTCGCGGTTACTATTTGTTACTAATCCGTAGAAGGCCTAAGCATGAATGGTAAAGAATACATAATATAATGGAAAAATGTGTATCTAGAAAAGGTTAAAGCTACCAGTGAGATGGAAACTTGTTTTACTGTTGTATAAATTTGTATTTTTGTTCATTGTGTTATACAATCAAAGATAAACCATCAAATTCAAAACTAGGGTTGACAATTAGATCTTTGATCGCAGACCTGGATAGAAGTGACATGACAAATTCGACCTGAACCCACAAGTGATAAAGTATACAATAAATAATCTATCAAATCCGATCTGCATGGTCCGACTATGAACATAAAGATATGCATATTGATTAATGTCAGTAACAGATCCACACCAACCAGATTCAAACCTTGGGTTAGATTGGACCTACGTTTTACGGCGCATAGTTTGAATCCAATTTACTCTACCCAATTGGATCCAAGGCTTGTGGGGTTGGGTTTTGATCTAACTAGATGAGCCTATTCAAAACGAGAATCAAATCGTATTTGATAAATTGTCACTTTCAATCATTAACAAAATATTGCATGTTTAAAAAATATATTTAAAGCTCAATTTGCTACGATGGGAAAGGCGAGTCACGTTCAGTTTATTTGGTACGTCAATATTTTCACTTTGCAATAAATCAACAACAACAACAAAGCCACTATTCCCGGGTCGATCAGAGGTGGAATCCAAATGACAAAATCAATTTGAAGTGGTAGTAGCAGTGATGGATTTAAATGTGAAAATAGAAATAAAGATATAGATAAAAGTAAAGTAATTAAACAAATAATAATAATAATATAAATAAATAAAATGAAAATAAAAATCAATAAAGAAATAAAAAACCATGATAATAATGATAGTGATAATGGTACTCGTAGTAACAGGGACCGAAGACCCAACATCACATCTTAGGCTCCTGTTCATCAGCATTAAAATCTAAAACTTACAACACTACTCCTAAACCAACCCTAAACTCATGGTTCTGGTCCTGAATTGCTTGTTTCGATATGCTTCTGTCCGACATTAGCTCTTCGGATATTTGCCAATCCCTCAAGTCTATTTTTTATTATTTCCTCCCAAAAGAAAAATATTCTGATCATGCAGCATTTTGTTATGACTAAAAGTAACAATGTTTATCATTATTTGGAACATGTGTTTCTCGTGAGAGATCTTTCTCTATGTCCATTCCAACATGGGTATACACAAGTCAGTGAAAACACAAGAAAATAAACTTGTGTCGATATCGAAATCATGTTGTGCTAAGTTTTTTTCTTCAAAATAAAAAAGCTACCTCGATAGAAATTGGCGCTAGGAAGAAAAAGGATAAAATAGATGATCTTGAGAACATGCATATAATATGTAAACGGAAACAATAATTACATCGTAGATAGGGGTGTAAATCGGTCGGACCGGACCGGATGAAGGTGTGTTTAGTTTCTGTTCTAAAAAAAATTGGACCGAGCACGGACCGGACCAAATTTTTTTCTCGGACAAATTTTGTTGTCCTAATTCGTGTCCTAAATAAAATCGGTCGGACACGGACATGATCGGACTCGGTCGGACATGGCTATTTATGTCACATTTTGTACATTTTACTATATTTTTTCTCAATTATACGCCGAATTATAAGGAATTCGGACGAGCCTGGACCGGACGTGATTTTTTCTCGTACAAATTTTGTTGTCCTAACTCGTGTCTTAAACGAAAATCGGACAGACGTATCACGGACACGAACGGACGTCGGACATTTGTACAAAATTTATAGCCCTAATCGTAGATTCGAAAGCAAGCCCTATCAGAAGATCCTAAGGTGAACATGATCACAAAGGCCATCCTACTAACACATAAAACCAACAACATCAACGGGCAAAAAGTAAAAGAGATATAAAATATGGAGACAAGACGTATAAACATATGTTGATGTCGATATAGTTGAGATGTGAAATGGTGCCCTATGGTCAAATTTTAGTGATATGCAAGCTGACGATATAAGAATCAAGAAATCTACGTCTAGACCCCATATATGGATGCATTTTAGAATTAAGTTTAAAATCAAAGTTTGAGAACTCGGTTTTGGTTTCAACTATTTGAATTTTTCTTAGTTTCGGTCAGTCTCGGAAAATCGGAAGTTTCGGTCATTTTTCAAATATTGGATTTTTTTTAATGAAATGGATTAAATTAACTTTGATTAAACTATAGTGAACTTAATTAAATTAGATATACAATTCATAATTAACTAAAGAACTTGTTTATGTTTAAATGTGAGAATTACACCTGAGTTTAGACTTCAAAATTTGTCATTCCTTGTCTGCACCCATTCACTTTCATAATATATATAACCACTCTCTTCCTTCTCCTTTTTTTAGCACTGTCACCTTTTCTTCTCTGTTTCAATTTTCATTTTCTCTCACCTTTTTCACTATTTTTAAACTGTAAAAGAGAAAAATTTAGGTTTTGCAGAATAACAAATCAAAATTCGACAAAGCAACTAAAAGTTTCTATTGCCATGAATTCAAATATTTTCATATTTTATTTTTTGTGTTGGTTTTTTATAAATTTATTCCTTTTGCCCTCTTTTTTCAGTTTTTCCTCTTTTGATTCTTACTAGTTTGATTGAATAAGTGCTGGTTTTTTGATTGATTTATGATAGTGAAAGATAGTTAGACATTTTATGCATCTTAGCAACAAAACCATTTTTTTTTTTTTTTTTTGGTTTCAGTCAAAACCGAACCGAGATGGCCGAAAATTTGAGGTTTCGACCGGAACCTCAAACCATGTTTAATATCCTTATTAATAAAACTAACCGTAACAACTTGCATTTTCGATCATCAAAAGTGGGCACTATTACATCCACGATATTCATGCGATCAACATCCAAGTATTAGGAAGACAGAAGAGCGTTAGGATAAAAGAAAGAAAAAACATGACATAATCTCAGATCGTGACAAGTGACAAGTAATATATTAAATACACTTTTATAAAAAGAAAATTGTAATATACATACATCAATCATGGTAAACTAACATATCATCAGCTTGAACAATTATAACAGTCTATCTTTACAAATGTTGATAAATACAAAATAATAAAATGCAACAAAAAATAAACAAAATATGTAAATACATCTTGAAGGCATTTAGTCTTGTCCCTTGAAGCCCCAAAGCATCCGTAGTTAAATCTGGAAATATGTTCGGAATAACTCAAACATTATAAAAAAATAGCGTCCAGATCAGTCTGGTAAATCAAGGTGAGAAACACACATCATATAGATTGTTATATTTATAAAACTCTTTCAAAAGTGAAGGAAAGTCATAATATAATAGGGTTTTTATTTTGTGATTACTAAATCATTTTAATCTTGTGATATAATAATAATAATTGGGTTTAAAATGAATATTTAATCATAGTCGTAATGATTACAGTAATTACATTCCAGCATATCAAGTATGGTACGTAAGGCACTTCTTGAAGAATTGATTCCATACAATGACAAGGCAAGAGATTGCATTCCGTACAGTACATCTGTAGATAAAACATATCGAGATCGAATTTATCGTACATCTATCAACGTAGAATCAACGTACTCTCATAGTTGTCAAGGCAAAAAAAGCCGTAAAAAACTTGATGTCTTCACCTAGCGTTTTTTGCGAATAAGGCTTTTTTTAGGCTCATTGTTTTTTTTTTTTGAGTTTTTAACCAAAAATCCGCATTTAGAAAATGCAATAAAACACAATTCTTGATGTTTAAAATAGTAAGTGTTATTTTTTTTTTTTTTTTTTTTTTTTTTTTTTTTGCAATTGGGTATTTTACATACAAGTCTAGGTACTCAACATGCTACATGTCACTATTAGTTCGAATCACGCTACGCAAGTGTCGAATCTGCGATGTCTTGCACTCAAGTAGAAGCACCTAACCATTGGGATTAAGGTGTTGATCTATAAATGTACTGTTAAGAACAAAACATCATACAGTTAACATAAATCAAACTAAGAAGAATCATAGTCATTCAATTGAAGTCTATAAACCAAGGTTCAAAAACTCGGTTTTAGTTTCGGACAATTGAAAATTTACTGGTTTCGGACGGTTTCGATGGTTTTTGTTGTTATTGCACAAACAATCGATCGAAAAAAAAGGTAGAGAGACAACATCGAACTGAAAAAAAGTCTTCTTTAGCTCTGCGTAGTCTCGAAGTGGAAGCTGGCTGTGCCTTCGAAAAACTTCGCTTTTGAATTTGCTATGCTCGATTTTGCGGATTTTCAGAAGCGATTGAATGTGGTAATTGATGATTTCGAATTGTATAATTTATGATTTTCGCTTTCTTCTTCTTTCCAGAAATGAGACCGCGATTTTTTTTCATTCTGCTTCAACTAGGACGGGATTTTGACCTAATCCCGTCCCGCTGTCAGCATGAACTGATCCAATTTGGTCGGAATCTCGTGGTTCCGACCGGAACCTTATGCCATGCTATAAACAACAAAATACTTAAAATATAAAATTTCGAACAACATTACTGAAAGTATTGATTAGAGTTTTAAATTTTCATAAAGTAGGGTATACTTTTTTTTTGAGAGTTCGACGAAAGTTTTTTTTTTTTTCATAGAAAATATGCTCCAAAATTGACAGTCAAACGATCCCTTTTTTCTTAGCATGCTAGATTCCAGGCTTCTAATTGATTGCTAAGATTTTGAATGCCACCTTGAATGTTGTAGAAAACGCCTTTTTTTGCTGCTTCATAAGGTGAGTGCCTTAGCATCTTGGCCCTCATTTGAAATTAGTTTCTTGGAAGGTAAAAAAAACTCAGAGAAAAAAGCCTTAATGTCTACCGCTTTTGGCGTCTAGGCGCGCCTATGCGAGAGCTTTGGTAGCACAATACCCCTTGCTAGATGGCACCGAATATGCCATTACCCATGTCCTCGACAAACCGTTTCCATGGCCATAAGGCATAAGCATACATAATCCAAAAATAACGATCTATATACAAGCAATGATCATACCGGAATGAGAATGATCCACATAGCTCTACCGCATCTACCATATTTTAGTCATTTTTGGAGTGCTAGACTTAGGTTCACATTCTACTTTTTAAGTAAGTCCCACTTGGAAATGCAACGCCAGGATTCATTCATACACGTTGCTCAGGATATGAATAAATTGGAATCACTACTTTATTACATCTTTTTTGGGAACCATCCTCGGGAGTCAGGATTGGTAGCAAGTAGCCAAAATGATATCATTTCATTTTTTATGTACAAATCTGATCTTTTATTTATAAAATGCCATTTATAAATTTACTCTTTTTATTTAAAAATTTAAAGCTATATTCATTCCAAATATTTCTATTTTCTTTCAAAATTGAATCATTTTCTTTTTGATTTTAAAACTTATATGACCCATGGGTCATACACTCCTGATAGATAAATATATAATATAGCGATCAGCAATACCTGACTGGTAACCGATTTTTCTAAGTGGACTGACCATCGGTACAAAAGCACAGGTATGGGGTGAAACGCCTCTACGACTATAGAATGCAGAAATAAGATGCCAACTTGCTCGATAAATAATAACATGTATAAGTATGGTAATGATACATAGAGAGACCAACCGGTCTACACATCGAGAACAATGGCTAGTATATTCCAAGTGAACCAACCAACATCGGAGCAACCCCCACAACTAACAACGTACACATCTACAGAAACAGCCCACTTCTTCGATCCTCCAAAATCAACATTAATACATTCATGGTATTCACGCGCCACTATTTCACGTACCGAAGAAGCGAAATCATTTGTGGTAATAAAGAAAATAAAAAGAAATAGAAAGAACAAAATTTTGTACATCAGAAATATGTCATTATAGTGGAAAATTTATCACATGTAAAGTGTAACTAATGTCGGCCTGGACAGTTATAAAATCTATCCTCATAAATGCTGAATAAAACTAATTATGTAAAGGTGGGGATAAATAATTATCTGCAGAATCTTGAGCTAGCCTTCCCCTTACTTGATACTGAACATGTCATCTTGTCAAGTGGATGCGTGAGTATGAGTAGTTGAAAAGAAGCTGCTTGCTACAGTGGCCGATGAGCCAGATAGTGTAATAGCAGCACAGGCCATAGCAGGGATTGGTGAGTTAATGGGACCAGCAGCTCTGTAGACCTGAGCAATAGCAGCGAAAGCTCCGTCTGATGCAGACAGTGGTGGGTAGGGAGCAGGTACGCAGATGAAGATACATGCAACTGGACAGGGTGACGAGCAGTAAGGGTGGAGATGATAAGAGATCGTGAGGGAGAAGTTTGTAAAGCCTGGACATAAAAGGATGTGAGATGTCAGGATGGTTGAGTGCAGATGGGGCCGGCCCAGGGTAGACTAATGCCCTAGATGAACGAATTTTGTTTTTCTTTCTATTTTTGCTGTCTCGTTCTTTTAAAAACAAGAATACTTTCAAATATAAAAACAAAATGCAAATTTATTATAAATTAAACGATGATAACAGAACACTGGTTAACTTAGTTAGTTATATCAACGTATTCTTCCTTATAATCCTAAATCATAATTGATATCATAATTTTTTTCGAGATCAAGTATAGTTATATCAATGCGTTAATCGTTAGTATCACATCAACAGTGAAATTATTCCCCTCCACAACTACTACACATTGTTCATCTTCAATTTCAACTTCATCGTTATCATTTATACGCTTGATAGTAATATTGAATGCTCCATATTAGTTCATTCGAGTTGATTTGAATTTGAAGTTTATAACTTTTTTTTTCTCGTGCTTGAAATGAATTTAAAATTGAACCAATTATCTGGACGCTGTGAAGTCATCATTACATCCTAGAAAATCTTCATGAACCTCATAGTCTAGCTGATCGTCTGTCCTCACAGATGCATCTGTTCTGACATTTGGTTCACTGCGATTCTTATTTCGTGCCTTTGGCTTATCACTTGGGGAGAACCATATCTCCTTAGGTGCAGGTGTGGGAAGCAGTCTGGCATGGGTAGACTTTCTTTTTGGGGGGAATAATGTGGTGGTAGAGGTGAGGGAAGGAGTTGGGCCGATAAAGCATCCTATGTTTGGCTGAGTACCGACGCTCAATAGCAGGTGCTTGAAAACGGGAATGTGGCTGGGAAAAGCGTTAGGCCATGGGTATACCCCCTAGGTCGGCAGAGAAGGTCTGCTGAAATACAGGAGGGGGGGGGGGGGGGGGGGGGCTGAGAAAACTGCAGCTGGCTATGGGGCGGGACATGGCCTTATTATCTGTCTAAGCCCAAGACAGGCTGGAAAAAATATTCATTGACAAAGGGGTTGATTGTTGTTTGGTAGCGCTGAATGTTGGGGCTGGATCATGAGTGGCTCTATAGTTTGAGTAGACTGGTGAGTTGGCTGGGCATAAAAATCAATTGATATGGAGAGTTGTCAGTTAATTGAGCTGAAGCAGTTTCTTTAGGTATTGATTGTTTGCAGGATTGAAATTTGAGTGGGCTGAGAATGTTGCTTTATCCTTAATCTGCTGTATTGGAGTGTGGAATCATTGGGAAGATGAAGTTTGATTGGTTTTGTTATTATTTATTTGTTTATTTATTTATATATTTATATGTTCATTTGCGTGCGTGCACACACGCAAGTATTACATTATAGATTTACAGTTCTTTACTGTTTGACTCGTTATTCAATTTTCTGTGATGTAAGATCAAAGATTTACGAGTCTAAACTCATGTATATGAAAATTTTAGTATAAATTAACTCTATTACCCAGTGCAAAACTACATGTTACCTAAGCTTTATATCGTTGTGGACTCACATTGTCTGTGGTCTAAAGGAATGTACCTATATGATGTCAAAATTATCCTATCATTTATATACTTTGCATCTGAGTTTCCCTATGTTTCTAAGTGTAATTTCGGTTGGGATACAGCATGGAGAAACCGAACATTGTACAGTGAATTTTGATTTTCTGGTTTTCTATGGAAAACACATTTCTGGTTAAATATGATATCAGATTATTTTATTATTATCCGCATGCTTGTTTATTCCAGTGCTGTTGATCACTTTAAGAAGCAATTTGCTTACCTGGAGGAGCATTATGGAAATGGAGCAACAGTAACAGCACCTGAAAGGCAACATGCTTCGCTACCTAGGTAGGCACAGTTTCAGTTTTATTAAACCAGCAATTTCTCTTTAATACACTTCTGACTTATGTACTAATGATGAGTAGGCCATGTGTGTTTTATTCGGATAAAATATATCCTAATCCAGCTGTTGTAGCTGAAAATCTATCCAAATGTTCCATCAACAATAGTGGTAAGTCACAACAAGACAACAATGGCGTTGCTGCAAGAATTCCACTTCACGTTCCTCATAAATTCCAAGGTAAGTTGCTATGCTCAAGTTTGAACTACGGTTATTGCTTCCCTTGTGATTATTATCACATGAACGTTAACTGATTTTAAAATCCTTTATCTTTAGGAAATTATTCTCTACCTCGCTAAATGTTAGATATGTTTTGTAAAATCAACTTAGAATTATCTAACATCGCAATGTTTTTTTATCTATTTTTTTGGAATGATTTTGGTCAGTACATGTTAATTCTGATTTATTTCCTGGCAACAAGAAATCAGTTTTTTATTTTGACCAATAGGTTAACTTTTGATGCAGAGAAATGCCTATTTTCCACCTGCAAGTTCATCAAAATTTTGAAAGTATCTATGTCATAACAGTAATGTGAATTTTGATCAGTTTTAGTTGGTTATTTGAAACATGGGTATACCTACCATCATGTAACCCTAGATGTCAGCAATACAAAATTAACACAAGAACTGAGTTCATTTGATATACATATCAAATTTGAAATTGGTCAAAGCAACAACAATGTCACATGTAATTTTTGACCTACCTATAGCCCGCGGTGAGTTGAACAAGATGAACAAATGAATCCACCTATTCAGCATATGGATTTAGCCCAAAATTTATCTGGAAAATTATTGGCTGATCATACTTCTTGATGATTCATTATAATCTCACTATTATTGTGTGAAATATTGTCAGAAGGAATAAGTTGGTGAGAATATTGGATTTGGACAATGATCGCGAATACTTATGAATGTTAGCTTGTAAGTATCGTTATTTATTAGCAAAATCGTTGTTGCTTCTTAAATCATTGTTGTTATAGGAAATAACACAATGAAGTTTGCATGATGTATGTAAGATTCAATGCACATGGACAAATAAATGTCATGTTCATATTTTTATATGTATATGGTATTTAAGTTTCTATATTTATATAAATTAATTTAATGCAAAACTCCCTCTTGCTCTCTTATAAACACGCATGCGTGCACATGCACACATATGTATGTATGTGCACACACTTCTATTTCATTATAGTTCAATCTACACCATGAACATCATGTCCACAAAATATAAAATCATTTCGGAATCCTAACATAAATGTGAGTTGAATATCAAGCCGCTAAAACACGTACTTTAACTGTTGATTTGTAATGTAATTTAGTATATGTTAGGATCACTCAAGCTAAGCCAATTTTTGTTTATATATCTTGAGTTGTGTAAGAACATATTTACAGATTTTAGTTGGATTTTGAATTGTGTAAATCAAAAGATAGATGGGGTGTAGCGGAATTATTTCTGTGTATTTCTATCCACACACACGTATTATACACATACGTGTATGTGTGTATGTATATATACGTGTGAAATTATTTTCAATCTTTTATGAACATATTAGCAAATGAAATTATTTTCTATCTCACTTTTACTCCCTCCGGTTCATAATATAAGAAGTTTTAAGTTTGATTTATTTCAAAATTTAAGATGTTTAAGCTTGTTATTCATATTTTATCCTTGATCCGTAATAAATGTTATAGACTCAATGATTGCTTCACGATTTTTCATGCATGAAAATAGAAATGATAATTAGGTTGCACATGAAAAGAAAACTTAATTTGTGGGACCTACTTAATTTAAGTACTAAAGTGTCAAATTATTTTTTTCTTAATTCATGTGTATATTTCTAAAACGTCTTATATTATGAACTGGAGGGAGTACTTGACAATGCAGTCAATCCACATTTTTCAATACTCTGTCAAACTTGTAAAATGAATGTCTTCGTTGGTTTTATTGCGTACATGTTTTTTTAATTTGTTTCTAATAACTTGTATTCTTAATGGACTTTTTAATTATTTGTATCTAATCCACCATATAACCAAGTACTTCATTCATAAATCGGATCTTGTCTCTAGTTGTTTTTAAAATCTGCTAGATTTACAAGTGAAAGGTTATGAGGTCACTAAATCCTCTCGAGGGCGAATAGAAAAGAGAAACCTTATGGTAATCTTGGATAAAGGTTTGGTCCTATTCAGAAGGCTTCTGTACGTAAATACCCTATTCAAAAGGGAAATTGAAAACAACTTGGACTTTTTTGGAGGCTGAACGTAGTTACTAATTTATTGTTATATGACATGTACATAATGAAAACTTCATTCTTGATTCCACGTTAAGTGCATTTTCTAACTTCCAAATCAGCACGTGGTTTCTGCAGGTACTCTATTCCACAAAGATGTGTTGTATATCCTAATCTTGTTTTATGTCTCTTTATTTTATAATGAACGACCATTTCTGATCTATGTTTTGTTTGTTAATGTCTATTTTCAGTATCTGAACACCAAATGTGTTTTAGTCCAATTTGAATAATATCCTTCTAATTTAGATAAGCATATTTTTACTTACAATATCTGAACACAAATCATCGTCATTACTATGATGATGACGACGATGGCTGCTGCTGCGGTGTGCTTCCTTTACAAATGATTAAACGATGATATGTCTGTATGGAGAGATCTTTTGCTTCTAATTTATTCAAAACATTCTAATTCATTGCAAGAATTATTTTCATGCATGCTTTACAGTACCTCATTATGAGAGTTATTTAAATTTCCTTGTTCAATGAAATCTCAGTTTGAAAATTTTATTTCTTTTTAATAATGATGTCTAAATCTTTAGATTATAAACCCTGTGACACAACAGTCTCTTTGACATATAACGTAGCAGTTCTTTTAGAAGTGCAATACATTACAAAGTGCAAGTTAGGAGTTTGTTCTGATATTAAATATACAAATGATTTGGATTTTGGGTTCTAACAAATTAATTTACAAAGCTCTTTGCTCGAATCAGTATGCCACAATTATATTTCCAAAATTGACTCGAAGAATTAACGTGGAATAATACATTAAAGAACAATTGTATAAGCTTTTCAAAACATTTTACGAGCGGATTCAAAGTTGTTTCTTTATTAACAACCAGTAAATGACATTTAGTTGAATCATCTTCAACTCATATTTAACTTTGAGCTAATGTATTTTATGTTTTTGAAGTGTACATGTGTGTTTCTGTGTATATATCGTAGTATGAGCATTGGGATATACTGATTCATATCTCTTATAACTCTGCATATCAGGTGCTGTTTTCCCTGGGAAGGTTGTCGGTTCTGTTCCTCTTTACAACAATAATGGAACAAACACTGCTTCAGCCGCGGCAGACCAGCTTATATATGAACAGCAAAATAGACCTATTAGAAACCCAGCAGGCATTCTTCCTACCTATGCTGCAGCTTCTGGAAGCTCTTACCCCAGAAGAAACCCAAGTAGTAAGAGCAACAAAGGAGAGGATGATATGGCAATGGGTAGTACTGCCTTCATTTCATCTCAGCAGCCCAAACCATATCTAAACAGCGCTGCCAGAAAAGTCATAGCCGTAACACATAATCACAGTTTGCACATCCCTTAATTGACGCAGGTGTAAAGGTTTTTAGTTTGTCGGCATTAAGCTGAAAAGAAATTATTATTTGTGTTATATATCTTTAATGACACACCACTCATTAACAAGCCTGGCAACATTGTGGAGTTGATTTTAAGCCATTGTTTAAGGTTCTTCTGCAAGGATAAGCTGGACAGGAGAAACCGGTGTTAAGGAATGATGCAGCTTCTTTAATTTTGTTATTATCGTTTATTTAATCTCGATGAAATTGCTTACTGATGTAACAAATATTCCAACGTATATTTTATCCATTTGAGGTTTATTTCTAAGCTTGCTACGCATGGGTTCTTTTTTGGTGTTAACTTTAAATCTTTAAATGTTACTTACGTTTACGTAGTTCATGATGCCAAGCTATGTAAATAGGCGTTTTATAGTTTTCGTAAACGAAGGGCGTTAATGCTTTTGTTATAAACTCAACAATTTTGTTGTCCATGTAGATTATTTGTAGGTCATCTTTGAACATCATTTAAAATTTTGGGAATTCATGCTTGGTTTAGATTTGTTGGTTATTTTAAACCTTTCATCCAAGCCAAATTACAATAAACATAACCTAAGCCTTCATTTTTTTGTTCTTTCACACAGCTCTGTCAACTCGCTTGCTTTTGGGATGACAATCGAATATCCAAACCAAGACAACACCGTTCTAGCTGACTTTGTTACTTTTTCATGGTTGGATGTAAAATTCCAATTTGTTATCGGTAAATATAATGCTGATTTCTATCACTAATTCTTTCTATAAGTTTTGTTCGTGCCTTTTTAATTCCAATTCATTGGTTTTTACGTCTGACAAAAACCGTCGATTGTCAAGCGGCGAACGCACTACCTCTCTGTATCAAATGACAAGGAAGATACACTATAAATCATGTCAGACCGATATGAAACGATCATCAAGGAAAATAACACTAAACATAACATGTAAGCACATGAATAATATATAATAAGAAAATATATACTAGAATAGTAGTAAAATATGATAATGTAGAAATCTCATCTCAGCATAAACCATGAAGCGATCACAGAATCTGATACAAAATATTATCAATCTAAATGCATCAAGCCACGCTACAGCCTCATTCAAAGTATTTATCAATCAAACAACGGAAACAATTAACTAATATAGTAGATGAATAATACGTCATCCTCTAATTTGTCATCAATCAACGTATTCGTCGGCAAATATACTACTCACTCTGCTCAACAACATACAACATTATTGAAGAGCATACTAAGGTAATAAGAGGAAACACAAAATCTTGAGTCAGACGATTGTCTGATATGAGCAATAAATGATTATCAGCAAGTAAAATATGAAACTAGACAGTTCAAGAATCACATGACTTATCTCTGCAAGCAAAGAGTTAGCACATAATAACTAAATAAGATATGCAACTCAAGATAATAACATAAATATATACAACTCAGAATAGGGTTCCCAATTCTTCACTTCCCTTCAGTATCCTATGGAAATAACCTATCCAGAGAAAAGAACAGGAACACACACAACATCCATCGCACAGAAACCCTAACTATCATCTTCTAAAGCCTCGAATACGTCGATAACTCGTATGACCATTATTGCTTATGCAATGGCTAATGGAAAACCCCGATTCTAATCGGATTACTTACGTCCCATGAACGTATGCCTTTCCAAAGAATTGGATCGCTTTCCAAGTAATTTAGGGTACATGACCATCGCTGCCAGTCTGTATGGGCGTCCCCACGATACCCCTGCTTAGAGTCCACGCTTATAACACTCTGAGATATAAAGGATTCCTAGGCACTCTCAAGCACATGTGTCATCCACAACTCCATCTTTAGGTCCATCTTTAGGTCGAGTCCACTTCGAACCAGTCCATTATCTTGCAACCTCGTTCTATCCCAAGTCGCCTATTGCATCTCCTTCGACCACTCCAGTTCTGGATCAAACTCGAAGACCTACAACTTCTCCAGGTCATAACTTCCACTCCATAGAAGCAATCAACAAGCCAAAAGTTCCAGCACACTCCTGAAGAAGCCTACATTCACTAGCATGGATCACACCTCTTCCCAATGCACCATAATGGATCGACACCGGTCCATACTTTATGGATCGACACCGGTCCATCCACTTAGCCAATTTTTGCTAAGAGACTTCATGGATCCCTTTATATCACCCACGTAAGCCCTTTGGTCAAGTCATAGGCACCATAGCCTCAATCTGGCAATTGGTTCACTCGATAGTTGATCCACCCATTATCATAAACTTGGCCAATCAGATCTACTTCAAAATTTCACAATAGCTTTAATATGGTCCCATCATGCCACCTTAGAGGTCATCACCCTGTAGCTCCTTTTTACATGGATCGGTGCTAGTCTACGCCTTATGGACCAGTACTGGTCCATGTACTTAGCTTATTTGTGTCTCGAAATTTTGGAGCTTCCTTATAACACCCTTCAAAGCCTATCTCTCAAGTTTCATGTGAATCCAACGAATTATGCTTCTGATATGCTTTGATCTCCATTGTAAGTCCTAATTTAACCAATTCCGAACACATAAATCAAAGAGTTCTGAATAACCCGTCTTCACACTCTCCCCTGTCTAGCATGTACAATCGTCATCATTCTTGCTCCATTGTACCTTAAATAACCTAACTACCTTCCTTCTAAGTTGTTTCGTATCATTCCCAATGATTCGAAGTAGCTTATGAGGTCTTGAAACTTCTTTCTTTACCTTTACGTCCTCACGATGATACAGAGATGCCAAATCACCCGAGTCATGCACAAACTTCCGTCGATATGAGACATGAAAAACATTGTGCACACCCGCCATCTTCGAAGCTAACTCCACTTTGTAAGCAAGCTTCTCGATTCTCTTCAAAATCGGAAATGGTCCAATGAATCTCGGAGCTGACCTTTCTTTCCTTCTGAATCTTACAACATTCCTTAGAGGAAAAACCTTAGCAGATGCCAGGTCTCTAACAACAAATTCGAAATCCTTTCTTCTCTTATTAACATAGTTATTCCACTGATCTTGGGATGCTTACATTATCACCGGATGATTCCAATGTTTTTCGTTTTCACTTATCAACTCAGGCTTACGTATCAACTTGTCTCCTGTTTCCAACCAATAAGAGGGTGTATTACATAGTCTTGCGTACAATGCCTTATACAGTGTCATTTCAATACTCGAATGATAGCTACTATTGTAGGAAAACTCAACTAGATGAAGATGGTGTTAACGATAAAATTCGTTAATACCCAAAACCTTGTAAGGAGCGAACCGAAAGGTTAAGTACTTCAGGCTTACTTCGGTTCCATGGACTAAGGAAATTTGACCCCTTCGTTAGAACCATTACTCATGCTTTAAAAGAGGATATTAATAATCATTTTGACCTATCTCCCTAGTCTCTCCAAAGTCGAGAGCTGGGAGTGAGAAATGTTGAAAGCGTCCTCAATTTCTTCTTCTGTGATCTTGACCTTTGAAATAGTCGAAGGCCTGATCATCGAAAGCCTCATGACTTGGGATTTTGACAAAGAAGTCAAGCAAGACATTCCTCACTGAAGGGTGAATCTTATCTGAATAGGTTGAATTTTAACAAAAAATAAAAGATCACTGATATTTACCATGCCCTAAAATACGTTAAATGATGGCCTCTCGAGATCTTCCGAGAGGGTGTAAACCATTCTACGTCGATAGGCATATTCATCAACCCTTAGGAACTGAGATTATGCTTGTTGACATACTTTTCCTTTAGAGGATTTTATGACATGACTTGATTATGTATCAAATTAGGAAAGATGGAAGTATGAATCATGTTCAATTAACTATTAAGCTAGCAAATCGGTGTGATGATTGATCTCATTTTCTCCAAAACTAGTATTCTTAAGCCACTAATAATCAATCCTCTCTTCTAGATTATTTATTGCAAAATAAGATTACAAAGAATAAGTATTCCCAAATTGATTTATGATTTAGGATTTCCACTCCACAATTATGATTACAAATTTTGAAATGAGGAAAATCTATGGAGATTCTCTAGACATCTAGGGTCATATTTATAGGTGTGGGTTAACCTCCTTCCCGCCTTTTCTGCTTTCGTCCTGATATCCCCGTGTAAGCTAGTTTAAAGATCGGATAGAAAGGCTTCCATGATCTTGTGTTTGGGTAGGGTTGTCAACGGATACTTTCAGATAAGGATAGTGCCATATCCATATCCGCATCTGAAACCATTTTCGGATATCGGATATCCGCATCCGCGGATACGGACGGATATCAAATAATTATCCGTTCCGCCAACAATCGATAAATCAATGAACATGAATGAATTTTTTTAGTTCAATATTAAGCTTTTTCAACCTAATTGATTACTAAAGTGCTAAAAATAAATAAATTTGATGACAGTATATAATTTTGAGCAATTAACATGCGTTTAGTAGATTTTTAATTTTGCAAATTAATAAATTAGTATATTTAATTATGTTAAAATACACATAATTTAAGCTATAATCGAGAGAAAAAACGGACGGATAATTTTCGGATGCGGATACGCCTATATCCGTATCTGCATCCGCTTTCCCGGATATCGGATATTTATCTGCTTTTCGGATACAGATGGATTTCAGATTTTTCGGGTGTCCATTGACAGCCCTATGTTTGGGTGTTTCCAGTGCGACTTTAAGGTGGAATCACATCTTGCTATAAGCATGTGATTGGCACTCACAGGATGTCCTTCGAACTCACCAAAGGATAACTTTAGCCTGGACAATAGACTAGTGCTTATGGACGGATTATGCTTTTGAAGGTCCTTGCTTTGGTGATTCCGAAGGGTTGCTTTCTTCACGACAATATTTTCGTATGAAGTGGAGATATTCCTCAAGATCAAATGATCGAAAACTCCCTTTCGAATGAATATAAGGGTACGTTTGAAAGGTACAAACTCATTTCCTATCTGGTTTTTAGGTTGTTTCTTTTGTAGATTACGAAGGAGTGTCTTTCGGGTTAGATAAATGGGTTGCTTTGCTCTTTTAACTTTTCCAAGTACATTGTATGCGATAGAATGCCTTTGTTTGACCTATAAACGTTATGTAGTTTTTACTTGCTTGTTTTGATACTTTTAGTAGTATTTTTTCTTCTATCATCGGATGAAGTTTTCGTATTCTTTCGGAATCTCTCTTTTGTCTTCTTTCATACGATCAATGTGAGAGGATATTTTTGGCTAACATTCATCCTCCTCGTATGAAAGAAGATTTTGTACTTTAGAATAAAAATGTTAGTGTCCTCGCTTTCCTATAGCATATTTCGACTAGTAGAATTTTTGTTAAAGAACAAAAATCTAAGTGTCTTCGCTTGCCTGCAAGATTTTCAATTAGTAGCATTTTTGTTAGTCTATTCAAATAAAGAAATTTTACAATATATATATATATATTACTACCAGAACTCGACATCGAAAGCAAGGTAAGGTGAAGGGGTATCGTGCAAAGTCGATGCGAAAAGCACTAGCTGATGACTGAAAGCAGGAGCATTATCAGTATCAACAAGCATCAACAAAAGGCCAAATGTTCAGTGCCAACACTAAATTGTGAAAGAGGAAAGCATGCTATCGAACACCAACATGTTGGGAACACTTAGCTTGGTGTCGATACTCAAAGAAGAAACAGCTGATTTGGTTCCACGACCAAGGAAGAGGAAGTAAAGGCTTGAAACAGATGAAAAGGGAAGAAGATAAACTGTATTGGTATAATACCGAAAGCAAACCTTAAGTAAAATTCGAAATCCTATGATCTGACACCAGAAGTTAGAGCCACCAAAAGAGAAGTAAGGCCGATTTTTAACTTAAGAGCAAACGAGGGGGATATCGGTGTTGGTTGATTCACTATCAATATCACTGAAATGATAAAGTCCACGATACAAGGAATAAGCAAAGTAAAGATGTCCTAAAAGAGAACGAGACCGAAGGGCAGAGACACCAATACCAAAAGAAGGAAGGGAAATAATTGAAATTATGTACTATTGGTACCAACATAATTAGGAAAGCTTGGCACCGATAGCAGAAGATGGCAACGAAGTTGTTTAAACACTGTAGGAAGTTATCCCTGAGAGCATACAATGCGACACCGAAAGCAACATAAAAGCGATGGATAATCTAGAGTGGTATCGGTATCGCTATTAAAGGCATTCAATATGGTTTCAGTTGCGAAGGCACACCTTTCAATATCAAGACACAAGGCCAGGTTAGGATGGAGAAAAGGGAAGCTATAAGTACTAATTTACTTTGTATCGATAACAGGAAGTAGTTCGGAAATCATCAGAGAGAATCCCAAAGCCATGTTGTCACAGAGCCGATACTGGATCCAGGGAAGCTGAAGTAGATAAAAGTTCTTGGAAAGATAGGCTATATACACTAACATGCTTAGTATTGGTACCGAAACTAAGAAGGATAATAAAGAAAAATCGATACTCAAATACCATCGAAGCACGACAAATCTCAAGATTTGCTATTGAAGTTATAAGTTGATGCCGAAACAGTGAGCAGATAGGAAAGCTCTCCATACCAATCCGCTTGGTATTGATACACAACCGCAAGCAGTACTTGAGTCACGACTCACTAAGGACCGAAATCCATGTCCCGAAAGCAAAACAGATCTGATAACAACACTCAATAAAGAAAAGAAGATCGAAACCTAGAAATCGACACTGAAAGGCACTAACGCGGCCAGCGTCAATTTCGAAAGGGCTTACTGTCGCATAAAGCACGGTGGGCTTCTGCTGATTGACACAGAAAAGGGGCCCAATTTGTCCATAAATAAGAACCCAGGGGTCTCATTTGGGGTGACTTTTTTCATTTTTCAATCTTGTAATCTTTTCTTAGAGAGTAAACCCTAATTTCTAAATCGATTTGGGGATTTTTCTTAGAATCCTCAGTTTACTCTACGAGAGTGACCAATAAAGAGAGAATCAAAACTTCAGATTAATATTAAAAAAATCTATTTTCTCTTATGATGCTAATGTTATAATGCTTCTTCACAACAAAGCTCCATGCATAAGTCAAATTACCCAAAATACCCTTCTACAATCTGTTCAATTTTCTAACTTGCATTGCGTTTAGGGAACCCTTATCTTGAGGTAATTGTTAGTCCTTAAGTCTCATAAGCATGATACTCACCTCTTTGAAGGAAGAGTAACTAATCTTCGAGTTTAATACCTCGATATTTTGGAAATGATAAACTAACTCAAGCTTGTAGAAACTAAACAAATCCTTTAGTTCTCCTTGGTCCACATCCTTCCTAATTCCGGTATTAGTGAAAATTATCGTTAACATTTTGGCGCTAGAATGAGGGCCCGAACGTCCAATCCTTAGGGAAACCTTACCACTCTCTAGCTATGTTATTCCATATAGGTTGGATTAGGTTTTAAAGAAGCAATATCATGAATGGAAAGATCTAATCAGGATCTTATGCTTCAAACGTCATTGATTTCAGAGCAATTGGAAGAATAGTGCATGTAACACCACGTAATTTTATAACACATTGAAGATGATAAACTAAATAATACCTAATTAGATGTTCAGAAATAAGTGAAAAGACTACGCCATTGCATTCGTCTCGGAATTCTGCTTAAGATAGACACCAAGTTTGCATAAAATGGACACAGTATGAAGAAGATATTAAGGTTTAAAGTTTGTATATGTATAACATATAAATATATATACATAACAAGTCAAAACCGTTCAAATAAACTCAAAATCAGAGGCGGGAAGTCTGGGAGGGAACTGGACCCGTTGGGGGTCGACATACCCTAGGGGTGTCGACCCATGTGTCGACACCATAAAGGGGTGTCGACACCCATGTCGACACCCCCTAGATCTAGGCAAAGTACGTTTCTGCGTATGTGGACTGAGTGCTTTGCTATATTCATTGACCCTACGTTATAAATAGGACCCTACACCCATTGTTTTATTCATTAAAAAACAATGGAGAGCTAGATGTTGCTTCTGCCTAGGCTGTAATAGCCTATTCTCTTTCTACAACTAGAGTTGGACAAATTCAGAGATATATGCTTCTACATTTGCAACTTATTCTTATGTTTCTTAGATCCAATCACAGTCAGTTTACGTTATTTTTAGATATGAATACTTAAAATATAATCTTAACATGTTTATGAATTGGATCTAAGCCTATGACTAATTGAATCATATCAGATTTTCCATAACCTGTGTATCTAAGTTATTTTGACATAACTATGAATTAGATCTAAGCCTATGCCTATTTATCATGTCAGATCTGCCATTATTTGTATATCTAATTCAATAGTTAGATCTCATCATGCCTGTTTATGACCATGACACTATGCCTAATCAGTTCTATTATCACATGTTCATCAGATCTGTTCCTATATGTCTATCTTATCACTATGCCCAATTTTGTCACTGTATGCTTATTAGTTGCTATGCTTATTTTTGCCATCATATGTCAATCTTCTTATTATGATTATTTCTGTTCTCTTCCATTCTTCTTTTCCTTTTTTTATTTTATAGCCAGGCTACCTTTGAGCCTAGGCATACCGTTGAAATATGAGAACGTGTGAAATTGGAAACGAGAGGAAAACGTTGAAATTGGGGCATAACTTGTATTGGGAAATTTGGGCATAACTTGAATTGTATACATGAATATGGATTTGGGGCATAAACCAAATTGTGATTTAGACCTTAATTTGGGGCATATGATACATGATGAATATGACTTGGGAAAGGGGCATGCAAACCTATAATGAAATAAGAATAATTGTTAAAGAGTGACAATGCCTAGATTTACAATAACTTGAAATTGTAATTGTGCTTAGGCACGAGGTTAGATTACACTTGTGTTGGAAGACTGCCTGGACCAGCTCGGCATATCCAGTTTCCAAAAGTGGTGAATCTAATGTGAGGGGTTTAAGTGTATAAACACATGACGTGCTAAGACATGAGGTTAAGTCCGACTTGTGGAAGAAGTCTGCTTGGACCCACCCAGCATATCCAACATCCACAAGTTGTAGGCTTAATGTGGGAGGTCTAGCGCATTATAACCACAAATGGATAAATGGTAATGAATTGGAGTAAACGGAGAATGGTAGTAACCTATTGTAATTAATTACTTTAATGAGAATGTTATATAATAGGTAGGCTTGTCCCAGGGACAAGTGGAAATTATAACATAAGTTATAATAAAAGGAATGGAAGCTTATTAGTAAACATTAGATAAGAGAACTAAGTTAATAAGTAAACAACGACAAGTTGTAGTGATATGTTAAACAGAAAACAGGTGAACTGAGATGAAGTATAATTAATTACATATTAAGTAAAACGTGTTATTGTAACTGTGGAATCAGACAATGAATAATACAAAGGGATTGTAGGATTACTTCCGTTAATTACAGTCTAGGGGTGAAAGATTGTAGATCACTTTCGTTAATTACAATATAAAGAATAACATGTGATGGGGCTTATTAATAAACTTAAATGGATTAAGTTATATATATATATATGAAATTAATAAGCGAGTGTAACTTGGCAACTTGAAAAGAAGTCAATGCGAATGGGGATAACCTGTTAACCTGAAATACTTAACCCGTTTGAATCCATAGGGATTACTTGAACATGTTAACTTGAGTAGAGGTTAAGTAAACTTTCTTGGAATGGTGGGAGGGTTAAGTATGTCTTGGGGTGGTGGGTAATATTTATATATAGGCCCACAAACTTAACCTATGGGGTTATGCAATCTTTTTACATTGGTATAACATGCAATACTCTAGTAAGGCATGCAATCATTTTACTCTAGTATGACATAACCTGTGGAAATCCTAGTAGTGGGGATGCAAGCCTAGGGGAAAGCTTGTATCATCTTGTGTGTGGGACCCATTTCAGTCAGTAACCCGTATAGAGGTATCAAACGAGTACTCCGAACCTGTGCAGTTAAAGCGCTCCGCGGATCCAATGCGTCGGAGACGTAAAATGTTTTAGCGGGAATAAAGCGAGGAAATTGCAGGATATAGCGGATGAGTCTAAAATATCATATAAAACTCGTATTTAATGAAAGTATATAAATGGTAAATAAATGGAAAATTAACATTTAACTTAGTTATAATTTGTACATTCTTAATTTTATATAAAATCATAAGCAAATATACGTAAATAAGTGTAAAAGCTTGACTGAATTTAATAGAATACTATACTATTTTATATTTTGAAAAATATATGTTAAAAAGTTATATTTAAAAAATAATGTTATAATGCATAAATGTCATTTTTAATTCATTTATCTTATAGAAGATATAGCGGAAATAGCGGAATATAACTGAAATAATGGGATATATCGGGAATATCGGATTATAGCGGGGATTAAAGCGAAAAGGCTATTTCATAGGCTATTTGGAAATAGCGTAGCAATAGAAATCCGCTACACGATATAGCGGGGATATGGCGGGGTAATAGCAGGGCATAAACTGCACAGCTTCGAGCTAGGTCCGAGTCGGGGCACGCTTACTGGGCTGATTGTAAGAGATCCAAAACGAAGGGTGGTGGGGGCAGCGCTTTCCGACGGGGTCATGTGCGAGCATGAGTCCAGAAAAGAGGTGGATAAGACGCCGTGACATCGGTAGATATGGTTGTGCACATCCTAAAAATAAAGGGTTGCCACTTTAGGAAGTGATACATCCTACTGTGGGGCTAGCACAGGGTATCTAAGGAGTAGGGAGCCGATTGATTGGGGCAGTGATTATGGTACATCTACACTCTGGTATGTTTAGGAGCCCGTTATTATCCTTAGGGGTTACTCCGGTATGTTAAGTTGGGCTACCTGTTATTGTATGGTGTTAAACCTCTCACTAGAAGTACACCTAAGTCTACTATCTTGTACATATTGGGGATCATCTTTTTCAGATGATACTAGTATTGGTGCTGAGAAAGAAAAGTGTTAGAGAAACGCTATTTATTCTATCATGTTTATCCTGTTTACCTTGTCATACCTTCCTTATATGCTGTTATCCCTCTTATCCAGTTCATATGCCTGTCATGATGCTTTTACATATTTATATGCTAAAAGTAACTGGACTCGCTAGACTTTATGTTTGACCTATTTTGTTTCCTCTTCTTTCTCTTTTGCTTCCCCTTCCCCTCCAGGTTCTCAGGGTGGGAATACTCAAGCTTGATCAGGATTCTGCTTAGTTTTGCTTGGGGGTGCTTAGATGTACTGATTGATTTCTATCTTCTCTACTTTGGATATGTTTTTGGGGATTATGATCTTTTCATGTTTATTGTACTCTGATGAGTACAATATAGAAGTTTTAAGTTAATGTACTGAGTTTTATCCATTTCAGACTCATGATGTAACTATGTTTTAAACCACGATGTTTTCACTTAATAAAGTTTTAAATTCCGCTGATATTTTATATCTATCTTATAATATTTCTATTTCTGTTTACCTATAATGCTTCATGAAACTTAATGCATTCTCTTAATGAGTGACATTAACGGATGTGGGGTGTCACACTTGGTTTCAGAGCTGAAGGTTACCAGATCGGATAAAAGATTTTGAAAATTGTTTTCAAAAAGGTTTTAAAAGAAAACATTTTCAAAAGAAAAGTCTGTTTTGAAAAACATATTCCCCAAAGCCATATAAAATATCTTTCGATTCTCCGCTTGAGTCCTTTTTTCTTTTTGTCTAGGGAACCGATTCTTCTCGAAAGGTGCCCCGTTGCGGCATGGTTCCATAGGCATGTTAAAACTACGACATATGTCGAAGGGCAAGGAAGTTCCCAACCTCCATCTGTAGCCGCAGTAGTTTCACCTGCGGCTAATTTTGTCGAGCTTCGTAAGAATTTCCGTGCGATGGAGGCAGCTTTTGAGAGATTTGTTAGCCTGTTACATAAGGATGGTAAAAAGGAGAACAAGGGAGTTAGGGGCTAAGGAACACAACCCAAGGATGAGAGAAATGGTGGCCCAAGAAAGGAACATTGATAAAGTTCAAATAAAGGCAAGAAGAAATGTCATGAGCACTTGGGTCATTCGATCGAGCAATGCAGAAGAAGGAATAACGCTTGTTTCAACTGTGGCAAGGTCGGACACTACACTAGGGAGTGCCCGAAGAAGCAAGGACAAGGCCAAAGGGCAGGATCTTCTGGAGGGCATATGTATGCTCTCATAGCCAGTGTCCCAGACAGAGGTAGGAAAGTTTCCGTTGAAGGTTGATTTCTCTTTCCAATCATCTAGTTAGAACCCTTTTTGATTCTGGTGCTTTGCATTCTTTTATATCTGATTTCGGTGGTTGAATCTCTGCACCTTAGTACTAGTACGGTTGTAGATCCCGTAGTTGTCTCAAACCCCATTGGGGGTACGGCTCATCTGTTTATGATTTGTCAGGGTTTGAGAATATCCGTGTTATGCATTGAGTTTGAGTGCGACGCATATCTTGTTTCATGGGCTATGGTTTTATTCTAGGATGGATTAACTACCCATGTATGGTGCCATTCTGGATTGTGAGAGGAGGGTCGTTAGACTTTTGGCTTGCCATGGGAGGACGCTCGAGATTTCTTGTAACCTTAAAGAGTTTGTCATGCTCAGTTTCCTAGAGACGCTTGATGCGTCTATCAATGATCTTTGATCTATACCAGTAGTCCGTGAATATCCTGATGTTTTTGAGGAGGTTCAGGGCTTATCTCCGAGGTGCAAGATTGATTTCCGTATATACTTAGTGTACAATGCAAAGCTAGTTGCATTTCCTGTGCGTCACATGGCTCCAAGAGAAAGGAGGGAGCTTAGCAAGCAAGTAGGGGAGCTACTTGAGAAAGAATTTTATTGGGCGAAGCATATCTGAATGGGGCGCTCTAGTAGTATTCGTGACTAAGGCGGATGGTTCACTTATGTGTGGATTATAGAGATTTGAATAAACTCACTAAGAAGAATAGGCACCCACTTCCGAGGATAGATGATCTGTTTGACCAGCTTGTTGGTGTGTCTGTTTTCTCTCAGTTAGACTTAGCCACGGGGTTTCATCAGTTGAGGGTGGCCGAGGATAGTATAGACAAGACTGCCTTTAGGACTCAAGGTGGTTTCTTCAAGTGGCTCGTCATGCCTTTTGGGTTGAGAATGCACCCGCCTATTTTGTTGATCTGATGAGTAGGGTGTTTCGGGAGTTTCTGAATAAGTTCGTTGTGGTCTTTGTTGATGATATCTTGATTTTTTTCTCGAAGAACGAGAAGAGCATGCCCTATATTTAAAGGAGGTTTTGAAAACTCTATGTGCGCACCAGCTTAAGGGGAAATTATCTAAATGTCATTCTTGGAGAAAAGAAGTGAGATTTCTATGGAATGTGGTCTCTAAGGATGGGATAACAGTAGATCCCGCGAAGGTAGTTGCAGTTCAAGATTGGCAGATCATAAAGAATGCAACGGAGGTGAGAATTTTTCTTGGTTTAGCGGACTATAATAGGAAGTTCATTAAGGAATTCGCAAAGATACTAGCCCCAGTCACCAAACTGACGAAGAAGAATTTGACATTTGGAAACAAAGCATATACTGAAGATTCGAGAAGTGAAGAGTAGTATGTTATGGAGGTAGACAGTTAAGAGTTCACGAGAAGAACTACCTTACCCATGTTTTGGAATTAGCCACTAAAATTTTTGCGCTTAATACTTGACGACAATATCTTCTTAGAGAGAGGTTCGAGTTATACATGGACCATAAGTCATACAAGTATATGTTATCGCATAAGGATCTCAAATTGAGGCAGTAGAGATAGGCATCTTCTTGGACCTGAGACAATTAAAGAAACTTCAGTAACGACTGATCTTATCCGCAGGCGCACGAAGATAGCTGAGGGCAAGCAGAAGTCATACGCATATGAAGGAAGAACCGATATTGAGTTATGATAGGAGACATGGTTTTCATCAAGGTATCGCCTTTGGGGTATGTAGTTCGCTTTGGATCTATCGGGAAATTGGCACCAAGATTTTTAGGACTATTTCCCATAACATAAAGGATTGGCCAAATGACCTATAGAGTAAAGCTACCAGAGAGACTGTCCGACGTTCATGATGTTTTGCACGTTTCTCATTTACGGAAGTTCTTGCATGATACTGCAGAAGTAGTCGAGCCAAGTATGCTAGAGGAAGTAGAGGTAGAACGAGAGGCGAGATAGTTAGACAAGTTCCTACTTGTATTCTTGGATCAAAAGTTAAGAAGCTAGGCAACAGAGAAGTCAAGCTGATGACAGTTCAGTGGGGAGATGACCAAGAGGATACAACTTAGGAGACTAAAGACAAAACTCGTGCTTCGTACCCTTTTTTTTCAAGAGAATTTTCTTAACTTCTTTTTCAAAGCTTTTATTCGTACTTGCTTCTATCATCTAAGTATATCCCATCGATCGAATCTTCGACCTTTAGGTAGGAATCCATGGATGTAAACATGTGTTTGAGACATGTTATGTTTGATGGATGCAAGTGGTTGCTAGTGGTTGCTCGTGGATGCACTACAAGAAAAATGATTTTTGGTTGCAAAAATTAGTGGCATTTATAATCAAATGCAAGCAAAAGTGTTTTTGGGACCATTGTAAGAACAGTAAAAAAAATTCACATTCCCGCCTCTTCATAAACACAAGTCCGCGTGTCTAAGGAAAACGTAACCGACCTATTCCCTTTTCTTATTCCTTCATACTTAACATCTTTAAACCCTCGTTCAATTTTCCTTCTTTTTCTGGAAAAAAACCCTAGCTTTTTACCCCTTCCAATCTACCACTTATTATTTCTCAGTTTAATTCGATTTTGTAAAGAATATCTCGTTCAATGTTGGTATGGATACCAGTAGAGGCGGTTCATCTCAGCGACGCTACAAAGTGATTTGATTCAATTCCTAATCAAATTCAAGATCGTGAAATCGGTAAAGCTATAAAGGTATAAAACCAAACTTGATTTATCTAATTTTGTTTGGATCCTATCGTTTTGGGGTTTTGGACAGTTAAAATCCGCTAAGTTTTGATTTCTGCAACCACAAACCAAAACAGTTGATTTCTACAAACAGTGTTTATAAATGGGTTTTATATCTGGGTTTTTAAGTTATTTTTGAGCTTTGTGTTTTGACTATATACCAGATTAAATTACTTCTGAATCCTCTTGGTTTTGAACTCTGGGTTTTGACAGTATACCAAAAAAACAAACAGTGTTGATTTGTACTGTTTGCATCTGAATCGAATGGGTTTTGAACCTGTTTTGTGCATATATGTTGATTGCCTAAACTATAGTCTATACTGATTGGAATTTAATATGGACATTGATTTTAAATGTTAACATGTTCATTTAAATTGCTTGATTGAGTACTTGCAACAAACATATTACACTGATATATATATATATATGTGTGTGTGTGTGTGTGTGTGTGTGTATAGGAACCTTGCAATGCATGAATTATATATGTGAGTTTCGGAGTATACAAAATTGTGCAGCTTATGACTTGGGAGTTTATGAATTTTGCAATATGTGATATTATGCAAGTATATCATAATGTATTAATGTATGTTAATTTAATTTTTTTTGTTCCATCTGATTTTCATGTATAAGAGTATACATGAATACTGAAATTGTGCAGTATTAAAAACCTAAAGGGACAAAGACAATTTGTTTTAGGCTCTTGCCCCATTAATACCAATAATCGAAATTGCAAAATTTGTGTTAGGCCATCAACGATCAAGTTGAACCTGAACCTGCAGTCTCGATATTGATATTTATGAGGCCATAGAAATGTGAATTGATGTGGGAAACTGAATAGAGATATAGGTTCAAAACTGTTATACCTACATTGCAATCATTATGTGTTTATGTATGTTAATATATTCTATTTTATTCCATCTGATCTGTATGTATAGGAGTATATATACGTGAACTGAAATATGTCGTATATCTGTTGTGATTGAACATGTGAATCCAGGCCCCCTCACACACATATACATACATATATGTATATATATATATATATATGCAAGGTTTTCAAAATGGTATTTAAATCGTAAACCGTAAAGTTTATATTTCAAATCGAAATGGATTTTAAATCTTAAGTCATAGTTTCCGAATATCATTACTTATGGGTTTCATATGCACTTTGAATTTGATTTAGATGTTTGAATATCTACAACTAAATTTTAAACTCAATTTTTTCCTTCCAGTTTCATTTTTATTTTGTTTTAAAAGCATTATCAAGTGATTGTGAATCTAAGTAAGTATATTACACACGGCAGTTTGAGTTGAATGTGTTTTTTTATAACTATGTTTAAATCGTAATGTAAAAATCGAATCGTAAAAAGGAGAGATTCAACTTGGATTGGGATTCAAATCGCAAGATTTTGGGATTTTTGACAACAATATGTGTGTGTGTGTGTATACACACACACAATGATGTACATGAAAGATTACTACTTTTAAATATAGCTATATATATATATACCTACTGTGACGAAAAGGAATTTCGCTCGGTCCGAACCAGTCGCTAAACCGACCCAGACTGTTCGAAACGCCCTATCGTTTGAGAACACGACAAAATAGAACGCATACGGAAGAACATTTCATTGTATATTACAACAATGCATCAGAATACATGAATATACAGAGTATAAACAAATAAATATTACACAGAAATATCAGAGATTTAAATTACATTTAAATACATCGCAGCGGAAAATAATACAATACACAACTAGAAGAGATATACGGATACAAAGCTTTCCGGATATCGTTCCAGCTGTAAACCAGGATCCTGCGAATATAAATCTGCAAAACCAAAACTACTAGCTGCCCGTGCCAAAATAGGGGCACCCAGAGTTTAGGTTAAAACAATAAACTCCAGGTCAGTCATGTGACTGGTGTGAGAACTAAGACAGTTAATCTTTATTTTTAAAGTTAGGTAAATCAAGGGACCACGCCGTATAACACGGAACGGGTTTCCTCCCAAGAATACCAGTGCATAAAACAACAGCGCAATGCTAAATAAAGAAAAATGAAGCTATTATAAGACCCAGGTCCTATCACACAATGCAACGCAAGCCGGGGGATAGGGTTTTTACCATATAATAGCCAAGAATGCTTGATATGTTTAAAAGAAATCATTTGATACTATTATAAGTGTATAGTGTATAAAACAACTTCAAATCATAAGTATCAATCATAGACGGCATGAATGCCCCATAACACTATGTCGCCATATATAGGTTATACAATCAAAATCGCAAAGTCACGTATTTGGAAATTGGGTTTCCGTCTGTGAACTGAGGCTAGGGATCGTCCTCACCGTCTTCGAGACTCTCTAGCCCGAGCCTCAGGGTCAGAGCGCATCGACCCTTGGATCGTCAAGGCCGGTCCACCGATGTGGATTAAAATGCCTGAACACTGCGTTTCCCCGCCCTTTGGGGCGTAAATGAGCCAACGAATGGCTCCATCGGACCCGGATCGTCCGATCTAACCGAGGCGCCTCGCAACAGCAACAACCACACAGGTGAAAAGTATATAAATGTCAGGGCTGGTAGGTCACTGACACCACCCTAGCTAGAAAGAAACGCATGCCCTCCCTGAGGTCCTCTCCCGTTTTTGGTTCACAACCGGGGTGCGAAACTCGCGAAGTAAACGTTACACAAAGCTACGCCACAAAGGCCGTGCTTTGATCATCACCACAAGACTTTGCTTTTCAACAGAAGCCTCGATCAATTTCATCTTAGCATGCCACACAGGCAAACCACTCTATGCAACCGATATCAGTCACACAGAATGAAATCCAATGTCAGACACACAGTCCATTTACAAGTCCGTTCTGGGTCTGAACGAAACCGGAGGCACCTAGTACCCCGCATATCCATCGATCTCCAAGTACGTCTGGACGATCACCAACTGTTTGCATCTTATTGGGTGTACAGCCCAATCAAGATCGTCAGTAATCACCCAAACGACGTGAAGACTTCCGGTCTTCGACCACCGTCTTCATCTTCGACTTATCGTCGTATCAGTTATTCAGAATGGGATAAACCCGGTCTTCCCGAATAACTCGCGTATATTTTAAATAAGTGTTACACAAACACAACATACGCCTCATTCCAATTCATCAGTCACTAACCGTAAATTAATCAAGAGAATAATTCCCCAAATATTAACCCCGAAGGCCGAAAACAACATCAGATCAATATCCAGAAAACCATTCTGCTTGGCTAACCGACAGTTAGTTTCTAAATTTCACATTCATAGGGAAAAGTTCCCATTAATTTTATCCAAGATAAATTCCTTTAATTTATTCTTTAATCACCTTTTGAATTTCGATTCAACTAGTCGGGATTAACGAACCTTACCGAAGTAATCATTGGTTTTAATTTCCCAATCCCAACCTATTCATCCCATGAAGTAAAACTGGTAGTACTTCATATCTAACACCACGGTGTTATCGGTAAATTCAATTACCATTTTACGTTCAAATCTAATTAAAGATTTAACTATCGCCTGGAGTAAAACTGGTGATACTCCATTCTCGATCTTTTCAATCTAATTAAAGATTCATTAAAACTCTACTTAGTTTTAATCTTTAACTGGGTTAAAGAATCAGTGTCATTTAAAACACAGTTCACGATAAACCCAAAATCACATTCCATTAATTATCGGGTTAAAGAACGAGTGTTATTTAAAACACTGTCCACGATAAACCCAAAATCACATTCCATTAATTATCGGGTTAAAGAACGAGTGTTATTTAAAACACTGTCCACGATAAACCCAAAAATCAATATCAATTCAATTCCAATTAAATATTATTTAATTGGTACACTTCATTAAATCTAAATAAAAAGATTTAATCTTTTCTCAACTGGGTTCAAGAACAGTGTTAGTGAAGACACCATTCACGACAAACCCAAATCACATTTGATATTCAATACAAGGCTCTGAATAGAAAATATATCGGCTTATATTCAATATCAAATTCTACGATTAACAAATGTCGTATTGGAAATAACGATATAAATATATATCTTTCAAATTTCCATAACAACATCCGTATAATCACGAATTCCAACATCGAAATATCCCGAAGACAATTTCGATTCAAATCCACTCCAATGCAATCATTGGAAATTCTGGTTATTTTTAAAACCCTTTTCAAATTCAATTTATTTATTTAAAAATAAATAGAATTATAATTCTAGTTCAAAACTAGTTCATTTCGATAAAAATCTATTTTTATCTTTTCAAATATGGAGTTTTTCATCCCAATTTTTCCCAAATCATTTCTTATGATTTCACACAAATTATTACTATTTTTAAAATTTTTATCAAGGCCTGTACAGTCGATTTCCATCAACGGCCATCGAACTGCACTTACAGCGACCTTTTTCAAACTTGATTTGGACATAATTCCAAATCCAACCGTTAGATTTCTAATTTCTAATATTCATTAGAAAGCTCTTTTCGATACGAACCCAACGGTTCCGGTTTTAGGAGAATCCGACGGTCGGATCTCCCGTAATGTCCGTTTGAAATAAATGGTCGAAATTCGCGAACTGCCGCGGCGCGGCGCGTTCTATTCAGGCCATTATATTATATATATATAATATATATTTCGTCGATTTCAATTCAAAACATGCTCTATAAATCGTTTTAAATTTATTTTCAAAACGGTTTCAACTTCATATTCAATTTCAAATCAAAATTGAATATTCCAATATAAATTCATTTTAAATTCTTTTCAAATCGAGTTTAAATTCATTTAAATTCAATTTCAATACGAATTCATTTATATTCAATTTCAATTCGAATTCATTTATATTCAATTTCAATTCGAATTCATTTCTATTCAGTTTCAATTCGAATTCAATTCTATTCAGTTTCAATTCGAATTCATTTCTATTCAGTTTCAATTCGAATTCATTTCTATTCAGTTTCAATTCGAATTCATTTCTATTCAGTTTCAATTCGAATTCATTTCTATTCAGTTTCAATTCGAATTCATTTCTTTTCAAAATATTAGATTTTGAAATCACTTTCGATATTCATTATAAAATGAATAAAATCGATATAAATATCGTTCACGTCAAAATGGCGTCAATCTAATCAACACGGCTTCATATATTGATATTTTCAAATATTCCATTTCAAATATTTCTATTTCAAATATTTCTATTTCAAATATTCTATTTCAAATATTTCTATTTCAAATATTTCTTTTTCGAAACTGGAATGAGGCCCAATCAATTACCATATAATGTTAATTATATGGATTTTCTACAACACGTGTATATATCAACAACGATGAATAATCAACCATCATCCAAAGTGCATTCTACACTGTATAAGCATCGAATCCAAATATTCAACGCTTATAGCAGCCTGTCAATCAATCGATCGACATACAACTAATTATTGGGATTTGTGTACGTCAAATATCATCCCAATACCCGTGTGGGGTTTCAAACAATCAAACACAGATTTTATTTGTGCAGTTGGGCGATGTGTAAAATTTATCGTCCCAATCAATGTCCTTCAAATAGGTGTACATAAACAAACCGTCCGGTTTGTAAATGAATATTTAATTATTCACATTCACGTTAAAAATTATATTTTTAACGATCAAACTATTTTATTCAACCTATGAATATTCTATTCGGTTCATTTATTAAATAAAATGTTATCTTTATTTTTCTAACTTATTTTTAGAAAATTTCGGCGGCATAACGGCACGATACTAGAAACGGGACAAGGCCTAGCCTTATCCCCGGTCTAGTGAAGGCCCACGCCATTCACACATCAATCAAATCAATTTCATTTCACCAAACAATTCAATTCAAACCAAATAATCTAACCAACTACACAACCAAACAATTAAACAAACAAGCCATCCATGGTCTGTGGATGACGGGTGTCGGGTGCTACTAAACACCATCTGCATCCTAGTATATATATATAAATAGAAAATTAAATTAAAGAGTGAGAAATTCTCACCGATAGCTATCCAATACCACGACTCTTCATTGATAGAAATCTTCATCGTTATCGCATCTTTGTCACCTTCGTTGCCCGTATTTACTACATATATAAAAATCACACATTTTTATATTTTGATGTCTTTAAAATAAAAAATCACATTTTTATTTGTTCACTTTCAATTTGAAAATCATATTTTTATAATCGCTTCATACATTTAAAAATCGAATTTTCACTTCGCTATTCAATATGTAAAAATCGAATTTTTACTATGCTATTCAATATATAAAAATCGAATTTTTATTATACTATTCATTATATAAAAATCAAATTTTTATTATACTATTCATTATATAAAAATCAATTTTTTACTTCGCTACTATATGAAAAGATTTCGCCTTTTCAAAAATATCATTATAAAAATCACATCTTTATTTTGCTACTCATATAAAGATGATATTTCTAATATTCCCATCATGTAAAAATTATATTTTTAATACTTTAAAAATATAAAAATCATATTTTTAATACTTTAAAAATATAAAAATCATATTTTTACAACTTCTATATAGTAAAGACTATATTTTTAATTTTCACTTACAATAAAAATTATGTTTTTATTCGATTAAAAAAAATCAGATCTTTTATCATATATTAAAAATATATAAAAACTGAATCTTTTCATGTTATAAAAATCTAATCTTTTCTATTTTAAAACATTATAATTTTATACTTCAAAAATCAGGTTTTTCCCTCTCATTAAAATCGGATAAAACGATATATAAAAAAAACAATACTTTAAGTAAATAAAAATATAAACAAAATAAAATAAAATAAAAAACGTACTGGTCATCTTCGAACTGAGAGGAGGGGTCCACCTGCGGCGTCAGAGGTCGGGGAAGGTGGTTGTCGGGGTCTGCGTCGCGGGTTGAATTCGAGGAGGGAGGGGGGTAGCAGAAGGAGAAGAGGGGATCGAGGTGGGGGTCGATGACGGCACAGGGATCGGAGGAGGAAAGGGAAGGTGCGGCGGTTGTGGGAGGCGTCATCGCGGTGGCTCGACGTCGACGAAGGCGGCTGGAGGTCGCGGTGGGTTTAGCGATTGGGTGGGGGGGGGGTGGGGGGGGGGGTTCGATCAGCGGAGAGAGGAGGAAGATGAGGAGGGGCGAGGCTGCGGCCAACTCTGGCGGTGATCCGACGAGGCCTAGGGAGGAGGCGATTAGGGCATAGGTTTCTCCTTTTTTTTTCATTGGCCTGAGCGGGTTTGGGGAGGGAGAAAAAGGTAGGGGGCCTTTTATAAAAATTATTATATATAATATTCTATTTTATTTTAATCCTCATAGTTGACTTTTCTTTCGAAGTCGAAATGAGACCCACCGACTGTCGTCTCCAGTGTTTTACCCCCATTCCGAACACAATGGGATATGTATCGCAAGCCAATTCGACTGTTTCGATCAGTTTCCGTTAAATTTACATTTAAATCACTTTATTGAATTTTAAACGTACATTTCAATTTACCGGGGTCACATACTAACTCTAAAAATTCCAGAAAAATTATTTCTAGCTTCGTATTGACGATACGGTCCTAACAAAACTAGTTTCGTCGAATTCTGAGACCGTTAGAAAAATGGCCATTTTCCAGTCGATTAAAATCAACTGAAACTGGTCAAACGCGTTTTCCTTTGCCACGCTCACATATTGATTCATTATGAAATTTGGAATCTAGCAATAATTTGACACTGCGGATCCAACAAAAGTGGTTTCGTCGAAATCCGAGGTCGTTTGCAAAATTGCTATTTTTAAGGGCCTGAATTCCACAGCGACTATTCAGAATTTTCAACTGGACATATCTTTTGATCCCCGCTATGAAATTTTGATTTTTCGGATTCGTTGGAAAGATATTCTCAATTAGATCCTATTATTTTTGGTTTCACCGAAATCCGGATTGTTTTGCATCCGGTACATTCAATTGAAGTTTGAAATCGAATTATCGAACTACCGCGCCATTTTCAATTCTATTTATAATTATATATAAATATTTATATTCTAACGACGACGCGTATAATATATACGTTCGAATTATATTCAAAATAAATTTCTCGTCGTTTTTATTTAAAATAATTCATTTTAAATAATCAAAATTCCCTAAAATTGCCAAAATAAAAATTTTAAACTGGCCCAGATTTCCGGGTTATTACAATCTCCCCCACTTAAAACTTTTCGTCCCTGAAAAGGAACAAAGTCGAAAGTGGTTTGATTAATCAACTCTACGTTCGATCCGGCTTCCATTCTCCAACTTTTCAGTTTTTGAGAATTTTCAAAATTTCAAAAATTTGGCTAACACCCTAAATTTTCGAAAAATTTCGCCATAACCTCCCCTGCACCGGGAGCCACGGGAAAATCCCGAAATTGCCATATAGGCCTTCTGATCTCAAAAAGAAAAAGAAAAAGCCAAGCGGCTAGCCAATAGGCTCATAAAATCATCATCACCCAAACAAAACAGGAAATTATGTAAACGTGTACCTATTTGTCGGGCAAACAAATTTTATTCTCTGCTCTAGCCTTCTTGCTATGACCTGTTCAATGTAAGTATATGTATATGCAAGCAAATGCGACCAATTTTCAATACTATTCAATATTCGGTTCAATTAGGCATAATGGTTCAAAATTATCAAATAATTAAACGAACAACACAAACATCAATCAATTAGTGAATTAGAGTTTAAAATTCATAATTTTGATACATATACAAAAATCATGTTTTTGATGCCAAATCACAACAATAAGCCCTATCTAATTTTGGTTCTCACACCAGTCTAATGGAAATATATAGGAATCCCACCTTCGAAACTCGAACATAAATGTTGATGATGCGATCGCTATCATCAATATCATCTTCGGGCGACTAGAGTGTGATGCTATATCTATCCAATATATTAAAACTTTGAATATACGTTTGCAAGGCGTATATGCAAATTCTTTATATACTGGACTGTCCAAATTAATATAAATAAATAATCAAATACGAATAATTGATTTAAATTTTCAAAACAAAATTTGTTTTCAATTTTAAAAATATACTCTTCACACTCGTTCTAGGATACTACTGATCCCATCTCTAATGAGTCATTCCCATTGGATATTACTAATCCAATATCTGATGAATTCTTTCGTATGGTTCTAAGGTGCCTTGTTCTCTAAGCTTTGTAAACCTGGCTCTGATACCAACTGTGACGAAAATGAATTTCGCTCGGTTCGAACCAGTCGCTAAACCGACCCAGACCGTTCGAAACGCCCTATCATTTGAGAACACGACAAAATAGAACGCATACGGAAGAACATTTCATTGTATATTACAACAATGCATCAGAATACATGAATATACAGAGTATAAACAAATAAATATTACACAGAAATATTAGAGATTTAAATTACATTTAAATACATCGCAGCGGAAAATAATACAATACACAACTAGAAGAGATATACGGATACAAAGCTTTCCGGATATCGTTCCAGCTGTAAACCAGGATCCTGCGAATATAAATCTGCAAAACCAAAACTACTAGCTGCCCGTGCCAAAATAGGGGCACCCAGAGTTTAGGTTAAAACAATAAACTCCAGGTCAGTCATGTGACTGGTGTGAGAACTAAGACAGTTAATCTTTATTTTTAAAGTTAGGTAAATCAAGGGACCACGCCGTATAACACGGAACGAGTTTCCTCCCAAGAATACCAGTGCATAAAACAACAGCACAATGCTAAATAAAGAAAAATGAAGCTATTATAAGACCTAGGTCCTATCACACAATGCAACGCAAGCCGGGGGATAGGGTTTTTACCTTATAATAGCCAAGAATGCTTGATACGTTTAAAAGAAATCATTTGATACTATTATAAGTGTATAGTGTATAAAACAACTTCAAATCATAAGTATCAATCATAGGCGGCATGAATGCCCCATAACATTATGTCGCCATATATAGGTTATACAATCAAAATCGCAAAGTCACGTATTTGGAAATTGGGTTTCCGTCTGTGAACTGAGGCTAGGGATCGTCCTCACCGTCTTCGAGACTCTCTAGCCCGAGCCTCAGGGTCAGAGCGCATCGACCCTTGGATCGTCAGGGCCGGTCCACCGATGTGGATTAAAATGCCTGAACACTGCGTTTCCCCTCCCTTTGGGGCGTAAATGAGCCAACGAATGGCTCCATTGGACCCAGATCGTCCGATCTAACCGAGGCGCTTCGCAACAGCAACAACCACACAGGTGAAAAGTATATAAATGTCAGGGCGGGTAGGTCACTGACACCACCCTAGCTAGAAAGAAACGCATGCCCTCCCTGAGGTCCTCTCCCGTTTTTGGTTCACAACCGGGGTGCGAAACTCGCGAAGTAAACGTTACACAAAGCTACGCCACAAAGGCCGTGCTTTGATCATCACCACAAGACTTTGCTTTTCAACAGAAGCCTCGATCAATTTCATCTTAGCATGCCACACAGGCAAACCACTCTATGCAACCGATATCAGTCACACAGAATGAAATCCAATGTCAGACACACAGTCCATTTACAAGTCCGTTCTGGGTCTGAACGAAACCGGAGGCACCTAGTACCCCGCATATCCATCGATCTCCAAGTACGTCTGGACGATCACCAACTGTTTCCATCTTCTTGGGTGTACAGCCCAATCAAGATCGTCAGTAATCACCCAAACGACGTGAAGACTTCCGGTCTTCGACCACCGTCTTCATCTTCGACTTATCGTCGTATCAGTTATTCAGAATGGGATAAACCCGATCTTCCCGAATAACTCGCGTATATTTTAAATAAGTGTTACACAAACACAACATACGCCTCATTCCAATTCATCAGTCACTAACCGTAAATTAATCAAGAGAATAATTCCCCAAATATTAACCCCGAAGGCCGAAACCAACATCAGATCAATATCCAGAAAACCATTCTGCTTGGCTAACCGGCAGTTAGTTTCTAAATTTCACATTCATAGGGAAAGGTTCCCATTAATTTTATCCAAGATAAATTCCTTGAATTTATTCTTTAATCATCTTTTGAATTTCGATTCAACTAGTCGGGATTAACGAACCTTACCGAAGTAATCATTGGTTTTAATTTCCCAATCCCAACCTATTCATCCCATGAAGTAAAACTGGTAGTACTTCATATCTAACACCACGGTGTTATCGGTAAATTCAATTACCATTTCACGTTCAAATCTAATTAATGATTTAACTATCGCCTGGAGTAAAACTGGTGATACTCCATTCTCGATCTTTTCAATCTAATTAAAGATTCATTAAAACTCTACTTAGTTTTAATCTTTAACTGGGTTAAAGAATCAGTGTCATTTAAAACACAGTTCACGATAAACCCAAAATCACATTCCATTAATTATCGGGTTAAAGAACGAGTGTTATTTAAAACACTGTCCACGATAAACCCAAAATCACATTCCATTAATTATCGGGTTAAAGAACGAGTGTTATTTAAAACACTGTCCACGATAAACCCAAAAATCAATATCAATTCAATTCCAATTAAATATTATTTAATTGGTACACTTCATTAAATCTAAATAAAAAGATTTAATCTTTTCTCAACTGGGTTCAAGAACAGTGTTAGTGAAGACACCATTCACGACAAACCCAAATCACATTTGATATTCAATACAAGGCTCTGAATAGAAAATATATCGGCTTATATTCAATATCAAATTCTACGATTAACAAATGTCGTATTGGAAATAACGATATAAATATATATCTTTCAAATTTCCATAACAACATCCGTATAATCACGAATTCCAACATCGAAATATTCCGAAGACAATTTCGATTCAAATCCACTCCAATGCAATCATTGGAAATTCTGGTTATTTTTAAAACCCTTTTCAAATTCAATTTATTTATTTAAAAATAAATAGAATTATAATTCTAGTTCAAAACTAGTTCATTTCGATAAAAATCTATTTTTATCTTTTCAAATATGGAGTTTTTCATCCCAATTTTTCCCAAATCATTTCTTATGATTTTACAAAAATTATTACTATTTTTAAAAATTTTATCAAAGCCTGTACAGTCGATTTCCATCAACGGCCATCGAACTGCACTTACAGCGACCTTTTTCAAATTTGATTTGGACATAATTCCAAATCCAACCGTTAGATTTCTAATTTCTAATATTCATTAGAAAGCTCTTTTCGATACGAACCCAACGGTTCCGGTTTTAGGAGAATCCGACGGTCGGATCTCCCGTAATGTCCGTTTGAAATAAATGGTCGAAATTCGCGAACTGCCGCGGCGCGGCGCGTTCTATTCAGGCCATTATATTATATATATATATAATATATATTTCGTCGATTTCAATTCAAAATGTGCTCTATAAATCGTTTTAAATTTATTTTCAAAACGGTTTCAACTTCATATTCAATTTCAAATCAAAATTGAATATTCCAATATAAATTCATTTTAAATTCTTTTCAAATCGAGTTTAAATTCATTTAAATTCAATTCGAATTCATTTATATTCAATTTCAATTCGAATTCATTTATATTCAATTTCAATTCGAATTCATTTCTATTCAGTTTCAATTCGAATTCAATTCTATTCAGTTTCAATTCGAATTCATTTCTATTCAGTTTCAATTCGAATTCATTTCTATTCAGTTTCAATTCGAATTCATTTCTATTCAGTTTCAATTCGAATTCATTTCTATTCAGTTTCAATTCGAATTCATTTCTATTCAGTTTCAATTCGAATTCATTTCTTTTCAAAATATTAGATTTTGAAATCACTTTCGATATTCATTATAAAATGAATAAAATCGATATAAATATCGTTCACGTCAAAATGGCGTCAATCTAATCAACACGGCTTCATATATTGATATTTTCAAATATTCCATTTCAAATATTTCTATTTCAAATATTTCTATTTCAAATATTCTATTTCAAATATTTCTATTTCAAATATTTCTTTTTCGAAACTGGAATGAGGCCCAATCAATTACCATATAATGTTAATTATATGGATTTTCTACAACACGTGTATATATCAACAACGATGAATAATCAACCATCATCCAAAGTGCATTCTACACTGTATAAGCATCGAATACAAATATTCAACGCTTATAGCAGCCTGTCAATCAATCGATCGACATACAACTAATTATTGGGATTTGTGTACGTCAAATATCATCCCAATACCCGTGTGGGGTTTCAAACAATCAAACACAGATTTTATTTGTGCAGTTGGGCGATGTGTAAAATTTATCGTCCCAATCAATGTCCTTCAAATAGGTGTACATAAACAAACCGTCCGGTTTGTAAATGAATATTTAATTATTCACATTCACGTTAAAAATTATATTTTTAACGATCAAACTATTTTATTCAACCTATGAATATTCTATTCGGTTCATTTATTAAATAAAATGTTATCTTTATTTTTCTAACTTATTTTTAGAAAATTTCGGCGGCATAACGGCACGATACTAGAAACGGGACAAGGCCTAGCCTTATCCCCGGTCTAGTGAAGGCCCACGCCATTCACACATCAATCAAATCAATTTCATTTCACCAAACAATTCAATTCAAACCAAATAATCTAACCAACTACACAACCAAATAATTAAACAAACAAGCCATCCATGGTCTGTGGATGACGGGTGTCGGGTGCTACTAAACACCGTCTGCATCCTAGTATATATATAACTAGAAAATTAAATTAAAGAGTGAGAAATTCTCACCGATAGCTATCCAATACCACGACTCTTCATTGATAGAAATCTTCATCGTTATCGCATCTTTGTCACCTTCGTTGCCCGTATTCACTACATATATAAAAATCACACATTTTTATATTTTGATGTCTTTAAAATAAAAAATCACATTTTTATTTGTTCACTTTCAATTTGAAAATCATATTTTTATAATCGCTTCATACATTTAAAAATCGAATTTTCACTTCGCTATTCAATATGTAAAAATCGAATTTTTACTATGTTATTCAATATATAAAAATCGAATTTTTATTATACTATTCATTATATAAAAATCAAATTTTTATTATACTATTCATTATATAAAAATCAAATTTTTACTTCGCTACTATATGAAAAGATTTCGCCTTTTCAAAAATATCATTATAAAAATCACATCTTTATTTTGCCACTCATATAAAGATGATATTTCTAATATTCCCATCATGTAAAAATTATATTTTTAATACTTTAAAAATATAAAAATCATATTTTTAACACTTTAAAAATATAAAAATCATATTTTTACAACTTCTATATAGTAAAGACTATATTTTTAATTTTCACTTACAATAAAAATTATGTTTTTATTCGATTAAAAAAAAATCAGATCTTTTATCATATATTAAAAATATATAAAAACTGAATCTTTTCATGTTATAAAAATCTAATCTTTTCTATTTTAAAACATTATATTTTTATACTTCAAAAATCAGGTTTTTCCCTCTCATTAAAATCGGATAAAACGATATATAAAAAAAACAATACTTTAAGTAAATAAAAATATAAACAAAATAAAATAAAATAAAAAACGTACTGGTCATCTTCGAACTGAGAGGAGGGGTCCACCTGCGGCGTCAGAGGTCGGGGAAGGTGGTTGTCGGGGTCTGCGTCGCGGGTTGAATTCGAGGAGGGGGGGGGGGGGGTAGCAGAAGGAGAAGAGGGGATCGAGGTGGGGGTCGATGACGGCACAGGGATCGGAGGAGGAAAGGGAAGGCGCGACGGTTGTGGGAGGCGTCATCGCGGTGGCTCGACGTCGACGAAGGCGGCTGGAGGTCGCGGTGGGTTTAGCGATGGGGGGGGGGGGTTCGATCAGCGGAGAGAGGAGGAAGATGAGGAGGGGCGAGGCTGCGGCCAACTCTGGCGGTGGTCCGACGAGGCCTAGGGAGGAGGCGATTAGGGCATAGGTTTCTCCTTTTTTTTTTCATTGCCCTGAGCGGGTTTGGGGAGGGAGAAAAAGGTAGGGGGCCTTTTATAAAAATTATTATATATAATATTCTATTTTATTTTAATCCTCATAGTTGACTTTTCTTTCGAAGTCGAAATGAGACCCACCGACTGTCGTCTATAGTGTTTTACCCCCATTCCGAACACAATGGGATATGTATCGCAAGCCAATTCGACTGTTTCGATCAGTTTCCGTTAAATTTACATTTAAATCACTTTATTGAATTTTAAACGTACATTTCAATTTACCGGGGTCACATACTAACTCTAAAAATTCCAGAAAAATTATTTCTAGCTTCGTATTGACGATACGGTCCTAACAAAACTAGTTTCGTCGAATTCTGAGACCGTTAGAAAAATGGCCATTTTCCAGTCGATTAAAATCAACTGAAACTGGTCAAACGCGTTTTCCTTTGCCACGCTCACATATTGATTCAGAAAATTATGAAATTTGGAATCTAGCTATAATTTGACACTGCGGATCCAACAAAAGTGGTTTCGTCGAAATCCGAGGTCGTTTGCAAAATTGCTATTTTTAAGGGCCTGAATTCCACAGCGACTATTCAGAATTTTCAACTGGACATATCTTTTGATCCCCGCTATGAAATTTTGATTTTTCGGATTCGTTGGAAAGATATTCTCAATTAGATCCTATTATTTTTTGTTTCACCGAAATCCGGATTGTTTTGCACCCGGTACATTCAATTGAAGTTTGAAATCGAATTATCGAACTACCGCGCCATTTTCAATTCTATTTATATTTATATATAAATATTTATATTCTAACGACGACGCGTATAATATATACGTTCGAATTATATTCAAAATAAATTTCTCGTCGTTTTTATTTAAAATAATTCATTTTAAATAATCAAAATTCGCTAAAATTGCCAAAATAAAAATTTTAAACTGGCCCAGATTTCCGGGTTATTACACCTACTTACCTTGTGTATGACATTACGATAAATATAAGTTTAATGTACGACTTCTGCATGCACAACAACATATATATATATATATATATGCATATATATATATATAACATATAATGATTCTGAGCATACAGACATATATATTGCAAGTGAAACTATGTTTTGTATCTGTGAAGCATGAGCACATATGTTTATGAGTGGTGTATATATCAAGTGTGTGTGAACATTTCGAGAAATCTCAGAAATATGAGCAAGTTAATTTTGTGGCCAAGAGGTCTAATTTATATGAGCTGACAATGAATCTGACTTGGGAATTACTAAATTAAGTTAATTTGACTTGGGAGTTACAAAATTAAGTTAATTTGACTTGGGAGTTACTAAATAAAGTTAATTTGGCCTGGGAGTTACTAAATTAAGTTAATTTGACTTAGGAGTTAGTAAATTAAGTTAAGTGTCTATGTACATTCAGTTTATCTTAGAGGTAAGAGAGGTATTGATCTATTATCCATGAATTGACAACTAATTTGAAACGAAATCTAACATGGTAGGATCTCCTATCAAAGTTTGTTGTTAGTGTGTAGTAGTGTTGTCAGGAGGTATATTTCAGATCTATGTCGGTAGGTGTTTCTTATTTTTAGGATACTACGACTTATTTCTGTAAAGGTGGAACATTATCTTGTTATTAAGAAACAAATCACGAGTTCTAAGCATATACTTGGAGGTAAGAGAGGTATTGATCTAGCTTTCTGTGGTCTGATTGAGGAAACACTCCATAATGATGCAAATTTTAAAATAAAGTTTTCGATCAGTAAAGAGCTTCAAAATTCAGTAAATCAATTTCAGAAAATCAATAAGTTTCAATGGATCAATTTAGTAACTCTCAAGATAATTCAAGTTTAGTTGGTTTGTTAACCAGACCAAATTATTAAATAGCAAGCAGTAAAAATATTTTTCCATATGATCAACTTTATCATTTCGGTGCGTTTCCTCAACCAGCCCACAGAATGCTTGTTCAATACCTCTTTTATCTTCAGGTGTATGCATATAACTCGTGATTTAGGACTTAATGAAATGGGAAATGTTCCATCTTCATGGAATTTGGTCGCAATATCGTAAAATTACTGAACATCCCATCGTCATGGTTCTGGAATTTACTTTCTGGTAATACTACTTAACAGTGTCAAGATCTTCAAAAGTTTGGGTTGGCTAATGAATGTTACATTGGTTAACATATTTATTTTCTGTGCATAGGCAGATCACTCAAGGATTATGTAATGGTACAAAATTTTGATACATTTCATACAAAATTTCCATGTATGCTCTGGAGAAGCATTATGTTATGTAGGGGACGAAGACAATTAGTTTAAGCTCTTCCCCCATCAATATTAATAGCTGAGATTGTAAATTTCCATGTAAGTCCATCAACGATCAAGTTGAACCTGAACCATATTTGCAATCTTGATTATTAATATTTTTAAGGCTAGAGGAACTTGAATTGATGTGGGAAACTGAACAGAGATCCGGTCAACCTGAATTGGTGTTATAGAAGAAATGATTATACCTACAAGTGGAGTTTAAGATCTGGTCTTACATTTGTTCGGACAATTATGTTTCTTCTTATCTAAATATGCCTACAGTTCAAAAGGCACTTCAAGTTTGTCGCATCACTCGGAATTCTACAGGCATGCCTATTACTTACGAAAACTTCGTCTATTTTGTTAATTTACCATTGTTATATGTCTTAACAAATTTTGATTTTTTATAGTACCTATTACTTACAAACTCTACAGGCGTGCTCTTGGATTTTCTACGAGACAAACTGATACGGCATGATTTCTTATTGCTGCATTTTAGCACATTTTATCCTAAAACTAATCCCAAGTTTCTGCTGTTTAAACCGGTTTGCGTTCTATTATATTATGCAGATTAGCACAGCCAAGAATATCTGCGAGGGCATGATTGCATGTGCATGTTAGGCTATCAAGGTAAATAATAGGAGGTAGGAAAACAAGTAAACCTTAGGTACATCTAGGGTAATTCAAATCCCATATATATATATATATATATATATATATATACATACATGCGTGTGTGTGTGTGTGTGTGTGTGTATATATATATGTGTGTATGTATGCATATGTTTCAGCTAAGATCATATATCATGGAGAGAAATAACATGGCTATTTACGTGTACAGATGACATGTTGAAATTGATCAACAAACATGGTCGAGTGATACTGTACTTTATCGATTTGTTGATACCAGGAAACATGGCTGAGTTCACCATTTCAATGGAAATAAGTTATCACATAAGCATTTGGTAGCCTCATTTTGATGTATGCAGTTTGACTAATAGGTTATTTAATATGTCCTTATGTTAGATAATGTTGATCTGGGAAATGCCTGTGGAAGTGCTTTCGGGTCTGTTGCCTTAGCATTATTGATCCAGATTAATTTATACTACTTTACTATTTACATGAATGGAACACATAAAATCTGGCTTTAGCTGAGATTAGTATTTTGTATTGTCACTTGTGTTCAGCTGTTGCTAAAGCTACACATTGGTTCGAAGATCGATGTACGAATCAAAACATCGAATCTGAAGGTAACAAACATATGAACTTGCATTGCCTGGTATGTCCAGTCATGTTTTGCAATGACTCACAATCTGTTGTCCTTGTAATACGGTTCAATCTCTTGTCTGAGATAATTTAGTTAAACATAGCTTGTTAACGTTTGTGTATCTTACTGTGAAATCAGGGAGGAGCTGTCTGACTATATGTTGCATCACTTCAAAGAGCAAAGTGGTTATTGTACTAGAAGTGTACACTGCGGATATAACATTTTCTTTGTATAAATTGTGTAAATTTGTTTATCAGAGTGGTTATCATACGTGAGTTTTTGGTCAGTTATACATAAAACTATTGTATTGAATTGGTTATGCATATTTTACTTGGTTATATGATTAATTGTTTTTCTGATTGTTTGAACGTCATGAGTATGTGAATGATTATCGATTGATATTGTAGAAACAAAACAGACTACTAGCAGGAAATAATTGCAGGGAAAAAACAGATAATTAATTAGTAATTCTTAGTTGCGTTACATTTAGTGGCATTTAATAAATGCAACAGTAAACCAGGGGTAATATTGGAAATTTTATATGTAACATTATAAGCTTTTTTATGGCGTTTATAAAATGCTATGAATTTTTTTGGTGGCGTTTAATAAACGTTACAAAAAAGAAATTACAGTGGCATTAAAAATAGTGCAACCAATTTGTAACAATTTTTATTGGAATATTTTCTCATAACGATTATCGAAACGCCACCAAAAATGATTGGTAGTTGTTTTTGAGTGCTACAAAAAATCATTTTTCTTGTAGTGATGCATATACACACACATTAGGCACTAGATCGACTCAGTCACTCTCATACTGCATGTGTGTGTGTGCATTTTTCTTTTTTTCTGTTAAATGGATGAAAATGGGTGTATCATCATATGGATATTACATTTGGATGAATGATTGCGCACGCATATAGAACTTACATGATATAATAGGATTATTTGCATACATGTTGGATTCATGGCACTAACATATCTTACATTAAGGAGGTCGATTGAATCAGTGGACCGCCTGATCTTTTGCATTAGTATAAGGACATATACACACACCATTGCATATGTTCAGATAAGCATTAGAAGTCTTTAAGGATAATGGATGCATGTGATTGGTGGATGAGTAGATGGATGATGGATGTTAGGATATACATTCTTCTTAACTTGGAGATTTCGTCGATGAAATCCTCTAAGTAGGGGAGAATGTAACATCTCGTAATTTTATAACACACTAAAGATGATAAACTAAAGAATACTTAATTAAATATTTAGAATTAAATGAAATGGAGTATGCCATTGCGTTTATCTTGGAATTCTGCTTAAGTTAGGTACCAAGTTCGCATAAAACAGACAACATATGAAGAAGATATTAAGGTTTGAAGTTTGTAAACGCATAATATATATACATATATATACATAACAAGTCAAAACCATTCAAATAAATTCAAAATCAAAGGCGGGAAGTCTGGGAGGGAATTAGACCCGTTGGGTGTCGACATACCCTAGGGGTGTCGACCCATGGGTCGACACCATAAGGGGGTGTCGACACCCATGTCAACACCCCCCAAATCCGAGCGAAGTACATTTCTACTTATGTGGACTGAGTGCTTGGCTATATTCGTTGACCCTATGCTATAAATAGGACCCTATAATTATTGTTTTATTCATTCAAAAACAATGGAGTGCTAGATGCTACCTCTGCCCAGACTGAAATAGCCAATTCTCCTTCTACAACTAGAGTTAGACAAATTCAGAGATCTATGCTTCTACATCTGCAACTTATTCTTCTGTTTCTTAGATTCAATCACATTGAGTCTATGTTATTTTTAGATATAAATACTTAAAAGATAATCTTAACATGTTTATGAATTGGATCTAAGCCTGTGACGATATTAATTCCAAAAGACAATCAACGACGATATTATTTTCCTCGAAAGGGAAGCCGTCATGGTGGAAGCTCCAACCATCGACCTTTTCATCATTTCAACCAATATTAGTCCCCCATATGTATGTAAGTTCCTCATTGATTCGCTGAGTCCCATGAGTATTCTTTTCAAAAAGGCCCATAATCAAATGAAGCTCAAGGTCAAAGATCTTATACCATGCATAGCCAAAATCCTTGGTTTTAGCTGCACAGTAAATGAGCCAGTATGAGTCGTTGACTTACCTTGTGGAACTTGGAGAATGAGAATGCCACAAAGTCCAAATTATCTCCTTTATTTTTATTGATATATATTCTCCATACAATGATTTTTTTTTGGCATCTCGCTCTTTCCGACCTTAGAATCTATAAGATACCTTGGCGTATACTGTTGAAGTTCCCCATTGAAAATAGAGATGGAGTCATTCATGGGGACCAAGTCATAGGGAGAGCCTGCTATTTAGTTGAATAGAAAGATGTTAATCTTTAAGAAAAAGGGAAGGGTTTGGAGGCTATACTTTGCATCAAGAACCTTTACGCCTAACAACCAACGTCCAAGGCCTGGCTTGGGCACTGTCGTCTTTAACATGAAATTGACCTAATGAAAGGCGAAGAGCCAGAATATGAGAGAGATACTTCAGTAGAGCAACCTATCGACGTTCCAATTGGCCACAAGGACCCATGTTGAGTCTTTAAGATTGGATTACAGCTTGGTCCCACTATGGAAAGGAACTAGCTAATTTATTACAGATTAATCTTGATGTCTTTACTTGGACCTATTCTGATATGTGTGGTATTACAATAAGAATCGCAGGTCATACCTTGAATATTGAACCAAAATTCTTTCTAATGAAACAGAAACGCAGAATCTTGAGGTCAGAGAGATCGACAACTCTTAAAGAGGAGGTGGGTAAGATACTCAGTAGTGGCTTTATCCACAATTCCCTATGTCCTTAATGGATCTTCAAACCTATACTTGTGATGAAATTGAAGGGGAAATGGAGGCATACGTCGATTATTATGACTTGAATAAAGCATGTCCAAAGGATAGTTTCCCGCTTCCAATGTTTGACCTCATATTTGTCCCTTAAAAGGATATCCAAGGGCAAGCACTAAAGGACTTATTGAAGAATTCATTACTCCGGATAATCCACCGAAAATTAATGAAAAACCAGACATCTAGTGGAAACTATATGTGGACGGATCCTCAAACAATTAGTGTTCTGATGTCGGAGTTGTATGTATTACTCTTGAGGAACATTCGACGCCTTGAAACTCCCCTTCCCCGCTACTAATAATGATGTAGAATACAAAACTTTAATTGTTGGACTTAGAATTGTCATAAAGTTATGGATAAGAGCTATCCAGATTTTCTCGGTCTCTCAACTCATTATTTTTCAATTACGAGGAAAGTTTCAACCTAAAGGAGTGCAACTAGCACCTTACCTTGCTCGAATTCAAGAACTACTTGGTAGTTATGAGCACTATGCTATCATTTATATTCCCAGGATTAGAACGAAAAAGAAGATTTATTAGCCAAGCTAGCTAGTTCTAGGGATGCATAGCTTATGGGAATGGTCCCACTCGAGATACTTTAATCTTTGAGTATCAATCAAAGGGAGACTGATTGGATATTATTGGTAGAGCTTGATCCCTGCCTGGATTGTGGATCAATGCAATCATAGATTATTTACAACTGAAAATCCATCCTAAAAACTAAGAGGAGAAACGCTCACCATTTCACAAAGCATCACACTATATCATTCAAGAAAGAATACTTACCAAAGAGGTTTCTCAGTTCTATTACTCTAATGTGTAGCCTACAATGATGCCAAACAAGAGTTACATGACGTATATAAAGACGAGTGTTATGATCATTTCAATGGGAAAACTCGAGTAAAAAAAAAGTTCTTCACTACGACAATTTTTGGCTAACTGCTAATTGGGATGCAGTTGACTACACTTGAAATCGTGACAAATGTTAGAGATTCTCTAAAATTCTATGAGCCCCGCCTACATAACTTACTCAAATAATTATCCCATGGCCATTTGCAATTTAGGGAATTAACATTATTGGAACCTTGCCGATATCCAAAGGCAATGCTTGATATATCATCATCGTAATTGATTACTTTACCAAATGGGCTGAAGCTGAGGCTCTCACTATAATATCCACTAAGAAATTTTGTTATACCCAGCATCATATGTCACTTCGATTATAACGACCCAAACTCACCCTTACCGGAAAGCCCAGATTATTTTGAGAACACGACAAATCAGAACACAAACAGAAAAAAATTTCATTGCTATTACAATAATTTACACCAGAGTACAAGAATATAACAGAGTCTGAATAAATAATATACATCAGAAAAATATGAGAGATTTAATTACATTAGCAGTGGAAAAATAGTACATAACACAACTGAAAGTGATACACAGATACAAAGCCTTCCGAATATAGCTCCAGCTGTAAACCCAGGATCCTGGGAAAATAATATCTGCAAAACCAAAACTACTAGTTGCCCGTGTGGAAAATAGGGGCACCCAGAGTTTAGGTTAAAACAATAAACTCCAGGCCAGTCATGGGACTAGTGTGAGTACTAAAACAGTTATTTAAAACTTGACTTTAAAATAGAGTAAATAAAGGGACCACGCCTTATAACATGGAACGGGTTTTCTCCAAAGAATACAAGTATATAAAACAAGCAACATAATTCTTTTTGGAAAAAATGAAGCTATTATAAGACTCAGGTCCCATCACACAATGCAACGCAAGCCGGAGGATAGAGTTTTCCCTTATAATAGCCAAAATCACATTCCATTAATTATGGAATCTTCACGGAAAACAGATCAATATATATATCGATATCAATTTCTATATCCGACTAATAATATAAATGGAATAACGATAAAGCCTTTTAAATTCCATATATATTAACAGTCTTCCTCCATAGAAGTTCACTTTGATTATTACCAAATCGAATTCTATTCAATTCCAATTTAATATATTAAATTGAAAAACTTTACTTTGGAAAATTTCCATTAAATCTTAATAAAAGATTTATAATCATATTTCACCGTTGATCGGGTTAAAGAATGAACGTCGTTAAAAAAATAGTTCACAATAAACCCAATTCACATTCCATTTTTATTCCAATTACTAAATATATATAACTGGAAACTCCAATAATCTTAATTAAAAGATTTATTCTTTTCACATGGGGTTTAAGAACAGTGTTATTAAAGACAACATTCATGACAAACCCAAAATATTTGATATTAAATATAGGGCCCTGAACAGAAATTATATCGGCTTATATTCAATATCAAATTCTGAAACCAAAATAAATCGTATGAGGTATAACGATATATATCTATCTTCCAAATTTCTCCACAATATCCGTATAGTCATGGAATCCAATATCGAAATATTCCGCAGATGATTTCTATTCAAATCCTTTCAAATTCATTTATTGGAAAATTTTGGTTATATTAAAACCATTCTCAAACCCAATATATTTATTTAAAAACATTGGATTAGTTTTCTAGTTAATAACTAGTTCATTTTGATAAAAATATATTTTTATCTTAACAAAATTGGAATTTGTCATCCAAATCCTTTCCAAATCATTTATTGTGATTTTACACAAATTATTAATATTTTTAATAATTTTATCAAGGCCCGTATAGTCGGTTTCCAATAACGGTCATCGAACTGCATTCATAGCGCCCTTTTCCAAATTTGATTTGGACATAATTCCAAATCTAACCATTAGATTTCAAATCTCTTATATTCCTTGGAAAACTCTTTTTGATACAAACCTAATGGTTCCAGTTTTAGGAGAATCCGACCGTTGGATCTCCGGTAATGTCAATTCAAAGTCAATGGTCGAAATTCGCGAACAATCACGGCGCATTCTATTCAGGCCATTAAATATATAATATATATTTTATATATTTCATCGATTTCCATTTAAAACGTATTTTATAAATCGTTTATAAATTCGTTTTAAAACAATTCCCACTTTCATTTCAATTTTAAGTCAAAATTGAATACTCCTTATCATTATAGTATTTGAATGATAATATTTTCAAAATATCTAATTTTGAAATCATTTTCTTTTTTATATTCATTATAAAAATGAATAAAATCGATATAAATATCGTTCATGTCAAAATGGCGCATATCTAATCAACATTGCTTCACATATTTCAATATTGTCGTGCCCATCCAATATCGGGCATCAAATTCACTTTTTAATCCTTTACTAAATATTATTTTAAAATATTCGTTATTCCTGAATTGGAATCAGACATAGTCAATTACCATATAATGTTATTTATATGGATTTCATACAACACATGTATACAACAATAATAAACAATAATCCATCATCCAAAGTGCATTCTACACTGTATAAGCATTAAAGTAAATAAATAACGCTTATTGCAGTTCGTCAACTAATCGACTGACATACAACTAAACAATTGGGATTAATGTACGCCAAATATCATCCCAATACCTATGTGGGGTTTCAAACAACAAATACTCAATATTATTTGTGTAGTTGGGCGATGTGTAAAATTTATCGTCCCAATCAATGTCAGTCAAATGGGTGTACATAAACAAATCGTCCGATTTGTAAATGAATATTTATTTTCATTTCAGTAGAATTTTATGCAGTTCATATATATGTTAAAAATTATATTTTTAACGATAAAATATTTATTTCAACACCTCACTATTTTTAATAGTTCATACATTCAATAAAAATGATATTTTAATTATTCATACATTTTATTCAACACATGAATATTTTATACAGTTCATATACACATTAAAAATTATATTTTTAATGAATAAATATTTATTTTAGAAAATTTTGGCATTATAACGGCGCAATATTAGAACCGGAGTAATGTCTAGCATTACCTCTCTCATGATACTGGCTCGCGCCATACACAATCAATCCAATCAATCACAAAACCACAATACTATTAATTTCCACAATACAGTCAATTTTCCTAGTACAATCTAAACAAGCAACCATAGTTTGTACAAATAAATAGTATCGGGGCCTATAAGCCTCGTCTGCAACCTAGTATTTATTTAACTGTAAAATAAATTGAGTGAGAAAGTGTTCTCACATTGGGATCCACTCCGCCGTTATTTTCTAATGCTCTGATTTGCTGTTCTGGATCCAGAATTTGCAAACGAGCTCCAATCTTCACGCTTCTTTTTACTAGCTTAAACGCGCCATTCCGGACAACTTTCGCCTAATGGACTTTTTCCCGAAATTGCTCCATTTCGCCATAATTTGCGAAAAGACAGTATTTGGACATTAGACTTTGGATGCGTTTTCTGAACAACTCCGCAGTCCAAAATTGACTTCCATATACTCAAATCGAAGCGAAAATCGTGCTCTTCGACTTTGGCACTGTGCTGTTTTGGCCAGAAGTGCACCGTTTGAGAGTTGTTGGCGAAATAGTGACAGGGGGTTATTTGCAAAATTTTGTAAAAATTGAATTTTTTTTGGAGGAGGGGGCCCATGGCCGAACTTGGGTGGGGGTCAAAGGCGGCGCAGGTCTGGTTGGGCGTAGGGGAGGTACGGCCAGGTTGTGGTGGTGCTGGAGGGGCCCACGGTGGCGGGTTTGGGTTGATTTGGGGGTTAGCGTTTTAGAAATGGAGAGGGAGAGAGGAGGAAGAGGAGGAGGAGAGGGGGGAGGAGGGTGGCCGCTAGCGCGAGAGGGGCGGTGGTAGCAGCGGGGGAGGGGGGCGGAGCGACAACGTCCTCGTTTTCTTTATTCTTCTCGTTTGATCGAGAGTGGTGAGGGCAAGAGGCTGTTGACCAATTATATATATATATTTAATTTATTTCCAAAAAGTTACTTTTTCATTCGAACTCCAAATCAAACCCAATGACTGTCGCCCCTAACCAAATACCCCCATTCCGGACACAATGGGATATGTCCCATAAGCCAATTCGACTGTGTCAATCAGTTTTTCTTTTAAATTAAAATATAAATTAATATAACGTCCAAAATTGATTTTAACATACATTTTAATTTACCAGGGCCGCATACTGACTCCAAAAATTCCAAAAATAATAATTCTAGCTACGTTTTGATGATACGAACCTAACAACTATTTTTATCGAATTTGGAGACCGTTTGAAAAATGGTTATTTTCCAGTCGATTAAATTCAAACTGAAAGTACCAAACGCATTTAAATTCACCATGCTCACATTTTAATTCCAAAAACTATGAAAATTGGAATATGACGATACTTTGACATTCTGGATCCAACAAAATTGGTTTCGTAAAAAATGGAGGCCGTTTGCAAAATGGCTATTTTTAAGGGCTATATATTATATTAATATATATATAAATTCCATACCGACTATTTTAAATTTTAAGCTGGCCATAACTTTCAATTTATATTATGAAATCTCAATTTTTCACATTTAAAGAAAGATATAATTAAACAGATTCAAATATTTCTGGTTTTACTGAAATCCGATTTATTTTGAATTATGTACATTCATTAGAAATTAAAAATTGAATTTTCAAACTGCCCACCATTTCAGGGTCGATTTATAATTAAAATAAATTTATATTTTTTAACTTCGATTTAAATAGTTTTTTAGCCGTTATTATTTAAAATAAATCATTTTAAATATTCAAAATTCATTAAAATAGCTAAAATAAAAAATTTAAATTAGTTTTGAAAATCCGGGTTGTTACATCATTGTTCCTAAATCCGTCATTATTGGCAATGGAACCCAATTCGATAAACCTTAATACAAGGAGTTATGTCGACGTCATTGCATTGGAAAAAGATTTTCGGTATTTTTTCATCCACACGCCAATGGACATGTTGAAGTAGTTAATAGAATCATCATGTCCATACTCAAGAAGAACTTGGAAAAGCCAAAGGCAAGTAGGTAGATGAACTTCCATTAGCCCTTTGGGCATACCAAAATATCATAAGTCAAAATTGGCCATACTCCATTCGATTTCACCTACGGCTCTGAATTCGTCATTCCAATTGAACTAGAAGTGCACTCTTATTGAGTTACATACTATGCTCCGAAGGCAAATAGTGATCTCCCACTGGAATCTGTTGACATGTTAAATTAGAAATGAGAACAAGCTATACTCAAAGCATCTGCATATCAACAACAAGTAGCCTAATACTTCAATACTAAAGTATGTAAAAGATACTTCGATATGGAGGTTTTGTCTTGAAGAGAATTTTCTTGCACTAGCCAATCTAGGCCCTACTTGGGAATCTCCTTATGTCATTCGATGGAGGCTTGGAGATGGAATCTTCAAGCTAACGGCCTTCGATGGCACCGAGCTACTAAATGCATTAAATATCGAACATATGTGATGCTACTTTTCTTAACCTTTATTTATACATATTTATTTTCATCTATTGATTTGTTTTCAAGCTATGTAATAAGGCAAGTGTTTCCATAATTTTATTAGTTCTTTATAAGGGCTCTTGGTACCTCATGCTCTTGGTGTTTCTCTATTATGCGTAATATGTTAGTTGTAATAAAATTGACTTACATGTGCGAGAGAAACACAAGGAATATGGCGCCTCAGAGCATGGAATCTATTCACCACTCCAAGTCCATTATTGGACTCCAACAAAATGGGTGTGGTCGACCACCCTTAAACCAACTTAAGCCTTGTGCAAATGATAAGACCGAGTATAAAAACTCACCACGCTCATGACTTGAGTGTCCGAACACCAACCCATAGTCTTAGGACTTAGGGGTCACCGCTCCAGCGTTATTAAGTATGATATTGACCGCTCACGTAGCTAACTAAGATACTTAGAGCTTGAATTTGAGTATAAAAGGACGGATAAATGATGCCCATGGCTTTACCCGAACAAAACGACGGAAGAGTATAAAGGCCAAATAAATGATTTCCACCACTCAAACACAAACTAGTGACGGGAGGGTATGAAAGTTTAATTACAATGATTAAGTCTAAGGTCCTTGCAACTTGGGACCAACGACTGAAATGAGGCGCTGAGAGTGGAATTTTGAACACTGGATTCCATACAACTTGAGATCGACGACTGAAAGGAGGCCTCAATGGTGGAATTTAAAACTTTGACCTTCACACAACTCGAATTCATGAACGAAAGAGGATCTCAAGAGTGAAAGGCTTTAATGACTAATCCAAGTTTGAGTGTGACGACAAGTGACAATGTACAAGTAAACTCAATGAAATATGCATAAAACACTTAAACACTTCGGTAAGATTCACACACGATAAAAAGAAACATTACTTCTATACACAAAAATACAACGATAAAAGTGTTATTGCAAACCAAAAGCAGGGGCCATACTTACACAAAAAACTAGCCAAAGAACTAAAAACCAATTCACATCCCAAAAATTTACTTAAGAAACTACCATATTTTTCTCTATTAGGTTTATCCTTTGGTGACTTGCTTTTGTCACCATCCCTTTTCCTCTTCTTGCCATTGCTACTGTTATGCCCTTGTTTACCATAGTCGGTTCTTATCCTTCCCCTTTTGATCCCTTTACTTCCCTTGGGTTTCTTCTCTTCTGAAGGAAGGATACTAGCTAGAGGAACAACATCAAGCTTTTCCTTTATAGCTTCTTCCTCGATTTTCATTGCGACCATAGTTTTCTCTTTCTTAAGTCGAGCTTGTTGTTGTTAGGTCCTATATACTTGGTCAGTAGGTTTCTCTACCAACTCCAGTAATGGCGATCTTTGCTGGATTAGGTATCTGCCCCGACTGCCCATTTGATCTTATGTCACCAAATTTATCCTCATTAGTTCATTGTAGATGGCTTTATCCAACCTTATACCTTCCATAAGTGTCTAACTCAGGGCACCAACGATTTCAAAGCTAGAATTATAGAAGCAGTGGCGGGAATTGTAGCATCCTAGAAATTTTGACTCTTAAATTCAGAAACTAATACGTCCCATGTCGAAAACCAAGTATCGAAAATCCAGAAAGATTAAAAAAAGAAATTAAAAGATGAGAAAATATAGAAAGAAGGTAAGAATAGAAGAAAAGAAGAAGAACCAAATATATCAACAATACACAGTCTCACATCGTAGCGGAATAAAATATAATACAGAAATAAATTTTTATTGAAAGCTTGAAAATACTTACATTTATCAGAGTACAACGGACATTCAAAAAAATCTGGATAGTTATAGTAGTCTGTCCTTATATACATCACACACCGGGATAATAGCTATATATGAATCATACATCTGAACTCCTGCAGCTCGTCTCCTAAAATTCATATTTTATCCTGAACCTGTCGGTCTGACCCGAGCATTACAAACGCCATAGGTCAGTCTGGTTAACCAACGTGAGAAAAACTCACTAAATTATTGGTATCATCCAACTTGATTTTAAAGTAAAAAAAAACATTCTTTCGAAATAAAATGATAATCGTAAGACCAATCCACATATAAATACGGACGGTTTTTACCTTAAGATAAGCCAAAACATTTTTAAAATCATATATATTCTGATATTATAACAGTGGCTACATCAAATAAATAACCATCTAACATAATGCTTACATCTCACGCTCTACATATATAATATAAAATCGAAAACCGTGGGTGCTTACTAGAGATCAGATTCTGACTATGACAAGGTATGGAACCATCTGCCGATAGTGTAACTATAGAGGGGAATAAACTTGGTTCAATAAGAACATCTTGCAACCTGGCCACACATGACCGACCAGTCATTTCTCTTGAGTGTATCAAATGTATTGTCACCTTACGGTTGGTATACCAACATAACCATTCCCCGGAGATACAGAAATGAAAAAAAGAACAAATAATGAGTTTTCTCTAGATGGTGACAATACACCCTAATTGGGAGCGGCCCACTTTGCCATGTTGCCTGTCCGATTTTTGTTATTTCTCGATAGATGAGGCTTGAGATTTTAATTGTCTTTTCAGGACATCTGGCCACCATTCACTTTGAATGCCACATCATCAAATCCAACAAATCACTAATTAAGGTATACAAAAATACTCTGGGTTTCTAAGTAGTAAGAATGAATTCCTCTACCACCAACAGAAGTATGTTCGTTTAGCGATCACTTGAAAATACTTTGTCAGGCATTCGTCCATACAAGTTGTCCTGGGTCTGCACAAACAGAAGGCACCCTCCTACTACATCCTAGGAATCACGCTATAGATCAGTAGAGAGAAGTCCTTGCAAATTCAAAAATTTCAACCATGACATAACCACATTGTATCTCTTAAGAGCTACCCAGAGATTTTAAGTAGTTGTTACGTTTTATGAAGATTTATGGTCTTCAAATACTCCATTCCGATCAACTTCTGACATCTTCAACGTTTATGTATTTATTGGATGGAATGGTTTTCGAATATAAATTCGATCCCGGTCTTTCCGTACCATCGATCGTATAGGCCAGATTTGATAGTCGGTTATTTAACTATCAAATAAACAACCACTCATCCATAAAAGAAAATTGAATTTACTAATTCAATATTTAGTATTATTTAACCTCTTTAATTAATTATCATTAATTAAAACTTCACATTTTCTCCAATATTTAGAATACTCAATTTTCTTCTTATACTTACATATAAGTATATTCAAAACCATTTCATTTTTAAATACTTTTGGAATGCACCTCTCATCTTGGTCATTAGTCCATAACCGCAAACTAGTAAGTAAATAACTTACTAAATATCAACCCCGAAGGCTGAAACCAACATCAGATCGATACCCAGGAAGCCATCAGCTTGACTAATCTCCAGCCAGTTCCTAATTTTCGTAACACCACTTCTTAACTTCTAAACAAATAGAAGTTCCAAATATCATTATAACTTTAAATGAGATATTTATCTCCATCTTATAACCATTTCAAATATTTTACATATAAATATAATTTACAAAACATTACTCATTTTTAAACTGGGAACAAGATTTTCATATAACGATATGTTTTCATTAACCAACTCCCTAAATTTTTAAAAATTTCGCCAGCGTCTCCTTTGTACGGGCTGATCGGTACAACTACAAAATGCCTCTTTGGGCCCTCTTCAATCAAAAAGAAAATTTAAAAGCCAAGCGGCTTGCCAAATAGACTCATAAAATCCCATATTGAATTAAATATGTACCTTTTTGTTAGGCATCCCATATTTTCTCATATTTTCTTCATCCAATAAACCTGTTCAGTCATATACACATGCATTTCTAATTGATTATAAACAATTTAACTTCTTACTTCCAATTTACCCATTCATCCATTGATTTATCTCTTGCTCAACTCGTGATAAAATATCCATGTTCCAATGTGTATATATCTTTGCTTATAAACAAGACGAGTTTTACTTATAACTCTAATTCCAAGTTTAATTTACAAGTCCATTTGAGTTCAAAATTCAATTTCAATCATTTTAACTGAATGATATTTCAAGTCAAAATCAATTATTTCTATTCAAACTGCATTTATTTCGATTCACTTCTTATTTCACTTGACACATTCAAATTATATGTATCGAGCTCCATTTAGACTATCAATATTCAAGAATTCCAGAATGTCATTCCATATTAATTTCCAAGTTAACTCATCAATCCACTTTCTTAACCAAGTTATATTTATTCACAACTAATCAGGTATTTTCATTGCATGATTCAAAATCTGATTGTTATTACAAAAATTTACTCAATTCATCTGAATTCATATTCATTTAATAACTCAACTTAGAATTTTATTAATGTAAATATATATTTCATTATCTCAAAATTCCTTCCATTTGAATTAATAAATCATTTTAATTTATAAATAGTTTTCATAGTGACTTTTTAAAAATTTGGTTTTGATATAACTCAAAATCTATAATTTGAAATCTTGACTTTTCTCTTTCATTAGAAAATAATAATCCGATAGATTTGGAGGATTATTATTTCAGAGAAATTGAATCCAATATACTCAACTGAAGATTAAATCTTCAAATTACGAATTACCGTGATGCGACGAGTTCATTTTAATATGGTTTTAATTTTAATATAATTTCAATTCCAATTCAAATAAATCAAAAATCAAATACCAACGTAATATAGAAAAACTATTTCTTTTATATACAAAAATATAATTTGGGCAAAATTATTCATTTACCCTTTTTACAAAACATTATTGTGTTAGTTTCCAGTTCGAAAATCGAACCAGTCAAATAACACGATATAAAACATTTTTTATAAAATCTACAAATATGCTCTCATATATACGTATATACACTCAAACTCAATCTAGGGTATTACTAGCCCCATCTCCAATGATTTATACCACAGATCCAAGGTTATTCCTAAACCATTGCTTTGATACCAACTGCAGCGTCCCGGAAAATTTCGACTCTTGAATTCAGACACTAATACATCCCATGTCCAAATTCAAGTATCGAAAGTCCAGAAAGCTAAAAGAAATAAATTAGAAGATGAGAAAAGAAAGAAAGAAGGTAAGAATAGAAGAAAAGAATAAGAAGAAAAACCAAACTGATCAACAATACATAATCTCACATCGCAGCGGAATAAAATATAATACATAAATAATTTTTTATTGAAAGCTTGAACAATACTTACATTTATCAGAGTACAATGGACATTCAACAAATCTGGACAGTTATAGTAGTCTGTCCTTATATACATCACTTAGTGGGATAATAGCTATATACGAATCATATGTCTGAACTTCTCTAGCTTATCTTCTAAAATTTGTATCTTATCCTGAACCTGTAAAACTCGGTCTGACCCAAGCATTAAAAATGCCACGAGTTTTATATATTAATTCCAAATAATCACACAACCACACAACGAATGAACGAATTCCAAAAATAATTCAGCTAGAAATCCGTAATATAAATTAAAATGGATTTTCCCCTTACCTAGCTGACACCAAACAAACGATTCACGAAATCAAATACCCTAGTAATCAAGATGAAGGACTTTCCTTAGCCTTCCCAAAGAAAAAATTTAAAACTTTTCCAACAATGGTATATATTATAAATTAATGGTTTCGTATTGATAAACCAAGTCTATTATTACTATTATTTATGTTCTAGTTTTATATTTCAAATTGGAAAACCCTTTCATGTTCAAAGATATTAGAGCTTTAGATTCTTAAGGATTAAGTGATAATTTCAATAAATTATCCAATATATATAGGAAGTGGGACACTAAAAATCACAAGGAGTAGATATTTATTATTTTTATGCTTAGTGGCATATTCCTCATCATTTGTAATTCCATCTTTCCAACCACTATAACTATTAAAATTACACAACAGCCCTATAATTTTGAAACAAATAGATTAAGAATTTAAAAATTATATCTTTACAAAACTAGGCTTTTATAAAACCATTTTCCGAAACCGTCATTCAAAACCATTGAAACCCATTTTATTTTTCTAATTAACTTTAAAAAAATAAAATATCCTCGAGTACAAGGCTAAGTACTCAACTGAATGTTTCAACAAAGGTAGATTCGAAAATTTAACGAAGTAATAAATGGATACACCTCGTAATTATATCTCCAAAATGGATACGACATATTAATGTGGGCTCTTTCCCCGTTTTGGATCAAGTAATGTTCTTGACTGGAACTACCAACGAAAGTAAACACCAAAAATCGCGACTATCAAAGTTATAGCTAGATTTTTGTCCAGTCTCCAAACTCGAACTAACGGGATCTACCATATGTCGTCCTCATGCTCTTCATGATGAAATCGCCAACGTACTATGGGGTAAGACAGAATTGGCTAGAAACACGAACTCAACATATTTCAACCCTGAGTCGCTCAAAACCCTTTTTATATAGTTAGGCCCACGACTAATTTCATTGTCGAAATAAATTAAAGTCGAGTAAGAAAGACGAATAAAAACATAACAGAAAATCGAATTTCGTTATCTCATGAGTCCTAATTTAACAAATTCCTCTTATCGTTTATCCTAAGCTCTGATACCAAATTTAACACCCCACACTTTTCTGCATCCAAATTTCGAAAAAAATCGAAACTTAAACACATCCAATCATGGAGCGTGTAATCTGGTACCTGCAATAAACGAGCATGATCAGAGTACGATAAAGAAAACTCAAAGCAGAAAAAAATAGGACAACTAGTATTAACTCAAGTAATTACCTTTTCAAAGTAAGTCACTTTGTCAATACCGAGCATGAGAGAGAACGAGAACCGAAATCTAAACTTAAACACCTATGAGGACCCGACCTTCTCTAGGAAACCTGGGAGGTTGTAATGAGGAAGGGGGCCAGAACAACAAGTTTTGGTGACTAAGAAATTTACCACACAAGTTATAATACACAGATGTATCCCGTTTGGTTCAACCCAAGATGTAAGCCTGACCAGGTTAGTGATTCTAGCCCAACCTAGTAAATATTTACGCATGACTTTACTACCCTTCCCAAAGTAGTATTCCCAGTTTATAGTACCGAGATAGAACATTTACATACATATTTGTGAAGCCTTTATACCAGGACATAACTGGTTATTTAATCTAGAGTAGGCCCCTAATTACGGGGTTTCTATATCCGTATACTTTCATTTGCTTATCCGTCATCATCTGTTGACTCGCTATCGATGATCGATACGGTGGATTCTCCCTGATCGCTTAAGACCTAGGTGGACCTATTGGTCACTTATTAACCCTCGATAATATATTCAACGTTAACATAAACTAGAGGGCACTCGATACGGACCCTACTAGTTAAGGCTTCCGTCATTCACGCATATAACCTTTCCCCGCATAAGGTGAGAGATGGTATTTGGTCGTTCGCTATACCTTCTAGCTAACCTTATTAGATAAACCCCTTAGTCACTTATTGCTTCCCGTGGGATAGGTAGCCATATCTGGCATTTTAGTTTCCAGGTTTGGGTAGTCCCGCACACATTTACCATTTAAGACCCCTAAACTGAAAGACCTATTCCTAGGTAGACTCTTCAACCCCAAACGCTTAGTGTTTTAGGACCTTGGAAGCGGACTATACACGAAGGTTATAAGTTCGTACCCCATTAGCCTTCTATACGTTTCCCTATTTAGGATAAGGTGGGCTACATTATTAAGTCATTTCCGCTTAGTCCCTCTATACAGAAATGCTAAATGTACGCCATTCATTTTCGTCACGGGTTCATATAGTTAATAATATCTTACATTATTAACCTACTAAGTCCAACTTTATTTTTATTTATAAATTCTATATTCATTACTATAAATAAAGAAGGTCATATTCTCTTTACCCTAGAATATTTATTTGATTACCTCCTTAATTACATTTGGCATTTAAACAATAATCAACATCCATTTATCCCCTTATGACACCCATTTACGTCTCATTTCTCTATTTATTGCCTTTTATGACCATAATGGTTATACTTTCCTACGACAACTATTTATCTTTAATTACCATAGATTACAGTTAATGTCATTTATGAGCCTAATGGCCATAATTATCCTAAGACATTAATTATAATGGAATATCCATATTTTTTCAGTCCTGAATATACTTAATTGTTGTACCCCAATAGACATTTCTAATTTTATTTATTTATTGCCTGTTATAAATGTGTGTGTGTGTATGTATGTATATATGCATCGGGCCTCTCACATTAAGTTAACTACTTGTGGATGCTGGATTTGCCGGTCGGTTCCGAGCAGGCATCTACCACAAGTTGGACTTAATTTCGTGCATTAATACATTTATATTAACACATTAGACCCCTCGCATTAAGCTGACTATCTGTGGTTGTTGGATTTTCCGGTCGGTTCCGGGAAGGCTTATCCCACAAGTGAGCTTAATTTCGTGCCTTGATGCGATTATAATTCAAATTCCCTAATTAGGGTGTGCAAAATTTATCCTAAATAAATTTTAGGAATTGTAACTATTATTCTATCATATTCACTTTCCCCATTCAACATTGGTTACAATTGTTACTTATTGATTTGCGGTCCTATTTATTGCAATTAATAATATTGATTGCAACAAATGGTCAACACAAATATATTCATTTAATATGGAATACAGATTTGAATATATGATTCCATAAATGAATACCATTCAACATTCAAACATTCAACACTATATGTATCTTTTACCGGACAGATAATATGTATATATTTATGTTTTATGTTTTTGTACGGTCAACGTAGTTATCTTTTATTATTATTATTAGTTTTTATTTAAATGATTTGGTTTAATCAATAACCAAACATTCCTTTTTGCATTCAATCTTACCAAAATGTTTCCAATCTTCCAAAAAGACCCTTAACGGTAATTATTGTAACTTATGCCAAATTTGTGGAATGGTCACAATTCAAATTCACAAGAAATATACATGTTTATATATATTTTTAGAATAGTCGATGCAAACTACACACAAATATTTATTTTTATATTTATACGTATGTTTGCACCACTTTTCCTTTTTAGATCTTTTCTTCATACCTCTTGTGAATTCAAAATGTCATCTTTTTGTTCAAAAAGAAGAAAATGGCATATTTAAAATAATTAAGCCAAAACCCAACAATATTAAATACAAATAGATATAATTACAATCATATAATTTAACAATCATATTTTTCCAAATTCACATAATTTACCAATTTCATCTTTTTACCAAATGCACATATTTTATTTTTCAACATTGAACCAAAGATTTGGAATATAACTACATTTAATTGGTGTTTAATAGGACTAATTTCCAGATCTACAGTGTTATGCAATGTCCACAATACGTTCTACAACATAATTGCAATATATTTCATGACATAACTGTACGAATATGCGTAAACCAGTTTGAGAAATCCTATAATTCATTTTATGCATAGCCACAATGTACCATTCAAAATTTTTAATGATTATATAAGCAGATCTGATGGGTGTCAATCCAATTACCGCAATTTATTTACCAGATCTGATAGGCATAGGCATAAAAATTGAATTTATTACAAAACAAGATAAATACATTATTATAAATGTATATGTAAATTTCCCACTCATCTTATAGTCTCCAAATCCAAAGTTTGAACCTTTTTGGCCTACAAATTCCCAAATTCTTATAAATCTACAATTTATCTAGAAAAGGGAAAATTCTAGATTTGTAGAAATGTAAGAAAAAGGGAAAAGAGGCGAGAATCTATTGTTGAGCTTTGATTTGCATTCCTTTCCATTAAATCTATTAATCCTCTCAATTCTATATACATTTGATTTGATTTGTTTACATGTATATATTTTTAATTGAAGAAATTAGGTTAGGAGAAGGAGAAAAATGGCAGAGCTCCGCTGCCTCTATAGATTTGGATGGAAAAGAATGAGGCCTTACCCATTTATTTATAAGGGTGGAATTGTCCTTGGATCGTCATATCTATTTTAAGTTATATCCATCCATTCATATTATAATTTTATATGACAAAACCCTAGCCATCACTCACTGGCTCGACCAAGCGGTCGCAGTCAGCAGTCGACCGCCCCGGTCGACCGCTTGGTCGACCTGGCAGTGAGATGACTGGGTAATTAATTCTTACTATATATTAGTTATTCTAATTTGTTTATTTCCGTCCGTTTTTCGTATTTCGTCCGTAACTTTTTCATATGGACTCCGCTCATGAAACTCCAAACATGAAAGTTGACCAGAATTCCGAGATGAACGCAATAATTAAAGTTTCATGGACAAATTCCAATGTTTGTAGAAATTTCTATTTTTGAGCATCTGATTAAATAACTATTTATTGTCAAAATTCCAGGTTTTTACATTCTTCCCCACTTAAGAGGAATTTCATCCCGAAATTCTGACAACTAGTTATCCTATCCTACACAACTAGTTTGTGTATATCCACTTTGCAACCATGTGTATATGTGCATGGTGTACATAATGAAATTCAAGCATAAATTATGCATGCAAGATGATTCTAAATCGGGCCTTCTATATGTATGCATTGAGAATTTTAAAACACTTTTGAAAACATGATGCAAAACTTCCTACATATATCGGCAGTCCTATATAAATGCATATTTTGAAAATTCTTTTTCATCCATTACCTTCACATATATTACGAATAAAGGTGTGAAGCGATCAGTTTTGCATTCATATCCTACCATCCAAAACATCACGCAATCTAATAGTTTCCTATTTAATTTCTCTTAAATTGGAAAAAGGAAATCAAAGCGAAGAATTTTAACATTTTCCCCGCTTACAACTTTTCCATTTCCCGCCCTACAGTGGAACTTTCAATCAGTTACCCAAAATATTCCAAAAATTTCCATTTGTAGATTGTAAAGGAGGCTTAAAACATGCTCTAAAACATAAAACGAGTTAACTAATAGCTCATGCGCATTGTTGACAAGGTATGGAAACAGAGATTCCAAGGCTAAAATAGCATTTTCCTTGTTACCTTAATATTTTTATCGTATCGTCGGTCTTATTGCACCGCTAAAACGCGTACACAAAGCATCCTAACATCTTCCTTGCGCTATTCATGCAACCAAGAATCGAAATTTTTCATAAAAACTTCTTATGTTTATTTTGAAAATTTCCTTTCAAAACAGTTTCATTTTCCTATAAAATCAGAAAATGATAAAACTGTGTTTTTTTCTCAAACAGCATTTTCCTAAAAGCTAAAAATGTATTTTGTGGAAATTTAAACGATTCAAGTCACATGGTTGCGAAGAAGGAAATCAATCACGTCAAAAATGCGAAAACTAAAATCACACACAAAAGGCCAAAATAAATTTTAGCTTTAACAAGGAATGGTGATTTATTTACTTATATACCCGTGACGAAAACTACACAAAAACCGGTCCTTTACTAAAATTTATTCAACACAGAATTCTATTCTTTCTAGCTGTAGGAAAACTGTTAGTTTAGATACGAAAATGAGATTGCTTTCAAACAGGTATGCGTGGATGACATAAACATTTTCAAACATAGAAATCTAATTAACCTAAGTCATGCGATTTAAACAACACTAACAGTTACAAGCACGAATCAACACAACTAAGAACCCGATGTTGGAAAGGGATAACAACAAAACAACACCAAAACTCCCAAAACAATAGTTATAAACAACGAGATGCCTTGCTCTGCGGCTGGAGATCAAACCAATTTTTATTATCTTTGATTAACCATATCATGGTAACAAAATGCTCAATCTCATGTAACAAATACAGTTGGTGTTGTTGGAGGTTTCCACATCACTATCTCTTGTAAGAGAGAATTTATGACAAGAAAAGGAACCTACCACAAAACTGCTTCTCATGGAAACCTACCTAATATTGTCTAAAGACAAAGTGGATAGGTGAATTTACATAAAGTAACTCCATGAGATGACACACAAGAACAACAAGCTGAATCGAATATGATGCAACACTAAATTATGGTTACGCCACTGATCAAGCAAAGGATTGATTTCCACATCATGAGACAAATCTAGTCATAACTTCCCACTTATAGAACAATGTGCTAAATGGGTCACACATCTACATGGGTAGTTCGAACATAGATTCCCAACATCAAGAAAAAGAGATTTGCTGCAACAATCACCAAGGATGGTCCAACAAGAGACCATACAAGTTCACTTACAACAAGGATTCCTCTGAAATCTCATTGAGATTCTCCTCAGAAAAACCATCAAAATATAGCTTAATCTTCATCTCCGAAACAATGATCGCCTTCGAAAGAACCTATTCGAACAAGGTATAGCAAAGGCGGATGCTACACAAACACAAATCCTATTCTAAGATCTCGAAGCAATGGGCTAGTGCAAGCCAGACTACCTTGCCAAATTTTCTAAGCCCTAAAGTGGTAAGACCTTTTTGCTTATTCCAATTTAACTAAATGATCTCTACCAAAGGATGAGATTTAAATGGTGTGAGTAAGATCGAATAGTGCAATTAAGTGTTATAGGCCAAGAAATGGTCAGAAAGAAGAAATTAGACCTTGAAGTACTAGTGAGGCAAGATCTAACGTGCTAACAAACGCAGAAAATGAGAAGATGAGGCGATGACAAGAACGATAGGGATATGGTTCGGCTAGATGAGGAAGGAAGAACGAAAGAAGGAATATTAAGTGGGTAATTTGAACGCAACATTTATGCCTGAGTCCTAGGTCCAAGATGTACAAAAGCTCATCAAGTAGTTGACCATTCTTAACAATCAACTATTAATTAGCTTTGGATAAAGATTGAACCTTGACCTTATTAGGCCAGATTAAAATATTAATCGTTCTGTGTCATCTTTTAAGATTCAACACGATTCGAAAAATAATTATCCTCATCACCGCGGTATTTAAAGACCGTAGTTAAACTCCGAACCAACTCCATGGATTTATAGTCCCAGCAATGATGTTGTAACTGCACAGGGAACAAATGAATTCCAAAAATAATTCAGCTAGAAATACGTAATATAAATTAAAACGGATTTTCCACTTACTTTGCTGATAACAAACAGACGATTCATGAAATCAAGTACCCCAATAATCAAGATGAAGGACTTTCCTTAGCCTTTCCAAAGAAAAAATTTAAAACTTTTCCAACAATGGTATATATTATAAACTAACGGTTTTGCATTGATAAACCAAGTTTATTATTACTATTACTTATGTTCCAGTTTTATATTTCAAACAAGAAAACCTTTTCAAGTTCAAAGATAATAAAGCTTTAGAATCTTAAGGATTAAGTGATAATTTCAATAAATTATCCAATATATATAGGAAGTGGGACACTAAAATTCATAAGGAGTTGATATTTATTGTTTGTATGTTTAGTGGCATATTCCTTATCATTTCTAATTCCATCTTTCCTACCAATAAGACTATATCTATTAAAATTACATAATAGCGCTATAATTTTGAAATGAATAGATTAAGAATTTAAAAACTATATCTTTACAAAACTAGGCTTTTATAAAACCATTTTTCGAAACTGTCATTCAAAACAATTGAAACCCATCTTAATATTCTAAATAGCTTTAAAAAAATAAAATTTCCTCGAATACAAGGCTAAGTACTCAATTGAATGTTTCAACAAAGGTAGATTCAGAAATTTAACAAAGTAACAAATGGATACATCTCGTAATTATATTTTCGAAATGGATACGACATATTAATGTGGGCTCTTTCCCCGTTTTGGATTGAGAATGTTCTTAAATGGAACTACCAACAAAACTAAACACCAAAAATTGCGACTATCTCTGTTGTAGCTAGATTTTTGTCCAATCTCCAAACTTGAATCAATGGGATCCGCCATATTTCATCCTCATGCTCTTCATGACGAAATCACTAACATACTGTGGGGTAGCTAGAAACCCGAACTCAACATATTTCAACCCTGAGTCGCTCAAAACCCATTTTATATAGTTAGGCCCATGACTAATTTCATTGTCTAAATAAATTAAAGTCGAGTAAGAAAGGAAAAAAAAACATAAAAGAAAGTCAAATTTCGTTCTCTCATGAGTCATAATTTAACAAATTCCTCTGATCGTTTAACCTAAGCTCTGATACCAAATTTAACACACCACACTTTTCTGCACCAAGTTTCGACAAAAATCGAAACCTAAACACATCCAAGCATAGAGCGTGTAATCTGGTACCTACAATAAATGAGCATGAGCATGATCAGAGCATGATAAAGAAAAATCACAGCGAAAACAAAATATGGTAACTAGTATTAACTCAATTAACTACCTTTTCAAAGTAAGCCACTTTGCCAATACCGAGCATGAGAGAGAACGAGAATCGAAAGCCAAACTTAAACACATGTGTGAATTCGACCTTCTCTAGGAAATCTGGGAGGTTGTAATGAGGAGGGGAGTCAGAACAACAAGTCATGGTGACTAAGAAATTTACAACACATGTTATAATACACAGATGTATCCCGTTTGATTCAACTCAAGATGTAATCCTAACCAGGTTAGTGATTCTAACCCAACCTAGTAAATGTTCACACATGACTTTACAACCCTTACCAAAGTAGTATCCTAGTTTATAGTACTGAGATAGAACATTTACATACATATTTGTGAAGCCTTTATATCAGGACATAACTGGTTACTTAATCGAGAATGAGTCCCTAATTACGGGGTTTCTACATCCATACGCTTTCATTCGCTTATCCTTCATCATCTACTGCCTCACTATAAATGATAGATAGGGTGGATTCTCCCTGGTCACTTAAGACGCTAGGCGGACCTATTGGTCAGTTATTTACCATCAATAATTTATTCAATATTAACATAAACTAGAGGGCACTAGCTAGGGCCCTACTTGTCATGGCTTCCGTCATTCACGCATATCCCCTTGCCCCGCATAAGGTGAGAGATAATATTTTATCGTTCTCTATACTTTCTAGCTAACCTTATTAAATAACCCCCTTAGTCGCTTATTACTTCCCGTAGGATAGGTAGCTATATCTGACGTTTTGGTTTCCAGGTTTGGGTAGGCCCACACACACTTGTCATTTAAAACCCCTAAACTGAAAGAGCTATTCCCAGGTAGACTCTTCAAACCTAGTCACTTAGCCTTTTAGGACCCAGAAACAGACTATATGCGATGGTTATTAGTTCGTACCCATTAGCCTTCTATATCTTTCCCTATTTAGGATATGGTGGGCTATTTAATCATTTCCACTTAGTCCCTCTATACGGAAATGCTAAATGTACGCCATTAATTTTCATCATGGGTTCATATGATTAATAATATCTTACATTATTAACCTACTAAGTCCAACTTTATCTTTATTTATAAGTTCTATATTCATTACTATAAATAAGGAAGGCCATATTCTCTTTACCCTAGAATATTTATTTGATTACCTCCTTAATTGGACTTAATATTTAAACAACAATCAATTTCCATTTACCCTCTTATGACACCCATTGACTTCTCATTTCTCTGTTTATTGCCCTTTATGACCATAACAGTCATACTTTCCTAAGGCAACCACTTATCTTTAATTACCATTGATTACAATTAATGTCATTTATTAGCCTTATGACCATAATTTTCCTAAGACATTTATTACATTGGAATATCCTTATTTTATCAGTCCCGACTATACTTAATTGTTGTACACTGACAGACATTCCTAATTTTATTTATTTACTAGTGTATGGCCTGTGCTACGCATACGGGATTGTCGATTTAATGGATGAAGAAAATGTATTGTGCAGTATTAACATTTTTCATATTTTCTGGCTGTGTATGAAGCAAAATTATGTTTATAATTTTTTTTACAACTTCATTTGGATTGTTTAAATATGGAGTTGAAATCACTACTAGAAAGGCTTCATTTTGCGATGACACTGGGCGACAACTAAAAAAGCAGCCGTCGCTCGACCTGAACGTATCAGCGCACGTGGCTTTCTTCCCTAATTCATTCCAATGATAAAAAAGGGTTAAACCTGTAATGTCCCATATTTTGGTAGTCAAATATTTAATTTAATTTAATATTTTAAATGTTGAATTTGGAATATTAATGAATTTTAATATTTATTTCGTTTATTAAAATTGAAGTTGAATATATATATATATATAATATAAATCGAGCCTGAAATGGTGCTGTAGTTCGCAATATGGAGTTGTGAACTTTGATTCGATATACATGATCCGATATAAGTCGGATTTCACGAAAACAAGAAACATGTGAATCTTGTTGATTATAGTTTTCATATGAAAGAGAAAAATTTAAATTTCGTGTTATATATTGTTAGTTATGTCGAATTCAATTTTTAAAATAGTCGCTATGGAAATCATCATTAAATTATAACATTTATTTAATATATTTAATAGGGAAATTTAAATTGTTTAACTCAAAATTGACGATATTGAGTTGTGTAAATTATATTTGAAGTTATATATATTCTGTTTGAATATATATGGTGAAAATAATTTATTATGATTTATTTGAATTATTTGAAAATTTAAATAATATTTATTTGATATTTTTATAGCATTAAAAATAGCCATTTCTCAAACAGTCTCCGTTTTCGGCGAAATTAGTTTCATTGGAACCGTATCGTTAAATTACTGTCAGAAAATCAAGTTTCGTGGCAAACGGATATCATATGTGACTTTGTTGGCCAAAATTGTCTCTGTTTCTATTTAATTGTTTATATAATTTAGACAGGGGTAACTTTTAACGAATAAATGACTAGCTAAACAAACTCCAAATTTAACGAAACAAGATCCATTAGATTCGTTAGGAAGAGTAAAATGTCAAGGTCTCATATTTTTTGGATTTTTTCTATAATTATAGGAACTTTAAATGATTGATTTTTCTTTAATATTTATAAAGGACTTTTCACAAATGACCCCGGAATTCGATGAAACTTGTCCCATTGGGTCCGGAATATTTTTTTATGCTAGGATTACATATTTGTTTGTAAAAAACGGGAGGTTTATGTAGGTAATTTGACACATTTCTTCATACAAAGCTTAGTTTAATAAAATAATATTATTTTCATCCTAACATGCCTATATAATGAAACGTAAGTGGTCAAACCCTATTTCTAAACACTGCGTGGTCCATTGCGAATTCAGCCGCCACATAAAAATCAATGGTCACTGTTCTTCAATTCTTTTTCCCCTCCGTTCTCTCAATCCTCTGAACAAAATCATTCTCTCCCAAATAAGAAATCGTTCAATGCGATGAGTTCTTCCATTTTTGCAATGGAGATGGGTTATGAAGCTTTGGATTGACCGGAAAGGAATGAAAACAGTCGGTAGTTGAGGTCAAACTCCGGGCAGAGGGAGAGTTCGAGAGTGGAGTGGTTTGGACCAGTAGATATTAAATTGGTTGATTTTAATTTGTTGTTAATTTACTATTATAGAAATAACCAGTAAAATTGAATGAATGATATTGGATGAAGTAACCCATTTGGATGCACAGAAGAACAGGTTGGAGGGATCCAACGGGATTCCTCAAATACATTTAATGTTATTTATTTTCATATTATCATTATATGAATAGTTAAAACTTATCGGTTTGAAATGATTGATTTGATTGTTGACCTAAAATTCAACATTTTTTCCGTTTTAAACCAATGGGTGATATTGGTTGAGTAATTGGCAGTATATGGCCTATAAATCAATCATTGTATAAATATGGATTTACCGTCGGATGAATCGACCGTAATGAAGTTGTAAATTTATTTTATAACTGAATATAGATTTTTAAATATATTATTTAAAATAAAGTTTATAAAAGGGAAATAAACCAAACACATATATGTTGATTGTTTTAACCATCAATCACCATTTTGTACCAAAAATGTACCATATGCACTTAAAATCTTTTCGTCCTTGAAAAGGAATGGAGTCGAAAGTTGTTTAACCAACCAACTCAACTTTCATTCTGGCGTTCATTCTTCAACTTTTCAGTTTCTAAGAATTTTCAAATTTTTCAAAAATTTGGCTAACACCCTAAATTTCCAAAATATTTCGCCATAACCTCCTTTGTACGGGGAGCATCGGAAAATCCCCAAACCGCCACACAGGCCCTCTCATCTCAAAAAGAAAAAGAAAAAGCCAAGCTGCTAGCCAGTCGGCTCATAAAATCATCTAAACCCAATAAATTAGTAAACATGTACCTATTTGTCGGGCATACAATTTTATTCCTTTGCTTAACTTCCCTGTTATGACCTGTTCAATATATATGCATGTACATATATACAATTTCAAACAATTTTCAATTCGGTTTCATATTTAACTTGATTTTGCTATGTTTCTCTTATTGGTATTATTATTCCAACATTTTATATCAGTCGAACTAATAATCATTCAATACAACCAGCAATTAATTAGTTGATTAAATTTTCAAATGCATAACTTTAATACATAGTCAAAAATCATATTTCTTGTGTCAAATTACAAACAATAAATTCAAAATAAGGTTTTGGTTCTCACACCGATCGATTGGAAATATATAGATATTCCACTTTCGAAATTCGAACATAAACACTGATGATGATATATATATCACCAGAATCATCTCCGGGCGACTAGAGTGTGATTCTATATCTATGCAGTATATTTGAGACTTCAAATACACACGGATCAGATGTATATTAAAAATCTCTTTACACCTGATAGTCCAAAATCAATTTAAAATAAAATATTCAAATACGTATAATAAAGTTTAAATTTTCCAAAATAAAATTTGTTTTCATTTTTAATTTAAAAATAATACTCTTCACACTCGTTCTAGGATACTGCTGATCCTATCTCTAACAAGTCATTCCCATTGGATATTACTAATCCAATCTCTGATGAATTCTTCTGTTTAGTTCTAATATGTCATGTTCTCGAGCTCTGTAAACCAAAGCACTGATACCAAATGTGGCGTCTAGTGCTTCCCGGTCGGCCTAAACCGAACAAGAAGGCGGACTGCTTTGAGAACATGACAAATCAGAACATAAATAGAAGAACATTTCATTGCTATTTACAACAATTACATCAGAGTACAAGAATATTCAGAGTATGAATAAATATTATACAGAAAAATATCAAAGATTAAAATACAAAGCAACGGAAAATAAAATGTATAAATATAATGCATAGCGGAAAATACAATAACAAATATAACTGAAAGAAATACACGGATATAAAGCGTTCCGAATATAGCTCCAACTGTAAATCGAGGATCTTGTATAAATTAATCGGCAAAACCAAAACTACTAGCTGCCCATGTAAAAAATATGGGCACCTAGAGTTTAGGTTAAAACAATAAACTCCAGGTCAATCATGGGACTGGTGTAAGAACTAAAATAGTTATTTAAAACTTTACTTTAAAATGAGGTAAATCAAGGGACCACACTGTATAACACGGAACGGGTTTACCCCCTAGAATACCAGCGCCTAAAACAAACAGCGCAATGCTAAATAAAGAAAAAAGGAAGCTATTATAAGACTCAGGTCCCATCACACAATGCAACGCAAGCCGAAGGATAGAGTTTTACCTTATAATAGCCAAATATGCTTAGTACATTTTAAAACAAATCTTTTATTATTACTATAAGTGAAGAAAACAACTTCAAATATAAATGTATCAATCATAGACGACATGAGCCCCCATCCCACTATGTCGCCATATATAGTATACAAAGAAAACCGCAAATTGTCGTATTTAAGAGTTTGGATTTCCATCATGGTGGCTCTTGATCTGAAAGAACTATCGCGTAGTACAATTCCCAACGGCTTACGTCGCAACATGCGAAAACGCCGTAATGCACATCTGCATTATCCAGGAAACAAGTTACCGCGGCTTACGTCCAAGCATTGGAAAACACCGCTAACTCTATCCATCTGGGAATCGGGGGGTGTGTGCCCCTATCCCAACTGGTGTGGGGCGACCACAACCAGTATCACCTCGGTCAATCGTATCCATGACAACCCATAGGGTGCCTATCCTCAACCCTAAAGCATACTGATCTATCCATCATTTTGCCACCATACTGGTGTGTGAGGCTCGCGAATTAACGCTACATAAAGCTGTGCTTTATTAAAGCTGTGATTTGATCATCATCCACCAAACTTTGCTTTTCAACAAAGGTTTGGATCACTGCATCTCAGCATGCCACACTATCAATCCATACTGTACCACTGATTTCTGCCGATATATAACCTCTGAGCTCATATGTCTCAGAGAAGGGTATTAAGCAAGAGAATAAATTCTCCGCCACCAAACAGATATATACTTAGCAGAGATCAACAAATAAAGTATAAAGGAATACAATGTCAGACACACCATCCATTTACAAGTCCGTTCTAGGTCTGAACGAAACTGGAGGCACCTTATTCCTCGTCCGTATGTCCAATACAGGAGAGAGGCCCTTGCATATCCATACAATCAACAAGTACGCCTGGACGGCTACCAATGTAGCCCCTTCAAGGTAGCTACTCCAATCATGAGCAACAGTAGCAACCCATCCATTCGATGTGAAGATCGTCGGTCTTGCACCTCTTCAATCTCTTCGACTTTTCATCGTATCGGCTATTCAGAATGTGATAAACCCGGCCTTTCCGAATAACTCGCGTATCCTATAATCACATGATATAACAACACATCATACGCCTCATTCCATTCCAGAATATTTTTTTTATTCAAATATTCTTTTCACAATTTAAGCCAAATTTAGGTTTCCCAAACTAGTCGGGATTAGCGCACCTTACCGAAGTAATCATTTCTTTTATTTTCCCAATCCCAACCTATTCATCCCATGGAGAAAACTAGTAATACTCCATATATAACACCACGGTGTTATCGGTAAAAATTAATTACCATTTCATGTTCAAATCTAATTAAAGATTTAACTATCGCTTGGAGCAAAACTAGTGATACTTCATTCTCGATCATTTTCTTGAATTGATAATTTTAATTATCACATTCACTTTTCAATCTAATTAAAGATTCATTAAAACTCCACTTAGTTTTAATCTTCCCAAAAATTAATATTAATGATTATTTAATTTTGGAAAATCCAACATGCCGCATCGACAATCTACACCGTACCATTGATTTATGCCGATATATAACCTCTAAGCTTGAACGTCTTAGAGAAGGGTGTTAAGCAAGAGAATAAATTCTTCGCCACTAAACAGATATATATTTAGCAGAGATCAATGAATATAGTATCAAAATACAAAGTTAGACATATAATCCTGTCTTTAACTGGGTTAAAGAATCAATATCATTTAAAATACAGTTCACAATAAACCCAAAATCCCATTCCGATAACCATGGAATCTTCACGGAAAACAGATCAATATATAATCGATATCAATTTTCGTATCCAACCAATAATATAAATGGAATAGCGACAAAGCCTTTTAAATTTCATATGTTTTAACAGTCTTCCTCTATAGAAACTCACTTCAATTATTACCAAATCGATTTCCATTCCAATTAAATATATTAAATTGGAAATCTTTACTTTGGAAAATTCCATTAATCTTAGTTAAAAGATTAGAAATTCCAAATCGTATTCTTCACTATTAATTGGATTAAAGAACAAGTGTTATTTAAAATACCGTTCATGATAAACCCAAAAATCCAATTCTTTTATTCAATTCCAATTAAATATTAATTAATTGGAAAACTTCACCAAATCTTAATTTAAAGATTTATGCTTTTCTCAACTGGGTTTAAGAACAGTGTTAATGAAGACAATGTTCACGACAAACCCAAAATCCAATTTTATATCAAATATAAGGCTCTGAATAGAAAATATATTGGCTTATATTCAATATCAAATTCTGAAACCAACGGATATTGTATTGGAATAACGATATATATATATATATATATATATATCTTCCAAATTCCTAAACAATATCCGTATAATCGCAGAATCCAATATCGAAATATTCCAAAGACTATTTCCATTCCAAATCCATTCCAATTTATTTGTTGGAAAATTATTGTTATTTTAAAACCATTTTCAAATCCAATTTATTTATTTTTAAAAATATATAAATTATTATTCTAGTTAATAACTAGTCCATTTCGATAAAAATACATTTTTATCTTTTCAAAACTGGAATTTTTCATCCAAAATCTTTCCAAATCATTTATTATGATTTTACATTATTTTTCACCTTTTTAATAATTTTATTATCACCTGAACAGTCAATTTCCAATAACGGCCATCGAACTGCATCCATAGCAACCTTTTCTGGAATTGATTTGGACATATCTCCAAATCCAACCATTAGATTTCTAATCTCTTATATTGATTGGAAAGCTCTTTTCGATACGAACCCAACAGTTCCAGTTTTAGGAGAATCGGACAGTCGGATCTCCAAATCCATGTGGGGTTTTTATCAATCTGGCAATTTATCGTTACATTTTCTATAGTCCATATCAGTCATCGGTTCAACCTGTAATATAGTCATCACCATATAAGCCTCTCGCTTGTATGGTAAATCTTCAACCTCGTCACATAAGCTCCAAATGCTTATGTGGTATATGATGAAGTATGCTATCTTCAAGAATTATGCCATGTAGTGTAGTTCAAAATTAATTATTACTATCCTATGGCGACGTTTATTATTACACACAGAACAACTAGCACTCTGCATCTAATGGCATTCACAGGAGTTGATATAATAAATAAAATTGCGCATCCAACTCATTAAGGTTTACCTATTTTTTCGGGCACGCAAATAAATTCTTTACTCAACAGCAAATCCATTTAACTGCTCAAACATATATAATGTACATGCATATATTTCTATCTATTCCAAATCAGTTTAATATTGGATTCAATTGCATAAATTTACCCTTCATTCTTGTAACACCCTGAAATTTCTGTGAACTTAAGAGTAACAAATCAGAGAATAATTAAATTTTAACAAAATAATTAAGGGAAATGGGTTGCGCCATTGCGTTCTTCTCGAAATTCTGCTTGGAATAGAGCCCAAGATTACGTAAATCGGACTCCGTATGAAGAAGATATGGCCTACAGAAGTTTCAGTAAAAATCAGCCCGGAATTCAAAAATTCAAATTTCGAAATTCAAACAGACACTCGGGCTAGGCGGGAAAATTCCCGCCCAGGGCCCAGGTCGACACTAGGGTCGACCAGGCTAAACAGGTCAACACTAAGGTCGACCCTAGGGTCGACCTCCCCCCTTTTCCAGATCTGTAGACAGATCCATTTTTTCTGCACTTGGACGCCTTTCTGACCGGATTCATGAGCTCTAACCTATTTAAACACCCCCAAACCCAGCTTTCTCTCCACACAATTTCATTCTGCCTATACTCTGCCTCTATTCTAATTAAAAATAAAATAACGGCATCGCTACACTGCTGAAACCTAGGATAAATCTAGTGCATCTTCTTCCAAACTGAATAGGATTAAAAGAACAACTAGTCTACATCAAAGGAGCGCTATTCATAGTTAGAACACAGATTCCAGAATACAAGAATCGTTCCCTTTTTGTGAGTACAGTTATTTTAAGTTATGAAATTTAATAATTATCTTGAAATTTTTGTGAATCTTGATCTTAGGTTATGCATACTTTTCTGTGGATTTATCTTGACTGTGACTATTCTGTATCTGTTCTCTCTTTTCTTCCTTTTTGTTTATAGCTAGGCTACCACGAGCCTGCGCCAAATTTCATAAGAGATTAACGTATAAACGCTAATTTTGGGACAAATAATGAATATTGCATAATTGGACATGACTGATCTGTGACTGATTTGAGAAAAGAACATAGGTTGTAAATTAAGATCTAGAATCAGTGCATACTATGTATAAAAGACTGTGATTTGGAAGAATTATTATTATATGATAGCATATGACTTGGGATTTGGAATATAATGCATATTATAATGCAAGATCTGATTTTGAGAACTTAATACATGATTAAAAATTTAAGATCTAGATTTTGGGGGCATATTTTATATCACGATCTATGACTTGAAAAGAGAAAAAAAGATATATGTGACTTAGGCGTAAAGATCTATATTACAATAGGTTAACTATTAATGTGAATGCACCTAAATATGGATTTTAGGATATTTGGCATCATAGGCTATAATTTGGCATAATTCATATTGTGTGGGACTTTTTAGAGAATATTTTGTACTGTGCAAAGTTTAATTAAAATTTGGGGCATATGTTGTATTATGAATTATGACCATGATTTAGGCAAGATATGTGAATAGAATTTTAGAAATGATTAATCTGTTGAATTGCCTAATCTGCCAAATCTGTTATCTGCTAAATCTGTTGAATTGCCTAATCTTCCAAATCTGTTATCTGCTAAATATGTTGAATTTCCTAATCTGCCAAATCTGTTATCTGCTAAACCTGTTGAATTTTCAGATCTGCCAAATTTGTTGTCAGCTAAATCCATTAAATTGCCTAATCTGTTGAAAGCTAAGTAATTGTAATTTGGTTATGAAAATCCGTAGGCTCGATCTAAGATTGAGTAAAACAGGGAAATTCGATTAATCTGTTATAACCTGTAAGGAAGTTAAATTTGTTAAATGGACATAAATTAGTCTGATATCTATATAATCTGTATTGGAATAAATTGGCTATGACACGAGGTTAGACTCCGTTTGCGGTGGAAGCCTGCCCGGAACCAACCGGCTTAACCAGCGACCGCAAACTATCAGTCTAATGTGAGAGGTCGTAGGCATAACTAAAATATGCTTAGACACAAGGTTAGGTATGGCTTGTGGCAGAAGTCAGCCCGGAATCGCCCGGCATATCCAGCGGCTACAAGCTACCGAACTGATGTGAGAGGTATGTGCATTAATAATTAATTAATGCAAATCTAAGATAAATATGATACCTAAAACGTGTTGGGTTGATAGGGTTAAAACAATTGGACTAATGAATCTAATAAACCCGTTTCGTAAATCTGTAGGCCCAATACAAAGTTTGGTAAAATAATCTGTAAATCTGTTAAATCCGTACATCTGATCTGTTAATATGAAAACTTGTTAACTTGATTGTCTGATCTGTGAACTAGTAAATCTGAGCTCTGTATGTCTGAAACTTGTAAATAAGTTAATCTGAAAATCTGTTAGTCTGGGGACACAAGGTTAGGAGGGGAAATACTTGTGTCATCTGTTGTTTGGGACCCATATTAGTCAGTAACCCTTTTTGGTATCAAAACTTTGACCCCACACTATGCAGGGGTCCGGGCACGCTTACTGATCTAATTATAAGCGGTTCATTTTGATAATGGCGAGGGGTGTTGATGGTGCGTTCCAACCGGGTCATGTGCGTGCATGGATCCGGTCTGCTTTGAGGATGTAAGACACCGTGACATCTGTAAATAGGTCCATGCCAATAGTTTGCCACTTTAGGGAGTGATACACCCTACTGTGGGGCCGACACAGGGTATTTATGTATTAGGGAGCCGATCGCTTGGGGGTAGGACTTAAGGTACACATAGTTCTGTCTATTTCTGTTGGTACCATCTGTTTCTGTTGGGTGGCAACACCTGTCTGTTTCTGCGCGGTACCGTCTGTTGGGGTGGTAAAGGCCCATTACTAGTGTACACCTAATTCTAACATTCTATTTCCATAAGGATTATTATGTTTCCGTCTCTGATTTTGTTTCCGATTCTGTTTCCGTACCTTCTATCTGTTGGGATGGTAAAGGCCCATTAGTTGGGTGGTAAAGGCCCATTACTAGCATTCTGTTTCTGTAGAGATTATTCTGTTTTCGTTTCTATTTCAGTTTAGATATTAGGTTAACACCTAATCCTGTTATACTAGTATTAGTGCAGAGAAGTGAAGACTAAGTAAGAAGCTTAGCTTAGTCTATATCATTCTGTTAACCTTCTATTCCTGTTACGGTTATCTCTCATCCAGTTTTATTTACATGTCATGATATTATTATCTGTTTATATGCTGAAATCACTGGACTCACCAAACTTATGTCTGACCTAGTTTGTTTCGCCTCTTTTCTTTCCGTTCCCCCCCACCAGGTTTTTAGGGTGGAGACATAGGAGCTTGATTCAGATTCTCTCTGCTAGAAATATTTGAAGTATTGCTTGGCTTTGGCTCTATCTTTCCATGGCAGTTTATATTGGGGATTATGACTTTAAAAACTATGCATTCTGAAGGCTTTTGTACAAGACCGATATTTTGTACTTGAATTCTGATATTGTGATTTGGAAAGATGTAACCAAACTTATTTATGTTTCTGTTGTAATAAAATTATAAAATTTTCAAGTACTACTTTATCTTTCTTGTAAATTTCTGTTATGTCTACTAAAATGCTCCATCAAAGTTAAGGCATTCCCTTTGTGAGTGACCTTAATGGAGGTGGGGTGTTACACTTGGTATCAGAGCTGAGGGTTACCAGATTGGATAAAAAGTTTTTAAAAATTATTTTTAAAAAGGTTTAAAAAGGAAGTATTTTCAAAAGTAGAGTTTATTTTGAAAAAACATAATCCCCAAAGCCATAGCCTATCATTTTATCCTTTGTTTTGAATCTTTCCTTTTCTTTAGTTTCAGCACGTCTAGGGATCTTAACCTTCCGGAGGGCGTATCGATACCTGGCTGGTTTAGGAGGTACCTAGAAGCTAGGGTTAATGATGCAGGCCCAACAAACGTCCCACCTCCCCCAGCTGCAGCGGTTCCTCCTCATCCTCCTCCGCACGTGAATGCTTTCCCGTAGATATGTAGAGACTTTCGGGCCATGGGTGGGAAGAACTTTAATGGAACTGAATCCTTCGTGGGGACAAGGAACTGGCTCAAAGAAACTGATGATTTGTTCGTTATCTTCGAGGTGGATGATAGGTAGAAGATACAATTGGCGGTATGGTTGCTTAAGGACGAAGCTTCTTTTTGGTGGGAGGTCACAAATGGAGAGCGTCCGGTAGAGAGATGGATGGATTTCAGGCATGGTTCGAGATGAAATTTCTCTCACGAGCGGAAGAGAGTCTATACGTAGAGAGGTTCTTGGCATTGAAGCAGGGGAATTCATCAGTGAGAGAGTACGTCAACAAGTTTAATCAGTTGGCAAGATTCGGCTTAGATTTGGTAAATACACCGCATAAGAAGGCACTAAGGTTTGCTAAAGGTTTGAACGAGCCGCTACACAGATTGGCAATGTCCCACATTCCTATGGGGGCTACCTTCGAGAAATTAGTTGACATGGCATTGATGCATGAAGAGGAAACCAAGAGTGAGAAGAAAGAAGAAAAGCTTGAAGGACCACAAAACAAGAAGGCGGGGCCCAAAAAGGAAACACAAAAGAAGGATGAGAAATATGAAGACAAGAAGGAGAAGAAGTGCTTTACTTGTGGAAGCTTGACCCATCTGAACAAGGATTGCAGAAAGAGGAAGGGCACTTTCTTCAACTATGGAGAAATGGGGCACTTCACTGGGGACTGCCCAAAGAAACGAGGACAAGGGCAGAGGGCAGGACCAACTTCTGGAGGACAGGCGAATACCCTCGAGGCTCGTGGATAGGATAGAAATAGGAAAACTTTCTATAGAGGGATTAATCTCCTTATCTGATTGTGGAGTTAAAAACTCTTTCTGATTTTGGCATTTTGATTCTGTAATTGAAACTCTGCACTTTAATACTAGTCTTGTTTCTGGTTCCGCTATAGTCCCAAACCCCATGAGGGTTACGACTCATCTGTTTGTGATAAGTTGGGGTTTGAGGGTATCTGTGTTGGGCATTAAGTTGACTATGACGCATATATTCTGGGTTTTATCATGCTTAGTTTCCTAAGAATCATTTGGTAATCTGATCTGTACCAGTAGTCTGTAGGTATCTGAATATTTCTGAAAAGGATAGGAGTTTTTACTCAAAGCATGAAATAGACTTCTAGTTGGGCATTTATTTAATGGGAGTGATTCTCTGAGTGTTAATCTGATGTTGATTTCGGTCTTTGGGGTTGATACTTAGGGGGTTATTCTCTTAAACCGAGGTCTAATGGGAACCTAGCTTTTGTTTTAATTGTACTTGCTTCTATCACTCGACTTTATCCTATCGACCGAGTCTTTGACCTTTAGGTAGGAACTAATGGGTGTAAACATGTATTTGAAACATGTTATGTTTGATGGTTGCAAGTGGATGCAAGTGGTTGCTCGTGGATGCATATACACACACTAGGCACAAGATCGGCTCAAAAACACTCTTGTACTGCATATGGATGTGTGTGCATTTTTTTAAAATTTTTATAGATGCAAAATGGTCGACTCAGCACATGGATGTTGCATATGAATGGACGGTTGTACACTCATATAGAAATGATATGTATCAAATAGGAAAATTGCATACATGTTGGACTCATGGCACTGACATAATTCGCATTAAGGAGGTTAACTGAATCGGTGGACCACCTAATCTTTGCATTAGATAAGGAACATGTACACACACTTTTGCATATGTTCATACAACATTATAAGTTTTCTAAGGACAATGGATGCTTGTGGATGATGGTTGACTAGATGGGTGATTGGATGGTAGGATACATTCTTCCTAACTTGAAGATTTCGGGGACGAAATCCTTTAAGGAGGGGAGAATGTAACACCCCGAATTTTCTGTGAACTTAAGAGTAAAAAATCAGAGAATAATTAAATTGTAACAAAATAATTAAGGGAAACGGGTTGCACCATTGCATTCGTCTCGAAATTCTGCTTGGAATAGAGTCTAAGTTTGCATAAATCGGACTCCGTATGACGAAGATATGGCCTTCAGAAGTTTCAGTAAAAATCAGCTCGGAATTCAAAAATTCAAATTTCGAAATTCAAACAGACACCCGAGCTGGGCGGGAAAATTCCCGCCCAGGGCCCAGGTCAACACTAGGGTCAACATGGGGGTTGACCTGTCTAAACACTTAGACACTAGGGTCGGCCCTAGGGTTGACCTCCCTCCCCTTTTCCAGATCTGTAGACAGATCCATTTTTCTGCACCTGGACGCCATTCTGACCGGATTCATGAGCTCTAACCTATTTAAACACCCCCAAACCCAGCTTTCTCTCCACACAATTTCATTCTGCCTATACTCTGCCTCTATTCTAATCAAAAATAAAATATTGGCATTGCTACTCTGCTGAAACCTAAGATAAATCTAGTGCATCTTCTTCCAAACTGAATAGGATTAAAAGAACAACTAGTCTACATCAAAGGAGTGCTATTCAGTGTCAGAACACAGATTCCAGAATACAAGAATCGTTCCCTTTTTGTGAGTATAGTTATTTTCAGATATGAAATTTAATAATTATATTGACATTTTTGTGAATCTGGATATAAGGTTATGCATACTTTTCTGTGGATTTATCTTGACTGTGACTATTCTGTATCTGTTCTCTCTTTTCTTCCTTTTTGTTTACAGCCAGGCTACCACGAGCCTGCGCCAAATCTCATAAGAGATTAACGCATGAACGCTAATTTTGGGACAAATAATGAATATTGCATAATTGGACATGACTGATCTGTGACTGATTTGAGAAAAGAACACAGGTTGTAAATTAAGATCTAGAATCAGTGCATACTATGTATAAAAGACTGTGATTTGGAAGAAGAATTATTATATGATAGCATATGACTTGGGATTTGGAATATAATGCATATTATAATGCAAGATCTTATTTTGAGGACTTAATACATGATTAAAATTTAAGATCTAGATTTTAGGGGCATATTTTATATCACGATCTATGACTTGAAAAGAGAAGAAAAAAAAGATATATGTGACTTAGGCGTAAAGATCTATATTAAAATAGGTTAACTATTAACGTGAATGCGCCTAAATATGGATTTTAGGATATTTGGCATCATAGGCTATAATTTGGCATAATTCATATTGTTTGGGACTTTTTAGAGAATATTCTGTACTGTGCAAAGTTTAATTAAAATTAAGGGCATATGTTGTATTATGAATTATGACCATGATTTAGGCAAGATATGTGAATAGAATTTTAGAAATGATTAATCTGTTGAATTGCCTAATCTGCCAAATCTGTTATCTGCTAAATCTTTTGAATTGCCTAATCTGCCAAATCTGTTATCTGCTAAATATGTTGAATTGCCTGATCTGCCAAATCTGTTGAATTACCTAATCTTCCAAATCTGTTATCTGCTAAATCTGTTGAATTGTCAAATCTGCCAAATCTATTATCAGCTAAATCCGTTAAATTGCCCAATATGTTGAAAGCTAAATAATTGTAATTTGGGTATGAAAATCCGTAGGCTCGATCTAAGATTGAGTAAAACAGGGAAATTTGATTAGTCTGTTGTAACCTGTAAGGAAGTTTAATCTGTTAATTGGACATAAGTTAGTCTGATATATGTATAGTTTGTATTGGAATAAATTGGCTATGACATGCGGTTAGACTCCGTTTGCGGTGGAGGCCTGCCCGGAACCAACCGGCTTAACCAGCGATCGCAAACTGTCAGTCTAATGTGAGAGGTCGTAGGCATAACTAAAATATGCTTAGACATGAGGTTAGGTCTGGCTTGTGGCAGAAATCTGCCCGGAACCGACCGGTATATCCAGCGACTACAAGCTACCGACCTAATGTGAGAGGTCTGTGCATTAATAATTAATTAATGCAAATCTAAGATAAATATGATACCTAAAACGTGTTGGGTGGATAGGGTTAAAACAATTGGACTGATGAATCTAATAAACCCGTTTCGTAAATCTGTAGGCCCAATGCAAAGTTAGGTAAAACAATCTGTTTGTCTGTTAAATCCGTATATTTGATCTATTAATCTGAAAACTTGTTAACTTGATTGTCCGATCTGTGAACTAGTAAATCTGAGCTCTGTATGTCTGAAACTTATAAATAAGTTAATCTGAAAATCTGTTAGTCTAATGACACAAGGTTAGGAGGGGAAATAGAAGTGTCATCTGTTGTTTGGGACCCATATTAGTCAGTAACCCTTTCCGGTATCAAAACTTTGACCCCATACTATGTTGGGGTCCGGGCATGCTTACTGAACGAATTATTAGCGGTTCAGTCTGATAATGGCGAGAGGTGTTGATGGTGCGTTCCAACCCGGGTCATGTGCGTGCTTGGATCCGGTCTGGTCTGAGGATGTATGACACCGTGACATCTGTAAATAGGTCCGTGCCAATAAGTTGCCACTTTAGGGAGTGATACACCCTACTGTGGGGCTGACACAGGGTATTTATGTATTAGGGAGCCGATCGCTTGGGGGTAGGACTTAGGGTACACTTAGTTCAGTCTGTTTCTGTTGGTACCGTCTGTTTCTGTTGGGTGGCAACACCTGTCTGTTTCTGCGTGGTACCGTCTGTTGGGGGTAGTAAAGGCCCATTACTAGTGTACACCTAATTCTAACATTCTGTTTCCATAAGGATTATTCTGTTTCCGTCTCTGATTCCGTTTCCGATTCTGTTTCCGTACCTTCTGTCTGTTGGGGTGGTAAAGGCCCATTAGTTGGGTGGTAAAGGCCCATCACTAGCATTCTGTTTCTGTAGAGATTATTCTGTTTTCGTTTCTATTTCAGTTCAGACATTAGGGTAGTACCTAATCCTGTTATACTAGTATTAGTGCAGAGAAGCGAAGACTAAGTAAGAAGCTTAGCTTAGTCTATATCATTATGTTAACCTGCTATTCCTGTTACGGTTATCTCTCATCCAGTTTTATTTACATGTCATGATACTATTATCTGTTTATATGCTGAAATCACTGGACTCACCAGACTTATGTCTGACCTAGTTTGTTTCGCCTCTTTTCTTTCCGTCCCCCCCCCCAGGTTTTTAGGGTGGAGATATAGGAGCTTGATTCAGATTCTCTCTGCTTGAAGTATTTGAAGTATTGCTTGGCTTTGGCTCTATCTTTCCATGGCAGTTTATATTGGGGATTATGACTTTAAAAACTATGCATTCTGAAGGCTTTTGTACAAGACCGATATTTTGTACTTGAATTCTGATATTGTGATTTGGAAAGATGTAACCAAACTTATTTCTGTTTCTGTTGTAATAAAATTATAAAATTTTCAAGTACTACTTTATCTATCTTGTAAATTTCTGTTCTGTCTACTAAAACGCTCCATCAAAGTAAAGGCATTCCCTTTGTGAGTGACCTTAACGGAGGTGGGTTGTTACAATTCTCTTTTTGATTTTATTATTCCAATGCAATTTAGTTTAAACTAACAATCACTCCACACAAACAACAATCAATTTGTTGATTAAAATCATTCAGATTATATAATTAAAAATTTACATCCATGCTTGTGTTTGAATAATTGATTCATTTCCTGAGAATGGTACTCCACCCAGATTTCGATACTTAATTAATATAGCTTCAATATATGGTTCTGACCTACCTTTTCTACTTCTACTACTCATTTTTCAATGTCTGCAGATAGCAGACAAAGTGTTAGGCCAACAGAAAAGGTATTTTTAAAGCATAGAGACATATACTGGAATGTAAATGTGTCTACTGGGGTGCATTTCACTCTGCTATACTCATTCTAGGATATTACTGATCCTATCGGAAATGAGTTATTCGTCATAGAATACTACTGATTCTATTTCTAACGAGTTCGTTAACATGTTATATTCCATAACTAAGCTTAACCAAAGCTCTAATACCACGTTGTTATGACCCAAACCCCCGTTCCACGGTGGCAAGGGTAATCTTTGGAATATAACACATAAACAAATATCAACAGAACAGAAATATATAAATACACCAGATAATGTACAACAGAATACATTGGATAAACGTAAACATCAGAGTTACACAGTATACAGGATCATACTTATAAAAAATACAGTTCAGCTTTACATAAAATGTCTACAGCGGAATCAAAACATTATATGTACAATAGGAGCTGAACAACATAAAAAAGAAATAAACGATAGAATCCATCCTCAGCTCCATAGCTATCCAGAAAGAGTCTGCTAAAACCTAAATACAAGGCTGCCCGGGTAGAAAATAGGGCACCCGGTTTGCAAGTGAAACAAACTACGAGTCAGACATGGGAGTGGTATGAGAAATCTACTTAATTTATTTTTTAATAAGGCCAATGACAGGACCATGCCGCTAATGCGGAACGGATTTAGTTCATTGGATTGCCAGTGCTAAAAACAAGTGCATCATTAAAACATCGCAATGCTTTTTATAAAAATGAAGCCATTATAAGACTCAGTTCCCATCACACAATGCAACGCAAACCGGAGGATAGAGTTTTACCTTATAGTGGCCAAAAGATGCTTGATACGTATAAAACGAAAGCATTTGATATTATTACTAGTGTTTATATGTTTTAAAAACAATTTCAATCATAAGTATCAATCATAGACGGCATAAATGCCCCATACCACTATGTCGCCATATGTATACAATCAAAACCGCACGATGTCGTATCTGGAAATTGGATTTCCGTCATGAACCAAGGCAAGGGATCGTCCTTACCGAATTCGAGACGCTCTAGCCCATGTCTCAGGCAAGTACTCAGTCAAGCCTTGGATCGTAAGGGCCAGTCCACACGGAGTGGATTAAAACGCCTGAATAATACGTTTCCCCGCCCTATGAGGCGTCAACTGGTCATATACCGACAAAACCATTGGTCTTGGAGTGACCAATATAGCCGAGGCGCCTTGCTATCCATCATCCACATAAGTAAAATGCCCGGGCGTGTAAAACCCAAAACACCACTCCTAGCTAGAAAGAAACGCATGTCCTCCCTGAGGTCCTCTCCCGTTTCTGGCTCATACCGGGGTGTGAGGCTCGCGAATCAACTCTAAACACAAAGCTAGCTATTTAAAGCCCTACTTTGATCATCAACCACAAAGCTCTACTTTTCAACAAAAGCTTTGATCATAGCAACTCTGTATGCCACGTTGTCAATCTACAACGTCGGGCACACATCCATTTATAAGTCCATTCTGGGTCTGAACGAAACCGGAGGCACCTTATTCCTCTCCCGTATGTCCAATACAAGAGAGAGGCCCTCGCACATCTGAACGATCAACAATTATGTCCGGACAACCACCACTGTAACCCCTTCTAGGCAGCAACTCCCATCAAAGACATCAGTAGTCATCCATTCGATGTGAAGATCATCGGTCTTGCACCGTCTTCATATCTTCTACTTCCAAACGTCGATCAATTATTTGAAATGAGAATTAACTCATCCTTTTCAAATAATTCACATATATTTAGAATTTCAAATCAATTCATTTTCATGGTTAAATTATTTGACATCCATAATTCAGTTCATTAATGTAATTCTCACGTCAAACACATTCAACCAATCGGGTAAATTCGGTTTCATTTCTATTCCATATCGTTTATAATATTTTATAACGATTTATCGCCATTTTTATTTATTTAAAAATAGCCAATTTATATAAACGACGCTTCAGGCCATAACGCGGCCATGGCGTATTTTTCTTCATATTTGATTTACACATATCTGAAAATCTAACCATTGGATCTTTACAAATTTTATATCGTTGGAAAGATCTTTTCAAAGCGGACCCAGCGGTTCCAGTTTTGGGAAAATACAACGGTCGGATCTCCCGGTACAATCGTTTGAAGTTACGATTTCAAAATACGAACTATAGCGTCGTTATTCGATTTATTTTAATTATATACATATATAATCCATTCTGGCGCTGTTTTCATCCAAATTTAAATTAAACATTCCAGACAATCCAACCGTTAGATCTTTACAAATTTGGTGTCGTTGAAAAGATATTTCCAAAGCGAACCTAATGGTTTCGGTTTTGAGAAAATCCGATGGTCGGATCTCCCGCAATAATCGTTTGAAATCCCGGTTTCAAAATACAAACTGCAGCCTTGTTATTCGATTTATTTTAATAATATATATATTTATATATATAAATATAATCCGTTCATCGATTTCTAAACCATTTCATTTCATATATGTGATAAAAACAATATTTTTATCCAACAAATATCTATTTCGACACATGACTATTTTTAGCACTTCACATATACAATCAAAATGTGATTTTTATTGTCAAAACAATTTACTTCAAAGCGATTATTTTATATACTTCATATAGTTGATAAAAATGTGATTTTTATTGTTAAAACAATTTATTTCAAAAATGAAGATTTTTAGCAATTCATATATATTATAAAAATTTGATTTTTATTGTTAAAATAATTTATTTCAAACATGAATATTTTATATACTTCGTACATACAATAAAAATGTTATTTTTATCATTCAAACCATTTTATTTCATACATTCAATAAAGACCTTATTTTTGTCCTTCAAACAATTTTATTTCGTACATACGATAAAAATGTTATTTTTATCATTCAGCAATTCTATTTCATTTCAAAAATGAATATTTTTCCAACACATGAATATATTTCAATACATGAATGTAAATCAAACACAGGAATATTTCAGAAAATTTCGGCAGCATAACATTAGGGTAGTTAAAACCGGCACCGTCCCGAGTACGGCTCCTCGCTCTACCTTAAAGCCTCACAGCTTTTGACAATGGGGATTTCAATAATCTAGTTCATACATCGACGAATTTTCCTATAAACTAATCCTATTGGGATTTCAAACACAATCAATCATATCAAATCAACCATTCGTAGTATTCACCAAATTTCACATCAACCAAATCCAAACAATCACAACCAATATATATCGTCCATGGTCTGTGGACGAGGGGAGTATATATATAGATATACATATATAAATATATTTCGATTTCATTTCAATTCCATTCAACGCATATATGATTTTTACAATGCATATATAACTCATACATCACACATAGAACTTATACAACGCTTATACATGAGGTTTACAACACTTGTATAAATCATACATCGATTCTATATTTTATACATCGTCATTCCATATCGTTTATAATTCAGAAATCTCACATTGGGTTCCACTCCTCCAAAAATTGTAGGAAGCTCAGAAAAATATCCGGTCTCTTCTAGAATGTAGAAGACATCCACACGAGTCCAATATTTCTTGTTTCACTGGATTTCGACAACATAGCAAAAAGATATGATTTTTATAAATAAACATGAGTTTGCGACGCTTTTAAACCGTTAAAATCAATTTAGAATTTCAAAGCCGTATACCTTCCTTAACCTTTCAAAACTAGGTTTTAGTTTTTCTTGAAATCCGCGCCACTACAAGACAATCGGCCAACGCTATCTCGTAGTGCGAGGAGAGGGCTCTCCGGTGTCGTGCCCGTTGCTCCGATCAATGGTGAGGAGGGTGCTCGGCGGCAGTTTGAAGATGCTGGGTTTGGAGCGTCGGTTCTCGAGGTACACGAAGTGATGGAGGTCGTGGCTAGTATGGATTCGAAGCCCTCAAAGGGGTACTACAAAAAACTTAACTGGGGCGTTGGGTTTAATTGCGTGGATTGAGGGATAAGGAGGGGAGAAGAAGTGAACAGCTTTCCGCCGTCGCCTGGAGTAAAAATCATGGAGAGAGAAAGTGGAAGATGAAATATGATTGGCCCACATATTTTATTTATTTATTTCTTTCTATTAATACCCCTTTTCATGAACGAAACCCAACGACTATCGTCCCTAAGTAAATTCCACCATTCCGAACAAAGTGGGATATGTTTCGTAAGCCCATTCGACTGTGTCGGTCAGTTATTATTCAAATTAAAATATCAAACATTCATTATTTGATTTGAACGTACCTTTCAATTTGCCAGGGTCACATACTGATCCAAAAAATCCCAAAAAAATAAATCTAGCTATGTTTTGACAATATGGTCCTAATAAAATTGATTTCGTTGAATTTGGAGACCGTTTGAAAAAATGCCATTTTCTGGTCGATCCAAATTGACTGAAATTAACCAAACACATTTTCCTTTGCCACGCTTACATATTAAATCCAAATATTATGGAACTTGAAACCTAGTAATAATTTGACATTCCGGATCCAACAAAAGTGGTTTCGTCGGAAAAGGAGGTCGTTTGCAAAATGTCCATTTTCATGGGCTATATTAAATCCATAGCGACCTTTCTGAAAATTCATTTGGCCATAACTTTTGATTCCCGCTATGAAACTTCAAGTTTTCAGATTCATTAGAAAGATACTCATAAACAGATTTAAATATTTTTGGTTTCACTAAAATCCGTTTTATTTTACATCCTGTACAGTCAGTCAAAGTTCGAATTCAAATTTTCAAACTGCCGCGCCATTTCAAGCCTCGTTTTATAATTAAAATAAATATATTTATTTTCCAACATCGATTCAAATAGACTTTTGGTTGTTATTATTTAAAATAATTTATTTTAAATATTCAAAATCCGCTAAAATAGCCAAATAATTTTTTTTAAATTGGTTCATATTTTCCGGGTTGTTACAATTTACATGTTGTATATCAGTATATATGGCAAGTGGCGTTGCAGTTTGAGTGCATGGAGTATAGTGACGTGAGAAAGAGGTAAATGAAATTGCCTGGAGCATGCGGATATATGAGTAAAGGAAAACGTTGAAGATTGTTTGTCTTAGGAGGATGAGTGGCATGTATTTAAGGATTTTTGAAAGGAGTTTTTTGAATATTGAAGACATGAATACTGTAAGAAGATGCACTAAGTTTGGACGTGAGTTTGGACGTGTACATGTTATTATTTAGCATGGAAGTATGGGTCACAATGGGTATTTATTTCATGAAGGGAGAACTGTTAAACCAGCGGAAGTAAGAGGAGTAGCTGGGGATCAACACGTTAAACAAGAGGCATTCAAGTTTTCTTGCAAGTATGGGTTACATAAGTAGAGGAGTTCATGCGTCCAGTCCATTCATTGAAGATTTAAAATAATAAAACGCTGCTGTACTTGGTTCAAAAATGGTTTAAGGGAAGTGGACGTGTTGAGCTCATGAAGAGAAAGGAGGGACGATGCTCATTTAGCTGGGTAGGGGCGAATGGACTTACGGTGAAAGGAAGTGGCGGGGCATGGAAAGCACTGAACTGTTGATTTCGAAAATGGCTAAAGTTTTACAATCCGTCCATTGTTTTGGGATCGCATGGAAGCTGGCGATGCTATGAAGTCGGTTTGGAGCAATTTGAAGCACACTTGAATTATGGCAAAACTGAACGCTTTGTTTAATCGACCAACGCAAATCGTTATTTAACGGTTAACGTGCGAAGGTGAGTAAATCCACTAACTCTGTTCTGTTTTTAAATATTATAATTATATTTTAATGATTGGTTGAATGCTGGGTGCATGGATGCTTGGATGATTTACTAAATTATTTGGCTAAAACAATATATACCGTCATATATACATAAAACGGTCAATTGAAAACTATTGTTGTTTACCATTATATTCCATAACAATATGAGATTGGTGTAATTTATGTGACTAACATCTGTGGATGCAGGGAAACAGGCCAGAGGAATCCAACTGGATTCCTTAACAATTATATTGTTGTTTTTCATATACTACATTATATGATGTGATAAATATTGTTGATTGTTGTGTGTTTAGGATATTGAATAACATTGGCCCTGAGATAATCGATATTAAATACCGTACAAATATTGAAATGAATTCTATTTAAAAAAAAAGAATAAATCTATTATTTATTATTTTAAATAATAGAAATTGAATCTTGATTAGAATAGGATACAATAACTTGTTTAATTAAAACAGGTAATTTGATTTATAAATGATATTTAGAGATTAAGTGGAATAATAATAATTATTAAATAATTTAAAATTATAAGAATGAACTTAGAAATGGGGAATTTGAGAATCGCTTCAGAATAAAATGATGAAATTAGTGTAATGTTCAAAATATGAATAGAACTAAGTAAACAATAAGGATTGTAAGATGTTAAGTGTTATTAAAATAAATTATAGTCAAATAGGAGGTCGACACTAAGTTAAAATGGTATTTGTTGTCTAAACGAAGATTTATTTGATAAATGAAATCAGATTTTTGTAAGAATAATGTAACACCCCACGTTCATTAATGTCACACACAAAGGGAATGCATTAACTTCCATGGAGGTTATAAGTGAATATAGAACAAAAAAATTACAACAAGACAGATAATAAGTAGTGCTTGGAAATCTAAAACTTCATTTTATTGCAGCGGAAACATGCTTATTACATCACGAAACCATTAATCAGAGTCAAGTACGTTATCCATCTTCATAAAACAAAATACATAATCCCATTACACAAATAGCCATTAAAAAGATAACAAGCTGGACTTTACTTCAACGGTCTAAGCTTTCCAAGAGAGAGAAAGCAATCCAATCAAACTCCACTAGAGCTGGACCCAACCTGAGGACCTGGAGGGGGAAAAAGGATAGAAATGGAGGGGGTCAGACATAAAGTCTGGTGAGTATGATAATTCTAACAATACTATTATCAAAATAATTAGACTAAGGCATAAGCTGGAAGACAAGTAAATGTCTATGAACTATTAGGTAGATAAAGATAGCGTTTAAGATAACGTTAAAGATAACAGTAAAAGCACACCTAATTACTAACGAATAATTACTACACTGCACCGCACATTACTACACTGCACCGCAACAGTAACCCTAAAGGTTGATCCCACTTGCTTCACATAGAAACGTATAAATAGCCTTACGTACCCCTAGCTGACTACATAGGTGTCGTCTGCCCCTATCTCCACTAGGTGTACCCCACTACCCACTTTCGATCGACTCCCTACTCGTAGATACCCGTGCTGGCCCCACAGTGGGGTGTATCACTCCCCTAAAGTGGCAACCCGATACAACTTGAGAATGCACGGCTTATACCTACACGATGCAACAACGTCTTACCTACCAGCCCGGGTCCACACACGCATATGAAACCCGTTGGACTTGCGTTGCCACCGCTCCCCGTTTTGGCCTCTTACAGTAAAGCCCAATATGTGTGTCACATCCTCTACTTGGGTCGAGCCCACAAAGATACGTTTGGGTTACCAGTTGAAATGGGCCCCCACAAGCTACCCACCTAAGCTTGTCAACAATAGTATATCCCACTTAACCCTCTTAGTCATGTTCATTTACATGTGTGTTTGGTTAAGTCTTACTAATCGTATTTCTCATGCCACTAAGGGCACCCACTAGATTCCTCATGCCACCCAAGGCACCTACTTAACCCCATGTCCCACTTTACATGTTTATCTGGTTAAGTATTTCTTAATTCATTCAGGCCATAACCTCATAAAGACCTCTCACATTAGACTGGCATTTATGGCAACTGGATTTGTCGGGCGGGTCCGGGCAGTCTTACGACATAAAAGAGTCTAACCTCGTGTCTTTACAACTGTTATTCTTTAGTTTAGGCCTAGGACCTCTCACATTGGGCTGACATTTGTGACCACTGGATTTGCCGGGCGGGTCCGGGCAGGTTTACGTCACAAACGAGTCCAACCTCGTGTCCTAAGCATTGATTAACACTTATAATCTTTTACCCTAGTTTTAATAATTCCCTATCCAAATTATTAATTAAGTACACTTTTATTGATGTCCATAATTGGCTCAATTATGGTCATCCACTCATGGTATGCAAAATCATATCAATTGCACCCCAACATCTTATTATTAAATCCTTAATATTACCCCTACCCCACGTTTATACGTTCGCTTATTCAACGCATAATATAGGCTAGACTTGAATAGTCTAACACATAGCACAAAGATAAATTATCACAACATATAGACAATTAAAATAAATCTAATCATAATAGGGGTGAAACTTGCATAAACTACACTTGTTAAGGATCAAAAGGTGTCAACTTGTTAAATGTCACCATTTACATGATATGATCATAGCCCAAATTTATACATAAACTTGCATATGGGGTTTTTAGTCAACATAATGATGGTGTGAACTAGCATAGGGTATCACATATGTAATAGCATAATCCTATATGTCATAATAGTTGTCATGACATATGTTCATAACTTTTCTAATCAATCTAACTTGCATATGTAACTTGTCATATAGGTCAACATAGCCCAAACACGATGATTTAATTAATATGAACTAACTAGCATAGATAGCATCATCGTGGATTTTTAACATGTATGATTCATCACAACTTTCAACATACATAACATCATCATAGCATGATTTACAACATATAGGATATCATCACCACATATCATAGGATTAATAACATACATGATAACATATACGACAATTCACATCATCTACTCATAATCCATTCATGACTTAACCTAATTAAAATGATAATAATCCTGTTAAGACTATCATACTCACAATTTAGAAGAGAAAAGACAGAGTTTTGCTTTGCTTTAGGGTTGAGAGAATTAGAATTGAATTTGCTTTTCTTCCTTCTTAGTTGGCGGCGGCTCCATTGATTTCCATGGCGACGGTATGACGGTAACTATTCTATTTTTCTTATGAATTAGGGTGAGTGACTACCTAGGTATTTATAGAGTTAGGGTTTATTTTAGACCGTCAGATCATCTCAGAACTAAACTGAACCATTAAATTTGCCAATACAGCCCTAAAGACACAACAGCAGCTCAGGATTGTGCTCTGCCCAAACCATAGCCGCCAGACCAAGTCGACACCCAGGTCGACACTACAGTCGACCTGGGGGGGGGGGAAGTCGACATGGCAGTCGACTTGGGGGGGAGGGGGGAAGGTCGACACTAGTGACAACTCCCCAGTCGACCTGCCTGGGCGGGAACACTTTTCTGTTTGAATTTTTAAATTTTCTACGAGTTGTTTTGAATTTTTCTGAAACTTCCGATGGCCATAACTTCTTCATACGAAGTCCAATTCACGCAAACTCGGACTCTATTTCAACCAGAATTCCGAGACGAACACAATGGTGCAACCTGTTTCCCTCAATTCTCATGTCAGAGATTAGTTATTCTTTAATTTGTGAATATTAATATTAATAAAATTACGGGGTGTTACAAATAAAACGTTCACATTTCAAAGTGAATAATGTTGTAAAAAGCAAGTGTCTGCAAATTAAGTAGTTATAATGGAAATGGGAAATGTTTTCCAATATAAATAATGATATACAAGAAATAAGAAATGTGAAAGGGTGAGAATGTTTTTAAAAACGTTAATAACGTATATATCTGGAATGTGGGAGATTAAAGGTTTATAATAACTAGAAATGTTTTCCAAGAAGTATGAAAGACTAAACGGGTATTGAGTCGTAATGAGATGTTTACTTGAACTAAGTAAAATAATTCAAATAAAGAGAAAAATGTCAAAAGACGAAGAAAGTAAATGATTTTTGATAAAGGAAGTTATAAATTAAATTATGTAAGGGTGATGAAGCAAAGAATTAATGTTTGAAATAAATAACTGAGTTTCTAAATTAAGGATATGGTGTTATAAAACCATAAAGCAAGAAATACGGTTTGATGAATATTATAAGTAAAGGGGAGGTTTAAAGTTACGGACGTATATCTATTCTAAGATAAGAACGTTGTCGATCAAGGTCTGAGAGGTAAATAAAATACCCCAAATTGAACGATTTTCACTATTATCAAGGAATGGTATTAGTTTGTAACGGAAAGAGATGTCGAGATTTGTTATAATGAGAAATATTACAGCGTATTGCAAGATTTAACTATAACAATAAATTAACGCTGTGGACCAAGCTTAAGCGTGATTAATATATATATATATAACACTATTCCCTAGAAATTGGAAATGGTTTGGTTTGAAATCCACTTGATCTAAGTGTTATATAATAATGATATTTTTCCGAAGAAATGCAGATAAGCTATACTGAGTTAGGGGTAAGAATAAATAATTAAGACTGGGAAATTAATTAAAAGGGGTTGGTGATTTTTTGATACTTGTTGTAAATTTGAATGGATGTTGTTTTCACTTCGATAGTTAAATAACCAACTATCGAAGTATTTTGGCCATTGTTGTCGATACGGAGAGACCGGTTGGATATATTATCCGAAAACCGCTCCGTGTATGCATAAGTGCTGCGAATTAGATTATGCTGAAGATAATTGAAGACGGAGTGAAATGCAAGGGTTGTTCTATTCCATATTGTTGCTTTTTGTTTGTCCAGTCCCAGGTCAACTTGTATGGATGAATGTCTGCAGAGTATTCCTAGTATATCACATAAGACGATCTTTCCGAGGTATTACGTCTGGTGGCGGAGAAATTCGTTTCTCTTAGCTTTTTATACCCGTAATATTTTTGAAGATCAACTAGTGATTTGATGGGTTTGACGATGTGACATTCAAAGTGAATGGTGATCAGATGTTCTAAAAAGATTAACGTAGCCTCAAGGCTCACAACCGGGAAATGACAAAAATCGGGCAGGCAGCATGGCTAGGTGGGTCATTCCCAAGCAGGGTATAATTGTCACCGATCTAGAGAAAATTCAATATTCATTCTTCTTTCGACTCTTTATCTTATGGATTATGGTTGGACGGCCGAACACCGTGGGTGACAATATATTCGATACACTCAAGCTAAATGAGTGGTCAGTCATGTATGGGCCGGGTTACAAGATGTTCTTGTTGAACCCCAGTATATCCCCTATAGAGTACACTGATTGGGAGGTGGTCCTATACCTTGTCATAGTTGGAATCCAATCTCCAATAAGCGCTCTACGGTTTTTTATTTTATAATATATATGTGGAGCGTGAGATGCAAGCGTTTTACTATCTGGATATTTATTTGATTAGACATTATTATAATATCACTGGATTTTGATATCAAAATGGTTTGGGTTATAGTAAGGTAAAAACTGTCCATGTTTATGTGTGGGTTGGTCTTACTATTATCCTTTTCTTTCAAAAGGATTTTCATGGTTAAACAACATGATTGGAGTTTACTCACACTAGTCCCATGACTGACCCAGAGTTTATTTTGTGTGTTTTCCCTAAACCCTTGGGTGTCCGAATTTGTATGGGCAGTCAAGTGTTCAGACTTTGTAGATTCACTTAGAGGGGCTCAAAGCAGGAAGCTTCACCGCTGATTATTAGAGATTATTTCCACCGTGATGTATATGAGTTAAATTATGATATGGTATGTATATACAAATACAGATTTGTATTTCAATGTGTTATATAATATATTTTATTCGTTCCGCTGTGACATTCGTGTTTACTTTGATACTGTTTAGATTCCGATGTTCTTCTTCTTTTATTCTATTAGTTCTATCTTATCTTTCTCATCCTCTTATTTCTTTCTGTTAATGTCCCGGTGTTTTCGATACTTGAATAGTCAACATGGTGTTTGATGTTGATTTTCGAGCTCGAAAACCTCGCGGCCGTTACAGTGGTATCAAAGGATAAGGTTAAGTGATTACCTTGGCTCTGTGGCGTAACTCAATAGAGATGGAGTTAGTAATACTCTAGATTGAGTTTGAGTGTATATGTATGAGCGCGTATTTCTAAATTAGTATAAAAATTGTTTTAAATTGTGTTGATTGATTTGTTGAGTGGTATATAAATTCTCGATCGATGTATTTAGCTAACATGGTCGATAGGGATTTATAAACGCTTGGATAGAGCAATTCGATACAATATTGTTTACAAAGCTGGGTAAATAAAATAATTTTACCCAAAATTTATTTTGATATAAAAGAAGTATATATCTTGAGATTATTATAGTATATTGGATGTGTTGATCATTATTATGATCAAATAAAGATATATAATTGAGTTGTTTATATAAATAACCAATCGAAATATTGTATAAGTATAATATGCAAAATCAGATGAACTAAATCTGAATTTAAAATCAGAATTGAATTAAAACTCTAGAAACATGGAAAAGAGTTGGAAATAATATTTGAATTAAATATTCGGAATTTTAAAATCCTAGGAGATTTAAAATTGTTTTCCATGTGCTGTGAAAGATATTTTGAAGTAATTTTCAAATAAAAGTGCTTGAAAATGAGTTTTGAAAGTTATATAGTATTGAACTCACTTCGATTGCTGGAAAATAATTCTGATGATGAACCGCAGCATTATCGGTGTTCATTTTCGAGTTTCTAAGTGACAGATTACTACCAAAGATTTTGTTTTGAGGAAATAAGTTGTTTAGAAATTCAAATGTTTTGAATTGTTATTATTATGAATATATGATTTCAAACTGATTTGAAATAAACCGCAGGAATTTGAATTCTGAAATAAAGATTTAACTTATGGAGTTAAAATGGTAAAAGTGGAACTTAAACTAAGATAAATAAAATTGGACTGAATTTGGAACGATCTAGAATGAAAATTGTAAAAGAGAAATATTGGATATTTGAGTTATTGAAATGAATTGATTTTTAAAGAATAAGAATCGAATTTTGAATTTGGAGATGAAGATGACTGATTTGAGAAATAAATCAGTAAATGGAATGGCATAATAGAACTTAACAAGGTTAAGAGTTTGGAATTGGAGTGAACAATAGAAATTTGGCTTAGTAAAAGCGAAAGATTGGTTTGAGAACGGATTGATGGGAGATCAACCAAGGAGGCTTGGATATATGTTAGTGTGATAGCAAAGGGCAGAGATAGAGTTAAATGCCCAACAAAAGGTACAAGTTTATATTTATATGAGTATGAGATTTTATACGCCAATTTAGCAAACCACTTGGCTGTTTGATTTTCTTTTGGATTGGGGAAGGCCCAGAGAGGCAAGTTGTGGTTATACCAATTAAGCCGTGTAGAGGAGATGCCGACAAAATTCTCCAAAAATTTAAGCTGTTAGGAAATTTTCAGAATTTCTAAAAGTATTTGTAAATAAGAAGGAATTAAATTTTTAATTAGAATTAATCGGTTCTGTTGAAAACTGAATTTAAGAAATTAAATAAAAGATTTTTAACCTGGTTATAATATGGACTATAGCATTTTCCCTACCTTAGTAATTTCGGGGACGAAATTCTTTTAAGGGGGAAGGAATGTAACGTCCCGCATTTTTATCGGTTTGTATTTGAATATTTAAATCAGTTTCAATATTGAATTCGTAAATAAGTGGATTTATAAAATGAAGTTGAACGTATAAAAATATATATTAAATATATTTGAGCCCGTAATGTCGCGGCAGTTCGTAATTTGACGTTTTGAACTTCAACTGACTGTACAAAATCCGTTATTAGTTGGATTTCTTCGAAACAAGAAATGTTGGAATCTGTTGAACTGTATTTTTCTAATGGAAGTGAAAAACCAAGATTTCGTATTTTGAATGGGAAGTTATGTCCAAATTAAATATTCAGAAAAGCAACGACATATTCGTTTATGGCCATAACGGTTATTTAAATATATTCAAATATCGGATTCGAATTTGGACAAGATTCTTTTGTGATGTAGTGATAATTTAATTTTTAGAATTTTACTGTAATTTTTAATTAATTAAATACGCAACTTTTTATTTGGAGTGTTTTGTAATGATATTTTGGAGTTTCATAATATGAGTTAACCTACCGATATTATTATATTTTTGGAATCGTGGCACCTTGTTGGACACGACCGTATCCTTATTTCTGTTCGTAGTAGCTCAAACATGAACGTAATTTATGCAATACGGTACACTTAAAAATAAAACATAAAATATAGACAAAAATTGCTTGGTGCTAAGGAATTCGATGAACATGTTTCCAATATTTTGACATCATTCACCATGTTATTTCTTATATCACTGTTGTGTAATATAAGTATCTGCGTTTCTTTTAAGATAAGTTTTACGTCTCCTCTTCATGATACAGACCATACCCTAACCTACCCAAGACCATTTCTTACCACTGAAAATTGGTATAGCTTTGGAAAGGACACCGTATCCAAATTACTTAACATGGAAGTATTGTATCTACGCAGATATTAAGGGACGTACAAACCATACCCTGTCCTTTTCCAAGTCATTGTCAAAATTAAATAGAAGCAGTCCAATGTAGACTTATGAAATGAGAATACATGGCATGGACCAAATAAACCATACAACTATACCTGGGAAATGAAATTTACCCATTAGGTTACAGTACCCTAAAACTTCACACTAAAGTAATCAGACCTACGCTATAGTGTATGTTAATTACTTCTACCTTCTATAAAGTAACGTCAAGACATTTTTCCATAGGTACAGTTCTTGGAAAAACCTTTCATGGCGATCCAAAGGAAAGTGTATAAATAAAAATCAAATACTTTTGAATTCATAAATCATTCGTTCTCTTCATCGCTATATAAAAAATGTATGGGCTTGATCACTATTACGTCGCACACTATTATACAACTATACAGCGCAAGTTATTGCCGTGATTCAATGAACCGAAGGAGAAGTTTCATTGTTAGTACGGCTTTCACGAGGTGGAGATCGACGAGCAGGAATGAACTGCGAGCAGTGAGGACGGTGAAGCATAAAAGAAGCAACAGTGGAGAATGTTAGCTGTTTTGGGTAAAAGAAGTGTGGGGTTGTACTACGGAAAGTGGTTCGACAATGGAAATAAAGGAAGTACAGAAGAGTGAGTATTTGGGGTATGAAGTGATGCATGTTGGCACTTAAATGTAAACTGGGAAGAAGAGGTGCCTTGCGTCAGGAGCAAGTACGGTGGAGGAAATAACAAAAAGTGGACAGCCAGTTGAGTGGCATTGCGTTGAGTACGGTGGGGGTTTCCAGGCGTGCATGTTAAAGTTATAAAGTCGGATTGTTTTTCTTTTGCCTGGAGTTATTTTTGTGTGGAATAGAAAACAATGGAGAAGAAAAATATACATGATCAAGGACATGTGAAGGAGGAATTATGTGTGAGATGTGTGCGGAAATGGCCAGTTTAGCAGGAGGCATGTATATATCAAAAAGGAGAAGGGACGTCAAGAGTTGTTTGAAGTAAAAAGGCGCTGCGTGAGTGCATGTATGGGAGTTGGTTTAAAAGGAGTTATGTGTTCTTTTGTTGCCTGGGTAGTTGCGGATATTCAAACAAGGGAGAAATGAGGGAGGGATGTTGAAAAACAATGTCTTGCACAGGCTTATTTTGTAAAGAAGGGTGGAGTATACATATGTTTGGAGCGGCACTTGTTTGGGATGAAGGCTGTAAAACACGGAGAGCAACTGTATGATCACATGGAGAATGGAGAAGGGGATTTACATGTTGTATATTAGTATATGTGGCAAGTGGTGTTGCAGTTTGAGTGCATGGAGTATAGTGACGTGCGAAAGGGGTAAATGAAATTGCCTGGGGCATGCGGATATGTGAGGTAAAGGAAAACGTTGAAGATTGTTTGTCTTAGGAGGATGAGTGGCATGTGTTTAAGGATTTTTGAAAGGAGTTGTTTGAATATTGATGACATGAATACCGCAAGAAGATGCACTAAGTTTGGACGTGAGTTTGGATGTGTACATGCTATTGTTTAGCAAGTAAGTATAGGTCACTATGGGTAGTTATTTCATGAAGGGAGCACTATTAAACCGGCGGAAATAAGAGGATTAGCTGGGGATCAACACTTAAACAAGAGGCATTCACGTTTTCTTGCAAGGATGGGTTACTTAAGTAGAGGAGTTCATGCATCCGGTCCGTTCATGGAAGATTTAAAATAATAAAACGCTGCTGTACTTGGTTAAAAATGGTTTAAGGGAAGTGGACGTGTTGAGCTCATGAAGAGAAAGCAGGGACGGTGCTCATTTAGCTGGGTAGGGGCGAACAGACTTAAGGTGAAAGGAAGTGGTGGGGCATGGAAAGTACTGAACTAGTGATATTCGAAAATGGCTAAAGTTTTACGAACCGTCCGTCGTTTTGGGATCGCACGGAAGCTGGCGACGCTATGAAGTTGGTTTGGAGCAATTTGAAGTATGCTTGAAATATGGCAAAACTGAACATCTGGTTTAATCGACGGACGCAAATCGTTATTTAACAGTTAACGTGCGAAGGTGGGTATATTCATTAACTCTGTTTTGTTTTAAAATATTATAATTATATTTTAATGATTGGTTGAATGCTGTGTGCGATGGATGCTTGGATGATTTACTAAATTGTTTGGCTGAAATAATATATATCGTCATAAATATACATAAAACGGTCAATTGAAAACTGATGTCGTTTACCATTATATTCCATACCAATATGAAATTGGTGTTATTTATGTGACTAACATCTGTGGATGCAGGGAAACAGGTCGGAGGAATCCAACTGGATTCTTCAACAATTATATTGTTGTTTTTCATATACTGCATTATATAATGTGATAAATGTTGTTGATTGTTGTGTGTTTAGGATACTGAATAACAATTGCCCTGAGATAATCGGTATTAAATACCATACAAATATATTGAAATGAATTCTATTTTTAAAAAGGAATAAATCTATTATTTATTATTTTAAATAATAGAAATTGAATCTTGATTAGACTAGGATACAATAACTTGTTTAATTAAAACAAGTAATTTGACCTATAAATGATATTCAGAGATTAAGTGGAATAATAATTATTAAATAATTTGAAATTATAAGAATGAACTTAGAAATGGGGAATTTGAGAATCGCTTCAAAATAAAATGATGAAATTAGTGTGATGTTCGAAATATGAATAGAACTAAGTAAACAATAAGGATTGTAAGATGTTAGGTGTTATTAAAATAAATTATAATCAAATAGGAGGCCGACACTAAGTTAAAATGGTATTTATTGTCTAAATGAAGATTTATTTGATAAATGAAATCAGATTTCTGTAAGAATAAAATGTTCACATTTCAAAGTGAATAATGTTGTAAAAAGCAAGTGTCTGCAGATTAAGTAGTTATAATGGAAATGGGAAATGTTTTCCAATATAAATAATGATATACAAGAAATGTGAAAGGGTGAGAATGTTTTTAAAAACGTTAATAACTTATGTATCTGGAATGTGGGAGAATAAAGGTTTATAATAACTGGAAATGTTTTCCAAGAAGTATGAAAGACTAAACGGGTATTGAGTCGTAATGAGTTGTTCACTTGAACTAAGTAAAATAATTCGAATAAAGAGAAAAATCAAAGGACGAAGAAAGTAAATGATTTTTGATAAAGGATGTTATAAATGAAATTATGTAAGGGAGATGAAGCAAAGAATTAATGTTTAAAATAATTAATCGAGTTTCTAAAGTAAGGATATGGTGTTATAAAACCATAAAGCAAGAAATACAGTTTGATGAATATTATAAGTAAAGGGAGGTGTTTAGAGTTACGGATGTGGGAAGACCCGTAACTTCCCCGTGAACGAAAGCGCGGATAGTTCGAGAACAAGCCACAACAGAATGCAGACAGAAGGACATTTCATTGCTAATTACAACAATTCCATCAGATACAAGAATATACAGAGCATAAATGAATAAATATTACACATTTACCAAATATCAAAGATTACAATAAATTACATAGTAGCGGAAAATAATACAATACACAACTGAAGGAGATATACGGATACAAAGCTTTCCGGATATCATTCCAGCTGTAAACCAGGATCCTGTGAATATAAATCTGCAAAACCAAAACTACTAGCTGCCCGTGTCAAAATAAGGGCACCCAATGTTTAGGTTAAAACAATAAACTCCAGGTCAGTCATGGGACTGGTGTGAGAACTAAAACAGTTATTAATCTTTATTTTTAAAGTTAGGTAAATCAAGGGACCACGCCGTATAACACGGAACGAGTTTCCTCCCAGGAATACCAGTGCATAAAACAACAGCGCAATGCTAAATAAAGAACAATGAAGCTATTATAAGACCTAGTTCCCATCACACAATGCAACGCAAGCCGGAGGATAGGGTTTTTACCTTATAATAGCCAAGAATGCTTGATACATTTAAAACAAATCATTTGATACTATTATAAGTGTATAGTGTATAAAACAACTTCAAATCATAAGTATCAATCATAGACGGTATAAGCGCCCCATCCCACTATGTTGCTATACTAGGCTCTACAAATAAAACCGCAGAATCACATATTTGGAAATTGGATTTCCATCTATGAACCGAGGCAAAAGATAGTCCTCAACCGATTCGAGACGCTCTAGCCCATGTCTCAGGAACAGCCGCAACTGCCCCTTGGATCGTCAGGGCCGGTCCACCGATGTGGATTATTATGCCTGAACACTACGTTTCCCCGCCCTTGGGGTGTCAATGAGACAACAAATGACTCCATCGAACCCGGATCGTCCGATCAAACCGAGGCGCCTCGCAACAGCAACAACCACATAAGTCAAACTCGTCAGGGCATGTAAAACCACTGATGCCACTTTTAGCTAGAAGGAAACGTATGCCCTCCCTGATGTCCTCTCCCGTTTCTGGTTCATACCGGGTATGAAACTCGCGAAGTAAACGTTACACAAAGCTACGCCACAAAGGCCGTGCTTCGATCATCAACCACAAGACTTTGCTTTTCAACAGAAGCCTTGATCATTTTCCACTTAGGCATGCCACACAGGCAATTCACGCTATGCAATCGATATCAATCACACAGAATGAAATCCGATGTCAGACACACAGTCTATTTACAAGTCCGTTCTGGGTCTGAACGAAACCGGAGGCACTTAGTACCCCGCATATCCATCGATCTCCAAGTACGTCTGGACGATCACCAACTGTTTCCATCTTCTTGGGTGTACATCCCAATCAAAATCATCAGTAATCACCCAAACAACGTGAAAATCTCCGGTCTTCGACCATCGTCTTCATCTTCGACTTATCGTCGTATCAGTTATTCAGAATGGGATAAACCCGGTCTTTCTGAATAGCTCGCGTATATAATAAATACGTTTTACACAAACACAACATACGGCTCATTCCAATTCATCAGTCACTAACCGTAAATTAATCAAGAGAATAATCCCCCAAATATTAACCCCAAAGGTCGAAACCAACATCAGATCAATACCCAAGAAATCACTCTGCTTAGCCAACCTACAGCTAGTTTCCAAATTTCACATTCTTAGGGAAAGGTTCCCATTAATTTTATCAAAGATAAATTCTTTTAAATTTATTCTTTAATCATCCTTTAGATATCATTTCAAACTAGTCGGGATTAACGAACCTTACCGAAGTAATCATTTGTTTTAATTTCCCAATCCCAACCTATTCATCCCATGAAGTAAAACTGGTAATACTTCATATCTAACACCATGGTGTTATCAGTAAACTAAATTACCATTTCGCGTTCAAATCTAATTAAAGATTTAACTATCACCTGGAGCAAAACTGGTGACACTCCACTCTCGATCTTTTCAATCTAATTAAAGATTCATTAAAACTCCACTTAGTTTTAATCTGTGACTGGGTTAAAGAATCAGTGTCATTTAACACAGGGTTCACGATAAACCCAAAATCACATTACATTTCAATCAGTCCCTAACCGTAAATTAGCAAGTGAGCAATTCCCTAAGTATTAACCCCGAAGGCCGAAACCAACATCATATCAATACCCCAGAAATCATTCAACTTAACTAATCTCCGGTTAGTTTCTGATTTTCTTAACTCCTTTGGGTCTAAGAACAGTATTATTAAAGATACCATTCACGACAACCCAAAATCACATTTCATTAATTATCGGGTTAAAGAACAAGTGTCATTTAAAACACTGTTCATGATAAACCCAAAAATCAATACCAATTCAATTCCAATTAAATATTATTTAATTGGTACACTTCATTAAATCTAAATAAAAAGATTTAATCTTTTCTCCACTGGGTTCAAGAACAGTGTTAATGAAGACACCATTCACGACAAACCCAAATCACATTTGATATTAAATACAAGGCTCTCTGAATAGAAAATATATCAGCTTATATTCAATATCAAATTCTACGACCAACAAATATCGTATTGGAAATAACGATATATAAATATCTTTCAAATTTCCATAACAACATCTGTATAATCACGAAATCCAACATCGAAATATTCCGAAGACGATTTCGATTCAAATCCATTCCAATTCAAATATTGGAAATTCTGGTTATTTTCAAAACCATTTCAAATCCAATTTATTTATTTTAAAAATAAATAAATTATTATTGTAGTTCAAAACTAGTTCATTTCAATAAAAATCTATTTTTATCTTTTCAAATATGGAGTTTTTCATCCCGATTCTTCCCAAATCATTTCTTATGATTTTACACAAATTATTGATATTTTTAATAATTTTATCAAGGCCCGTACAGTCGATTTCCATCAACGGCCATCGAACTGCACTTACAGCGACCTTTTCCAAATTTGATTTGGACATAACTCCAAATCCAACAGTTAGATTTCATATTTCTAATATTCGTTAGAAAGCTCTTTTCGATACGAACCCAATGGTTCCGGTTTTAGGAGAATCCGACGGTCGGATCTCCTGTAATATCCGTTCGAAGTCAATGGTTGAAATTCACGAACTACCGCGGCACGACGCGTTCTATTCAGGCCATTATATTGTATATATAATATATACTTCGTCGATTTCCTTTTAAAACGTATTTTATAAATCGTTTTAAATTCGTTTTCGAAACGATTTCAGCTTCATTTCAAATTCAAAGCAAAATTGAATTTTCCAATATAAATTTGTTTTAAATTCATTTCAAATTGATTTCAATTCAAATCGATTTTAATTCGATTTGAATTCATTTTCTTTCAATTCAATTCAATTCGAATCCGTTTTATATTCAATTCAATTCGAATTCGTTTTACATTCAATTCAATTCGAATTCGTTTTATATTCAATTAAATTCGAATTCGTTTTATATTCAATTCAAATCAAATTCGTTTTATATTCAATTCAATTCAATCTAATTCGAATTTCAATCCTATTCAGTTTAAATTCGAATTCATTTCTATTCAAATTCAATTCTATTCAATTTCAATTCGAATTCATTTCTATTCAAAATATCAGATTTTGAAATCACTTTCGATGTTCATTATAAAATGAATAAAATCGATATAAATATCGTTCACGTCAAAATGGCGTAAATCTAATCAACACGGCTTCATATATTCCTATTTTCAAATATTCTATTTTAAATATTTCCTTTTCAAATATTTCTATTCAAATATTTCTTTTTCAAAACTGGAATGAGGCCCAATCAATTACCATATAATGTTAACTATATGGATTTTCTACAACACATGTATACAATAACAACGATGAATAATCAACCATCATCCAAAGTGCATTCTACACAGTATAAGCATCAAATATAAATATTCAACGCTATAACAGCTTGTCAATCTATCGATCGACATACAACTAAACCATCGGGATTAGTGTATGTCCAATATCATCCCAATACCCGTGTGGGGTTTCAAACAATCAAACACAGATTTTATTTGTGCAGTTGGGCGATGTGTAAAATTTATCGTCCCAATCAATATCAATCAAATCACTGTATATAAACAAATCTCCGATTTGTTTATAAATATTTATTTTAAATACACGTTAAAAATTCTATTTTTAACTATAAAATATTCTCCACTATAAAATATTTTATTTCATTTCACATCACATCACACAATCAACTACACATCAAAATCAATCAAACAAGCATACAAGCATCCATGGTCTGTGGACGACGGGTGTCGGGTGCTACTAAACACCGTCTGCATCCTAGTATATATTTTAACTAGAAAATTAAATTAAAAAGTGAGAAGTTCTCACAGAATAGCTAATCCAACGCCACGACTCTTCTTAGGTAGAAATCTTCGTCATTCTCGCCCTTTTGTCAATTTTCACTGCCCGTATTCTCTACATATATAAAAATCACATTTTTACTTCGCTATTCAATATATAAAAACCGAATTTTTACTTTTCTATTCAATATATAAAAATCGAATTTTTACTTTGCTATTCAATATATAAAAATCGAATTTTTACTTTGCTATTCAATATATAAAAATCGAATTTTTACTTTGCTATTCAATATATAAAAATCAAATTTTTACTTTGCTATTCAATATATAAAAATCATATTTTTGATCTTCACATCTAATACAAATTATATTTTTAGTCTTCACCTACAATAGAAATTATATTTTCATTCGATTAAAAATCAGATCTTTTATCATATTAAAAATATATTTAAAAACTGAATCTTTTCATGTTATAAAAATCTAATCTTTTTATGCACAAAAATCTATTCTTTCCTATAAATAAAAACCAAAGTTTTCCCATAAAATCAAATCAGTTTTTCATATGTAAAAATCTAAACTTTATTTTCAATAAATAAAAATCATATTTTTATTCCTACTTCATCTATTTTTACAACGCTTATTTTAATATAAAAATTATATTTTTATTTTTCTACTTCTAATATAAAGATCGAATTTTTATTTTATCGCAATAAAAATCTAACCTTTCTTTGTATAAAATCAAATTTCTTTATCATTGCAAAAATCAAAAATTTTTACTCGTTTAAAAATCTAGTCTTTTTAGATTTAAAAATCTATACTAATTTCACTTTTTAAACATGTTAATTTTCAGTTTTATTTAAAACAGGTTATGCATAATAATAAATAAATAAAATAAAAAGAAAAACCAGAAAGGGGAAAACTTACTGATTTGGTTGGAAGGCGGCATTGCAGGTGTGCGGCTATGGCCTGGAGGCGGCGGTGGTCATCAGGGTGGCGGCGCTCGCGGTGGCTGTGCCTGGACGCAAGTGGAGCTTTGGGGTCTCGCGGGTTTTGGGGCGTGGTGGTCTGCGTTGGAGGAGAGGAAAGAGAGGGAGCGGCATGGGGGGGGGGGGGGGGGCTGGTGGCGGCCGATGGTGGATGGGGTGGGGCGACGCGCGATGGCGACTGGGGGAGCATCGATCTCCTTTTTTTTCTCCTAATTTCGTTCTAAACGACCTAAATTGGGGGGGGGGGGGTTGACTTGGCCAATGAGAAAGGAGGGGGTTGTGTAAACAATTATATTATTTTAATTATTTTAAATTTCCTAAAAGTAACTTCTAAATCCGACCTCCAAATCAAACCCACCGCCTATCGTCCCTAGCGTATTACCCCCATTCCGAACACAATGTGATATGTATCGTAAGCTGATTCGACTGTTTCGATCAGTTTTCGTCAAAATCAACATATAACTCTATATATTGAATTTGAACGCGCATTTCAATTTACCGGGGCCCCATACTAACCAGAAAAATTCCAGAAAAATATTTTCTAGCTTCGTATTGATGATACGGCCCTAACAAAACTAATTTCGTCAAATTCTGAGACCGTTCGAAAAATGACCATTTCCCAGTCGATTAAAATCAACTGAAACTGGTCAAACGCGTTTTCCTTTGCCACGCTCACATATTGACTCGAAAAATTATGAAATTTGAAACCTAGAAATAACTTGACATCACGGATCCAACAAAAGTGGTTTCGTCGAAATCCGAGGTCGTTTGCAAAATGACCATTTTTAAGGGCCGAAATTCCATAGCGACTATTCTGAATTTTCAACTGGACATATCTTTTTATCCCCGCTATGAAATTTTGATTTTTTGACTTCGTTGGAAAGATATTATCAATTAGATTCTAATATTTTTGGTTTCACTAAAATCCGGTTTATTTTGCACCCGGTACATTCATTTGAATTTTGAAATCGAATTATCGAACTACCGCGCCATTTTCAATTCCTTTTATAATTTAAAATAAATATTTATATTCTATCGATGATCTATATAATATACACGTTTGAATTCTATTCAAAATAAATTTCTCTTCGATATTATTTAAAATAATTCATTTTAAATAATCAAAATTCGCTAAAATTGCCAAAATAAAAATTTTAAATTAGCCCAGATTTCCGGGTTATTACAGGATGTATATCTATTCTAAGATAAGAACGTTGTCGATCAAGATCTGAGAGGTAAATAAAATACTCCAACTTGAATGATTTTCACTATTATCAAGGAATGGTATTAGTTTGTAACGGAAAGAGATGTCGAGATTTGTTATAACAAGAAATATTATAGCATATTGCAAGATTTAACAATAACAATAAAATAACGCTGTGGACCAAGCTTAAGCATGATATATATATATAGCACTATTACCTAGAAATTGGAAATGGTTTGGTTTGAAATCCACTTGATCTAAATGTTATATAATAACGATATTTTTCCGAAGAAATGCAGATAAGCTATACTAAGTTAGGGGTAAGAATAAATAATTAAGATCGAAAAATTAATTAAAAGGGGCTAGTGATTGTTTGATACTTAGTTGTACATTTGAATGGATGTTGTTTTCACTTAGATAGTTAAATAACCAACTATCGAAGTATTTTGACCACCGTTGTCGATACGGAGAGACCGGTTGCATATATTATCCGAAAACCACTACGTATAGGCATAAGCGCTGCAAATTAGATTATGCTGAAGATAATTGAAGACAGAGTGAAATGCAAGGGTTGTTCTATTCCACAATGGTGCTTTTTGTTTTTCCATTCCCAGGACAACATGTATGGATGAATGTCTGACAGAGTATTCCTAACAGATCACATAAGACGATCTTTCCGAGGTATTACGTCTAGTGGCAGAGAAATTCGTTTCTCTTAGCTTTTTATACCCGTAATATTTTTGAAGATCAACTAGTGATTTGACGGGTTTTACGATGTGACATTCAAAGTGAATGGTGACCAGATGTTCTAAAAAGATTAACGTAGCCTCAAGCCTCACAACCGGGAAATGACAAAAATCGGGCAGGCAGCATGGCTAGATGGGTCATTCCTAAGAAGGGTATAATTGTTGCCGATCTAGAGAAAATTCAATATTCATTCTTCTTTCGATTCTGTATCAGGATGACTGCAACCATGGGTGAAAATATATTCGATACACTCAAGCTAAATGAGTGGTCGGTCATGTGTGGGCCGGGTTGCAAGATGTTCTTGTTGAACCCCAGTGTATCCCCTATAGAGTACACTGATCGGGAGGTGGTCCAATACCTTGTCATAGTTGGAATCAAGTCTCCAATAAGCGCCCTGCGGTTTTTGATTTTATATTATATATGTGGAGCGTGAGATGCAAGCGTTCTACTATCTGGATATTTATTTGATTAGACATTATTATAATATCACTGGATTTTTAAATCAAAATGGTTTGGGTTATAGTAAGGTAAAAATCATCCATGTTTATGTGTGAGATGGTCTTACTATTATCCTTTTCTTTCAAAAGGATTTTCAAGTTAAACAACATGATCGGAGTTTACGTACACCAGTCCCATGACTAACCCAGAGTTTATTTTGTGTGTTTTCCCTAAACTCTTGGGTGTCCAAATTTGTACGGACAGTCAAGTCTTCAGGCTTTGCAGATTCACTTGGAGGGGCTCAAAGCGGGAAGCTTCACCGCTGGTTATTAGAGATTATTTCCGTTGGGATGTATATGAGTTATATTCTGATATGGTATGTATATAAAAATTCAGATTTGTATTTCAAAGTGTTATATAATATATTTTATTTGTTCCACTGTGAGATTCGTGTTTACTTGATACTGTTTAGATTCTGATGTGCTTCGTCTTCTTCTATTCTATTAGTTCTATCTTATCTTTCTCATCCTCTTATTTCTTTCTATTAATCACCTGGTGTTTTCGATACTTGAATAGTCAACATGGTGTTTGATGTTGATTTTCAGGCTCGAAAATCTCGCGGTCGTTACATTGGACGCAATCAGTTTTGTTGTGAAGCTCTCGTCGAGACGAACCCAACGCATTTGAAATCATCTGATTTGGACATCGTATGAAATAGTTATACAATTTTAAAACTTAATTACTTTAATTAGATAATTAATTAATTAATGCCTAATTACATTCAAATTCATCTTCCCCGTTATCTTAACACTGTCGATTTAAACACCTCCTCCTGGCGCGCCACCAGAGCCGCCGTACCCAGATCGAATACCACCCCGACATCGGCCTCCCTCCGTTGCACCTTCGACGTGGACGCCGCCAGGTCCGGTGGCCCCATCGCCATGGAATTTGGGTGCGAATACTGAGCTTTTAAGACCCAAATTTGAGCACCCCACGCCACGAAATTCCATCACGCTGGTAGAGATCGAAAGATCTCATGTTGCTCTTGGAATTTCATTATTGAATCATCCTCTAATTCGCTCTAATATGAAAGAAATTTGGAGGAAAGGGTTTGAAAGATTCCGTCCATCCATCGAGAACAAGCGGTGACGCTGAGAACAATAGAGCTAGGGTTTGGGCCAATGAGGATTATTTATATATAAATTATATTATTATTTTATTAAATTGAATTATAAAAGGTGAATTTCTCATTCGAACTCTAAATCAAACCCAATGACTGTTGCCCCTAACCAGTTACCCCCATTCCGGACCCAATGGAATAAGTTTCGTTAGAAAATTCAACCGTTTCAATCAGTTTTTGTCAATATTAAAATATAAATCATTATATTTTAAATTCAAACGCACATTTTAGTTTACTGGGGCCTCATATGGACTCCAAAAATTCCAGAAAAACTAATCTGGCTATGTTTTGACTATACGGTCCTAACAAAACTAATTTCGTTGAATTTGGAGACCGTTTGATAAACGGTCATTTTTCAGTGGATTAAATTCAAATTGAATTGAACAAACACATTTAAATTCACCACGCTGACATATTAATTCCAAAAATTATGAAAATTGGAATCTAGTAATAATTTGACATTCCGGATCCAACAAAAGTGGTTTCGTCGAAAACAGAGGTCGTTTGTAAAATGGCTATATATTATATTATATTAAATTCCATAGCGACTATTTTAAATTTTAAACTGGACATAACTTTCAATTCCCGTTATGAAATTTGGATTTTGCACATTCGCTGGGAAGATATTTTCAAACAGATTCAAAAACTTTTGGTTTTGCTAAAATCCGATTTATTTTGAATCTTGTACATTCATTTAAAATTTGAAATTGAATTTTCAAACTACCGCGCCATTTCTAATTCTTTTTATAAGTAAAATAAATATTATATTTAAATTTGATTCAAATAAATATATATGTTCTAATTCTAATTAAAATAAATTTCTAGTCATTATTTTTTAAAATAAATCATTTTAAATATTTGAAATCCGTTAAAATTGCCAAAATAAAAATTTTAAATTGGTTCTGATTTTCCGGATTGTTACATCGTGCCTTATCTTACTTATTAAATGATTTATAAAGCTAGTTCTTATATTACTAAGATGAATAAGCAAGTGAGCAAGGATTAATATAATGATTTATAACTGAGATAATTGCTTTTAATAAACAATTAAATGGAATTATTTAAATTAATTATATTATCAATTAATTTAAATAAAGGATTATTTGGAACTAATTAACGAGATAACCGTGTTTTGAATTGACAAAGTCAACCATTTAACTAGATTGATTATTAAATCTATTCGTTTTGAATTAATCTAATGCGATGATTCAAAGAATATTTGTTTAAAATTTTAATAAGATTTTTTAAAGGGAAAATTATTATTTATTTTAGTGAATAAAGAAGTTAACCACTTATACAGTAGTAAATGATGAAGTAAATTATTATTTCAATTAATTATAATTTTAGAGTTTACTTTTTAATTGGAATTCATTTAAAAGTGATCGAAGATGAAATGAATCGAATTGAATGGTGAAAAAGAGTTTACGAACGAGTTTTATATTAAAAACTCGTGCTTTTATAACGAAGTTATAAAAAGGATTTTAAGCGAATGTGATAGCTTAAATTAAATATTTACTGAATATTTGAAGTTATAAAAAAGGAATTTAGAAATTGGGAAATTGTATGAAATAACGAAGTGAGATTTATTCCGAGGTTCAGAATGTGATATTACAAAGTCTGGAATGTTAAGCGAAGTTTAGAGTTGGTTTTGGAAATGGCAACGAATATAAGTTGTTGTAAAGGATTTACAAATGATTTTGTAAATGAATGTTAGAATTTGAAATGTAATCGAAATATTAGTTGTCGATAATAATTTACAAATGGTATTTGTAAATGAAAAGAGAGAATTAAAAATGATTTTTGTAACAATTATTGAAAACAATAAATTGAGTTATTTGATTTATAAACTGAACATCGTTAAAAGGATCGAAATGTGATTTCAGACAGCGCATAAGTTGTCGTAATGATTTGAAAAAGGTATAAATAAAGAAAGGAAAAAGTTTTGAAATGAAATCTATAACGTTTGTTACAGATGATAAGTTGAATTGTTTTGATAAAAATAAAAATATATGGATTCGTAAGAGATGTCAATTATAAGATTTCTAAAGATATTTATATGTGATTTAAACCAAATATGGTATTGTTGTTACAAACAAGTTAAAGAACGTTTATATACAGATGCTGAAGAGATTTTATAAAAGATTCTATTTATAATGGAATCGAAACTCGAGTACAATATTAGAAATGATTATGAAAGATTAATAAAGAAGTAAAATAATAGTTTATTTAATAATTAATTAAATAAATAGTGTGAGAGAGGCTATATGATAGTAAGATCGTGTAGAATGGAGAATAAGATGTAGTGTATATATTAGAGTAGAAAGCAGTAAATCACACAGTCGATTTATACTGTTTCGGACCACTGTCCCATGTCCAGTCCCAGTCTCATTTCTGGTGTTTCACTAACACTATTACCCTCACTTCACCAGGAGGAATTGGTTCATAATTACCTGAACAGCTGAACGGGATTTTCTTGCCTCAACCACTAAAGAGGTCTCTTACAATACAGAATAATTAATGACTTGTTTGTGTTCTTGTTAACACTGATATGTCAATATATAGAACACCCTTCCTATAGTCTTTCCTTGATGATAAACGTGAAGCTTGTAAAAGATTATAGAAGATAATATTGAGAATAGTAAGCTTTTAAAAACTAGAGAGCTTTTAATAATATAGAAAGAGATAAAATGAGAATTAGTGATTTGAGAAGTAAATCAAGTCTCCATTTATAATGTACAAAGAATTGTAACTTATCACGAAGAGATTCCATCAGGAGAAATGATTTAGAAAGTCATGACACTTCATAATAAGCTGCAACCATTCGTACTCAGATGTCTGAAAATATTATTCAGATGTCTGTTTTAATTTAAAATGTAAGACAACAAAGAAATAGTTCATTTCATAGCAGATTCAAGCGTTTGATATATTCAAAACAAGCATCTTAATATTATGGTAAATATAATTTTTTCTCAGCAAGCAGATGTCTGTCTAAAATATATCAGACGTCTATTTCCTGGGCAAAATATATTCTTTGCCTCTTTTATATGTAAAAACATGTATAAAGTATAATATGTATGTGTGTGTGATCAAGGAAGACTTTAACATGAATAGCTAGGACTAACAGACCCTTAGAACATATTCAATCTTCATTTTGGTGTTCTTGAATCCGTTTGTCGAATATCTTCCTGCAATACAAGGTTAGATCATAATATATATGCTTATGTATAGTTTTCATAGTCACAACGCTATGTAGCGAGATTCAACATTCTCCCCCTTTTTGATTAATGACAACTATATAAGCTCCCCCTGTCAATATGCATATAATGTTACTCGTTTCTCCCCCCTTGTCATTGGACAAAAAGGAATACTTATTAAAAAACTTAAGCACATATGCAATACACACAAACATACTGTAGAAACGGACACGATATATAAACAAGCATACCATCAGGCATAACATACTACATCACATACCAGAGTTTGGTGTGAAAAGAGAAGTACAAAAAAATATTACACACCATATAGATAATTATAGTGTTTTTAGGCAAAATACGTAGACTAGCATATCGTCAGCCATGCTTACCATGCCTTTGAAGTAGATGCCTCAATAGTTGTCCCACCGTCTTTTGGAGTGCCTTGTTCGAAATCGGGAACTTCTTCGGTGGAACTTGAAGACCATTGAAAAGGAGCTGGAGCTTGAGCTTGGCTTGAAGACGTGCCAGTACAATAAATTTTTTCCCAAATTTTATTCAATAATCCTTTGATAGAATCAAACTTCTTAGTTGTTTGTTTTTGATAATGCTTTAAGTCTTTATGAAGTTTGGCTTAGCTTTGGGATAGCATTACTAAGGCTTGTTTAGAAGAAGTTTCAGGAGAAATAATATGGATGTCATCATCTTCTTCTTCTTCACTAACTTGGCGACGGTGAGAAGGCTCGGGAATGATTGATTCTGGATTGGAGGCCACATGTTCAGTCCAAGTTTCGACAGACATAAATTCCAAAGTAGCGGGATTCGGAGGGATATCCATAAATTTCAAGGTTTTCGGACCAATTTCTTTGATGCGTAAGGAGGGAGTATTAGGTGTATTTATTTCACAAGCAGTAAGGATTCGCGTAATATACACATCGTAGTGTAAAGTCTTAGACTTGTGCTTATATGTGATATCGGTCCATTTGTCCATGATAATTTTAGCCCAATTGACTTGTTTATTGGAGTATAAAGCGTAAAAAGCTTAAAAATCCCTTTTGTAAACTTTTTCATAGCTCCCTTTCCGAGGTTGAATGGTTCGTACAAGAATGCGATTAAGTAGACGAGCTTGTGGTCGGAGATGAGTGAAGGTAAGCTCTTGCATATTAATGGGATTATCGGAGAGAAATTTATGTGAAATTTCATCTCTATTAGTCATATCTACTTCTATGGTGTCTATATCTAAACCTTGCCAAGCACATTCTAAGATTGGCCCTAGTCTTTACATAGAAAGAAGCACACATTTCCACAAACCCAAGACCAAACGGTATTCTTTTTGACTTGTGGTTTTGTATGATCAAAATTTAGGTTTGCTAAAAACAATTTCACTAGTACAGGATAAATTTTAACATCATTTTTGTTATAATCAACTAGTGATTCAAAGTTGAAATGTCTAGCATAGTGTAGAATTCGATAATTTGAAAAAGCATCGAATTTGATGAAAGCACCTTCGAAGAATTTTGAATCCTTCGTTGCTTTATGTCTAGCCTTGGCGGTATCGTCCCATAACCACCTTTGGATTAATTTTTCGGAGGGAGGAAGTGCTTCTTCTTCTCTTGTTCTTTTTCCACTATTTTCCATGAATTAATTTTGAAAAGTTAAAGTTTTGTGGTAATTTTTTGAATTTGGGGGCTAGGGTTTTTATGGGTGGTAAAAAGATGAAGAGGTAAAAGTGATAAAGATGAAGAAATGAATGGTTGTGATGTTTGGGAGGAGTCATATGTCATTTAAAAAATACTTCAGTTATGATTCAGACGTCTGGTTTGAAGAAAACAGACGTCTGTTTTACATTAGTTTGGAACCTGAGAAGAATTAGTTCAAAATAAGGTTGTTTCAGACGTTTGTTATTTTTGATTCAGACGTCTGAATCTGGAGGTAGAATAATTCTACGTAGTGAAACAGACGTTTGGATTTTTTCGTCAGACGTCTGTTTGGAAGGAATTTTTAACCCGTAAGAATTTAGTTCATTTTATTACCATTTTAGACGTCTGTTTTATTTTTTGCAGATGTCTGATTTGAGGGTGAAATTTATTCCCTACGTTTAGTCAGAAGTTTGTTTGTTTTTCCTTAGACGTCTGTTTGATGAAAAGTTTGCATAATCTATTTTTATTTCATATAAGGATTAAATAACAAGTTAAATATAGAAATATATAAAATAAAGTAAATGAAAATTTAATTTTTAGAAGGTGGAGTCTTCTTTGGTGTTGATGAACTTGTTCCTTCATTGGCTTTGTAATTCTTCTCTAGTGAGTTTGGAGTACAAGGTGGTCGTTGTGGAGAAAAGGTATAGTATTTTATTTAACGTGGGGTTTACTGGATCGTTTTCAGTACGATAAGAAGAAGACGGATTAATAGGATTTGGAAGAATTGGTAGTTGTGAAGTAACATCCTTCGCTTTTGAACCACAAAATTTGTAGATCATTTTTTCGACAAGACTTAAGTGAGTAGCGGTCACTTTTTGTTCGAAGTATAACTCTTTTTGTAAAGCTATCTGTTCTGTTTGATAGTGATGAAGATCATTTATTTTTTGCTTCGTATCTGGTGATGAGAAGAGAGCTCTTTTAGCCTTCTTTTCTTTGGGAGTATATCCAGTGTGATAGTTTCCCCAACGATATTGCGGTTCATATTTAGGAGTTGGTATTGGAAAATGAGGTGAGTCATAAGAACTGTCTGATGTGAAGCTGATATTAATGGAAGAGTTTGAGTTGTTTGATGACATAGTGTATCTTACTGAGCTACTTTAGTTTTAAATATTACGTCTTAAGTTTATAGTAAAAATATAGGTTTATATAGTAGAGTTTAATCGAATAACATGTGGTTTAGAATTTCAGAAGTCTATAACCAGAGAAAAAACTCAAGTATCGTGAGGGTTTTTAGGAAGTAGGATAAATATGTTAAAACACTAATACATACTTGTTTTTATAAAAGAAAACTTTAAAGTAATATCTATTTTTAGTGAGTTAAAAGGATGTGTACATATTTTTATGAAAATGTTATACTAATTTATATGTCTTTAACTGATACAATTCCTAATTCCCGTCGTAATTTAATAAAGGAGTTTTCTAATAACGGTTTAGTAAAGATATCTGCAATCTGGTTTTCAGTTGAGACGTATTCCAAATTAATAATATCTTTTTCTATATTGTCATGTAAGAAGTGATGCTGAATATCTATATGTTTGGTTCTGGGTGATTTATTGGAGTTTTAGATAAATTTATCGCACTTGTATTATCACAATATATTGTTGATTTATGTAAATTTATTCCGAAATATTTAAGTGTTCGTTGAATATCGATTACTTGTGCACATGCTAAAGCAGCAGATATGTACAGCTTCACATGTAGATAGTGATACACAATTTTGTTTCTTACTAAACCAAGATACAAGTGATTTTCCAATGAAATGGCATGTACCACTTGTACTTTTTCTATCTTTCCGGGATCCACCGAAATCAACATCACTGTAAGATGCTAATTCGAATGGACATCCTTTCGGATATAAAAGACAGAAGTTCTTAGCATTAAGATACCCTAAAATCCATTTTACTGCTCTTAAATGTGATTCTTTGGGATCTGATTGAAATCGTGCACACAAGCATACACTCATCATAATGTCAGGACAGCTTGCAGTTAAATAAAGTAAACAACCGATCATACTTCTATATAATTTTTGATCAACACTTTTTCCTTTTTATCAACTTTTTCAAGATGAATAGAAGTACTCATTGGAGTTGGTTTTCGTAAGGTGTTGTCTAGACAAAAACGTTTAATTAAATTGTTACAATATTTTTCTTGATAAATAAAATACCATTTGAAATTTGTTTAATTTGTAGTTCTAGAAAATATGATAATTCTCCCATATGAGACATTTCAAATTCATTTGTCATTATAGTAGAAAATTCTTTACATAAGTTTTCATTAGTTGACCGAAAAATTATATCATCTACATAAATTTGAACAATTAAAATATCTTTATTTGTATTTTTAATAAATAAAGTTTGATCTGCTTTTCCTATTCGAAAACCAAAATTTATTAAACAACTTTTAAGTCGTTCATACCAAGCACGACGTGCTTGTTTTAAACCGTACAATGATTTTTTAAGTTTGTAAACATAATCTGGATATTTTTCATGTATGAATAATGGTGGTTGTTCTACATAAACATTTTCTTTAATTAAACCGTTTAAGAAAGCACTTTTGACGTCCATTTGATAAAGTTTGAAATTATGAAAACTTGCGTATGCTAATAGAATTCGTATAGCTTCTAGTCTTACTACGGTTGCGAAAGTTTCTTCATAGTCGATACCTTCTTCTTGATTGTACCCTTGAACAACCAATCTGGCTTTATTTTTTGAGATATTTCCAAGTTCATCCACCTTATTTTTATAAACCCATTTTGTACCAATAACCGATTGATTGAGGCACTAATTCCCAGACATCATTGCTGTAATAACCCGGAAAATGTGAACCAATTTAAATTTTTTAAAATTGGTTACTACCAAAGAATTTGAATAATTGAAATAACATATTTCAATAAAATAAAGAATTGGGTATAGTAAGGCAGTTTGAAAATTATGAATACAAACTTTGTCTGACTGTACCGGGTGGAAAATATAATGGATTTTAGCAAAACTGAAAATATTTAAATCTGTTTATGAATACCTTTCTAACGAATCTGAAAAATCGAAGTTTCATAACGGGAATCAAAAGTTATGGCCGAATGAATTTTCAGAAAGGTCGCTATATTGCTTATATAGCCCTTGAAAATAGATATTTTGCATACGACCTCGGAATTCGACGAAACCACTTTTGTTGGGTCCGGTATGTCAAACTATTGCTAGGTTTCAAATTTCATAATTTTTGAAGCTAGTATGTGAGCGGGGCAAAAGAAAATGTGATTGGTCAATTTCTGTTAAAATGGGTCGACCTAAAAATGGCCGTTTTTCAAACGAGCTCAGAATTCGACGAAACTGGTTTTGTTAGGACCGTATCGTCAAAACAAAGCTAGATTTATTTTTCTGGAATTTTTCGATTCAGTTTGTGGCCTTGGCAAATTGAAATGTACGTTCAAAATTAAATATTGAATGTTTTATATTTTAATTTGAAAAATAACTGACTGTAACAGTCAATTTGGCCAACGAAACATATCCCATTGTGTCCGGAATGGGGGTATTTAGCTAGGGGCGACAGTCGTTGGGTTTGATTTCGAGTTCGTTTGACAAAACCCCAATTTTCGAAGCTATAAAACCATTGGCCAATCATATATTTTCTTTTATTATTTTATTTTCTGAAAATATCTTAAAAACCCTAGCTGCCAGGCGATATCGACGGTTCGTCGAGCTCGAACCTTCCCATCGATTTTCCCGCCGCCACAGCCAGTATCGCCGCCACCTCCAGTTGAAGATTCTGATCGCCTCCCTCCCCTCTTCAAATCAGAACAAGCCTCGTCGAAAACCATTGCTTATTCGCGTCGAATTTCCAGGAGGAAGTCCGCCCCTTTGGAGCGCCGCCGTGACCTACTGGAGCCGCCGAGTCTGCCGCCACCACCATCGATCGAGAGCTGATTCGTAGCCCTTCAACGTCGCAGGGCCTGATCAGAGCAACAAGGTACGGTTTGATTTTAAAATTAAAACCTAGTTTTGAAGGTTTAAAAACCTTTCTGCTTCGAAATTCTGAAATGAAAATAACACTTTTAAGCGTTGCAAAACTTTGAAAAATAATATCTTTTTCGTTCGTTAACGAAATTCGATGAAACAGGAGACACCGTGACCGCAAGGAGGCTCTCTACCATCTAGAAGAAGCCGCGGATTTTTCTGATCTTCCTACGATTTTTAGCACTGCAAAAACCAATGTGAGGAATCTAGACTAAATTGTGTGAATGGAATCGCGTTGTATAAATTATATAAGCGAAGTGTAAATTATATATGCATTGTATACCTCATGTACATGTGTTGTATAATTTATATTAGTGATGTACAAATTATACAATCGTTGAATGAAACATATATGCTTTGAATTGTGATGAAATGCAAGTGAATTATAGAAATAATATATATATATACTCCCCTCGTCCACAGACCATGGACGATATTTATTGCTTGTGATTGACGTGATATTATATGGTATGACGAATGGTTGGAAATAATTGTTCGTGGTTGATATTATGGTTGAAAAATACCTTTGTGGTTGAAAAATACCCTCTTGTGGTTGAAACAAATTAGAATAGGATTGTGGAATTGAAAATAAAACATGCCGCCTGCGTGCGAACTAGATGCATGATCCGCATTGTCAAAAACCACGAGGTTTTAAGGTAGAGCGAGGAGCCGTACTAGGGACGGTCCCAGTTTTAACTACACTGCCGTTATGCTGCCGAAATTTTCTGAAATATTCATGTGTTAGAATAATTTTCATTCGTTGAAATAAATTACATATGTCGAAACGAATATTCATGTGTTGAGTTGAAATTCATTCGTTGAGTTAAAATTCATGTGTTGAATATTATTTGAATTTAAACAAATAGCTTTAGCGATAAAAATCACATTTTTATATATATACAAACTATAATGAATATTCATGTGTTGAGTTGAAATTCATTCGTTGAGTTAAAATTCATGTGTTGAATATTATTTGAATTAAAACAAATAGCTTTAGCGATAAAAATCACATTTTTATATATATATACAAACTATAGAGAATATTCATGTGTTGAGTTGAAATTCATTCATTGAGTTAAAATTCATGTGTTGAATATTATTTGAATTTAAACAAATAGCTTTAGCGATAAAAATCACATTTTTATATATATACAAACTATAGCGAATATTCATGTGTTGAGTTGAAATTCATTCGTTGAGTCGAAATTCATGTGTTGAATATTATTTGAATTTAAACAAATAGCTTTAGCGATAAAAATCACATTTTTATATATATACAAACTATGGAAAATATTCATGTGTTGAGTTGAAATTCATTCGTTGAATCGAAATTCATGTGTTGAATGTTATCGTATTTTAAAATAAAATGAATTGACAATAAAAACTACATTTTTATTGTAAATATGAAGTGTTAATAACATTCACGTGTTGAATAAATATTTTTGATGATAAAAATATTTCTTTTATCATGTATACGCTTTGATAAAAATACACACGTGTTGAAATAAATAATAGTTTGCTAGAAATGTTATTATTAGCTTTGTTCTGTATATATATACATGTGTTGAACATGGGAAAATGGATTAGCTGTAGAGTAAAGAAATTATTTGCGTGCCCGACAAATAGGTAAACCTTGATGAGTTGGCTGCGCAATTTTATTTTTATATCAACTCCTGTGAATGCCATTGGATGCGGAGTGCTAGTTATTCTGTGTGAAATAATAAACATCGCCATAGGATAGTAACAATTAATTTTGAACTACACCACATGGCATACTTCTTGACGATAGGCATACTTCATCATATTCCACATAAGCAATTGGAGCTTGTGTGACGAGGTGGAAGATTTACCATACGAGCGAGAGGCTTGTATGGCGATGATTTTATACTACAGGTTGAACTGATGACTGATATGGACTATATAAAATATAACGATAAATTGCCAGATTAATAAAAACCCCACACGGGTCTGGAGTTGACAATAATCACGTCTCTCTAGTTATTAGATACGACACATGGACTATTTATTTCCACACGGAAACGAGGTGACGAGAATTTATTCTCTGGAGTGATTATCTATACATGCTCCCCCGTAAACACCAGAATATATCACTATAAATATGTGGATGCTTTTTAGGATTTATTGGGTATCTAACACGGCCCAATAAACTTCCAAACCCCTCCCCGTACAAAGGAGGTTATGACAAAAAAATTCGAAATATTAAGGCGTTAGTGAAATATTTGAAGTGAAAACGAAGTTGAAAATATAGAATGAACTATAGTTGGAATTATAGAAAGAACTATATTTATATATATAAATATAAATATAATTAAAAGGAATCGAAGTCGTGCAGTTCGTGTTTCGGAATCGTAATTTGAAACGATTAGTACGAGAAATCCGACCATCGGATTTTCCCGAAACCGCAACCTCTGGGTTCGTCTTGGAAATATCTTCCCAACGGCACCAACCTTGTAAAAATCCAACGGTTGGATTATCCGGAATGTTAAGTTCAAATCTGAAGAAAAACAGCGCCAGAATCGTTTATATTATATATAAATATAATTAAATTAAATCGAATAACGATGCTGCAGTTCGAATTTTGAAACCGTAACTTCAAACGACTAGTGTGGAAGATCCGACCGTCGGATTTTCACGAAACTGGAACCGTTGGGTTCGCTTTGGGAATACCTTCCCACTGATATAGACTTTGTAGAAATCCAACGGTTAGATTTTCCGATATGTGTAAAACAAATTAGAGGAAAATCAGCGCCAGTGCCACGGCACGACCTGAAACGTCGTTTAATTAAATATGGCCATTTTTAAATAAATAAAAATGGCGAAAAATCATTATAAAATATTATAAGCAACATAGATTGGAAATAAACCAATTTGGCTTGATCTATTTGATATTTGATGGTTGTATGTGTTTGACACGAAAATAACACTAAAGAACTGAAATATGGATGTCGAATAATATAACCATGGAAATAATCGATTTAAATTCTAATTACGTGAATTATTTGAAAAGGCCGAGCTAACCCTCATTTCAAATAATTTATCGAGCGATTCGAATTGGAAAATACAAGGACGATTCAAGACCGACGATCTTTGTATCGATTGGATAGGAGCTGCTGAGGTTCCTGACCGGAGTAGCTACCGTGAAGGAACGGAAGTAGTAGCCGTCTGAACGTATGTGTTGATTGGACGGATATACGAGGAATTTGACGCCTTCGGTTTCGTTCAGACCCAGAACGGACTTGTAAATGGACTGTGTGTCTGACATTGGGTTTTGTTCTATACTGATTGATCTCTGTTAAATATATATCTGTTTGGCGGCGAAGAATTTATTCTTTTCCTTAACGCCCTTCTCTGAGACGTACGAGCTCAGAGGTTATATATCGATAGCAATCAGTCGTATGGAGTGGACTGCCTATGTGGCATGCCAAGATGCTGTGATCAAGGCTTCTGTTGCAAAGCAAAGTCTTGTGGATGATGATCAAAGCACGGTCTACGTGACCTGGCTTTGTGTATAGCGTGGATTCGCGAGCCTCACACCCCGGTATGAGTTAAAAACGGGATACAGACTGCAGGGAGAGCACGACGTTTCTTTCTAGCTATGGTGGTGTCAGTGACTTACCAGCCCTTACATTTATATCTATTTTTCACCTATGTGGTTGTTGGAATGCGAGGCGCCTCGATTATAGGTCCGTAAGGACCGGGAAACGTGTGTTCAGGAATTGCCAATCCTCAAACGTAAGAGAGGACCGACCTTGAAGATCCGGGGTTACCCAGAGTGTGTAGTCCCGAGGCATTTGCTAGAATGTCTCGAAGCGGAGAGGAGCTTGCCCCTTGCCTCGACTCATGACGGAAATCCAATTTCCAATACGAGATAACGGATTCGATTGTAACTTATATATGGCGACATAGTGGCATGGGACGCTCATGTCGCCTATGATTGATATTTATTATGCTATTCATTTTTGAAACATATATGCACTAGTAATAATATCAATTGATTTTGCTTTATACGTATCAAGCATATTTGGCCATTATAAGGTAAAACTCTATCCTCCGGCTTGTGTTGCATTATATGATGGGACTTGAGTCTTATAATGGCTTCATTCTTTTAAAAAGCATTGCGTTGTTGTAAAAGAATTTACTTTGTTTTAAATGAACTAGCAATCACTGGAGTAAACCCGTTCCGCGGATGTGGCGTGGTCCTATGATTTGCTTATTACTGTTGTTTAAACTGTTAAATAGATTTCTCATACCAGTCCCCATGACTGACTCGTTGTTTGTTTCACTTTGCAATCGCGGGTGCCTTTAGTTTCACACGGGCAGCCTAGTTCACAGGTGACAGGTTGTTTTTGGCTTTGCACTGTTGCATAGAGTGCATTTTGGCTCATGGCGAGGCTGACTTCACAGAGATGACTTTGACATTTTCCGCCATTATTGTACTTATATTATGATTCCGCCACTGGCGATGCAGACTGCTTTACTTTTAGTGTTTATTCTCGTATGTATATGTACCGCCTTCGGCGAAGTAGACTGATACCCTTATTATGTCTCACTGCATGTATGTATTCCGCCTCTGGCGATGATGACTGATCACTTCCCTTTTATTTACTAAGTTATATCCTACGTTGTGCTATTCTGATGTTGTTACATGTTGTGATTTCGCTGTCATATCCATGTAAAATTATTCTATTTATTGTTTTTGCTATTATCTGTACTCTGCTATGATGATTAATGTGTTATATTCCAATGATTATCCTTAATACCGCCCCTCGGATTTTGGAATCGTCACAGTTGGTATCAGAGCTTTGGTTAACCTTTTCTCCGGGATCTAACACATTAAACACCTCGTCAGCATAGAATCAGTAGTGTTCTAAGGCGAGTAGCTCATTAGAGATAGGATTAGCAATGTCCTAGAATGAGCTACGTAGATTAGCAAAACAATTTGATCAGTACATCATTACCTTTCCCTATGTTCCCCTGCTTTATCATATATGAAAATTATCAAATCTATGAGCTTGACTCTTTTCTTGCTTATACAATACTCTCTCTGATGGCTACACGAGTAGCAGCAGCTAGAGGAGGCCGTGGAGGCCGAGTAGGAGTAGCAGGAGGACGGGGGAATATCCCCGTAGTTGAGGGAGGCCCTATTGTTCAGCCACCAGCACCCGAGGACTTTGAGCTAGACAGAGTAGCGAAGAGGTATAGGAACCTGAGGGGAAAACCCTTTTCTGGCACGGGTACAGTGACAGAGGCTATAGCTTGGTTGAAGACCTGTGAAAAGATCTTTGAAGGCATGGGTTTGGGAACCAACAACAAAGCACGACTAGGTATTTGGATCCTACAGGAGGAAGCAGAGCTGTGGTGGGATGCCATCACCTCAGAGGATGCAGCAGGTACTGTCAGGACATGGGAGCAATTCAAGACCATGTTCAACGAGAAGTTTGTACCTGAACAGGCCTTAGACAGGATGCGAGAGCAGTTTGCTAATCTCCAGCAAGGAGATCTCTCTATCTAGGATTACCTCAATAAATTCACTCAGTTGTCGCGCTATGCTCCAGAGCTTATTATGACTAACAAAGCTAAGAACAAGATATTTATATTTGGGCTAAAGCGCAAGTACCATGATAGAGCCATGAGCAACGTCAAACTCTCCTTCTCAAAATTGGTAGAAATGGCTTGCAATTATGAAGATATGGATGAAAGACACGCCAACCAAGACCACGCCAAAAGCCAAGCTGGAAATAAGCGCAAAGCTTCAGCAGATCAGCCCGAGTCTAGCATTACAGCGGCCGCTACTCAGAAACCTGGAAAGATACCGAAGGGGAATTGCTACAACTGCGGGAAGCCATGACATTTTTCTAATGTGTGCAAAGCCCCGAGGAAACCAAAGGCAAATCCAGACTCAGCTGAATGCTACAACTGCCATAAGAAAGGGCACTATAGCAGGAATTGTCCTCTGAAGCAGAATGCACAAGTGGCTCACGTGTATGACGGGGAGACCCCGCCAGCTACCACCGATGGATCAGGTAAACCCGACGTCTTGGGAGGTACTCTTACCATTAAAAATATTCCTGTTTCTGTACTTTTTGATACTGATGCATCACGTAGCTTCATTTCTAGTAACACTGTTAGTAAGTTAAAGTTAAAAGTAAGAAGTCTAAAGGAACCAATTAAAGTTCAAAACCCGATAGGAGGCTCCGTCGCTCTCAGTTCGTATTGTAGGGTGCCTGTCTCTTATTCTTGATACAAGTTCTCTTTTGATTCGATTGTCATGGACCTTTCCGAATTTGATATTATACTGGGGCTGGACTGGTTGAAAAAATATAAGGCCGAAGTTAGATGTGCCGAAAGAATCGTGAAAGTTAAAACAAAATTTGGGCATATCAATATATCATGCCATGGCTCAGAAATTAATAGAACAGAATTTTGGTCTTCTTTAGAAGTTACTCCCCCTTCATTAGAAAAGATACTGGTCGTTAAAAACTATGCGAATGTGTTTGAAGAAGTAGAAAACTTACCGCCGCAAAGAGAAATTGAATTTAGAATAGATCTAATTCCTAACGCCCGACCAGTAGTACATCCAATTAGAAGAATGGCCCCGAAAGAAAAAGAAGAGTTAGGTAGTCAAACCCGAGAATTGCTTTGGAAAGGTCTGATCAGACCGAGCTTTTCAGCTTGGGGAGCAGCAGTACTATTTGTCCCAAAATCAGACGGTACTCTAAGACTTTGTGTTGATTACCGAGATCTCAATAAGCAGACACTGAAGAACAAATATCCCTTGCCCCGAATAGACGATCTGTTAGATCAATTAAATGGAGCAACAATATTCTCCAGAATGGACCTAGCTACAGGTTTCCACCAATTACGTATAGCAGAAGACTGTGTTCCTTTGACAGCCTTCAGGGGTCCCGATTTATTTTACGAATGGTTAATAATGCCGTTCGGCTTGTGTAACGCTCCGGCATACTTCGTCGATCTTATGAACAGAGTGTTCCGTGGTGTATTGAATAAATTTGTTCTAGTCTTCATCGATGACATTTTAATCTACTCCAAGTCGGAAGGCAAGCATGCAAAACATTTGGAACAAGTGTTGAAAATTCTAAGGAGAAATGTCTTGAAAGCTAAATTTTCTAAGTGTGTCTTCTGGCAGGATGAAGTTAAGTTCCTAGGCCATGTCGTATCAAAAGAAATGATTGCTGTAGATCCAAGCAAAATTACAGTGATTCAGAACTGGAAACAACCTACTACCCCACGGAAGTTCGAAGTTTCCTTGGATTGGCTAGTTACTATCGGAAATTCGTCCAGGATTTTTCAAAGATATCTGGTGTATTGACAAAGCTTACAAAGAAGCATGAGAAATCCAAATGGACTCCCGAATGTGAAGAAGCTTTCCAGGAGCTGAAACTGAAGTTGACAACTGCTCCAGTTTTGACAATTATAGAAGGCAACCAAGACTTGACTGTATGGACAGATGCTTCTATTAGGGGGCTAGGCGCAGTATTAATGCAAAAAGGCCAAGTGGTCGCTTAAGCCAGCCGTCAGCTGAAGCCGCATGAAAGAAACTATACAACTCATGATCTTGAGTTATTAGCTATCGTGTCTGCTTTAAGAATCTGGAGGCATTATCTATTAGGTGAGAAGTTCGAACTATTTACCGATCATCAATCCTTGAAATATCTATTCACACAGAAAGATCTAAACTTGAGACAACAACGTTGGTTAGAATTCCTTGCAGCATACGATTTTGAGATCCTATACACTCCAGGGAAAGCCAACGTTGTAGCAGATGCGCTCAGTAGAAAGAATGAAATCATCGCCAGTTTTATCATTACTTCTTCCTTAGAAGATAAGATTTCTATTCTACAGAAAGACGATGAATTTATTAAAAGGATTAGCCAGCGGATCCGAGAAGGAAAACCCTCAGATTTTAGCCTTGATAGCCAAGGGGGTCCTAAGATTACGAGGGCGAATTTGTGTGCCAGGAATTCCTGAGCTCAGAAGGGAAGTACTTGATGAATGCCACAAGTCCAAATTAAGTATCTATCCCAGTGTGAGCAAAATGTATAACGATATCAAGCGCACATTCTGGTGGAAGGCGTTGAAAAGAGATATTTCATTATATGTTAGCAGATGCCCCACTTGTCAGCTAGTTAAAAGCGATCAGCAGAAATTGGCTGGACTATTACAACCATTAGAAATTCCAAGATGGAAGTGGGAGCAAATTTCGATGGACTTCATTGATGGCTTGCCTCGAACTAAGAAAGGAAACGACAGTATATGGGTAATCGTAGATCACTTCACGAAGACCGCCCATTTCATACCTGTCCGATCCAACAGAACGGCTCAAAGTTTAGCACAGATTTACTTCAAAGAAATAGTTAAACTGCATGGAGTGCCGCTCAATATAGTCGGTGATAGAGACCCCCTATTTACTAGCAAATTCTGGGAAGCATTCCAGAATGAATTGGGAACCCAATTGAATCTAAGCACCGCTTATCACCCTCAGACAGACGGCCAAACTGAGCGGGTGAATAGAATTCTAGAAGATTTACTGCGGGCTTGCGTTATTGATTTTGGAGGCTCATGGGAAGATCACTTACATTTAGCCGAATTCTCTTATAACAATAGCTATCAAGCAAGTTTGGGAATGTCTCCATTTGAAGCATTATACGGTAGACTATGCAGGTCTCCCGCATGTTGGGTAGAACCTGGCAACAGACTTGTGTTAGGGCCCGATATGATTCAAGAAGCATCAAATAAAGTCGACTTTATTAAGAAGCGATTGAAAACCGCATAGAGCTGACAGAAAAGTTATGCTGATGCAAGAAGGAAGGGATTTATCATTTGCCGTTGGCGATTATGTTTATTTAAGAGTTTCTCCAATGCGAGGAGTAATCAGATTTGGCAAGACTGGGAAGTTGGCACCGAGATTTATTGGTCCCTTTCCTACACTAGAACGGATTGGAACTCTTACATATAGGGTTTCATTACCTGATTGGTTGCCTGGTGTACATGATGTGTTCCACGTGTCTCAACTCAGAAAACATGTTCATGATCCAGATCTTGTTGTGGAGGAAGCACCGCAACAGGATATAGACATAACTCCAGATTTAGCGCTCAGAAGAGAGCCATTAAAGATTGTTGGCAAAGAAACTAGAGAGCTAAGGAGCAAAAAGATTCATTTAGTCAAAGTGCAGTGGAGTAGTGATCCTAGAGACTGTACTTGGGAGACGGAGGAAAGCATTAAACAAGCCTACCCCAAATGCAGGGTGGATATCTCCGACTAACTCCAGTGCAAAGTACCTTTACAATACTTTGCATTTACATTTGGTTTCCTACTTTGCTGTTATTTCCTTTTCGAGGACGAAAAGTTTTAAGTAGGGGAGATTGTAATAACCCGGAAAATGTGAACCAATTTAAAATTTTTAAAATTGGTTATTACCAAAGAATTTGAATAATTGAAATAACATATTTCAATAAAATAAAGAATTGGGTATAGTAAGGCAGTTTGAAAATTATGAATACAAACTTTGTCTGACTGTACCGGGTGGAAAATATAACGGATTTTAGCGAAACTGAAAATATTTAAATCTGTTTATGAATACCTTTCTAACGAATCTGAAAAATCGAAGTTTCATAACGGGAATCAAAAGTTATGGCCGAATGAATTTTCAGAAAGGTCACTATATAACTTATATAGCCCTTGAAAATAGATATTTTGCATACGACCTCGGAATTCGACGAAACCACTTTTGTTGGGTTCGGGATGTCAAACTATTGCTAGGTTTCAAATTTCATAATTTTTGAAGCTAGTATGTGAGCGGGGCAAAAGAAAATGTGATTGGTCAATTTCTGTTAAAATGGGTCGACCTAAAAATGGCCGATTTTCAAACGAGCTCAGAATTCGACGAAACTGGTTTTGTTAGGACCGTATCGTCAAAACAAAGCTAGATTTATTTTTCTGTAATTTTTCGATTCAGTTTGTGGCCATGGCAAATTGAAATGTACGTTCAAAATTAAATATTGAATGTTTTATATTTTAATTTGAAAAATAAATGACTGTAACAGTCAAATTGGCCAACGAAACATATCCCATTGTGTCCAGAATGGGGGTATTTAGCTGGAGGCGACAGTCGTTGGGTTTGATTTCGAGTTCATTTGACAAAACCCCAATTTTCGAAGCTATAAAACCATTGGCCAATCATATATTTTCTTTTATTATTTTATTTTCTGAAAATATCTTAAAAACCCTAGCCGCCAGGCGATATCGACGGTTCGTCGAGTTCGAACCTTCCCATCGATTTTCCCGTCGCCACAGCCAGTATCGCCGCCACCTCCAGTTGAAGATTCTGATCGCCTCCCTCCCCTCTTCAAATCAGAACAAGCCTCGTCGAAAACCATTGCTTATTCGCGTCGAATTTCCAGGACGAAGTCCGCCCCTTTGGAGCGCCGCCGTGACCTACTGGATCCGCCGAGTCTGCCACCACCACCATCGATCGAGAGCTGATTCGTAGCCCTTCAACGTCGCAAGGCCTGATCGGAGCAACAAGGTACGGTTTGATTTTAAAATTAAAACCTAGTTTTGAAGGTTTAAAAACCTTTCTGCTTCGAAATTCTGAAATGAAAATAACACTTTTAAGCGTTGCAAAACTTTGAAAATAATATCTTTTTCGTTCGTTAACGAAATTCGATGAAACAGGAGACACCATGACCGCAAGGAGGCTCTCTACCATCTAGAAGAAGCCACGGATTTTTCTGATCTTCCTACGATTTTTAGCACTGCAAAAACCAATGTGAGGAATCTAGACTAAATTGTGTGAATGGAATCGCGTTGTATAAATTATATAAGCGAAGTGTAAATTATATACGCATTGTATACCTCATGTACATGTGTTGTATAAGTTATATTAGCGATGTACAAATTATACAAGCGTTGAATGAAACATATATGCTTTGAATTGTGATGAAATGCAAGTGAATTATAGAAATAATATATATATATACTCCCCTCGTCCACAGACCATGGACGATATTTATTGCTTGTGATTGACGTGATATTATATGGTATGACGAATGGTTGGAAATAATTGTTTGTGTTTGATATTGTGGTTGAAAAATACCTTTGTGGTTGAAAAATACCCTCTTGTGGTTGAAACAAATTAGAATAGGATTGTGGAATTGAAAATAAAACATGCCGCCTGCATGCGAACTAGATGCATGATCCCCATTGTCAAAAACCGCGAGGTTTTAAGGTAGAGCGAGGAGCCGTACTAGGGACGGTCCCGGTTTTAACTACCCTGCCGTTATGCTGCCGAAATTTTCTGAAATATTCATGTGTTAGAATAATTTTCATTCGTTGAAATAAATTACATATGTCGAAACGAATATTCATGTGTTGAGTTGAAATTCATTCGTTGAGTTAAAATTCATGTGTTGTATATTATTTGAATTTAAACAAATAGCTTTAGCGATAAAAATCACATTTTTATGTATATACAAACTATAACGAATATTCATGTGTTGAGTTGAAATTCATTCGTTGAGTTAAAATTCATGTGTTGAATATTATTTGAATTTAAACAAATAGCTTTAGCGATAAAAATCACATTTATATATATATACAAACTATAGAGAATATTCATGTGTTGAGTTGTAATTCATTCGTTGAGTTAAAATTCATGTGTTGAATATTATTTGAATTTAAACAAATAGCTTTAGTGATAAAAATCACATTTATATATATATAAAAACTATAGAGAATATTCATGTGTTGAGTTGAAATTCATTCGTTGAGTCGAAATTCATGTGTTGAATATTATTTGAATTTAAACAAATAGCTTTGGCGATAAAAATCACATTTTTATATATATACAAACTATAGAAAATATTCATGTGTTGAGTTGAAATTCATTCGTTGAATCGAAATTCATGTGTTGAATGTTATCGTATTTTAAAATAAAATGAATTGACAATAAGAACTACATTTTTATTGTGAATATGAAGTGTTAAAAACATTCACGTGTTGAATAAATATTTTTGATGATTAAAATATTTCTTTTATCATGTATACGCTTTGATAAAAATACACACGTGTTAAAATAAATAATAGTTTGCTAGAAATGTTATTATTAGCTTTGTTCTGCATATATATACATGTGTTGAACAGGGGAAAATGGATTAGTTGTAGAGTAAAGAAATTATTTGCGTGCCCGACAAATAGGTAAACCTTGATGAGTTGGCTGCACAATTTTATTTTTATATCAACTCCTGTGAATGCCATTGGATGCGGAGTGCTGGTTATTCTGTGTGAAATAATAAACATCGCCATAGGATAGTAACAATTAATTTTGAACTACACCACATGGCATACTTCTTGACGATAGGCATACTTCATCATATTCCACATAAGCAATTGGAGCTTGTGTGACGAGGTGGAAGATTTACCATACGAGCGAGAGGCTTGTATGGCGATGATTTTATACTACAGGTTGAACTGATGACTGATATGGACTATATAAAATATAACGATAAATTGCCAGATTAATAAAAACCCCACACGGGTCTGGAGTTGACAATAATCACGTCTCTCTAGTTATTAGATACGGCACATGGACTATTTATTTCCACACGGAAACGGGGTGACGAGAATTTATTCTCTGGAGTGATTATCTATACATGCTCCCCCGTAAACACCAGAATATATCACTATAAATATGTGGATGCTTTTTAGGATTTATTGGGTACCTAACACGGCCCAATAAACTTCCAAACCCCTCCCCGTACAAAGGAGGTTATGGCGAAATTTTTCGAAATATTAAGGCGTTAGTGAAATATTTGAAGTGAAAACAAAGTTAAAAATATAGAATGAACTATAGTTGGAATTATCGAATGAACTATATTTATATATATAAATATAAATATAATTAAAAGGAATCGAAGCTGTGCAGTTCGTGTTTCAGAATCGTAATTTGAAACGATTAGTATGAGAAATCCAACCATCGGATTTTCCCGAAACCGCAACCGCTGGGTTCGCCTTGGAAATATCTTCCCAACGGCACCAACCTTGTAAAAATCCAACAGTTGGATTGTCCGGAATGTTAAGTTCAAATCTGAAGAAAAACAGCGCCAGAATCATTTATATTTATATATAAATATAAATATAATTAAATTAAATCGAATAACGATGCTGCAGTTCAAATTTTGAAACCGTAACTTCAAACGACTAGTGTGGAAGATCCGACCGTCGGATTTTCACGAAACTGGAACCGTTGGGTTCGCTTTGGGAATACCTTCCCATTGATATAGACTTTGTAGAAATCCAACGGTTAGATTTTCCGATATGTGTAAAACAAATTAGAGGAAAAACAGCGCCAGTGCCACGGCACGACCTGAAACGTCGTTTAATTAAATATGGCCATTTTTAAATAAATAAAAATGGCGAAAAATCATTATAAAATATTATAAGCAACATAGATTGGAAATAAACCAATTTGGCTTGATCTGTTTGATATTTGATGGTTGTATGTTTTTGACACGAAAATAACACTAAAGAACTGAAATATGGATGTCGAATAATATAACCATGGAAAGAATCGATTTAAATTCTAATTACGTGAATTATTTGAAAAGGCCGAGCTAACCCTCATTTTAAATAATTTATCAAGTGATTCGAATTGGAAAATACAAGGACGATTCAAGACCGACGATCTTCGTATCGATTGGATGGGCGCTATTGAGGTTCCTGACCGGAGTAGCTACCGTGAAGGAACGGAAGTAGTAGCCGTCTGAACGTATGTGTTGATTGGACAGATATACGAGGAATTTGACGCCTTCGGTTTCGTTCAGACCCAGAACGGACTTGTAAATGGACTGTGTGTCTAACATTGGGTTTTGTTCTATACTGATTGATCTCTGTTAAATATATATCTGTTTGGCGGCGAAGAATTTATTCTTTTCCTTAACGCCCTTCTCTGAGACGTACGAGCTCAAAGGTTATATATTGATAGAAATCAGTCGTATGGAGTGGACTGCCTATGTGGCATGCCAAGATGCTGTGATCAAGGCTTCTGTTGCAAAGCAAAGTCTTGTGGATGATGATCAAAGCACGGTCTACATGGCCTGGCTTTGTGTATAGCGTGGATTCGCGAGCCTCACACCCCGGTATGAGTTAAAAACGGGATACGGATTGCAGGGAGAGCACGACGTTTCTTTCTAGCTATGGTGGTGCCAGTGACTTACCAGCCCTTACATTTATATCTATTTTTCACCTATGTGGTTGTTGGAATGCGAGGCGCCTCGATTATAGGTCTGTAAGGACCGGGAAACGTGTGTTCAGGAATTGCCAATCCTCAAACGTAAGAGAGGACCGGCCCTGAAGATCCGGGGTTACCCAGAGTGTGTAGTCCTGAGGCATTTGCTAGAATGTCTCGAAGTGGAGAGGAGCTTGCCCCTTGCCTCGACTCATGACGGAAATCCAATTTCCAATACAAGATAATGGATTCGATTGTAACTTATATATGGCGACATAGTGGCATGAGACGCTCATGTCGCCTATGATTGATATTTATGATGCTATTCATTTTTGAAACATATATGCACTAGTGATAATATCAATTGATTTTGCTTTATACGTATCAAGCATATTTAGCCATTATAAGGTAAAACCCTATCCTCCGGCTTGCGTTGCATTGTATGATGGGACTAGAGTCTTATAATGGCTTCATTCTTTTAAAAAGCATTGCGTTGTTTTAAAATAATTTACTTTGTTTTAAATGCACTAGCAATCACTGGAGTAAACCCGTTCCACGGAAGTGGCATGGTCCTATGATTTGCTTATTACTGTTGTTTAAACTGTTAAATAGATTTCTCATACCAGTCCCCATGACTGACTCGTTGTTTGTTTCACTTAGCAAATGCGGGTGCCCTTATTTTCACACGGGCAGCCTAGTTCATAGGTGACATGTTGTTTTTGGCTCTGCACTATTGCATAGAGTGCATTTTGGCTCATGGCGAGGCTAACTTCACAGAGATGACTTTGACATTTTCCGCCATTATTGTACTTATATTATGATTCCGCCACTGGCGATGCAGACTGCTTTACTTTCAGTGTTTATTCTCGTATGTGTATGTACCGCCTTCGGCGAAGTAGACTGATACCCTTATTATGTCCCACTGCATGTATGTATTCCACCTCTGGCGATGATGACTGATCACTTCCCTTTTATTTACTAAGTTATATCCTACGCTGTGCTATTCTGATGTTGTTACATGTTGTGATTCCGCTGTCATATCCATGTAAACTTATTCTATTTATTGTTTTTGCTATTATCTGTACTCTGCTATGATGATTAATGTGTTATATTCCAATGATTATCCTTAATACCGCCCCTCAGATTTTGGGATCATCACAATTGCGTTCGAATTGGTTTAGCTCCTCTTGCATTGCAATAATCCAGTAATCATATGTAGAAGCTTCTTTCGGATTTTTGGGTTCAATGGTTGAAAGAAAAGCTACATGACTCATTTGATTTAATTGACTTCTTTTTCGAACGTGCGTGTCAATTTAACCAATAATATTTTGTGTAGGATGATCTCTTAAGATTCTGAGAGGTGATCTAATATGTTCTATGGGATTATTTTCTGTATTTTCAAGACTCATATTTTCAATGATTTCATCATCATCATCTTTGTTCTTTATACTTTTATTAAGATTTTCATCAAAAGATATGTGCAAAGATTCTTCTATAACATTAGTACGTTTGTTGAATATACGATATGCTTTACTACGTTTTGAATATCCAACAAAAATTCCGTGATCAGCTTTTGCGTCAAAATTTCCAAGTTGACCTTTAGTATTAAGAATAAAACATTTAGAACCAAAGACTTTAAAATATGAAATGTTTGGTTTTCTTCCATTAAAAAGTTCGTAAGGAGTATTTTTAAGAAAAGGCCAAATAGAAATTCGATTTAACATGTAACAAGCAGTCGCTACAGCTTCTGCCCAAAATTGTTTAGGTAAAGTACTTCCATTAAGTAGAGTTCTTGCACATTCTTGTAAAGTTCTATTCTTTCTTTCTACAACTCCATTTTTTGTGGAATTCTAGAAGAAAAAAAAGAATTATGATTTATTCCTTTCTTTTTACAAAAATGTTCAAAAGATTCATTCTCGAATTCTCCACCGTGATCACTTCGAATGTTTTTAACTTTTAAATCTTTAGAATTTTGAATCTTTTTTATGAAATCTTTGAAATGCCCAAAATTATCACTTTTATTTTTCATAAAAATAGCCCAAGTATGTCTTGAGAAATCATCAATTATTACAAATACATAATGATTGTGATTTGATGATTGAACTTGAGTAGGACCAAATAAGTCCATATGTAATAGTTCTAACAGTTGTAAAGTTGAAATAACCTTTTTCGATTTAAAAGAAGATTTGGCTAGTTTACCTATCTGACAATCTTCACACAGATTATTTACTTTAAAATTTATTTTAGGTAGACATTATACTAACTCATATTTCGAAAGTCTTTGTATAGTTTTAAAATTTATGAGACAAAAACGCTTGTGCCATAACCAAGAATATTGTTATCGGTAATCAAACACAATTCTTTATTATTGTTTACTTTCATATTTAGAATATAAATATCTCTATCTCTATTTCTTTCAAAAATAATATTTTGGTCTTTGTCAAAAACGCTACATTTGTTTTTAGAAAATGTTATTTTAAAACTTTGTCACATAATTGTCTAATACTAAGTAAATTATGTTTTAAATTTTTAACTAAAGAAACATTAGTAATAAGAGGTAGATTTGAAATACCATAGTTGCACACATCTCCTTTGCCAACGATAAATCCTTTTGAGTTATCTTCAAAGGTAACTGAGCCACCATCAAAGTATGTAATATTGGTTAGCATATCTTTGTCTGCGGTCCCGTGTTTTGAGCAATCACTATCTAATATCCATTTTCTCTTTTTGAGTGGGACCTGCAAAAAATATTAATAAGCACATTGGTACCCACTTTTTGATAGAGTCCTAAGAGTTAGGTCTTAGGAAGCCAAACCCCAGTGGGTTTAGTATCCCTTTTATATAAATAATTTTTATTATTATGCAAAGATTCCATAAATGAGTTATTGTGTTTGTTTCTAATTTAACTATTATTAGTTTTTGGAATCCATATTTTAATTTTATTTATGGATTTATCTTTAACTTTTAATCAATTTTCCTTTTTTACTTTAGCAATTTTTATTGGAGGGATTTTTGATTCCTTTTTAAATCCTAATCCATGTTTATTTGAAGATGGTTGAGAACTTTCTATAATTCTTGATAAATTTTCTCTACCCATATTAAAGTTAGAAACATTTTTAGAGATGCTTTCTAACTTAGTTTGAATACTTTTATTTTCTAATTCTAATTCTTTTATTTTAGTTTTCAATATGTGATTCTTAGAACTAATTTCATCATTCTTTTTCTTTGGAGTTTTGATTTCTTGACTCAAAAGAGAAAGTTGACTATCTGAATTTGTAAGAGTGTCTTGAACTTTTTCATGTTCTTCTTCCAGAATTATTTTTTCATTTTTCAGCATGCCTCTTTCAGATTCAGCTTTATTCTGATTTTCACGAGTTTCTTTAAGCTTTTTCTTTGGAGTTTTTATAATATTTAAAAGTTCAGCATTAACATTTATTAATTCTTCACAAGATAATTCACTTACTTCAAATTGCCCAATCATTCCGGATAATGCTTGCATCCTCTGTCTTACCGCGGCTGCTGGCACAGAGTTAGCCGATGTTTATTCCTCAGATACCGTCATTGCTTCTTCTCTGAGAAAAGAAGTTCATGACCCGTGGGCCTTCTACCTCCACGCCGCATTGCTCCACCAGGCTTTCGCTCATTGCGGAAAATTCCCCGCTGCTGCCTCCCGTAGGAGTCTGGGCCGTATCTCAGTCCCAGTGTGGCTGATCATCCTCTCGGACCAGCTACTGATCATCGCCTTGGTAAGCTATTGCCTCACCAACTAGCTAATCAGACACAAGCCCCTCCTCGGGCACACACATTTGCTTGTTCATTTTTTCTTTCCCTACCACTGTCATTATCTGACGAATCTGAGTTTGAGTAATTCCATGTAACAGAAAAAGCCTTCTTCTTGAATTTATCTTTCTTGCTTTTGTTGAATTTTTCTGATTTTCTTTCATTTCTAGACAGTCTTTTACCATATGACCCTTCTTATGACAATTGAAACATTCCAATATTGGTTGAGTAATTGGCAGTATATGGCCTATAAATCAATCATTGTATAAATATGGATTTACCGTCGGATGAATCGACCATAATGAAGTTATAAATTTATTTTATAACTGAATATAGATTTTTAAATATATTATTTAAAATGAAGTTTATAAAAGGTAAGTAAACCAAACACATATATGTTGATTGTTTTAACCACCAATCACCATTTTGTATTAAAAATATGTCGTGTGTGAAGCACGTGCTTCATCTTACTTATTAAATGATTTATAAAGCTAATTCTTATATTACTAAGATGAATAAGCAAGTGAGCAAGGATTAATATAATGATTTATAAATGAGATAATTGTTTTTAATAAACAATGAAATGAAATTATTTAAATTAATTAATTAAAATAAAGGACTAATTGGAACTGGTTAACGAGATAACCGTGTTTTGAATTGACAAAGTCAACCGTTTTAACTGGATTGATTATTAAATCAGTTCATTTTGAATTAATCTAATGTAACGATTTAAAGAATATTTGTTTAAAATTTTAACAAGATTTTTTAAAGGGAAAATTATTATTTATTTTAGTCAATAAAGAAGTTAACAACTTATATAATAGCTAACGATGAAGTAAATTATTATTTCAATTATTATAATTTAAGAGTTTACTTTTTAATTGGAATTCATTTAAAAGTGATGGAAGTTGAAATGAATCGAATGGTGAAAAAGAGTTTACGAACGTGTTTTGTATTAAAAACACGTGTTTTTATAACGAAGTTATATAAAGGATTTTAAGCGAATGTGATAGCTTAAATTAAATATTTACTGAATATTTGAAGTTATAAAAAGGGAATTTAGAAATTGGGAAATGGTATGAAATAACGAAGTGAGATTTATTCCGAGGTTCAGAATGTGATATTCTGAAGTTCGGCATGTTAAGCGGAGTTGAGAGTATAAGAAGTAAAATGTTTTGGAAACGGCAACGAATATAAGTTGTTGTAAATGATTTACAAATGATTTTGTAAATTAATGTTAGAATTTGAAATGTAATCGAAATATTAGTTGTCGATACTAATTTACAAATGATATTTCTAAATGAAGTGAGAGAATTGAAAATTGATTTTTGTAACAATTATTAAAAACAATAAATTGAGTTATTTGATTTATAAACTGAACATCGTTAAAAGGATTGCAATGTGATTTCAAACAGCGCATAAGTTGTCGTAATGATTTGAAAAAGGTATAAATAAAGAAAGGAAAAAGTTTTGAAATGAAATCTGTAACGTTTGTTATAGATGATAAGTTGAATTGTTTTGATAAAAATAAAAATATATGGATTCGTAAGAGATGTCAATTATAAGATTTCTAAAGATATTTATATGTGATTTAAACCAAATATGGTTTTTTTTGTTTATATAGAGATGTTTAAGAGATTTTATAAAAGATTCTATTTATAATGGAATCGAAACTCGAGTACAATATTAGAAAGGATTATCGAAGATTAATAGAGAAGTAAAATAATATTTTGTTTAATAATTAATTAAATAAATGGTGTGAGAGAGGCTATATGATAGTAGGATCGTGTAGAATGGAGAAGAGGATGTAGTGTATGTATTAAAGTAGAAAGCAGTAAATCACACAGTTGATTTATACTGGTTCAGACCACTGTCCTACGTCCATTCCCAGACTAACTTCTGGTATTTCACTAATAATAAAACCCTCACTTCACCCGGAGGAATAGGTTCACAATTACCCGAACACCTGAACGGGATTTTCTTGCCTCAACCACTGAAGAGGTCTCTTACAATACATAATAATTGTTGACTTATTTGTGTTCTTATTAACACTAATATGTCAATATGTAGTACACTCTTCCTATAGTCTTTCCTTGATGATAAACGTGAAGCTTGTGAAAGATTATAGAAGATAATATTAAGAATAGTAGGCTTTTTAAAAACTAGAGAGCTTTGAATAATATAGAGAGAGATAGAATGAAAATCAGTGATTTGAGAAGTAAATCAAGTCTCTATTTATAATGTATAAAGAATTGTAACTTATCACGGGGAGATTCCACCAGGAGAAATGATTTAGAAAGTCATGACTCTTCATAATAAGTTGCAACTATTCGTACTCAGATGTCTGAAAATATTATTCAGATGTCTGTTTTAATTTAAAAAGTAAGACAACAAAGAAATAGTTCATTTCGTAGCAGATTACATCTGATATATTCAAAACAGACGTCTGAATATTGTGGTAAATTTAATTTTATCTCAGCAAACAGAAGTCTGCCTAAAATATATCAAACGTTTGTTTCTTGGGCAAAATATATTCTTTGCCTCTTTTATATATAAAAACGTATATAAAGTACAATATGTATGTGTGTGTGTGTGTGATCATCAAGGAAGACTTTAGCATGAATAACTAGGACTAACAGACCCTTATAACATATTCAATCTTTACTTTGGTGTTCTTGAATCTATTTGTCAATATCTTCCTGCAAAACAAGGTTAGATGATAGTATATATACTTATGTATAGTTATCCTATTCAAAACGTTATGTAGTGAGATACAACAAGGTGTGGAAATTTACATAAGGTTTTCAAAGGAAAACGTGTGGTTAATAAACTTCTATCTGTTCTGAAAATATGAATGTTATTAGTCAAGATCTGAGAGGTAAATAAAATACCCCAACTTGATCGACTTCATGGTTATCCAAGAGTGGTATTAGTTTATCAGCGAGTGAAATTGAGGGAAAACATGAGTTATGATTTCCGTAAATGATATTATAAACTACAATCGAAAACTTTATAAGTGAATGGAATAATTTTTAGAATATTCTTATTTATAATTAGAAATAAAAGATAAAATCCAAATATTGGAAGACTAAAAGAATATAGTTAACAGATGTTTAATTAAAAAGGTCAAGTAATGCCGATTATTGAATCAGTAAACCCATTTCATTATCATGATTATTTATCTGATAGTTAAATAACCAACTATCAAATCTGGCTAATATGATTGCTCATACAGAAAGACCAGGATCGACTTATATTCGAAAACCATTCCAACCAGCAAATACGTGGATGATGTTAATTGAAGAAGGCATATTGGAGACCGTGGATCTTCATAAATGGAAGAACCACCTATTGAATTTCTCTGGCTTAGCGGCCAGAGATATTTTGATAGTGATTCTGTCGTTATTGGAATCTATGGATTGTAAAGATTACTAGCTACTGATCCTTGGGGTGATACCTGTATAGGATGTGGTAGGAGGGTGTCTTCGGTTCATCCTATTCCTGGATGACTTGTATGGACGAGTGTCTGACAGAGTATTTCCAAAGGAGTCACATACATTGAATATTTACAAACGTATTTCTGTTGGTGGCAGAGAAGTGCGCACTTGTCTTAGCTTAATGCTTAGAGTATTTTTGTGGAAATCAATTAAGTGATATCCAGCGGATCTGACGATGTGGCATTCAAAGTGATGGAGATGCGTTGTTCTAAAGGATAAGCTAAACCTCTATCCTCATCAACCGGGAACTGGCATAAAATCGGGTAGGTCGCATGGCTATGTGGGTCGCACCCATCAAAAGGGTATATCATTACCTGATCTAGTGAAATCAAATGCCTTCGGTTGTCCCATTTTAATTTCTTGTATGTATGTTATAGGTTCGGTTGGCTGCCCCCCAACCGTGGTAATGATATATTCGGTACTCTCAAGCGAAGTGAGGGGCCAGTCATGTTTAGCCTAGGTTGCAAGATGTTCTTATTGAACCCCAATGTATTCATCTCTAGAGGTACATTGTCGGGAAGGTGGTCCCATACCTTGTTAGGAAATCCATTCTTCAATAAGTGCCCGCGGTTTTGATTGTATACTATATATGTAAAGCGTGAGATGCAAGTGTTCTGCTAGATTGATATTTATTTGTATTTAGACACTATTATAATATCAGAAAAGATATCGATTTCAATATGTTTTGGGTTATCGTAAGGTAAAAACCGTCCGTATTTATGTGTGGATTTGGTCTTACTATTATCCTTTTCTTTCAAAAGGATCTTGACTTTAAAATCAAGTTGGATGATGCTTCTAAACTTAGTGTGTTTTTCTCACTCTGGTTCACCAGACTGACCCGTCTTTTGTAATGTTCGGGTTAACCGGGTTGTACGGGTTTAGATTATCGGAGGCTGTGAAGAGACGAGCTGGAGAAGTCTAAACGTATGATAAATGATTGTTATTCTGCTGTGTGTTGTATATGAGGATAGGATACTATAACTATCGAAATATGTTAATGTACTCTGATAATTTTAAGTTTTTATTTCAAGCTCTCAATAAAGATTTATTTTTGTATTATATTTTGTTCCACTGCGATGTGAGACTCTGTGTTGCATTGGTCCTTCTTCTTCTATTCTAATATTTCTTTCTTTCTTATCTCACCCTCTAATTTCTTTCTAATAACGTTCCTGTGTTTTCGGTGCCTGAATGTTCGACATGGTGTTTTTGTGTCGATTTTTGGGGTCGAAAATCCTTGGGCGGTTATAGTGATATCAGAGCTATTGGTTTAGTAATAGCCTTGGATCTGTGGCAAAACTCGATAGAGATAGGGTTAGCAATACCCTAGATTGAGTTAGTGTTTATATGAGAGAGAGTATTTGTAGATTTCGTATACAAATGTTTTGTATTGTGTTATTTGATCGATTCAAGTGTTGAGGAGCGTTGAACTATCAATGGATATAATATTGTTTTGTAAAGGGGGTAAATGAAATAATTTACCATAAATATATTTTTGTATATATAAAAAAAATTGTCAAATTATTGAGATACTGGTTTGTATGTTAATTGATTTGAATGGAATTCAAATTGGATTAAAAATTTGAATTGCAACTTAATTTGGTTAAGTGAAAATAAATTAAGAAATGGTTTTGAAACTAAATGAAATTAATTTGAAATTGGAAATTTAATGAATAATAATTAAATAAAAATCAATCGAATATTAATCGATTGCGGTTCAAATATGTTAAATCAATGCAAATATTATTATTGAACATAAATTCAATTGATTTGGGTGTGTATTGGTTGTTGAATATGAATTGTTTGTTATTAGATGATAGATTGTTTGAATAAAATGAATCAACGATTAAATAGAGTTGAATAAACTATAAACTAAAGTATATAAATTCCAGTATATAAATTACAGTATAATAAAACTTGAATGAAACCGCATGTGAATAAAAATCAAGGACATAAACCTCTATTTGGTAATGAATTGATGTTCATGTTTGAATTTGGAATTAGTGTTGTTATATTTGTTGATTAATGAGATATTATGCCACGAAATTGTTGCTTACATGTTGAGTTGAGCAAGTACACGTGCCAGAGACTTTGAGGATAAATTTTGGTTGCATAGATCGAAATAAATTGAGCAAATATGCTCAATAGCGCTATAAAAGGTACGCCTATGTGAAAATATAAATTTTGGGTTTTGATTTTTATTTTCCGACAGTGTGGGTCGATGTATATATATTATTTGTTTGCGATATCGCAGATGTCACTCCGTACAAGGGAGACTCTACCGAATTTTTCTGAGAATTTAAATTGTTAGAAAATTTTGATATTTTTGAATTTTTTTATTTTCAATAATGAATTGGTTTTAGATTTATAATAAATTGGATTTTAAAATGAATGGGTTATTACATTTTTCTCACCTTAGTAATTTCGGGGACGAAATTCTTTTAATGGAGAAGATTGTAATGTCCCGTATTTTTGGTAGTCAAATATTTAATTTAATTTATTATTTTAAATATTGAATTTGGAATATTAATGAATTTTAATATTTATTTCGTTTATTAAAATTGATGTTGAACGTTAATTTATATATATAATATAATCGAGCTCGAAATGGCGTTGTAGTTCGTAATATAGAGTTTTGAACTTTGATCGGGTATACAGGAACCGATATAAGTCGGATTTCTCGAAAACAAGAAATATGTGATTCTTGTTGATTATAATTTTCATATGAAGGAGAAAAATTCAGATTTCGTGTTATAGATTGTTAGTTATGTCCAATTCAATTTTTAAAATAGTCGCTATGGAAATCGTCATTAAATTATAACGTTTATTTAATATATTTAAAAGGGAAATTTAAATTGTCTGACTCAAAATTGACGATATTAAGTTGTGTAAATTATATTTGAAGTTGTATATATATTCTGTTTGGATATATATGATGAAAATAAATTATTTGGAAATTTAAATAATATTTGATATTTTTATAGCGTTAAAAATAGCTATTTTTCAAACAGTCTCCGTTTTCGGCGAAATTAGTGTCATTAGAACCGTATCGTTTAATTATTATCATAAAATCAAATTTTGTGGCAAATGGATATCATATGTGACTTTAGTGGCCAAAAATGTCTCTGTTTCTATTTAATTGTTTATACAATTTAGTCAGTGGTAACTTTTAAAGAATAAATGACTGGCCAAACAAACTACAAATTTAACAAACCAGATCCATTGGATCCGTTAGGAAGAGGTCTAGTAAAATGTCAAGGTCTCATATTTTTTGGATTTTTTCTGTAGTTATAAGAATTTTAAATGCTTGATTTTTCATCGATATTTGTAAAGGACTTTTCACAAACGACCTCGGAATTCGACGAAACTTGTCCCGTTGGGTCCAGAATATTTTTTTATGTTAGGATTACATATTTGTTTGTAAAAAAGGGGAGATTTACGTAGGTAGTTTGATACATTTCTTCATGCGAAGTTTAGTTTAATAAAATAATATTATTTTCATCCCAACATGCCTATATAATGAAGCGTAAATGGTCAAAGCCTATTTTTAAACACTGCGTGGTCCACTGCAAATTCAGCCGCCACATAAAAATCAATGGTCGCCATTCTTCAATTCTTTTTCTCCTCCGTTCCCTCAATCCTCTAAAAAAAATCATTCTCTTCCAAATAAGAAATTTTTCAATGCGATGAGTTCTTCCATTTGTTTGGTGGAGATGGGTTATGAAGCTTCAGATTGACCGGGAAGGACTGAAAACAGTCGGCGGTTGAGGTCAAATTCCGGGCGGAGGGAGAGTTTGAGAGTGGAGTGGTTTGGACTGGTAGATGCAGGAACCACGGCGCATGCGAGGGATTTGGTTGAACGTCGACTGACGGTCTATGGAAGTTGCACAGCGTGGCTTGGTCTTCGGAGCTGAAGGAAGTATGGAACGGGTTCTGGAGTTAGAAGGCAAGCAATAGTATTACAAAGAGAAAAAGGGACCGGGCATTTTTAACGTGAAGGAATTCAAAGGGGGCACAGTTTATTTTTGAAGTTGGGTACTGCAGTTTTGATCGAAATACTGGAACAAAGATGGACGCAAAGCAGGAGGCAAAAGTATTAATCGGTCCCAAGTTTTAAATTCATGCAATTAGGTTAACAATTCTAGTTTAGCAAATAAATCAATTTAAAATGTGTATTTTTGGTTGTAGAATTATCAAGTGCGCAGGTCCTAGTTGAAAGAGAGCATCTGGAAACAACAAACGAAAGGAGAAACAAACAGTAATCAGCCATTATTATTAAAGAGTAATTATAATAATCATTATTATTATTTAAAGGTTAGTGAATTAATTTATTAACATGGGTCGGGTTTGGAAAACTAGAGTAATTATTGGGTATGGAGTACACAATAATTGCATTCAAAAAAGGAAGGACGGCGCCAATTTTTATCAAAGCAATTTAAGGCACAGTGGGGAGCTTTCTTCAGCATGCTCTTTCGGGAATGAAAGGGTTAAGAATTTAACGAAACAATTTAGGGTAACGACTTTGTTTTGTTTTATTAGGCTAACATATTAAATTTTAATAATTAAACTAATCGAAATGTTAACTCCGACAGGTCAAAGATAAAAATGGAGAACAATTTAAAGTAGTCGTGTACGTTTCGAACAACAGGGACGGCTTGTTTATGCTTTACCCAAAAGTAATTAACAGTTTAATTAATTAATAAATTAATAGTTAATTGAGGGGAATAATTATTTTAGTTAACCATATTATTTTTATATTTATGATTTATGTCTGTGATATCAGAATTGGACCAAATGAAACGCACTTGAACTGTAATTGAGAACACTACAATTTGGAGCAGTTTGGGCGAAGCCAGAAGCTATTGGAATTTTTAATTAAATTAAACGCTAATATAACCGCGTCATAAATGAATCAAATCAAGGTGAGTTAAACTCACTCAGTTCTTCCCACTTATATTTTATATAAGTCGGATTTTTATTTTGTCTGCTATGGTTGCTAATGATTGACTGTTTGTTTGATTGTTAAATATATATTCATATATTGATTGAACTGATGAAATTAAACATTGTTTAATTTCAATAAAACCCCAAATCATTATACTAACGATTGGTCCCAACTAAGATAACTTACCTTATTGGTCACGTTTATAAAAATAAACATGTTTAATTTAATGAATTGTCTGAATTAGTTGTTAGTGTTAAATAAATTGGTTGATATTAAATTGTTGTTATTTTACTTTTATAGAAATAACCAGTAAAATTGAAATGAATGATATCATATGAAGTAACCCATTTGGATGGAGAGAAGAACAGGTTGGAGGGATCCAATGGGATTCCTCAAATACAATGTTATTTATTTTCATATTATCATTATATGAACAGTTAATACTTATCTGTTTGAAATGATTGATTTGATTGTTGATCTGAAATTCAATATTTGTTCCGTTTTAAACCAGTGGGTGATACTGGTTGAGTAATTGGCAGAATATGCCCTATAAATCAATCATTGTATAAATATGGATTTACCGTCAGATGAATCGACCGTAATGAAGTTATAAATTTATTTTATAACTTAACATAAATTTTTAAATATATTATTCAAAATGAAGTTTATAAAAGGGAAATAAACCAAACACATATATGTTTATTGTTTTAACCACCAATCACCATTTTGTACCAAAATTATGCCATGTGTGAAGCACGTGCCTCATCTTACTTATTAAATGATTTATAAAGCTAATTCTTATATTACTAAGATGAATAAGCAAGTGAGCAAGGAACAATATAATGATTTATAGCTGAGATAATTGTTTTTAATAAACAATTAAATGGAATTATTTAAATTAATTATATTATTAATTAATTTAAATAAAGGACTAATTGAAACTGGTTAACGAGATAACCGTGTTTTGAATTGACAAAGTCAACCGTTTTAACTGGATTGATTATTAAATCAGTTCGTTTTGAATTAATCTAATGCAATGATTTAAAGAATATTTTTTTAAAATTTTAATAAGATTTTTTAAAAGGAAAAATATTATTTATTTTTGTCAATAAAGAAGTTAACCACTTATACAGTAGTTAATGATGAAGTAAATTATTATTTCAACTAATAAAAATTTAAGAGTTTACTTTTTAATTGGAATTCGTTTCAAAGTGATTGAAGTTGAAATGAATCGAATTGAATGGTGAAAAAGAGTTTATGAACGAGTTTTATATTAAAATCCCATGTTTTTATAACGAAGTTATAAAAATGATTTTAAGCGAATGTGATAGCTTAAATTAAATATTTTCTGAATATTTGAAGTTATATAAAGGGAATTTAGAAATTGGGAAATGGTATGAAATAACGAAGTGAGATTTATTCCGAGGTTCGGAATGTGATATTCCGAAGTTCGGAATGTTAAGCGGAGTTGAGAGTATAAGAAGTAAAGGGTTTTGGAAATGGCAACGAATATAAGTTGTTGTAAATGATTTACAAATGATTTTGTAAATGAATGTTAGGAGTTGGAATGTAATCGAAATATTAGTTGTTGATAATAATTTACAAATGATAATGAAGTGACAGAATTGAAAATTGGTTTTTGTAACAGTTATTGAAAACAATAAATTGAGTTATTTGATTTATAAACTGAACATCGTTAAAAGGATCGCAGTGTGATTTTAGACAGCACATAAGTTGTCGTAATGATTTGAAAAAGGTATAAACAAAGAAAGTAAAAAATTTTGGAATGAAATCTGTAACGTTTGTCACAAATGATAAGTTGAATTTTTTTGATAAAATTAAAAATATAAGGATTCGTAAGAGATGTCAATTATAAGATTTGTAAAGATATTTATATATTATTTGAACCAAATATGGTATTGTTATTACAAACAAGTTAAAGAATGTTTATATACAGATGTTGAAGAGATTTTATAAAAGATTCTACTTGTAACGGGATCGAAACTCGAGTACAATATTAGAAAGGATTATCAAAGATTAATAGAGAAGTAAAATAATAGTTTATTTAATAATTAATTAAATAAACGATGTTGAAATTTACATAAGGTTTTCAAAGCAAAACGTGTGGTTAATAAACTTTTATCTATTCTGAAAATATGAATGTTGTTAATCAAGGCCTGAGAGGTAAATAAAATACCCCAACTTAATCGACTTCACGATTATCTAAGAATGGTCTTAGTTTATCAACGAGAGAAATTGAGGGAAAACATGAGTTATGATTTCCGTAAATGATATTATAAACTACATTCGAAAAGTTTATAAGCGAATGAAATAATTTTTAAGAATATTCTTATTTATAATTAGAAATAAAAGACAAAATCCATATATTGGAAGATTAAAAGAATATAGTTAACAGATGCTCAATTAAAAAGGTCAAGTAATGCCGATTACTGAATCAGTAAACTCATTTCATTATCATGATTATTGATTTGATAGTTAAATAACCGACTATCAAATCTGGCCAATACGATTGTTGGTACAGAAAGACCGGGATCGACTTATATTCAAAAACCATTTCAACCAGCAAATACGTGGAAGATGTTAATTGAAGATGATGCATTGGAGACCGTGGATCTTCATAAATGGAAGAACCATCGGTTGAATTTCTCTGGTTTAGCGGCCAGAGATATTTCGGTAGTGATTCTGTCATGACTGGAATCTATGGATTGCAAAGACTGCTCGCTACTGATCCTTGGGGTGATACCTATATAGGATGTGGTAAGAGGGTGCCTTCGATTCATCATGTTCCTGGATGACTTGTATAGACGAATGTCTGACAGAGTATTTCCAAAGGAATCATGTACATTGAATATTTACAAATGTGTTTCTGTTGGTGGCAGAGAAGTGCGCACTTGTCTTAGCTTAACACTCAGAGTATTTTTGTGGAAATCAATTAAGTGATATCCGGCGGATCTGATGATGTGGCATTCAAAGTGATGGAGATGCGCCGTTCTGAAGGATAAGCTAAACCTCTAGCCTCATCAATTTGGAAATCACATAAAATCGGGTAGGTCGCATGGTTATGTGGGTCGCACCCATCAAAAGGGTATATCATTACCTGATCTCGTGAAATCAAATGCCTTCGGTTGTCCCATTTTAATTTCTTGTTTGGGTGCTATTGGTTCGGTTGGCTGGCCCCGAACTGTGGTAATGATATATTTGGTACTCTCAAGCGATATGAGGGGCCGATTATGTTTAGCCTGGCTTGCAAGATGCTCTTGTTGAACCCTAATGTATTCATCTCTAGAGGTACATTGTCGGGAAGGTGGTCCCATACCTTGCCAGGAAATCCATTCTCCAATAAGTGCCCACGGAAATCCATTCTTCAATAAGTGCCCGCGGTTTTGATTGTATACTGTATATGTAGAGCGTGAGATGCAAGCGTTCTGCTAGATTGATATATTTGTATTTAGATACTATTATAATATCAGAAAATATATTGATTTCAAAATGTTTTGGGTTATCGTAAGGTAAAAACCGTCAGTATTTATGTGTGGATTTGGTCTTACGATTATCCTTTTCTTTCAAAAGGATTTTGACTTTAAAATCAGGTTGGATGACGGTTTTAAACTTAGTGTATTTTTCTCACTCTGGTTCACTAGACTGACCCATTGTTTGTAATGCTCGGGTTAGCTCGGGTTGTAAAGGTTTAGATTATCGGAGGCTATGAAGAGACGAGCTGGAGAAGTCCAGACATATGATACATGATTGTTATTCCGTTGTGTGTTGCATATGAGGACAGGATACTATAACTGTCCAAATATGTTAATGTACTCTGATAATTATAAGTTTATATTTCAAGATCTTAATAAAGATTTATTTTTATATTATATTTTGTTCCGCTGCAATGTGAGGATCGGTGTTGTATTGGTTCTTCTTCTTCTATTCTAATATTTATGTGACGGCCCGCCCCGCACCAACCGACATTTACTCCAAAAGTGTGTTGTACACATGTCCAGTTAGCACGGGACGGTCATCAGAAGGAAAGGAAAGAAGGAAATGAACTAACAAAGAACCTGTAAAATGTCTCACAACGCATGGAACAAAATATAATAACAATATACTTGACATAAAATAGGTGAGACAGTGCATAAGCTGAAAACAGACTAACATAGCAGCGGAAAATCCAAGTACAACTTATGATCCAAAGCTAACATTATTACAACTTTTCAAACTGTCTCAAAAAGCAAAAGCAAGATAAAGGAGGTACACCACTAATGCCCAAGTAGCGACCACCAACGACACAGGGAGAATATCTATATATCATACGTGGAAGCCTCCTGCTCGCCTCTGAATCAGCTACTTGCGCATCACTAGCTAACATGTCTCTAGTCTGCTCGTGTGAGCACCCAGAGTAATAAAAGGAGACATAAAACTCTGGGTCAGACATAAAGCCTGGTATGAGCGATAAGCATCTAAACAGAACAATAACAGGTAGACTAAAACATACCTGAACCTGGACCTGCAACCAAAGAGTTAGCACTACATACTGTACAACACTCTAAGGTGCCATTTCAAATGGTGTAAAGATAACGGGGGTGGGGGTGTGCATGTCATAGTGATGGCAAACAATCAAACATAGCATCCATCCTCACATCTCTCACTCAGTGCATAAAGTATACGATATTCACCACTTCGATCACCCAACATATCTTGCTATGATCACTTTGCCCCATGAAGTCATAAATGGCTTCACTGCATTGATACATAGCCACTAATCCTTTGCTATGTCCACTTTGCCCCATGGAGTCAAAATGACCCCACTGCACTAGCTCATAGTCTTACTACGCATCACTTTGCCCTGCGAGTCATAATGACTCTACTGCACTGATGACGTAGTCTTGCTACCGTCACCTTGCCCCTCGAGTCATAGTGACTCTACTGCCCTGATAAGTAGCCCATCATCCATTTTCAGTGGTGAATCGAAGTTATGAACGTCGACAACTCCTTAGCACACGTCCCGCAGCAAAGCCCAACCATGAAGTGAACTCATTGGTTCCCAACTGGATCCTGAGCTCTAACTTCCATTTGGACTACCTTTGCATTTCGAGTTATGGGTCATCACCGGATCGGTTCGGATCTACCCCTAGTCATCTGTTCGGTTCGGATCGGAGTGCTCCTTCTTCTCTGGATTAGATCGGGTCATCTTCACCTCAGCGGATCGGATCGAGACTCCACGTCCATTTGTCATCACCGTTTCGGGTCGGGGTCCTCCAGTTTGCCACGGTTTGGATCGGCTTCTTCTTTCCAAGCCTCGTCGAAGTACATCAGTTCGGGTCGGGGTGTCGTGGCGGATCGGGTCGGATGTTGCATACCACGAGAAGTGCGAATAGATCGAAGAGTGGAGTATGAGAGCGGATCGGGTCCTCCTACCGATCCGATCCGGTTCGGATGCCTTCCTGCACTTCTTCCAGCAAGCAATTTACGCCACTCGGCGGCGTTTTCGACCATTCTACCTATTCTAATCAATCACAAAGCATACCATACAGTCATAGCAAAAAGTAGAAGTGACCTCAAACACCCAAACATCAATATGATAGGTTAAAATGGATCAAACTTACCCAAAACCCCATATTTCCCCTTAAGCATGATTAGGTGAAACTAATGATATGATTATCAAAACTTAACCAAATTAACCCAAATTCATATCAGAGGACTAAAACATCATTTCGAATTTTATAAATATTTTTCTAGAATTTTATCATGTTTAAATATGCTAATTAACACTAATTACCCTTAATTAGCCATAATTAGTGAGGAACTATGCAAATCACTCACCTTAGCCACAAATAAGACTTAGATCTGAAGTAAATCTCTGATTTGATGCGAATCCCGATGCTAAACAGCAGCTCTAACGTTGATTTGGTGTAGATCTCCCTTGATTTGATGTTGCTAAGCTTAATCCTTGGTTAGAAGATGATTTGGAGGTGATTTAGAGGTTGGAGGCCATTTTTAGGGTTTCTAAGAGGTAAGTGGAGGCTAGAAAACTGAAATGGAATGATTCTCTAACCCTTTTCAGCCTCCCCATAACCCTAATCCCGAAATGGGTTATGGGCTCATTCACTAATCATCCTATTTGGCCCGGTTAAGCAGTTTTTCACCCTCCAAACCTTATTTCAGCCATATCTCCCAAACGGTAAGTCCGTTTTTCACATATGACCACTCTACGAAAAGGTAAACCATCAAACGAATCTAATGGAAGTGGTTTCAAGTCAAAATTCCTTTCCAATCAAAAGTTATGGCCGAAACAAATCATCTAGGGGCAAAACAGTCATTTAAAAATCGACAAAAATCATAAACATAGGAAATTACTCTAATGGTTGTTTCCCAAAGTTACATGACCATACGACTTCATATTGGAAAGAAATAAATATTCTATGATCCTCCAATGCGTAGAATGCGGGTTGTTACATTCTCCCCCCTTAAGAAATTTCGCCCCCGAAATTCCCTAACGAAAACACACAAAGGGTCCCGCATGCCTATCAACCATAAAACAACAATCAAACATGCAAAACAAGTCTATCCTAGCATGCAGAATAACTAAATTACAAAGTAAATCTTACTAGGCAAAGAGTTCTGGATACGTCTTCCTAATGCTCTCCTCTGTCTCCCAAGTACAGTCATTCTCGTTCTCGCCCCACTGAACCTTGACTACCTTCACCGCCTTCCTTCGAAGTTGCTTCATATCGTGCTCGACAATACGAATCGGCTTGTGGTTCCCAACCGCCTCGGGTTCTACTTCGAAGTCCTCTAACTGATCAGGTGAAATAGTCATATCTGGGTCGTGAACGAACTTCCTTAATTGGGAAACATGAAATACGTTGTGAACTCCCGCCATCTTCTCTGGTAAGTCAACTCTATATGCCAAATTCCCGACTAGTTCAAGAAAAGGGAATGGGCCAACAAATCTTGGTGTCAGCTTGCCTCTCCTGCCAAATCGTATCACGCTCTTCAATGGAGAAATTTTGACAAACACCAAGTCACCAAAGGAAAATTTTAAGTCTCTTCTCCTCTTATCAGCATAACTCTTCTGCCTATCTTGGGCAGCCTTCATTCGTTGTTGAATGGTCTTAATCTTATTCGAAGTTTCCCTCACCACATCTGGTCCAAGCATAAACTTCTCGCCAGTCTCTATCCAACATGATGGTGAGTTGCATGGTCTTCCGTACAAAGCTTCATATGGAGCCATACCAATACTGGACTGGTAGCTATTATTATATGCAAACTCTACTAGATGCAAATGGTCGTCCCATGATCCACCAAAATCCAATATACAAGCTCTCAAGAGATCTTCCAATATACGATTCACCCTCTCCGTCTGACCGTCGGTCTGAGGATGATATGCGGTACTGAGATGTAATTCTGACCCTAGAGCCTCTTGTAAGCTCTTCCAAAACCCACTAGTAAACAACAGGTCTCGGTCACTCACAATGCTTTTAGGTACTCCATGAAATCTCACTACCCACTTCATATACAATTCTGCTAACTTAGTTGTCGTTCTGGTCGATTTAACTGGTATAAATCTTGCACTCTTAGTCAATCGATCCACAATTACCTAAATGCTATCATGTCCCGATCTAGTCCTTGGTAAACCATCGATGAATTCCATCGAGACTTGCTCCCATTTCCATTCGGGAATTTCTAATGGTTGCAACAAACCACTAGGCTTCTTTTGCTCGGCTTTAACTAACTGGCAATTCATGCATTTGGATATAAACTTCCCAATGTCTCTTTTCATCCCTTCCCAGTAGTAAGTCTGCTTCATGTCTCGATACATCTTATTACCACCGGGATGTATAGTCAGTTTTGAGTGATGACATTCTCTAAGCACTTCATCTCTCAAATCATTCGCGTTGGGTACAACTAGCCTTCCATTCTTTCTAAGCCATCCATCTCGATCAAGCCCATACACATTCATCTCCTCACTGTCGATGTCCATCTCTAACTTGGAGATGATTTCTAATAGATTAGGATCGTCCCTCTGGCTAGAACTAATCCGCTCTATCAAAGTGGGTCTGATCCCCAAACTAGCTAGCACTTCTGGATCCAATTCGCACTTTGGTCTGAAATCAAACCCCGCTATATACTCCAGTTGCTTCCATTCAAGAAACATAGCCCCTAAACTGGCATGTCTCCCACTCAAGGCATCGGCTACCGCATTACCTTTTCCAGGTGTATATGCGATATCAAAATCATACGAAGCCAAGAACTCTAACCATCTCTGCTGACGGAGATTCAGATTCTTTTGGGAGAAAAGATACTTTAACGATTTATGATCGGTAAACAACTCAAATCTTTCTCCCAAGAGATAATGTCTCCACATCTTTAATGCGAACACAATAGCTGCCAGTTCCAAATCATGGGTAGGGTACTTTATCTCATGTGGCTTTAGTTGTCGACTAGCATAAGCTACAACCCTACCTCCTTGCATCAATACAATATCAAATCCGGTACCACAAGCATCCGTGTATACCGTCATTTCTTCATTCCCTTTAGGAATGACTAATACTGGCGCACGCGTCAACCTTTTCTTTAGACTCTTGAATGCATTCTCACACACTCCGTCCCAGACGAAGGACTGATTCTTCTTAGTCAACTGAGTCAACGGTGCTGCTATCTTGGAGAAGTCCTGGATAAACTTACGATAATATCCAGCTAACCCCAAGAAACTTCTTACATCTGTTGCATTCTTAGGCGTAGGCCAATCCTGTACCGTAGCCACCTTCGCAGGGTCCACGGCAATACCATTCTCTAAAACAACATGGCCTAAGAATCTCACTTCCCTTCTCCAAAAGTGACACTTAGAGAATTTCGCTTTCAATTGGTGTTTTCTCAACACCTCCATCACTATCCTCAAGTGTCCCTTATGTTCCTCCTCTGTCCTCGAGTAAACAAGGATATCGTCTACGAGCACAAGAACAAACTTACTCAACTGATCTCTGAATACTCGATTCATAAGATCCACAAAGTAGGCTGGTGCATTGGTCAACCCAAATGGCATGACCAACCACTCATAGAATCCAGACGATGTCCTAAATGCCGTTTTCAGAACACTCTCATCCGCTACTCGGAGCTGATGAAATCCTGTCGCGAGGTCCAACTGGGAGAACACTCTTGCTCCTTCCAGTTGATCAAACAAATCATCTATTCGCGGTAGAGGATACTTATTCTTCCTCGTCACCTTATTCAACTCGCGATAGTCCACACACAAACGAAGGGAACCATCTGCCTTAGTGGCAAACACAACTGGTGCTCCCCACCCGGAGACACTTCTTCTAATAAATCCCTTCTTCAAAAGATTGCTGACTTGCACCCCGAGCTCTCGCTGCTCCCTTGGTGCCATACGACGAAGTGGCATCACTATAGGTCTGGCATCTTTTACCAAATCAATACGGAACTCAATCTCTCGGTGTGGTGGAAGCCCGGTCACCTCCTCGAAGACGTCCGGATACTGGCCAACCACGGGCACATCTGACAACTCATCCTGCGGGATGTCGAGGGAATTTATAAAACTAGCCATTACCCCATCACTAGGTAGACTACCAAACACTACCCTCCGCCCATCATCCGCCCTAACTGTCACCAAAAAGCCCTCACATTCTACCACCACCCTGTATCTTTGGAGCCAATCGACCCCCAATATAATGCCATACCCAGTAAAGCCCAAAACAAAGCAATCACAAACAAACATACATCCATGACTCGATAAGACCAAATTTCTGCAAATCATACTAAGGCTAGTCGAACCACCAATCGGGTTTGTCACAACCAATGGTCTATCGACTATCTCGGGTTCCAGTCCCAACCTATCTACCAGGTCACTAGATATGAAGGAACGGGAAGCCCCAGTATCAAACAAAACTCGAACTGGTACATCATAAATAGAAAGCATACCTTGAATAACAACATTCTTTCCTTTCTCCGCCGCAGTTGGGGCATTCGACGAAGAAGGAACAGCATCAATAGCATATGCTTTCACAATATGCTTCTCCTTAAGAGGTTGCGGACACTTATCCTTATGATGTCCCACTTGACCACAGTTATAGCACTTCCTATCCGCTGGCTTGGCCCGACATTCTTTAGCATAATGGCCCGTCCTACCACAGCTGAAGCACTCAACATCTTTCTTGCTCTTTTTCTGGCCATCCTTAGATTGGTTCTGCTTCCTCTTATTCTGAGAGTTATTCTTGCCTCCACTGCCTGCTTGCGGCTTCGGCCCTTCTGCAGATGCAACCTCAATCTTTGACTTAGGGTAAAGACTCTCTGATCTCAAAGCTTTCCCCACAATCGATTCAAAAGTCTCATCGATGTGGTTGATAAGCCTTTACCCTAAGTATCCATCCAACCCAGTAATGAACTTCTCATTCTTCTTCTCAGGAGTATCGATAAGAGATAGTCCATACTTCGACAAAGTGTCGAACTCAGCAATATAATCAGAGACTGCCTTACCATTCTGCTTGAGTTCCAAGAATCTCTTAAACAACACTGACTTCTGGGCAGCTGGAATGAACTTCTCGCTAAAGCGAGCCTTGAACTGATCCCAAGTAACCTGATCTTCTGGAGTAGCTATTCTAATGGCACTCCACCAATTCATCGCTCGCCCTTGCAGCTGACGAGACGCTAGCCTTCTCTTAATCGCATCCTCAAGACCCAAGTCGTCGAAGATATGATCACAGCTATCCATCCAATCTTGAACATCTGTGGCCGACTCCGTCCCGTGGAACGGCTTCCCACCAAGGTTAGTGTAATCCTTGCACAACTTGGCGAAATCGACCCTAGGCGCCTGCACTACTGGACCACCTCCAATTCCGGGATTGGGAACTGCCCCTTGCACCTCCCTAAGCATGTCTCTCATGAGGTCAGTAAACATCGCCCCCATGTCAGCAGCATTCCCATTATTGGCTCCCCTACCAGCACCTCTAGCATATCGGCTCATCGTCAATCTGTAAAAGGGGAAACGATTAACAACCCCATTGTGGTGCTAGTGCATTACGACTTCATTCTTATACTACAAATAGTACATACATATATAGCTTTTGAAAACCAAAGTAATCACAAATACGCTCTCTCATATACGTACTATCTCTCCCTAATGTCTTTCCCTAGGTCAACTACGCAACCTAGAGCTCTGATACCAAATGTGACGGCCCGCCCCGCACCAACCGACATTTACTCCAAAAGTGCGCTGTACACATGTCCAGTTAGCACGGGACGGCCGTTAGAAGGAAAGGAAAGAAGGAAATGAACTAACAAAGAACCTGTAAATGTCTCACAGTGCATGGAACAAAATATAATAACAATATACTTGACATAAAACAGGTGAGACAATGCATAAGCTGAAAACAGACTAACATAGCAGCGGAAAATCCAAGTACAGCTTATGATCCAAAGCTAACATTATTACAACTTTTCAAACTGTCTCAAAAAGCAAAAGCAAGATAAAGGAGGTACACCACTAATGCCCAAGTAGCGACCACCAACGACAAGGGAGAATATCTATATATCATACGTGGAAGCCTCCTGCTCGCCTCCAAATCAGCAACTCGCGCATCACCAGCTAACATGTCTCTAGTCTGCTCGTGTGAGCACCCAGAGTAATAAGAGGAGACATAAAACTCTGGGTCAGACATAAAGCCTGGTATGAGCGATAAGCATCTAAACAGAACAATAACAGGTAGACTAAAACATACCTGAACCTGGACCTGCAACCAAAGAGTTAGCACTACATACTGTACAACACTCTAAGGTGCCATTTCAAATGGTGTAAAGATAACGGGGGTGGGGGTGTGCATGTCATAGTGATGGAAAACAATCAAACATAGCATCCATCCTCACATCTCTCACTCAGTGCATAAAGCATACGATATTCACCACTTCGATCACCCAACATACCTTGCTATGATCACTTTGCCCCATGAAGTAATAAATGGCTTCACTGCATTGATACATAGCCACTAATCCTTTGCTATGTCCACTTTGCCCCATGGAGTCAAAATGACCCCACTGCACTAGCTCATAGTCTTACTACGCATCACTTTGCCCTGCGAGTCATAATGACTCTACTGCACTGATGACGTAGTCTTGCTACCGTCACCTTGCCCCTCGAGTCATAGTGACTCTACTGCCCTGATAAGTAGCCCATCATCCATTTTCAGTGGTGAATCGAAGTTATGAACGTCGACAACTCCTTAGCACACGTCCCGCAGCAAAGCCCAACCATGAAGTGAACTCATTGGTTCCCAACTGGATCCTGAGCTCTAACTTCCATTTGGACTACCTTTGCATTTCGAGTTATGGGTCATCACCGGATCGGTTCGGATCTACCCCTAGTCATCTGTTCGGTTCGGGTCGGAGTGCTCCTTCTTCTCTGGATTAGATCGGGTCATCTTCACCTCAGCGGATCGGATCAAGACTCCACGTCCATTTGTCATCACCGTTTCGGGTCGGGGTCCTCCAGTTTGCCACGGTTTGGATCGGCTTCTTCTTTCCAAGCCTCGTCGAAGTACATCAGTTCGGGTCGGGGTGTCGTGGCGGATCGGGTCGGATGTTGCATACCACGAGAAGTGCGAATAGATCGAAGAGTGGAGTATGAGAGCGGATCGGGTCCTCCTACCGATCCGATCCGGTTCGGATGCCTTCCTGCACTTCTTCCAGCAAGCAATTTACGCCACTCGGCGGCGTTTTCGACCATTCTACCTATTCTAATCAATCACAAAGCATACCATACAGTCATAGCAACAAGTAGAAGTGACCTCAAACACCCAAACATCAATATGATAGGTTAAAATGGATCAAACTTACCCAAAACCCCATATTTCCCCATAAGCATGCTTATGTGAAACTAATGATATGATTATCAAAACTTAACCAAATTAACCCAAACTCATATCAGAGGACTAAAACATCATTTCGAATTTTATAAATATTTTTCTAGAATTTTATCATGTTTAAATTCGCTAATTAACACTAATTACCCTTAATTAGCCATAATTAGTGAGGAACTATGCAAATCACTCACCTTAGCCACAAATAAGACTTAGATCTGAAGTAAATCTCTGATTTGATGTGAATCCCGATGCTAAACAGCAGCTCTAACGTTGATTTGGTGTAGATCTCCCTTGATTTGATGTTGCTAAGCTTAATCCTTGGTTAGAAGATGATTTGGAGGTGATTTAGAGGTTGGAGGCCATTTTTAGGGTTTCTAAGAGGTAAGTTGAGGCTAGAAAACTGAAATGGAATGATTCTCTAACCCTTTTCAGCCTCCCCATAACCCTAATCCCGAAATGGGTTATGGACTCATTCACTAATCACCCTATTTGGCCCGGTTAAGTAGTTTTTCACCCTCCAAACCTTACTTCAGCCATATCTCCCAAACGGTAAGTCCGTTTTCCACATATGACCACTCTACGGAAAGGTAAACCATCAAACGAATCTAATGGAAGTGGTTTCAGGTCAAAATTCCTTTCCAATCAAAAGTTATGGCCGAAACAAAATCAACTAGGGGCAAAACAGTCATTTAAAAATCGACAAAAATCATGAACATGGGAAATGACTCTAATGGTTGTTTCCCAAAGTTACATGACCATACGACTTCATATGGGAAAGAAATAAATATTCTACGATCCTCCAATGCATAGAATGCGGGTTGTTACACTTTCTTTCTTATCTCACCCTCTAATTTCTTTCTAATAACTATCCTGTGTTTTCGATGCCTAAATGTTTGACATTGTGTTTTTGTGTCGATTTTCGGGGTCGAAAATCCTCGGGCCATTACAAAACCCTTGCTGCCGTTGCCCCCCTTCAAGCTCCGATTTCTTCATCCAAACTCCATTCCCATCTTCTCAAATGTTCTGGTATGTCTTTTAATCCCTATTATATGTTTAATTAGGGTTAATTTGCATGTTCGTATGGGTCTGTTAATTGAATGTTTATGGATATGACATTGGTTGTCTTGTGAGATGCATATGATGTTGATTATGTTATAGATTGATCTGGGAATTAGTGTAATTGATTAGGAGGTTAAAGACGTTAATTATCACATATGTACTTGAATTTAGGAGAATGAAAACGACGATTATCATGTATGTAATTGGGCTTACGGTGATTGTGTTGTAGGATCCATTTGAGAAAAAAATGAAGTATCACTACAACATAATGACCCTATTACAACGGTGGAACACCATTGTAATGTATATTTTACAATGGTGGGCTAATCGTCTTGTATTAAGAAGTTGTAATATACTAAAATCTTTTACTACTTTTTTGCACCGTTGTAACAACGTTGTAATATGTATATTTTACAACTTTTTTCCACTGTTGTAATAAACTTTATTACAATAGTTATGCACCGTTGTAATAATATATACTACAACTATTATGCACTGTTATGATTGATAGTTGCATTTTAAAAAAAAATAGACCTTTTGCAACTGAAATGAACAATACACTAAATGTAGCAATAGTCCATAAGCAAATCAGATACTACAATTATTTGCAAATTAATTTATTAAAATACTCAAATTTTCAGTATTATAAACAATAAGTTTTAAAAAAACATTTCGCGCATTATTACATACTTGACCATTACAAAGCAACTTAGTACAAGCACAAGTTATCCATTAAAACTGCATATCTGCGTCTCAACTGTCGACCAACTATACAAGTGCATAAAACATTGTCCTCAAAAATGACCTACAACTTCATCAGCTCCTACTACATATTTCTCCAGCTCCAAACAAGCAGAGAACCAATCCATCAACACATCACTGCAACATGACCACCAAAATCATGACCAAGCTCTTCAATTCGCCACCCCCTGCACCCGCACCCTACAATCCAATCACAAACAAAAACTAATTTAATATGATAAGTTATTGACTAAATAAAATAGCATCTCCAATGTTAACCTTTGCATATATTTTTTTAACATGTTAAAAAGAATCAAATTAAAACATGTAAGACGGCTGAATGACAGAATTACTATTTCAGTAATACACTAAAAATTGATCAATTAAAGAATCATATTTTAAAGAAAAAAGGTAATTTATTGATTCTTGTAGTACAACGTAAGAATTATTATTTTCTCCGATGTTGCTTTTTGTAACCTTAGAAGAGTGGGTTGAAGCAAGAGTTAAAGAGTTCAGGGAGTGGTAAAAAGTCAGTGTGTATTTACAATTGTCTTCATGAAACATTAGTGAAACCAAGTCACAACCAGTTTACAAAGAAAAAGCATACTGAAATAGACGTATATATTAAATGAGAAAAAATAAAAGAACATAAACAAATCTGTTGCCGCTTAAAGCACATACCATTGCATTTCAAGCAGTGAAGCAGAAACAACATGGACAGTGGAGCTGCTGCAGCTTGGACATGAAGTTGTCGTAACTTGGAGATTAGATCTGCAGCTCGATGCATGAAGCTGTTATAGTTTGATGTCCATAGCTATTGTAGCAAGGTTAGCAAATCAAGATCTTTTATGACATTGATCCCACTCAACTTGTCAATTACAAGATTACAACACCATGGATTTTCATGTATCCATTATATGTCTCTTAGTTCAACATTTTTTTAAGGTAAGACTGAGGTAATAACCATGTCCAATACCATCTATTCGCAACTTGAACATCTACAAACACAGTAGAATGCCTTAATGCAATGCCCAAATTAATATGGATAAAAAGACCGGAGGTCACAAAGGTCGAATTGAAGTTACTGGCACAAGTAAAATCATAAGTATCAAGTAGTTCATTTTCAGGACATTGTATGCGACAAAGGTGTAAAATTACATAAAATTGATGTGCAAGATGAAGCCGTAATTGAAATATTAAAGCAAACAATTCAGACAGATGAAATCATAAGCATATGGAAGAGCTTGGATTGGAGCAATAATTGAAGTTTAGGATGGACCATGTTGGGCAAAGAATGGATCATCTTCATCAATAAACTTTGTTTCATATTTGTACGTCATATTTAAATCTAATAAAAACATTCATGTTGGGCAAAGAATTGATCAATTTACCTTTAAGTTAGATTGAAGGCTCTGTAGTCCCTCTCCACCGAAGTACTTCTTGTCCACCGAGCAATCATTCCAGTACTTTGATGATGTCCATGAATGTCTTCTTCGGATCTTGTCCGGCTTCCTCATGCAGCTTCAATGTACTCAACGATCAGAGTAGATTCACAAACCGGCCTTCCATTGTGAATCAAAACAGGGATCTTTTTATGGATTGGATTCGATTTAAGAAGCAACTCGCTTTCTTCTTGCAAATCCTCTTGTTTTGTTTCACATTTTATTCCTTTCTCTTCCAAAGCGATTTTAGCTCTTTGGGCAAACGAGCTCACCTACGTTTCAATCAAAAGTACTTCATTTGCCATGGATCTCGAAATGTTGGGGGGACTAGATTTGATAAGAGAGAGACTAGCGAGTATACTGATGAGGAGATTAAAGTGTAAAAAGAGAACATGGAGAAAAGAAACAAGAAAAAGAGAGGCAGCGTGAAAGAAGCCCTAGCCCCCATCGAAGAGATTGGAGATCGACTTTGAATTTGGGAAGTGGAGAGGTCGGCCCACATAAGGTATACGCAATAAGTGAGATGCAGACTTCCGCCAAAATTTGGTCTTCCACCAAAATTTCGTCTTTTACATGAAGAGGGCAACCGCTTTTTTCTTACAAGGTAGATTCAATTTTTTTATTGGTTGTAATTAAAATTTTATCCAAATTTATAAAATCAAATATAACAATTTAGAATTAACAAGTGGAAAAATGATCTATTAAAAATAAGTTTTTATAATTTTCTAATAAAAACGTTTTAATTACTAATCATAAAAATTTAATTACTAAATATTATATATTGCTTCTTGATTATTGCTTCTTAATTATTAATATTAATGATTAGTTCTTAATTATTTATTGTTAAAAATTAATTATTAATTATTTAATACTAATTATTATTATCTATTACTTATTATACTAATTACGAATGTTAGATAATAATTATTAAAACTTATTTATTGATTATTAATTATTTAATGAAAATAATTAATACTATTTATTAGTTATTATAATTAATATTTAATTATTAATTATTCAGGGTTGATTATCAATTATTGCTAAGTATTAAATATTATGGATTGATTATTAATTATTACTTCCTAATTGATTATTAATAGTAATTATTAGTTATTAATTATAAATAATCAACATAAATGTATTAAATATTAATTATTAGTTGTTAATTATATTAAAATATAGTCATATATTACAACAGTCAAAAAAATAAAAGTTGTGATAGGCTTTTGTTACAACTGTCAAAATAACAGTTGTTAAAAGTAAGTTTATTACAACTTTTATGGGAAAAAGTTGTAAAAAACATATATTACAACGGTGCTTTTACCACCGTTGTAAAATTGAAGTTATAATATGATTTTTGTTGTTGTAGTGTAAATGTGATTGTTTAGCAATAGAAACTTGATTATGACTATTTAAACGGTGTAATGATGTCCCTCTATGCATGCACTATTAATTATGTCACTATTAGATGCAAGAATAGTCGGTCCAAACAAATTGGAAGAATGCATTTGCAATATTCCAAAAAAAAAGTGGTTGCTATAATATTAACTAAAATTGACAAACTTGAAAGCTTAATTTATTGCTATAATATAACAAACTAAAATTGACAAATTTGTTGCTATAATATTAACAAACTTGAAAGCTTAGTTTATCTTTCAAAAATTGAAACTAATTAACTAAAATTAACTTCATAATTTATACTTTAAACTAAAATTAACTAAAACTAATTTATAATTAATAATTTTCATTGTCATGTTATTTTACAAATTAAAAGTACTAAAAAATATTATATAGACGCTATGTAGTTAACGCTCGAGCGTAGACGGAAAAAGGCGCAACTAAGGAGCTTTTTTGAAGTTTAAGGCGCACCACCTATTAGTGAAGCGCAAAAAAGCCCAAAGCGCAAAAAGCACGCTTTTTTCATTTAAATTGTTTTTTTGGTTTGAACTTGGGTTGAATGTTTTTTTGACTACTTATGTGAACCCCTTAGATAAATTTGGCCCCATCAGACAAGTGTTGTATATGATCGTTATATGGGTATTCATTTTAACATAAAACGGAAATCTATATTCATCTGATATAATATTCATTGGATTTTTCCTAGTATTGGACAAGTTACAAATATAATTACGTAAGCATATTTTATAAATCATTTCAGTTTAAATGGTTAACAAAGTTTTGATGGCACTTCCTTTCTTTTCCCTGTGTACACGCATTTGTGTACGATACATGGACCAAAGGGAAGTGCTACCGAAATTTTGTTGAACTGTTTAACCTGAAATGATTTATAAAATATGCTTACGTTATTATATTTGTAATGGGAAGTAGGTAGACAGGCCGTCAAAGTAAAAAAGAAACAAACAAAAAACCGAAAACATGCAATAGTTACAAATGAAATTTTACAAGATTTAAAATATTATAAAGTGTTACGTTCGATCAAACTTTCTAACATATTTGTTGCAAATTTGGAAAATGTTCGATTATTTTCGTGATCGCAGTTGGATGTATCAACCCTGAACTGGTAAGAAAGGGTCGAAAAAGGAACATTTTTGTAATGGAGTCCAAGAATTTATTATATTCGCTAAATCTAATAATCGAAGTAACGTAGACATTCATTGTCCGTGTAGTAAGTGTAGACATCTGAAGCATTGGAAGCCAGATGTAGTAGAAGTACATCTATATAAATTTGGTTTTATGTCGAATTATCAATTATGGGATCGTCATGGAGAACTTGTTCAACCTACGTCTAACCCTGTAGTGGTAGAGGACGATAGTACAATGATGAACGATAATACAATGATGAATCCGATAGAAAATATGGTGCAAGATGCAGCACGATCAATGTTTCCTAACATTGAGCAAGTCGGCGATGAGACTAGAAATGTTGAAGAACCAACGGCAGAAGTGAAAAAATTTGTGATTTTTTGAATTCTGCTAAGAGGCCGTTGTGGGAAGGGTGTAAAGGCGGAACCGAATTGTCTGTAACCGCCGAATTCATCACTATGGAATCAAAATTCAATCTTACAGAAGCTGCATTTACAGCAGTTGTACAAACTGCAGAACGACATATGCCGCCCAATAATTTGATGTGCGATAGTCATTATAAAGTGAAAAAACTTATGTCTGCTTTTGGACTACCGTATCAGAAGATATATACATGTGTTAAAGATTGCATGTTGTATTGGAAAGAAGACGCTCACCGTAGAAAATGCAAATTTTGCAACGAAGAAAGATATAAACCAAGGAAAAAGAATGGAAAAGAAGTTCCATATAAAAAAATGAATTATCAACCCATAACTCCCAGATTTCAACGGCTATATGCATCTTCTGTGTTGAAATTGATGATTCAAATATTTGTAGAGAAGGAAATATTGATTATCAATCATGTAATTGGCTCCTATATGGAAAAACTTGGGTGCCAAGTTTACTTGGAGGTCAAGAAAACTTGGGTGCCAAGTTTACTTGGAAGTCAAGAAAACTTGGGTGCCAAGTTTACTTGGAGGTCAAGAAATCCCTCTATATAAATAGGGGTCATGTTATTGTATGAAAAAAGCAATCCACCATTAATCTTCTCTCTATTGTAATCTTCCTCCACTCTTATGTACTCATTTCTTCATTGAGAAATAAAAGTTGTTGGGTCTCCTCGGACGTAGGATATTCATATCCGAACCACGTTAAATCTTCTGTGTCCTTTTTTGTTCTTTGTTTTTCGTGAGATTTCATATTTGTTTTGTTATACTCCATTGGTATCTAAATAAACAATACTAGATCCTCATCAAAATTCCGCATAAATCTCTACAGTTTGGTATCAAAGCTAGTGTTATTGTTTCTATTTGGATATTAATGGCTACTTCTAGTAAGTCTATTGGAAGATCTGGCATCAATTATGGAGTAACACGTTTTGATGGAAAAGGAGATTTTGGTACTTGGAAGATAAAGATGGAGGCCGTATTGAAAAAGGAGAAGACTTTTAAAGTTGTTTCTGCGCCTGAGAAATTGAAAGATGTTGATGGAGCTGAATTGGAGGAAATGGAAGACGAAGCTCTCACAACAATTCAGTTGAGTCTTTCTGATGAAGTCCTTAGAGAATTTTCTCAGAAGAAGACGGCGAAGGAACTATGGGATGTATTATCAGATGCATATCAAGACAAGTCTCTCACAAATCGGATTATTCTACAACAACAACTTTATTCATTCAAGATGAAGTCTGGAGCCGATCTTATGGAGCATGTAGATACCTTGACCACTTTAGTTATGAACTTGAAGGAAGCTGATGTTGATATTACTGATGAGGCTCAAGTTGTGATCCTCCTATGTTACTTGCCTAAAGAATATACTACTTTTGTCAATTCCATGATTTATGGCCGCAGTAAAATTAGCCTTTCTGATGTAAAGACTGACCTTCATAATGAAGTGTTAAGAGGTAGATTGACGAGCACTAGCATTGATAGTGATACCGAAGGCTTATCTATTCAGAGAGGTAGAAGTCAAAGTGTAACAACCCGGAAAATGCGAGCCAATTTAAAAAATTTATTTTGGCAAATTTAGCGAATTTTGAATATTTAAAATGAATTATTTTAAATAATAACGACGAGAAATTTAGTTTGAATAGAAATAGACGTATATATTTATTTGAATCGTCGTTAGAATATAAATAATTATTTATAATTATAAAAGGAATTAAAAATGACGCGGTAGTTCGATAATTCGATTTCAAATTTCAAATGAATGTACCGGGTGCAAAATAAACCGGATTTTAGCAAAACCAAAAATATTTGAAGCTAATTGAGAATATCTTTCTAACGAATCCGAGAAATTGAAATTTCATAGCGGGAATCAAAAGTTATGGCCAAATGAATTTTTAGAATAGTTGTTATGGAAATCTGGCCCTTAAAAATGGAAATTTTGCAAACGACCTCGGATTTCAACGAAACCACTTTTGTTGGATCCGTGACGTCAAGTTATTGCTATATTCCAATTTTCATAATTTTTCGAATCAATATGTGAGCGTGGAAAAGGAAAACGCATTTGACCAGTTTTAGTTGATTTTAATCGACTGGAAAATGGCCATTTTTCAAACGGTCTCAGAATTCGACGAAACTAGTTTTGTTTGGACCGTATCGTCAACACGAAGCTAGAAAATATTTTTCGAGAATTTTTATAATTAGTATGTAGCCCCGGTAAATTGAAATGCGCGTTCAAATTCAATATATAGAGTTATATTTTGATTTTGACGGAAACTGATCGAAACAGTCGAATCAGCTTACGATACATATCCCATTGTGTTCGAAATAGGGGTAATTAGCTAGGGACGACAGTCGTTGGGTCCCGTTTAGAGTTCGAAAGGAAAGTCAACATTTAGGGGAGAATTAAATATAAATATAAAAAAAAACTTTTCTTTTCGTATATCCCCCTCCCCCTCGTTATTTTCCCCGATCAGAAAAATAAAATAGAAAAATGAAACTGGATCTCGACCTGCGCCCTTCCCAGCGCGTCGCCACCGCCGGAGCATGGCGTGCCCCCTTCGTCGATCTCCGCTGGACCCCTCCCCCTCGTCTCTCCCTCTTCTGGAAACCGAACCCGAAACCCCCCACAGCCCAAGTCGTTGCTCCAGTTCATGGCCCCCCGACCAACCCTAGAGCCGCCGCTTCTTGCATCACCCCCGACCACGGCTGGACCCCGGCGCCGCTAACCCCGCCTCCCCCTTCTCCGATTCAGAACAACGACAGCTTCCCCCTAGCTCTTGGATGCATAAAGAAAATGACGTGAGTTTTTAATTCACTTGTTTTTTTTAGTTTATGCTATGATTTTATGAAAATAATACTATATAATATATATATATATAAAAGTTTTGATTTTATATATGAAACTCTTTGATTTTTAATCTCCTAAAGTAATGATTTTTATTTATTCATTAGCAAGTAAAGATTAGATTTTTATTCAAGTAAAGATCGAATTTTTATAAATGTAAAGATTGAATTTTTATAAACAAAAAGAAATGATTTTTAAATATAAAAGATTTGATTTAACTTAGTAAAGATATGATTTTTATTATATGAATATCGTTTTAAAATATAATCTTTGTTAGTTTAGAAATATAATCTTTGTTGGTTTAAAGTTGAGATTTTTAGCTATATAAAAATGTGATTTTTATATATGAACAGTGTAAAAGGGATACGTTGGAATTTCGAACGAATCTGAACCGTTCAGAAATGAAATAGCGGAGTGGAACCCCAAGGTGAGGACTCCTCACTTTTATTTTAAAATTTCTATTTAAAAAAATATACTAGGATGCAGACGGTGCTTAGTAGCACCCGACACCCGTCGTCCACAGACCATGGACGGCTTGTTTGTTTGATTGTATGTTATCGTGAAAATTTGATTGCGTGATGTGGAACAAAATAAAATATTTTATAGTGGAAAATATTTTATAGTTAAAAATATAATTTTTAACGTGTATATAAAATAAATATTTATAAACGAATCGGACGATTTGTTTGTATACACTGATTTGACTGATATTGATTGGGACGATAAATTTTACACATTACCCAACTACACAAATAAAATATGTGTTTGATTGTTTGAAACCCCACACGAGTGTTGGGATGATATTTGGCGTACACTAATCCCAATTATTAAATTGTATGTCGATCGATTGGTCGACAGACTGTATAAGCGTTAATTATATATATTTAATGCTTATGCAGTTGTGTGGTGCACTTTGGATGATGGTTGATTATTTATCGTTGTTATTATATACATGTGTTGTATGGAATCCATATAATTAACATTATATGGTAATTGATTGGGCCTCATTCCAATTGGGAAAATAAAGAATATTATGAAATAAAGATTCACGTGCTGACGGTACTCATTTGTTGATATTAGTCATGTGGTGAAAGAAATATAGATTCATGTATTGAATAGAATAAATATTCATTTGTTGAATAGAATAACGAAGTTATTGAAAAATATAAAGCTGTGTTGATAAGAGATGCGCTATTTTGACGCGAATGATATTTATATCGATTATATTCGTTTTTTTATAACGAATTGAATTGAATAGAAATTGAATCGAATTTAATTGAATTGAAATCGAATCAAATTGAAAAGGAAGTTGAAATTGTTTTTGAAATGAATTTAAAACGAATTTATAAGGAAAAATTTAACTTTGATTTGAAATTGAAAAGGAAGTTGAAATTGTTTTTGAAACGAATTTAAAACGATTTATAAAATTCGTTTTAAATAGAAATCGATGAAATATATTATATATATATATATATATATATATATATAATATAATGGCCTGAATAGAACGTGCCGCCCCGCGGTAGTTCGCGGATTTCGACCATTGACTTCAAACGGACATTACGGGAGATCCGACCGTCAGATTCTCCTCAAACCGGAACCGTTGGGTTCGTATCGAAAATAGCTTTCCAATGAATATTAGAAATTTGAAATCTAACGGTTGGATTTGGAATTATGTCCAAATCAAATTTGGAAAAGGTCGCTGCAAGTGCAGTTCGGTGGCAGTTATTGAAAACCGACTGTACGGGCCTTGATAAAATCATTAAAAATATATACAATTTGTGTAAAATCATAAGAAATGATTTGGGAAAAACTGGGATGAAAAATTCCATATTTGAAAAGATAAAAATAGATTTTTATCGAAATGAACTAGTTTTAAACTAGAATTAAAATCAATTTATTTTTGAAATAAATAAATTGAATTTGAAATGGGTTTTAAATAACCAGAATTTCTAATATATTTAATTGGAGTTGATTTGTGGGTTTACCGTGAACGGTGTTTTAAATAACACTTGTTCTTTAACCCGATAATAAATAGAATGTTATTTGGGTTTATCGTGAACTGTGTTTTAAATGACATTTGTTCTTTAACCCAGTAAAAGGAGTTTTAATAAATTGGTAATTAGATTGAAATGTGAATTGATAATTTAAATTACCAAATTTGGAAAGTGAGCGAGAATGGAGTATTACCAGTTTTGCTCCAAAGCGATAGTTAAAATCTTTAATTAGATTTGAACATGAAATGGTAATTAACTTTACCGATAACCTTGTGGTGTTAAATATGGAGTATCACCAGTTCTGCTCCATGGGATAAATAGGTTGGGATTGGGAAATAAAATAAATAATTACTTCGGTGTGGTTCGCTAATCCCGACTAGTTTGGAAAACCATAATATGGTTTGAAATGATATCCAAAGGAAGATCAAAGAATAAATTTAAAAGAATTTATATTTGATAAAATTAATGGGAATATTTCCCTAGGAGTGTGAATATTCTGAATTGGAATGAGGCGTATATTGTGTTTTATAGCACTGGTTGATTAAGATACGCGAGTTATTCAGAAAGTCCGGGTATAACCCATTCTGAATAACTGATTCGACGATGAGTCGAAGAGATTGAAGACAGTGCAAGACCGACGATCTTCACATCGAATGGATGGGTGCTACTGATGCTCACGATGGGAGTAGCTACCTTGAAGGGGGCTAAAGTAGTAGCCGTCCGGACGTACATGGAGATCGACGGATATGCGAGGAAAGTGCCTCCGGTTTCGTTCAGACCTAGAACGGACTTGTAAATGGATGGTGTGTCTGATATTGTATTCCTTTATATTATATTCGTTGATCTCTGCTAAATATATATCTGTTTGGCGGCGGAGAATTCATTCTCTTGCTTAACGCCCTTATCTGAGACATACGAGCTCAGAGGTTATATATTGGCAAAAATCAGTGGTACAATATGGATTAATAGTGTGGCATGCTGAGATGCAGTGATCCAAACTTTTGTTGAAAAGCAAAGTTTGGTGTTTGATGATCAAAACAAAGCTTTAATATAGCGCCGCTTTGTATATAGCGTTGATTCGCGAGCCTCACACCCCGGTATGGTGGCAAACTGATGGTTTGATCAGTATGCTTTTTAGTGGATGAGCACCTTAGTGGTGTCGTGGATTCAGTCGACCGAGACTGAGCTTAGTGCTCAGAGGGATAGGGTAAGCGGTGTTTTCTCTCGCCGAGACGTAAGCTGCAGTGATACTCGATTTCCCAAAAGTGCGGATGTGCATTACGGTGTTTTCTCTAGCTGGGACGTAAGCCGTTGTGGATGACACTACGCGATCGATCTTTCAAATCAGGAGCCACCATGATGGAAATCCAATTTCCAAATATGACATTTTGCGGTTTTGATTGTAGAGCCTAGTATTGGCGGCATGATATATGGTATCCATGCCGTCTATGATTGATACATTTATATTTGAAGTTGTTTTCCTCACTTATAGTAATAATATAAGATGAAATTTCACGTATCAAGCATATTTGGCTATTATAAGGGAAAACCCTATCCTCCGGCTTGCGTTGCATTGTGTGATGGGATCTGGGTCTTATAATAGCTTCATTGTTCTTTATTTAGCATTGCGTTGTTTGTTTTATGCACTGGTATCCTTGGGAGGAAACCTGTTCCGTGTTATACGGCATGGTCCCTTGATTTACCTAACTTTAAAAACAAAGATTAATAACTGTTTTAGTTCTCACTCCAGTCACATGACTGACCTGGAGTTTATTGTTTTGACCTAAACTCTGGGTGCCCCTATTTCCACATGGGCAGTTAGTAGTTTTGGTTTTACAGATTTATATTCACAGGATCCTGATTTACAGCTGGAACGATATCCGGAAAGCTCTGTATCCGTATATCTCTTCTAGTTGTGTTTTGTATTATTTCCGCTGTGATGTATTTAAATGTAATTTAAATCTTTGATATTTTCTGTGTAATATTTATTCATAATCTGTATATTCTTGTATTCTGATGGAATTGTTGTAATAAGCAACGAAATGTTCTTCTGTTTGCGTTCCAATTTGTCCTGTTCTCAAAACGATCAGGGTTTTCGAACGGTCTTAGTCGGTTTAACGATCGATTCGGATTGAGAGAAATTCCTTACCGTTACAGTTGGTATCAGAGCTCTGGTTTATAGAGCTAGAGAACATGACACATTAGAACCATACGAAAGAATTCATCGGAAATTGGATTAGTAATATCCAAAGAGAATGACTCGTTAGAGATAAGATCAGTAGTATCCTAGAACGAGTGTGAAGAGTATATTTTTCAAATGAAAACAATTTTGTTTTGAAAGTTAAATTCAAGTATACGTATTTGAATATTTTATTTATATTGATTTGGACGGTCCAATATATAAAGATTTTGCATATACGTGTCATGAACGTATATTCGAAGTTTTAATATACTGGATAGATATAGGATCACACTCTAGACGCCCGGAGATGGTACTGATGATAGCACGTGCATCATCAGTATCTATGTTCGTGTTTCGAAGGTGTGATATCTATATATTTCCATCAGACTAGTGTGAGAACCAAAACTTACATAGGATTATTTGTTGTGATTTGGCATCAAAAATATGATTTTTGACTATGTATTAGAGTTATGGTTTGAAATTCTAATCAGCTAATTGATTGATGGTTGTGTTGTTTATTTGTTTGATAATTTTGAACCATTTGGTCTAATTGAATCAAAAAGTGAACTGTATTGAAAAATAATTACAAATGCATGCATATACATGTACTTACATTGAACAGGTCATAGCAAGGAGGCTAGAGCAGAGAAATAAAATTGTTTGACCGACAAATAGGTACATGTTTACCATAATTTACTGTTTTGTTTGGGTGATGACGATTTTATGAGCCGATTGGCTAGCCGCTTGGCTTTTTCTTTTGGATTAAAGAAGGCCATGGGAGGCTATATGAAATATCCCGAAGTCCCCGGTGCAGGGGAGGTTATGGCGAAATTTTTCGAAAATTTAGGGTGTTAGCCAAATTTTTGAAAATTTTGAAAAGTTCTTAGAAACTGAAAAGTTGAAGAACTTAAGCCGTAACGAAAATAATGAAAGTTGAGTTGATTTGTTAAACGACTTTCGGCTTCGTTCCTTTTCGGGGACGAAAAGTTTTAAGTGGGGGAGATTGTAACAACCCGGAAAATGCGAGCCAATTTAAAATTTTTATTTTGGCAAATTTAGCGAATTTTGAATATTTAAAAATGAATTATTTTAATAACGACGAGAAATTTAGTTTGAATAGAAATAGACGTATATATTTATTTGAATCGTCGTTAGAACATAAATAATTATTTATAATTATAAAAGGAATTGAAAATGACGCGGTAGTTCGATAATTCGATTTCAAATTTCAAATGAATGTACCGGGTGCAAAATAAACTGAATTTTAGCGAAACCAAAAATATTTGAATCAAATTGAGAATATCTTTCTAACAAATCCGGGAAATTGAAATTTCATAGCGGGAATCAAAAGTTATGGCCAAATGAATTTTCAGAATAGTCGCTATGGAAATCTGGCCCTAAAAAATAGAAATTTTGCAAACGACCTCGGATTTCGACGAAACCACTTTTGTTGGATCCGTGACGTCAAGTTATTGCTAGATTCCAATTTTCATAATTTTTCAAATCAATATGTGAGCGTGGCAAAAGAAAACACGTTTGACTAGTTTCAGTTGATTTTAATCGACTGGAAAATGGCCTTTCAAACGGTCTCAGAATTCGACGAAACTAGTTTTGTTAGGACCGTATCGTCAATACGAAACTAGAAAATATTTTTTGGGATTTTTTCTATTTAGTATGTAGCCCCGGTAAATTGAAATGCGCGTTCAAATCCAATATATAGAGTTATATTTTGATTTTAACGGAAATTGATCGAAACAGTCGAATCAGCTTACGATACATATCCCATTATGTTCGGAATGGGGGTAATTAGCTAGGGACGACAGTCGTTGGGTCCCGCTTAGAGTTCGAAAGGAAAGTCAACATTTAGGGGAGAATTAAATAAAAATATAATAAAACCTTTTCTTTTCATATAACCCCGTCCCCCTCGTTATTTTCCCCGATCAGGAAAATAAAATAGAAAAATGAAACTGGATCTCGACCTGCTCCCTTCCCAGTGCGTCGCCACCGCCGGAGCATGGCGTGCCCCCTCCGTCAATCTCCGCTGGCCCCCTCCCTATCGTCTTTCCCTCTCCCTCTTCTGGAAACCGAACCCGAAACCTCCCACAGCCCAAATCGTCGCTCCACTTCATGGCCCCCCGACCAACCCTAGAGCCGCCGCTTCTTGCATCACCCCCGACCACGGCTGGACCCCGGCGCCGCTAACCCCGCCTCCCCCTTCTCCGATTCAGAACAGCGACAACTTCCCCCTAGCTCTTGGATCCAAAAAGAAAATGACGTGAGTTTTTAATTCACTTATTTTTTTTAGTTTATGCTATGATTTTATGAAAATAATACTATATAATATATATATAAAAGCTTTGATTTTATATATGAAACTCTTTGATTTTTAATCTCCTAAAGTAATGATTTTTATTTATTCATTAGCAAGTAAAGATTAGATTTTTATTCAAGTAAAGATCGAATTTTTATAAATGTAAAGATTGAATTTTTATAAACAAAAAGAAATTATTTTTAAACATAAAAGATTTGATTTAACTTAGTTAAGATATGATTTTTATTGTATGAATATCATTTTAAAATATAATCTTTGTTAGTTTAGAAATATAATCTTTGTTGGTTTAAAGTTGAGATTTTTAGCTATATAAAAATGCGATTTTTATATATGAACAGTGTAAAAGGGATACGTTGGAATTTCGAACGAATCCGAACCGTTCAGAAATGAAATGGCGGAGTGGAACCTCAAGGTGAGGACTCCTCACTTTTATTTTAAAATTTCTATTTAAAAAAATATACTAGGATGCAGACGGTGCTTAGTAGCACCCGACACCCGTCGTCCACAGACCATGGACGGCTTGTTTGTTTGATTGTATGTTATTGTGAAAATTTGATTGTGTGATGTGGAACGAAATAAAATATTTTATAGTGGAAAATATTCTATAGTTAAAAATATAATTTTTAACGTGTATATAAAATAAATATTTATAAACGAATCGGACGATTTGTTTGTATACACTGATTTGACTGATATTGATTGGGACGATAAATTTTACACAATGCCCAACTGCACAAATAAAATCTGTGTTTGATTGTTTGAAACACCACACGGGTGTTGGGATGATATTTGGCGTACACTAATCCCAATTATTAAATTGTATGTCGATCGATTGGTCGACAGACTGTGTAAGCGTTAATTATATATATTTAATGCTTATGCAGTTGTGTGGTGCACTTTGGATGATGGTTGATTATTTATCGTTGTTATTATATACATGTGTTGTATGGAATCCATATATAGTTAACATTATATGGTAATTGATTGGGCCTCATTCCAATTGGGAAAATAAAGAATATTATGAAATAAAGATTCACGTGTTGACGGTACTCATTTGTTGAAATTAGTCATGTGGTGAAAGAAATATAGATTCATGTGTTGAATAGAATAAATATTCATTTGTTGAATAGAATAACGAAGTTATTGAAAAATATAAAGCCGTGTTGATTAGAGAAGCGCTATTTTGACGCGAACGATATTTATATCGATTATATTCGTTTTTTTATAACGAATTGAATTGAATAGAAATTGAATCGAATTGAATTGAATTGAAATCGAATCAAATTGAATTGAAATTGAAAAGGAAGTTGAAATTGTTTTTGAAATGAATTTAAAACGAATTTATAAGGAAAATTTTAACTTTGATTTGAATTTGAAAAGGAAGTTGAAATTGTTTTTGAAACGAATTTAAAACGATTTATAAAATTCGTTTTAAATAGAAATCAACGAAATATATATTATATATATTATATATATATAATATAATGGCCTGAATAGAACGTGCCGCGCCGCGGCAGCTCGCGAATTTTGACCATTGACTTCGAACGGACATTACGGGAGATCCGATCGTCGGATTCTCCTCAAACTGGAACCATTGGGTTCGTATCGAAAAGAGCTTTCCAATGAATACTAGAAATTTGAACTCTAACGGTTGGATTTGGAATTATGTCCAAATCAAATTTGGAAAAGGTCGTTGTAAATGCAGTTCGGTGGCAGTTATTGAAAACCGACTGTACGGGCCTTGATAAAATCATTAAAAATATCTACAATTTGTATAAAATCATAAGAAATGATTTGGAAAAAACTAGGATGAAAAATTCCATATTTGAATAGATAAAAATTGATTTCTATCGAAATGAACTAGTTTTAAACTAGAATTAAAATCAATTTATTTTTAAAATAAATAAATTGAATTTGAAATGGGTTTTAAATAACCAGAATTTCTAATATATTTAATTGGAATTGATTTGTGGGTTTACCGTGAATGGTGTTTTAAATAACACTTGTTCTTTAACCCGATAATAAATAGAATGTGATTTGGGTTTATCGTGAACTGTGTTTTAAATGACATTAGTTGTTTAACCCAGTAAAAGGAGTTTTAATGAATCGGTAATAAGATTGAAATGTGAATTGATAATTTAAATTACCAAATTTGGAAAGTGGGCGAGAATGGAGTATTACCAGTTTTGCTCCAAAGCGATAGTTAAAATCTTTAATTAGATTTGAACGTGAAATGGTAATTAACTTTACCGATAACCCCGTGGTGTTAAATATGGAGTATCACCAGTTCTGCTCCATGGGATAAATAGGTTGGGATTGGGAAATAAAATAAATAAATAATTCGGTGTGGTTCGCTAATCCCGACTAGTTTGGAAAACCATAATATGGTTTGAAATGATATCCAAAGGAAGATCAAAGAATAAATTTAAAAGAATTTATCTTTGATAAAATTAATGGGAATCTTTCCCTAGGAGTGTGAATATTCTGAATTGGAATGAGGCGTATATTGTGTTTTATAGCACTTGTTGATTAAGATACGCGAGTTATTCAGAAAGCCCGGGTATAAACCATTCTGAATTACTGATTCGACGATGAGTCGAAGAGATTGAAGACGGTGCAAGACCGACGATCTTCACATCGAATGGATGGATGCTACTGATGCTCACGATGGGAGTAGCTACCTTGAAGGGGGCTAAAGTAGTAGCCGTCCGGACGTACTTGGAGATCGACGGATATGCGAGGAAAGTGCCTCCGGTTTCGTTCAGACCTAGAACGGACTTGTAAATGGATGGTGTGTCTGATATTGTATTCCTTTATATTGTATTCGTTGATCTCTGCTAAATATATATCTGTTTGGCAGCGGAGAATTTATTCTCTTGCTTAACGCCCTTGTCTAAGACATACGAGCTCAGAGGTTATATATTGGCAGAAATCAGTGGTACAATATGGATTGATAGTGTGGCATGCTGAGATGCAGTGATCCAGACTTTTGTTGAAAAGCAAAGTTTGGTGGTTGATGATCAAAACACAGCTTTAATATAGCACCGCTTTGTGTATAGCGTTGATTCGCGAGCCTCACACCCCGGTATGGTGGCAAACTGATGGTTTGATCAGTATGCTTTTTAGTGGATGGGCACCTTAGTGGTGTCGTGGATTCGGTCGACCGAGATTGAGCTTAGTGCTCAGAGGGATAGGGTAAGCGGTGTTTTCTCGCGCCGAGACGTAAGCCACAGTGATACTCGATTTCCCAAAAGTGCGGATGTGCATTACGGTGTTTTCTCTAACTGAGACGTAAGTCGTTGTGGATGGCACTACACGATCGATCTTTCGAATCAGGAGCCAACATGATGGAAATCCAATTTCCAAATATGACATTTTGCGGTTTTGACTGTAGAGCCTAGTATTGGCGGCATGATATATGGTATCCATGCCGTCTATGATTGATACATTTATATTTGAAGTTGTTTTCCCCACTTATAGTAATAATATAAGATGAAATTTCACGTATCAAGCATATTTGGCTATTATAAGGGAAAACCCTATCCTCCGGCTTGCGTTGCATTGTTTGATGGGATCTGGGTCTTATAATAGCTTCATTGTTCTTTATTTAGCATTGCGCTGTTTGTTTTGTGCATTGGTATTCTTGGGAGGAAACCCGTTCCGTGTTATACGGCGTGGTCCCTTGATTTACCTAACTTTAAAAACAAAGATTAGTAACTGTTTTAGTTCTCACACCAGTCACATGACTGACCTGGAGTTTGTTGTTTTGACCTAAACTCTGGGTGCCCCTATTTCCACATGGGCACCTAGTAGTTTTGGTTTTGCAGATTTATATTCACAGGATCCTGATTTATAGCTGGAACGATATCCGGAAAGCTCTGTATCCGTATATCTCTTCTAGTTGCGTTTTGTATTATTTCCGCTGCGATGTATTTAAATGTAATTTAAATCTCTGATATTTTCTGTGTAATATTTATTCATACTCTGTATATTCTTGTATTCTGATGGAATTGTTGTAATAAGCAACGAAATGTTCTTCTTTTTGCGTTCCAATTTGTCCTGTTCTCAAAACGATCAGGGGTTTCGAACGGTCTTAGTCGGTTTAACGATCGATTCGGATTGAGCGAAATTTCTTACCGTTACACAAAGAAAGGTGAAGAATGGAATTCTTCGAGGTCCCAATCTAGGGGGCCTAAGAAATTGACTTGCCATTATTGTAAGAAGCTCGGGCACTTTGTTGCACAATGTCCCAAGCGTGAAGGAAGAAGGAAAGACTCAAAGCAAGCTTCAGCCTCTACAGCGGAGAAATCCGATACAGAGAGTGACACTGATGTGTTTGCAGCCTCTAGGTCTTCTGGGAAGAGCACCCTATGGTTGATTGATTCTAGCGCATCCTATCATATAACACCTGATAGGAACTCTTTTTCCACTTAACGTGAGATTGATGGAGGAGAAGTTCTGATGGGCAATGATGCTTCTTGCCGTATGGTTGGTGTTGGTTGTGTAAAGATCAGGATGTTTGACGGTGTTATTCGAACCATTACTGATGTTAGGCATGTACTTGATTTAAGGAGGAGCTTGATTTATGTTGGGGCGTTGAGTAGACTTGGACTAAAGATTGTAGGTTAAGAAGAGAAGATGAAAATATTTAAGGGTTCCATGATCGTTATAAAAGGAGTGAGGGCAGGAAATCTCTATTTACTAAAGGGAACAACTGTAGTTGGTGAATCAGCTTCAGTTTCTTCAGCTGATTCAGATTCTTCTAGATTATGGCACTTGCGGATGGGCCACATTGGCGAGCGCAGCATGGATGAGCTAAGAAAGCGTGGTTTGATTGACGGAGTTCGGCGTTCAAAGCTTGGTTTTTGTGAAGAGTGTATTCTTGGTAAGCAGACGAAGATTTCTTTTGGTGTTGGTGAGCATAATGCAAAAGCTATTTTGGATTATGTTCACATGGATGTTTGGGGACCTTCCCCTTGCCCATTCTTAGGTGGAGCCAGATTTCATAAATGGAAATCCATGGTGGAGAAGCAGTTAGGGAAGAAGTTGAAAGTTCTCCATTCAGATAATGGCGGTGAATTCGTATCACAGGAATTCATCGATTATTGTGAATTCGAAGGCATTAGGAGGCATTACACCACACCAGGCGACCCCCAGTCCAATGGAGTTGCAGAAAGGATGAATCAGACATTGTTGGAGAGAACTAGGTGCCTCTATAATGTCCCGGATTTCTTGACCAACTTTATAATATATATATATATATATATATATCTTAGATTATACTGATAATCCAATTTAGTTAAATGATATTGAATTTGAAAATTTTAGATAACTTCGAATAATCATTAGCTTTATATCCCTTATGTATGTTTTTGACTTGTGTTTCATATATGCACAGGTAAATGTTGTTTTAACATTTTTATTTACATTTAAAAACTTGTTTTAATTTATGTAAAAATATATTTTCTTACGTAAAATTTGAGTTTTAATATTTGAGAGGATTTAAATTAATTCCTTTTTATAAAACCTTAGATGTATACATGAGTACATATATTTTTGTGATATTTAGTATATATATGTGTATATATATATGTAAATCAAAATAATAAGTCTTGTAAAAAAATTATTCTTCGACATATATATAAGTATAGGATAATATGAAAATTAGTGGATTATAAGTTGAACGTGTCATATAATGGAAATGATCAAATGCAATTTCTAAAAATAAGTGTCTCACATTGTTTTGCCATTTTGCATTTATGCAGTATAACTAAAGCATTGCAGGTTCGAATCAAATAACCTGGATTGAATTCTTAGTTATAAAGTATAGCTACTAGTATATATATAGGAACCAATAGCCTATGATCTAAACATTTAATGAAAACATGTGTCTGTACATGAATTGAAACTTCATAACTGTAGATATATGGGTTGTTGTGCCATGAAATGAATTCAAACAGTAGATATATTCATTGTTTAAATTACTTAAGTGCCAAGTATGAATATGCACATGTTCTTGCACCACAACAGTAGAGTTAGCTATGCCTTTTCAATCAAAAATAGAAGGGTACAGCAGCAGCTACCACACCCAACTCTAAAAACCCGACTTCTGCACATAAATAGTGAGGAAATGCACATCTGAGCACATGGACGTGCCCTGTTATTTGGAGAGTATGGATACATAGCCTTATTTCCATCAATCACCACATACTGGACTTATTTTTTTTCATTTCTTCAAACATACATAGGTGCACAGGTAGGTGTAGTCACCTTTCAATCAATATGAAATGTAAACACAACAGCTAGGACCACCTAGCTATGTATGTTCATTTCACTCAAGTCAATTAAATGCCTATTTTTATAATATTATTTGCATTTATAAATAAGTACCTAGTCTTCATACATTCACAAATCAATTGAACTTAAAACTAAAACTAAACCGGAAGAACATGGCCGCGACAACCTTAAAAACAGAGTTGAAAAGGGAATACTTGGGAATGGCAGAGCAACTATGTGAGTAAACTCCACCATCTAGTTAGTTATTCTTCATAATATGATGTACGTTTGATGAGTATAAACCTGTGTTAAACCTTGGAGGAATATACAGGAAAATCAGTGAGAATATAAGAGGAAATTCCCTTTTTGATTATTTATTGTGCATATAGAAATGTGTTGATATATATGTGAGTACATACATATCTCATATGTTCTTGTCTAAACCTATTTGTTGTTAGTATGCAAATATGTATAATGCATATATATATGTTGTGGTCTGGTGTCCGTATTGAATAAAATTCTAGGAAGAAAAAGGGGACCAGTGAACACAAATATATCTATAGAAATCTGGGACCTCAAGACCTTAACCAATATTAATAAGTAAGCTTTTGTTTCCATTTGAATCCATTTCCAATTGATATATGTTTATGGGTACATATGAATATATTGTGTAAGTAGAATGTCTTCACTGAAATGAAAGAAATAAACTGGAAGCAAATTTATAATAGAACCTTAAATAAAACCACAGTTTTGTGCATTGTTTTAAAACCACCTAACTGAAAAAAATCAATACCTTACAATCTGATTGATGTTAGGAGACGGCATTAACTACAATTCCATTTAAGATCCCCTATAATTCATTTTACATAGTTTCAAGTTAAACAAAAACTTATAATTACAGATATAAGGAAAAATCAGTGCAGAGGGGTTTTAAACCAAAATTTCGATCATTGAGATTTATAAATTCAGGCTTATGATTGTGTTCAGGTTTACAAATAAGGATTTTTAAAACAAAAACCATGATTTTTACTACCTTATAGTTCAAGTTAGAATTAAATTTCAATTTGGGTTTAATAAATTAAAATCGAGAGTATGTGTGTATGAATTGGCAAACTGCTTTTGATGGAGGTTCGGAGTTGTCAGGGGAAACTACTGGTGGAGTAGCGTGATTTCTGGCGATCGGAGGGAGAAGGACGAATTTGTTTTAGGGCCAAAGCCATGGTTTGAAGGTTGGTGTTTTGATTCGATAATAGGAGGTGTAGAAAGGTTCAAGTGTAGAAAGGTGCCATGGGTAGATTGTCGGAGGTGTGAAGGACCCATCGTAGGTGGTGGCAGGTGAAGTAATGGCCGGAGGTGATGGTGGAGATCAAAGTTTGGGAGGTCGCCTGCGTATTTGATTTCGGGTATGTGGGTTTGTGAAGGTGATTTGGTGAACAAGGGGAATGGGAGCCGGAATGATCGGTTATAAGTGATCTGATGGGGAGAGTTGATATGCGAGGAGGGTCGCGGTGGCTCGTCGATGGTCGTGGCGATAGAGTACGTGCACAGCGTGCACGTTGCACAGGGAACTGGAGACGAAATGAAGCATGGGAATGAAATAAAGTAGCTAGAGAGAAAAAAGTGAAAGGAAGGGATCAACTTGGATCACTCGGCCGAATCAAGTAGAATGGAAGAGCAAATGCGTGGTTGGCACTGAGGAATGGATCAAAGAAATTGTGTGTGGTCAAGGCTGTATTGATGGAGTAAACAACATTGAATGCCAGGCAGAAGAACAGGAAACAGGAGAAAAGAGAAGGGAACTGTGGCATCAGTTGGAAAACGAGAAAAGGATGGACGGGCCTGGGCGTGTAGATAGGACTTTGGGCTTATGACTTGGGCTATAGTTTAAATAAAGGAAATATAAAAAAAGACAAGAAAATAAAGAAAGAATAAATCAAAGAAAATAAAAGGAGAGAAGTAGAGAAATAAAGTAGAAATTAAATAAATAAAAAGGAATCGGAATTCTGGAAAATAAAATATTAGATTTTCTTAAAGTACAATTATGTGCATATCTATAAAGATACAAAAAGCAGTGCTAATATGAATGATAAAATCTAGAATGTAGACGATAGTAGATGATCCGACGATGATCATAATGGATTGAGTTAATATTTTGTTGGAGTTCAACAAAGCATTTTTTTTAATAAATAAATAGAGTTTAAAATTTTCTATAGAATAAATTACGGATCTACTTGGTTCTAAAAACCCAATAATCAGTTCAAGTTGTATTAGTTGAACTAGAATCGACTATATGCTGTAGGAAATAGATAATGGCCGATCGTCAATAATATTGTATCGTAATGAACACAAGTATCTTAAAGTAAATGTTATTTAAAATTAACCAACTTATGTCAATAATAAATTTTAACAAAGAAATGATTCCAAAGTTAAGTTAATGGTGATTAAATTAAATATTGAAATTTATAAAGTAACTAGATAAAAAGTATTGCCCAGGTGCTAATATTTATTAGCGGAGTCTAGTGGTTGTGATCAAACGAATCCAAAAGAAATAATATTCACAATCCGAAGTGAATAACTTGAGAAGCAAGTGGTTTGCAGATGAGAATGGTTGTAAGAGATATCGGTAAAAGGAATTGGGTAAGACCAATACCGATAGGATTATTCTGAAGTTCAGAAAATAAATGGGATATAGAAATAAATTGAAAAGGGATTCAGAATTGATAATCGATTAAGAAAAATAACGTTTACTTTTCGTTTTAAATAAATATTTAAACAAATTATATATAGTGATTTAATTATTCATCTAAGGAAATAAAACAATAATTATAATTTAAAGTCGTAGATATTGAAGTATGGATGATAACGATACCATTATAATCAATATAAATAAATAGGATTCTTAAAACGAAATTAAATCTTAAATAGATATGATATAGGAATAATTATTTTCCAATATCAACCAATGACGTTTATTTGAATCATTGAATTGGGATAGTCCAGATCTATTATGATAATTGATTTTTTTTGATTGATTATAATGTTGTGTCACGACCCAATTGACTTAGGTAGTCGCATCTTATTAATATTGACTTATACAAACTGCTATTGAAATCTTAAATCTTCCATGTTAAATATTTTTAGTAGATAAATCCTAATAATCAACTAGGATGGAGAAACACATACGAATATGTTGATTTGATTGCTATTAAGTACCACTTGACCCTACAAGATATTGACGTTCATCGATTCAAAGAGACCGGGGTTTGTTTTCTAAATGAAATCCAAATACCACTTTGTTTCGACCTAGGCGTTGATTAATTTGAAGTCAAGTTGAAGACCATTGAAGATGGTGTTTTTTGCAAGGGCTGTTCTGTCAATCCTAGGTGCAAATTGCTTAAGATGGATTTACATGATAGTGCCTTCGGTTTGTCCAGACCCAGAACAATTTGTACGGACGAATGTTTGACAGAGTATGCCTAACAGATAGCGTAAGTTGATCTCTTCAAAACTATGTTTGGTGGCAGAGAAATTCGTTTCTCTTAGCTTTATACCCGTGGTTTTGGGGAAATCAATTTGTGATTTGACGGGTTTGACGATGTGGCATTCAAAGTGAACGAAGACATGATATATCTAACAGTATGTTTTAACCTCAAGCCTCACAACCGGGAAATGAAAAAAATCGGGCAGGCAGCATGGCTATGTGGGTCGCTCCCATTAGGGTGTATTGTCACCATCTAGAGAATATTCATTTTGTTACTTCTTTCGCTTATGTATCTCCCGGGAATGGTTATGTTGCTAGCAACCATAAGGTGATAATATATTCGATACACTCAAGAGAAATGAGTGGTCGGTCATGTGTGGCCGGGTTGCAAGATGTTCTTGTTGAACGCAGTGTATTCCTCTCTAGATATACACTATCGGATGGTGATTCTGTACCTTGTCATAGTTGTAAATCCATTATCCCTAAGCGTAAAGCGGTTTTTTTTTGTATATTATATATGTGGAGCGTGAGATGCAAGCGTTCCGCTAGATTCTAATTTATTTGTGGAAAACCCTAGACATTATTATAATATCAGACTAATTATAATTTCAAAATATTTTGGGTTATTGTAAGGTAAAAACCATCCGTTTTTATGTGTGGATCGGTATTACGATTATCTTTTCTTTCAAAAGGAATTTTCCAATTTAAACAAACTATTTAAAATCGTTTACTCACACCAGTCCCATGACTGACCCAGAGTTTATTTTTCTGTGTCCTCCCTAAACTCTTGGGTGCCCAAATTTGTACAGGCAGTAAAGTAGTTCAGGATTTTACAGATAATCTAGAAGGAGCTGGAGCAGGAGATTTCATCATTAAATATATATAGAGTTTATTTCCACTATGATGTATATATGATGTACTCTGATGTTGTACGTAAGTTCAGATATAGTTTTGTATTTTCCAAAGCTTATTTCTATATTATATCTTATTCCGCTGCGATTGTGAGATTCAATGTTATTCAGTTCTTTCTTTTATTTTATTTCTTCTATTCTAAATTTCTATATTTTCTATTTCTCATCCTCTAACTTCTTTCTATTAGTGATTCGTATTTTCGCACAATTTGGGTCGGACTTGTAATGTATTTGGTCGACACAAAAGGGTTCGAATTTGCGGGTCGTTACAGCCTCAGATTGACTGCTAAGTTAAAAAAGGGATTTTGGGCTGAAGCTTTATCTATGGCGGCTTTCCTCATCAACCGCACACCTTCTACTGCCATAGATATGAAGATCCCTGAAGAAGTATGGAAAGGAGAGCCTGTTAGCTATTCATTCTTTAAGGTATTTGGTTGTCCAGCTTATGTGCATGAGAGTCGAGGAAAGCTGGAACCTAGAGCTTGCAAGTGTATCTTTCTAGGTTATAGAAGAGGAGTAAAAGGATATAGGTTGTGGTGTCCTATTAGCAAGAAACTTATTATAAAAAGGCATGTAACTTTTGATGAGAAGGCTATGTTGAAGGTGGATCCTTCCTCATCGGATGATGATGAGAGGACATGTGAAGAATACTAAACACAAAACAAATCATCTGTTGATTCTTTCCATAGACGTTCAAATGGCGTTTCCGATGACGCCGTGGTTGATGAGGATAGTATGGATACTGGCATAGAAGATCAAACTCGAGGTGGAGCTCATACAAAGACCAGGCCTGTTAGAGAAAGAAGAAAGCCCAGATAGCTTGATGAGTTTGTTGGTTTGAGCATCAAAGACATTGACTTTGATGATATGGAAACATATGCATTAAATGTTGTCCATGATGAGCCCAGAGATTATAGAGACGTTATTGCATCAGTTGACAGTTCCAGTTGGTTAGTAGCAATGGAAGAGGAGATCGAATCTTTACGGAGAAATCACACTTGGGATTTGGTGCCACTTCCTTCCGACAAGAAAGCTATTGGATGTAAGTGGATCTATAGAGTGAAAGACGGCGGCAATGGAGAGTTCAGATATAAAGCAAGACTAGCAGCAAAGGGGTATGTTCAGAAGAAAGGGGTAGAGTATCATGACATCTTTGCTCCAGTTGTTAGGCATACTTCCATTCGTATTCTCTTGGCATTAGTTGCTCATTATGACATGGAGTTGGAGCAAATAGATGTCAAAACTGCTTTCTTGCATGGTGATCTGGATGAAGAGATTTATTTGCGGCAGCCGAAAGGGTTCATTGATAGTAGCAGGCCAGACTATGTTTGTAAACTTAACAAATCTCTTTATGGATTGAAGCAGTCTCCTAGACTATGGTACAAGAGATTTGATAAGTTTATGCTTTCACAGGGATACTCTAGAAGCTTCAAAGAACAGTGTGTTTATTTTAGGAGATGTGATGATGACATAATTTATTTATTGTTACATGTTGATGATATGTTGATTGCATCTCAGAGTATGGTCAAAATTAAGGAGTTGAAAGTGGAGCTCAGTAGAGAGTTTGATATGAAAGATTTGGGAAAGGCACAAAGAATATTGGGTATGGAGATAAGCAGAGATAGGAAGTGGAGAGAGTTAAGGCTCACTCAGGCAAAGTACATCGAGAAAGTCCTCGCTCGATTTGGGATGGAGAAAGCCAAACCGGTAGGCACTCCTTTAGGCTCTAATTTTAAGTTGTCGAAAGACCATTCTCCTACATCGGAAGAAGATAAAAGGTATATGGCTGATATACCTTATTCTAGTGCTGTTGGTAGTCTCATGTATCTGATGGTGTGCACGAGACCAGATTTGGCCCATGCAGTTGGTGTTGTCAGTCGATATATGTCTAACCCAGGCAAAGAATATTGACAAGCAGTGAAGTGGTTTCTTAGATATCTTCGAGGCACTTCTTCGGTGGGTTTGCTATATGGTGGAGGAGATGGTGACATCTTTCTTAGAGGATACTGTGATTTTGATTATGCTGGGGATAGAGATGCTAGGAAGTCAGTGTCGGGCTATGTTTTTACACTTGGCATAGGCTCGATTTCATGGAGATCAAAGCTGCAATCTATCGTAGCTTTGTCGACTACCGAAGCACAGTTGATATCGATTGTGGAAGCAACAAAGGAAGGATTGTACTTACTTCAGTTGTTGGATGATCTTTCAATGGCGTAGCGGACAGTGAAGTTATTTTCAAACAGTCAGAGTGCGATTCATCTTGTTGAGAATCAAGCTTATAGTTCACGGACAAAGCCCATTGATGTTAGAAGTTTCTTTCTTATGCTTGAGGAAGAACGGAGCTAGATCAAATTATTGAAGGTGGGTACTTCGGATAATCCTTCAGATATGATGACTAAGTCACTTCCGAAGGACAAGTTTGAGCATTGCTCAAACTTGATCAGTTTGCTTCCAGTTACTTGTGCGCTATGGGGCGCTGAGCCTAACAACTTCAATGTTGATTGTTGAAGATGAGATGATGAAGAAAGACTGCCATATTTAAATCAAGGTGGAGTGTTGAAATTGATGATTCAAAAATTTATAGAGAAAGAAAGATTGATTGTCAATCATGTAATTGGCTCCTGTATGGAATAACTTAGGTGGCAAGTTTACTTGGAGGTCAAGAAAACTTGGGTGCCAAGTTTACTTGGAAGTCAAGAAAACTTGGGTGCCAAGTTTACTTGGAGGTCAAGAAATCCCTCTATATAAATAGAGGTCATATTATTGTATGAAGAAAGTAATCCACCATTAATCTTCTCTCTATTGTAATCTTCCTCCTCTCTTATGTACTCATTTCTTCATTAAGAAATAAAAGTTGTTAGGTCTCCGTGGACGTAGGATATTCATATCCAAACCACGTTAAATCTTCTGTGTCCTTTTTTGTTCTTTGTTTTTCGTGAGATTTCATAATTGTTTTGTTATACTCCATTGGTATCTAAATAAACAGTACTAGATCCTCATCAAAATCCCGCATAAATCTCTACATTTTGCTACATCGTGTCATATGCGATGGCAAAGCGTGAGAACATCAGAAGAAGAAACTATAATACATCTGTCTGATGGTGAAGCATGGAAACACTTTGATAGGACTTATCATGAATTTGCTGCAGAGAGCCGTAATGTTAGGCTCGGTTTATGCATGGATGGATTTTCGCCATTTTCTCAGTTTGGTAGTAAATATTCATCATGCCCTATCATTTTTATTCCTTATAACTTACCTCCATGGATGTATATGAAAAATCCATATATGTTTCTAACGGTTGTCATCCCCGGTCCCGATGATCCGACGCAAGGAATTGATGTCTATCTATAACCGTTGATTGAAGAGTTGAAAACACTGTGGTATGAAGGAGTCGAAACATACGACATTTTGAGAAAAAGAAATTTTCGTATGTTTGCTTCTGTATTATGGACTATTAGTGATTTTCCCGCATATGGCATGCTTTCAGGTTGGAGCACTGCTGGACGTCTAGCTTGTCCTCATTGTATGGAGGAGACACGAGCATTTTCATTAAAGTATGGAAAAAAAATTCTTCGTTTGACTGTCATCGTTATTTTCTCCATATTAATCATAAATTTAGAACGGATAAAAAGAACTTTAAAGCTAACAGAGTAGAGACTATGCTACCGCCTAAAGTTTGGACAAGTGAAGAGATATATGAAGTTGTAAGTGAATACCCAAAGATACATGAAACTGGAGAGCAGGTTGAAATTCCAGGTAAATCGGACATTCATAATTGGTGCAAACAAAGTATATTTTACGGTTGATGATGTGCAAGAATTATCGAGAGACAATTTAAAGAGCAAAAAAAAAAGCGTCAATTTATGAGTGATGATGTTTCGGCAGACTTTCAAAAGTACTGAAAGACGGAAGATGCTAAAGTAAGATATATTGATAATATTCACATTCATAATAATGATTGCATTATTTTACATCATTGTGTATCAAATTCAATAGAAAGTACCATCTAGAAATAAAGCAAATAGAGAAAAGACTCCTGCTCTACACCGTGGTGGCTCAAAATCATTCGAAGAGCATAGAAGGGATTTGGTATAAATTTTAAATATTTGTAGTATATGTTCAGGTAAAAATTTAGTGTATATAATCCAGTCTTATCTTTAATAATTTTATTACTGTATATTCACTCAGTTTATAAAGCACGGAAGAGAGCCTTGGCTGGTAGACGTATTCAGACACACACATGCGGTGGAGCACACCGATGAAGAAGGAAATGTTAACGTATGAGTGGGCGGATCCGAAAAGTGTGCGTATAATGGTAAATATGCTTATCCGTATAAATTAAAATGTTTTATATTTGTTCATATCACAGTATATAAGTAAATTTTATAGCATTTGTCTTAAAATTATATTGCTATTGTAGGGGAAGTATGATATAGAGGCTGCTAAAGTGATAGAGGCTAGTGGACAGGAGCTTACAGTCGTAGAGTCTGATAGCATATGACATTCTATCACTGATCCGCCTACTCGAGGAAGGCGATATGGTTTCAGCAATTAGGAGGTAAGAACTTTTTTAGACATAAATTACGGCAATCACGATGGTTTATAAATATCATGATAAAAGATGTGCGATATATATATGTGTGTGTATTGATATTTTGTTTGACAATTCTACTTAAGAAAAACAAATGTTATTGCTAACTATATACATGTTTAACACAAACTAGTAAACATATGTTTAAAGAACTTTAATGTGAACTTGTTTATTTTGCAGGCCGTTCAGCGTGGTTATAAGAGGTCGATGGAGGAGGCGGCTATTACTCGGATGCAGGAGCAGATGAATGAGATGATGGACTGGCGAAAAACCCAGATGCAGCAGGAAATAGACGAGCGCATTGCAGCTTACTTTCAGGAGCATAGTTTATGCCTGGGGAGGGAGGAGAGGGAGAAGATTATGTTGTATATCGAGAGGAAGAAGAAGACGACGACGAGGAAGACGAGGATGAGTAGTGTAGGTGCTCATTTGTTTGACTTATACTCTGGTATGTACATATACTTGGCTTTTTTATATGTTAGATGCACATACGATGGTATATGATGTGTTTGGACATGTATGACGGTTTGTGGACGATGATATGATGTGTTTTGCCATGTATGACGTTATTTGAACGATGATATGTTATGATGGGGTTTTGAATTTTTTTTTTTTTTTTTTTTTTAATATTTGACGTTGGTATGTTATTATGAATTGATTGTTGGATGAGTATTGGTGAATTGATGGGATGATAGTGGTGTGCTACTGGTTATTGGATTGAATTGTTGTCGTGTGGCTTAATGGAAAAGAATTGCTGTATGTCGTAAAATTTTTACTTTAGATTTGCGATGGGTAGCGACGGCTAACGACGGCAATTTGGTCATTACATAGCGATGGCTAGCAACGTCATTTTTGTAATGATTTGCGACGGTTTACAATGACTTCCCGGTCAACTAAACTACTTACCACGTAAGATGACACGTGGCTATTAGTCGTTGCTAGCCGGTGCTAAACAAGCGACGGAGCCGTCGCTCAATCCGTTGTTATTCCTGTTGGCGATGACTTTAATAGCGTCAGCACATAGCGATGGCTGGCGTCGGCCGCCAATGGTTATATGCCGTCGCTAATTACTGTGTGTTTTACAGTGGATATTTTGGATAAACAGATGATTTAATATGAAATATTTTGAATAAACAAATGATTTACTGCAGTTTTTAACCTTTTACCCCAATGTAAGCCAACAATTATAGATTAAGTTATCGAATATCTGTACAATTCTTATATGCACATTTCTGGTGGTTTAATTTTCATTTTTGTCCAAGAGCACAATGTATTAGTTATGCATGCATAATCGAATAATCAGAATAACTTGAAGGAATTGAATAAATGGTCCAAATTTAGTAGCATCAAACTTGAACCTCACACTCATTTATCATAGCAAATGGTAACATTGTATAGTGGATATGAGTCATCCACATGATATATGATGCAAAGAGTGCTTTTTTTAATATTTGTTTGAAACAATGATAAAGTCATGGTGCATACATATAATTCTTCCATCTAAATATAATTCTTCCATCTAACTTTTGCTGTTGATCGATAAATTCCATGTAAAATTTAAAAATAACTGATTTTTGTTAAACTAATATTTTTAGAAAACACCAAAAAGTGTAATCGATAAATTATTTAAACTTATTCACATAAATCAATTAAGCAGAATAACACATCATTTTTCGTTCTTGGTCCACTTATTAGGTCACAAAAACTTGACAACATTGGTTCCTCAATGAGATGTACTTGTTTCAATTGTAAACCCACCGTGTATGATTCACAGAATTGCTATAATAAGTAAGGTTGCGACTGAGCTAAAGGTTTGATGTTTTGGCTTCGTTTCCTATTCGTCAGGCTCCAAATTCCATAAAGTAACCAAATAGCCGGAAGAGATCGAATTGACTCCGATAATCCTTGATCTTTGCATTGAACATAAACCTAAGAAAAAACGATTACTTTGTCCTCGTAGCAATACGAGACTGGAGTTAAAGTATCTGTTATAGACGTTTGAAGACTGGAGTTTGTTGATCTCATTTCCGATGAGATCAAATAACTGATTCCTTGATTTCCTCCGATAAGAAAGTCAACAAACTCGTATTGAGATGTTTGTGCTCTGTTTCCTCTTTCAGAAGCATTACTACAGAAACTGTGTAGTGTATCCATGACCCATGTAGTGGCAATTTGCTTTACTTGATAATAGCATCAGGCATGTTGTACGAAACGGAGAAGCTAAACCATAAAAGTTAAACCAAATTTAGTATCGTCAAAATACATATTTCTTCCGTTTCCTATGAAATATAAATCGGATTAAACCATAAAAGCGATGTAAAAAAAAATTCACCGCCAGCTTTCTAGTTTCTTCTGCATGTCACAGCTTGAATTTTTTTTTCTGCTACTCATACAGTAAATTTTTACCCTTAAGGCTGAGAAAATAATCATGGTTGTTGAGCATACAAAAGCATAACTCCCCATTGTTCTTTGCAGTCTGTTGTGAAAAACTATTAACTATGCAAAAGTGCGTTTTTCACATTTCAATTAGAGAAAGAAGTGGAATCTCAGTTCTAGTATAAATTACAGATTTCAAGTACAGTGTCGTTCTAATGCATTACTTGTAGAATCCGTTAATCTCATGATGATACGAAAACTTATGAATTCCACTGATTCTCATACATAGAGTTTGTTATCCAACGATATACAATTCAAGAGCTTAAACTAAATCCTACTATTTTTTTGCCCCTGGGGAATGATAACCTTGCAATCATGGTAGCTGCTCCCCTGAGAGTAAGAGTCCACCCCATGTTACATTTCACTCTGTCGAACTGAGTTGTAAACATAGAAAAACATGTGAAATAACTTCTGAAGTTGTGTAAACAATAGTTGTAGCTATTTATCTTAAGAAGTAAGAGGAATAATCAACAAGGATCTTACTCTTCCATCCATCAAGGTCCATCCTTGTTGACTGCAGTACAACCATTTCCAACATCATTGCCTTCGGAAGCAAAATTTCCTCAAGCCATTCACTGATTTTTGTCCTTACCCTCCCCCCTCCACCTTGACCTTCGTCTGCAAATGATGTAAATACTCGTTTTTAGTAAACATGCGATCCGTACTTCAAGGCAAATAAGCAATCAATCCCAACTGCGTTAAAAATTTATTTGCGAGAAAATCAGAAAAAACCAGTATTACCGTTAAACATGAGCATATGTAATTGGCATCTTGTTAGGTATAGGTTTATCACTTTCTAACCCTATCAGCAAGCAGTACATTTCATTCATTATTGCATATAACTTTATGTCGATCCTCTTCTATCATCAACAATCCATTATAGACCTGGTTTATTTTACCTCCTTATTCTAACAATTTCATATTTAATATGTTGATCTCAAAGTTGAATCAGGTCAGCAAAGCATCACAAAGGAGTTTCCATAAATTTCCAGTTCCTCAATTTCAACTTAGAAAAAAATGTAACTTTAGTTTCTTTAATGATTCAGTCATAGGAAAAAGAAAATGTAAGATCTATAATTTTCTTTCCTTCTTTAGTCTCTGAGGAAGTCTTCAGATAACAGCAGTACAGCAAGATGCTAAAATACATGTGAAAATATATGGAAAACGTAACTAGTATGGAAAACTTATTTGTCAACTATAGCTAGACATGTAAGGAAGTCTTTCCAGTTTACCTATTCATAGTAAAAGCACCAAAAGTGTTTGTTTTTTCTTTCGAATATGATGAGTTTTTAATGTTTAAAGCTAATGACATATAATATTAATATTACATTTTTATGAAACATGCTGTTAGCAATTTAGTTCTTCTCTCCTAGGATGCTCTTAGCCAATAATCTAGATATGGAACTATGTTTATTAATGAAATTATGCCAAAAAGTCAACCACCTAAGCATGATTGGATTTTACTTTGTAATGAAGAGTAAGATGAGTGTACTGTGACTTATATATCAATATGAAATTTGAACAAATAATTTAACTTCATATATAATCATACAACCAATAATAATAGAGAAATTATTTGGTAGTATTGAAAGAAAGAAATTGTTGACAAATAGCAATTAAAAGGAATCATATAGAACTATACAGTTTGAATTTCTAATGTATTATTAGCATGTAAAGAAAACTTAATCCAAATGAAAGTGAGGATATATGGAATAAAATACAGTTTTCGGGAAATAATTGGTTTACCATTTAAGGTTTTCAGCTGAAGGCATAATTGTAAATGAAAATAGTTTCAACGAACATTAGTATATCAATTTGAAGTACACAGAAACACAATTTAGTTATAGTGTATGTGCATCAAAACAGTAAATGATACCATACATCTGCACAGACATTCAGAAAAACCAATTTTTATAAGAAAAGCATATTAATATCTGTATTAAAAAATTATTTATCGAAGCAAGTTTTCCATATTCTATATGGCAAATCTGGAAATAGGTGGAAATATCAATAGTTATAATATATTTGGGCTACAACATTAGGTAAGTTTTGAACACAGTATATTAAATTTTAATATTCTAAAGGACAGTAATAATTCATGGATTGTGCTATTAAATCTTCCAGTTAGCTTCTCAGAATATTAGAGCTTCATTCTTCTACAGAAAATAAAATCCCCGAGTCAACTGAATCCAATCACTTAAACGCAGAATGTAATCAACTTAAGAACTAATGTGACAAAGATTAACAGATCTAGAATGCCCAACATTGTTCTAACATTACCCAAGGAAAAATTAAATAATAAAATATTATTGTTCGTACCTCAATTGGGGACAGTAACATCAAGTGCGCACATATTGCTATCATCCCAATGCAACACACGGGGTGTTAATCATCCTCCGTGCAGACAAAATGGTTGAAAAAAAAAACAGAGACAATTAGCGGGTTGAAGGTATGAAATACTATAGTTGTTGACCCGTTAAATAAGGATCTTCGCATCAATAGAGTGAACAGGAGGGAGAGAAAGAGGAGCTTGAAAGAATTATGGTGGAAAAAGTGAATAACTGAAAATGAAATGGAGGAAGCAGCAACAGACATCGTGAATGCATGAGAATGAATGGTTATAGAAGATAGAAGACAGAATACAGTAAAAATAAGATCGTTAAAGCATGAAATTTATATGTGGGATGTTCTCATATCAGCGATTTCTCTTTTTTTTTAATGTAAATAATAAGTGCATGGAAGAACATAAAAGTGGGACAACGATGTGCTTGATGAATCACCTTCAAATAAATAAAATGACTAACATTTTGGTACATATCAATTAAATAAACCTTCCTTTTTGACTCCATATCTCAGTAAATGGTCATAGTATTTAAAAAAAAAAAAAATAACACACGCACAGGATCTTCAAACAAAACACATACGTATTTATACAGATTTTCATTTATTTATTTATTTTCCGTTTATGTTGACATGAATAATATTATAAAATTATATGAGCTCAATTCAAATACTTAGCAATAGTCTTATATCATGCTGGAGATCTAGCGGGTGTCATCTAAATAACTCATAACTAACTAATGCCCCCTTGGTCTTAAGCCCACAGGCAAAAACAACTTAAACTTTGTATGAAGTCATTTTTGCCGTGCAAAACTATATTCATACATCAAGTCCATCACATCTAAATTTGCATATGTAAATAACATAAATTTGTATTGGAGTTGGATTAAGAAGTCAAAAAACAATAACGACCTCTCCGTGCATATGTTGTGAAATCAAATTAAATGTTACATTGTATTCAATTAGGGCTAGAGCTTGAACTGGGAAAATCAATGTTGTACATAAACAATCTTAAACCAGAAATCGATCTTAAGACTAATCCACGCATAAAAGAAGAAAGAAAACAACCATCATAATTAAAAACAGTAATACCTAGAATAAATTAATAATTGTGACGGGAGAAGTGATTGACGTTGATGGTTAAGAACCTGGTGATGGAGACGGGGAGGTTGCGTTGGCCATCAAATTTGGCATGGGTAACAGTGAATTGCGATAATGAATTTTCTTATGGAAAATGGATGAAAAAAGGCAGGAAATTTAACCGCATTGTAAAGAGGGGATTATTTTGACGAAATGAAACTGAAACATCAAAAGCGTTCAAGGTAATGAGGTGTGCTTCAGTAAACTGATATTCTAGAGTCCAAAGATAGGACACGGACTGAGTGTATACATGAGCATAACAGTTAAGATAAAAGAGGCCAACATTTTGAGAATACAATGATATAAAATATTATAATTTCAGCATCATGTCGGCCTATTAACTAAATTGAATCAAATATAAGTTACCTAGAATCCCATTAGGACTTCATTAAAATTGAATATTTGTATTGTACTGAACAAATTTTGCAATACTTTTCATGATATTCGATTTAGAAAATCAAGACATTTCCCTAAGTTCAAATTTACTTATTTGAATATTTTGGCACATTAAAGTTAGTTTAAGCTCATTTAACTGCTCTATTCAATTATTATAGGCATATTCACATCTCCAAATAGTCATGCAGCTCTTAATAAGTATCAATCAAAAAGCAAAGTCCAATCCTGCTACTCCTGAGTAGCATTTATTTCATGTCATGGATTAGCTAATACAGTAGAAGAAGGATTTACCCAAATGTGAAATAATAACGAAAAGTCAAAACAAAATACAATATTATGTATATACCGGTTATAATCTGTAATGGTCCATGGTACAAACAAACATATCCAATTGCTCTTGAATTTAAGACCATCCAATATAATAGGTTTATATTATCTATTCCATGTTAAAGTTTAATTGTGTACACCACGTATATTTCAAATTTACATAAAAACGGTTATGTCCGAACATTAAAAAAAAATGTCAAACGTCCATTTAGTACTCCCACACTACTTACATTACCCATTTGATTTCTAAAACAATAATATGTTCCAATCTAAAACATGTTAATTATTAAATTGGATTTTGGAACAGCAGAATGAAATTCCATTACAATTCAAAATCTAATGATAAAAATATATACACTTAAATTATTTCCACTATATTGCATTGCACCTGTCATTAGTCTGGACTTTGAAAAGAGAAACTACAGTCAGGCAATACTGAGATAGTTTAATTTCAACTAATATACACAGACCTATTGCGAAAATAACGATATCAATCCAATTACCTATCAAGAAAATGCCATATGATGTATCTCTCTCTTTTTTGACATGATATCAATCCAATTACCTATGATGTATACCTCAGATACATAAAACAATAGTACAGCATTATTTCCAATCTTTAATCAAAGTATAATAAGTAGATCAAAGAAGATAGCATAAGAAGAGCACGGTTTAATTCATATTTAACATAAAAATTCTGTCATAATTATTAACCAAATAAAAACTGAAAAAATGTCCCAAATAAGGGATTCGCAGATTACCACAGTCAGAAGATTGAGATTTGTAGTTCCATCCGCTGTTGCATCAGCCGCAAGTGCACTCATGATAGGTACTTCCTCTATAAGTCGCCTACTACGTTTTCCAGTTCGTGTTGGTCAATTTGTGTTTTATTGTTGGAGCAGAAGAAGATGGGTACATGCTTTGAGGAGAAAACCAGTGACAGATGCAACAGTCCTTAAACGCGGAAAGTAATTTTACTAAATTTATGTGGTACACGCGTTGATCAAAGAAGCAATGGATTCTGCTTTCCAATATAAGTAACAGATTAGTCAAAGCATATTTCACATTAAAGATAGATATAACTATGTGTAGATTTGCATGAAATATATCAGAAAATCAAGTATACTACTGAAATGAGGTATAAAGCCCACCACCAAACTGAATTTTGAAATCCAACAGACTTTTATAGGTTATTATTACAAAAATCCTTTAATCATGAAATATATTAATTTAATTGATACGTACTAAATTTATAATTGAATCCCACTTTAAGTATCTAACAAATTCATTATTTTTAATTCACATAAAAGAATTATTAATACCCATTTATAGTTGGATTTAAATCATGTAAGGATGCATTTTTACAACAGCAAATTAAAAAAAATATGCATCATCTTGACTTTTTCTTTCTTTCTTGGCTGGCATGCAAGAAGACGATTGAGACAACATCAAATGCTTGCAAATTAAAAAGAACCCAAATTTACTTTTTATATTGCATATATTATGTCATATGATACACTTATGAAGGGTATCATCTCAATTGTGTAAAGTTGGGAAACCAAATCTGATTTGGAGATTCTCCATATACGAAATGCATTGTTGAAAATATATATTTTTTATTTCTTTTTACATCAAAAGTCAATTTTAGATTACATTATTTTAGGCTATGTTGTAGTCAAGCTTTATTCAAATGAAAAAATCGTAGCAACTCAAGTAAGGACATATTCCTTTTTGAAAAAGTAATATCTATTATTACACTACAAAAAAGTTAAAGTTTACATTTGGATCAAAATGAATGAAAAAACATAAAAAGCAAAAAGGATGTGTAAATGTAGAAATTAGATACTAAAATTTTACAATGTTTCAAAAACTTGTGGAAGAGGATGATTGACAAATTCACATAGCTTATTATATTCAAAATCGTTGACAAAACAAAGCTAGGTCATAAGATAGAGCAGCAGTAGTATGAGGATTGAAATAGTAAGAAAAGTACAATATAACTGACAAACCAAAGCTCTGGAAAATGAAAATCAAAAGAATGATTGCAGCATCTATGCTATGTATTTGTATTTATCAGAAACACAAATAATATTATGAATCCAATATAAAATGATGTTGAATCCTACCAAAATTTAAGACAGCAATATACAATGATATGAAAGTTAAACAATTTGTAGATGGTCTAGTAAATAAAAAAGCAAAAACTTCTTAAATAAATTTTAGAAATTGTAACCATTGTCCTATCATATTCACTTTCCCCATTCAACATTACAATTGTTACTTATTGATTTGCGGTCCTATTTGTAGCAATTAATTATATAGATCGCAATAAATGGTCTCCAAAAATATATTCATTTAATATGGAATACAATTTATATGTATGATTCCATAAATGAATACCATTCAATATTCAAACATTCAATACTATATGTATTTTTTACCGTTTTACGCTGATTTGGATGGATAATATGTATATATTTATGTTTTATGTTTTCGTACGGTCAACGTAGTTATCTTTTTTTATTATTATTATTAATTTTTATTTAAATGATTTGGTTTAATCAATAATGAAACATTTATTTTGCATTCAATCTTGCCAAAATGTTTCAATCTTTCAACAAGACCGTTAGCGGTAATTATTGTAACTTATGTTAAATTTGTGAAATAGACACAATTCAAATTCATAAGAAATATACATGTTCTTATATATTTTTAGAATAGTCGATGTAAACTACGCACAAATATTTATTTTTATATTTATACGTACGTTTGCACCACTTTTCCTTTTTAGAACTTTTTGTCGTACCTCTTGTGAATTTAAAATGACATCTTTTTACTCAAAAAGAAGAAAATGACATATTTACAATAATTAAGCCAAAACCCAACAATATTGAATAAAATAAGTATAATTACAATTACATAATTTAACAATCATATCTTTCCAAATTTACATAATTTACCAGTTTCATCTTTTTACCAAATTCACATATTTTATTTTTCAAAGCTGAACTAAACATTTAGAATATAACTACATCTAATTGGTGCTTATTGGGACTGATTTCCAGATATACAGTGTTATGCAATGTCCACAATATGTTCTATCACATAATTGCAATATATTCCATGACATAACTGTAGGAATTTGTGTAAACCAGTTTAAGAAATCCTACAACATTTTATGCATAGCCACAATGTACAATTTACAAATATTAACACTTTTATAACCATATCTGTCAATCCAAGTACCACAATTTATTTACCAGATCTGATAGGCATAGGCATTAAAATTGAATTTATTACAAACGAGATAAATATGTTATTATAAATGTATATGTAAACTTCCCACTCACCTTATAGCCTCCGAATCCAAAGTTTGAACCTTTTTGGCCAACAAATTCCCAAATTCTTATAAATCTACAATTTATTTAGAAACGGGAAAATTCTAGGTATGTAGAAATGTAAGAAAAGGGGAAAAGAGGTGAGAATCTATTGTTGAGCGTTGATTTGCATTCCTTTCCATTAAATCTATTAATCCTCTCAATTCTATATACATTTGATTTGTTTGTATGTATATATTTTTAATTGAAGAAATTAGGTTTGGAGAAGGAGGAAAATGACAGAGCTCCGCTACATCTATAGATTTGAATGGAAAAGAATGAGGCCTTACCCCTTTATTTATAGGGGTGGAATTGACCTTGGACTGTCAGATCTATTTTAAGTTATATCCGTCCATTCATATTATAATTTTATATGACAAAATCCTAACCGTCACTGCCTGGCTCGACCAACTGGTCGCAGCCAACGGTCGACCGCTTGGTCGACTTGGCAGTGAGGTAGATGGGGTAATTAATTCTTACTATATTTTAATTATTCTAATTTATTTATTTCCGTCTGTTTTCCTTATTTCGTCCGTAACTTTTTCATATGGACTCCGTTCGCGAAACACCAAACATGAATGTTGACCATAATTCCGAGACGTACGCAACGGTTAAAATTTTGTGGACAAATTCCATCATTTGTACAGATTCCTATTTTTGAGCTTCTAGTTATATAACTATCTATTGTCAAAATTCCGGGTTGTTACACATCTGGCCGCCATTCACTTTGAATGTCACATCGTCAGATCTATCAAATAACTAATTGAGGTCTACAAAAATACTCTGGGTATCTAAGCAGTAAGAATGAATTCCTCTGCCACTAACAACAGTATGTTTGTAGAAATCAATGTAGAGATCCCTTGGAATACTTTGTCAGACATTCGTCCATACAGGTTGTCCTGGGACTGGACAAACCAAAGGCACCTTCCTACTACATCCTAGGAATCACTCTATAGATCAGTAGCATGAAGTCCTTGCAAATTCGTAAATTTCAACCACGACAGAACCACAATATATCTCTTAGGAGCTACCCAGAGATTTTAAGTAGTTCTTACGTTTTATGAAGATTTACATTCTTCAAATACTCCGTTCCGATCAACGTATGATATCTTCAATGTTTACATATTTGTTTGTTGGAATGGTTTCCGAATATAAATATGATCCCGGTCTTTCCGTGCCAACAATCATATATGCCGGGTTTGATAGTCGGTTATTTAACTATCAAATAAACAACCATTCATCCATAAAAGAAAACAGAATTTACTGATTCAATATTCAGTATTATTTAACCTCTTTAATTAATTATCATTAATTAGAACTTCACATTTTCTCTAACATTTAGAATACTCAATTTTCTTCTTATATTTATATATAAGCATATTCAAAATCGTTTCATTTTAAAATACTTTTGGAATGCACCTCTCATCTTGGTCATTAGTCTCTAGCCGTAAACTAGTAAGTGAATAACTTCCTACATATCAACCTCGAAGGCCGAAACCAACATCAGATCGATACCATGAAGCCATCAACTTGACTAATCTCCAGTCAGTTTCTAATTTCCGTAACTCCACTTCTTAACTTCTAAACGAATAGAAATTCCAAATATCAATTATAACTTTAAATGAGATATTTATCTCTAGCTTATAACCATTTCAAATATTTTACTTATAAATATAATTTACAAAACGTTTGCTAAACATTATTCATTTTTAAACTGAAAACAAAATTTTCTTATAACGGTATATTTTCATTAACCAACTCAATTACGTTTTAACATTCGTAAACCAGGTTCTATATCAAGTCTTCAATCTATAAATATTCTTTACAAACATCGGTATATGTTTATTTCCCTCATCTTAGTTTTATTTTTATAAAACTTCATTCCATTCTATTTATAACTTCTATTCTAAAATATTCGTATATATCTATCATTTGAAAATTCTAATAATATTTATTATTAATAAACCGTATGTAAAATTCTTTAATATAATCAATATTATTATTCAAGTTAATTCATCTAATATTTAAAATTTTAAAACCCTTGTTAATCTTCCTTTTAACAATTCCCCTTTTTCAAAATATTTTCTTTTACCCCTATTCACCTCAACTGTGAATAATATCCGTTAACACAAAAATCCATTCTCGACTTATTTGCAAACTTATACTTATAATCATACCTTACTTTAGGTTTTATGAAATCCATCTAATTAGAATTCTAAATAAGAATTTAATCTAAACATGAATATAAATCCGCTTAAAATTTCCTTTAACTATAAACAAGTTCTTATACTTCATAAACTCCACTAAATGAATTATAATTACTCGATTATCGCTCTGATTATTATTAACTAAATAATAATTTATTTCCACATTTTTATCTAAAATAGGAATATTTTACTTCATCATTTACTATTAATATAACAGTTAATGTTTCTTTGAAATAATCATCCACTTCATTATATAATTAAAAATTCTATAATCGTCTTTACTTTTATTTCTATCGATAAACTTAGTTTCTAAGTAAATTACTAAAAGTCCATCTAAACATTTTTATATTTCAAATTTTGTTTTAAAAATCCATCTATTATTTTGGCAATTTAAAAATATCCAAAATCAAGGGCCAGGTTACTTACACATCTAAATACGCCATAAACTATCACAGGTTATCAATCATATATAACAACATATATGCGAAAACAAATAAATGTTGAGGAATCCAATTGGATCTCTCCAACATGTTTTTCTACATCCACAGATGTTAGTCAACAATAATAATAACCATCCTGCTTCTAGGCAGGATATCGCGATATAGAAGGTCATCCACTATATATACACACACACACACAATGGGGCACATAGGAAAATCATCCACTAATGGTACTGCGGGAATATATCCAGTCACCAATATTATATATATATATATATATTCAATCACCAATTTTATATATACTATGTATATAATATTATATATATTATTATCCACATTATATGAAACAACAATCAATAATTTAAAGTTTGAACTATTTGAAAAATAGTTCCTAATAATTTAACTGAGTGAGATTAACTCATCTTCATTTTCCTTTGCTGAATATCCATTTAAATTCAAAAATATTGCGTCTACGAATCTACCTGAATCGTCTACACCTATGATTATTTGATTTTTATTTAACGATTAAATGATTGTTAATTTAATTTAACTCAATACATAGATAAATAAATAAATTCTTCTATGTATTTAAATTTAAAACAACATATACCTTGCTTGCCTTGACCAACCATGAAGCCACATTAATAGATCCATTTCATTCTCTACGCCGCTTCTTCTAACCATCTCCATTGGTCTGCAATTCCATCCTGCCTCATTGAACTCTAAACAACATTGTCCATCAAACGGCTTCATTTCTGTCCTTTGTGAATTCACCACCCAAAACAAAACCATAGGCCCTAACTTCCCAAACCATTCAACTGCACAACACCTCTTCCAAATTCCAGTGACCACCCGCACTGTTCAACATTCGAAGTTCATCAGCACCAGTATCGACCTCCACGTAATCCACCATTCCCAGAAATAAACAGCGACTATTCTTCCCTGAAATTCTCACTGCCGAATTCCTACTGTCGCATCCAGTCCATACCGTTCCTCCGTCAACTCAATGTACTCCACCTACATTTAACAAACCAACATTGACCTTCTTCCTGAAGCCGCCATCCCTCCAATCACGCCTCACTATAATCGAAACCCCTCTTCCCAATGTCGCCTTCTGAAACCGTCGCACCATTCATCCCATTGCACGCCCCAATATCCACTGTCACAACCTAAAACCCAAATCGCGAGTCTCCAGACGTGGTCAAGCTTCGAAAAACCTAGGGCTTAAATCGCAATTCACGATTTCGATGCCTTTTTTTAATTATCGGAGGAAATCAATTTGGTTTTGAATACTGAAGAAAATAAAATGGAAGGCAGAGGACTTAATATATTTGTGAGTTTTGGGAATGAAAGCATTCCTTTTATAGGAGAAAAATGAAATGATAAGAATGACGTCGTCTCAAAAGGTACTGGTAGGCATAACCATGGGGAGGTGGGAGAGATAGGTGCGCAGTGTACTTCGTTGGAAAGCTTGTGAAAATCAAATTTTCAGCGTAGAGCGGAAGGAACTTATATATTGAACCTAAATTAATTCGAATCGATGTAAATTTGTTTAATTTGAATTATCTTGTTTTTCCGAACTCCTATATAAACACAAAAACATGCATCTCTAGGGTTATATCATTATTTTGAACTCACTGGAATATGTTACAAGGCCTAATTCTGTAGAGAAGATTCCAATTTTAAAATTTAATTAGATTTAATTATTTTCTTGACGTTTTCTGATCGTACATTCAATCGATAAATCTAAACGTTACGAAATTCGAAATCTGATAATAATACACTATTATGGATCGATGGATTTATTTCATCGAATTCTAAGATCGTTCGAAATATCGCTATTTTAATAATATCGATTTAAATAATAAATTGATTTCAAACACTTATATTTATCGAATAAAAATATTCTTATTTATTGAATTAAATAAATAAACTCCTTATTAACATTCATTTTAAATTCAAATCAATATTTAAATGTTTTAATTGTTCAATGTTAAATGTCAAAACATATGGGACGTTACAGGAATATTCATACCTTGTGTACCTATAGTATGTAGGCGAAACAGAATTAGTCTTCTCTCATTCTTTGGAGACTCCGCGGGAAGCCAAACGACTTCTTCACAAGCCTTTATCATCTTATCAAATGCCAGAGAAAGAGTGGATATTACTTTAGCTTCGTGTTTATAGACTCTGGTAGAGTAGCACCGTTGGAATAGGAAATAGCAATGTCCTGGGCTCAAGCCAAGATTCTCAAGTTCATACATCGGATTGATGATGGCCTGCCATGAAGAACCACTCGTAGTGAAAGGTGGGATGACTAGGGCATAGGAAGTAAAAACTTGACTTGACGACTAACTGAGCTAATTGTACTATGTTTTCAGTCATAATCTACTTACTCTTCTCCATAGCGGCCACAGCTTCCTCTTTTGCTTCTATCTCTTCTTTCAGCAGGTGTCTCCCTTCTTTAAGAATTCGCCGCTTATCTCCTCTTAAGTATTCGGTTGCTAGAGCCTCCTTATTTATATCCTAGTGACACCCCACGTCCCTTAATGTCACCCATGCACTAAGTTATGTGAAGCTCAATAATTATATAAAAGCTAATTTTAACAAGACAGAATATAAAATGAAGTGGAAAATTTCAACTTTTTATTTCAAATCAATTTCAATACTACAATTTTCCCAAAATGAACCATTAATGTCAAACCATAAACATTTGTTTCATAGATCATCAGGGCACAAAAACCATAAATATAATACCTCATATGTCATAACAATAAACATAGATAAATAAACTGAAGTAATATATGGAGAAGAAAGCAATCCAAGTCCCTGTTACGGTCGGCTCCCTATTACGCAAATATATTGTGCCAACTACGACAGTAGGGGATATTAGTTCCTAACCCGTCAGCTTATAAAACTGGCCTATTCACTGGTGTTACAGCATCTTAGTTTCCCCCAGCGGACCCATGCACGCTCATGACTCCGCCGGAACGTGTTTGTACCCACCTTTCTTCTTTGAACCTCTTACAATCCAGATCAATAAAGCGTGCCCTGGCCCCTACCTAATGCAAGACCCTCTCTATGATACCAACAAGGATACTAACTGATACGGGTTCCAAACAGCAAGATTGACACAAGCCACCCCTAGGCTTGTGCCGCCAAACTTGGATTTTAAGAGTCTCAAAACCGGATATAAACAGCAAGACGTGGGACCTCTTAGCTTATTAATTAACATGTAATAACTTAGCAGGTTTAGTTCATTAATAAGCATCGTTATAAATGACACTTCCTATAAATGTTATTCTGTGTACAACCCCTTCCCTAAAACAGACAAACACCTGCTCAGATGTATATATAGATTAAGTTACATGTTTACTTAATTACATCTGATCCTCTTAACATGTTTTACTTAATATTCAATTAAGTTTAACCTATTCCGATTAACATGTTTTGCATATTATCCCAATTATACATTCGTTGAATTTCGTGTTTCAATATGCATAGTTTTCCTTTTTACTATTATTACAAGTTATTCCAATTTAATCCAATTTACACAATTCTAACGAGAATAGCATGGGCACTTGATGGCCTAGGCATAACGCAAAATAAAAAGGAAAAGCAAAAATATAGATCCAATTCAGAAATACATAAACTAAATAAATAGGCCCAAGATTGTAAATAAAACTAAGACAGAAAAGGGGACAATAAGGATGTACATGTAACGGGTAATAATTGAAAACTAAATAGGGAATTGACAGTAAAACCATAACATATAAATATATAAACATATAAATACTGTATGATTTTAGATTCAAATTATTTACTGTGAAAATACTCTTTAATTATCAGATCTAAAATAACTAGAACTCACAATGGTTTGATTAAAATACAAAAAAAATTCTCTTTGGAATTATTGGTATAGAAAAACTAGAATTGTCACCTTTAATTTATGTTTTGGCAGCACCTCAGCATCTTCTCTCTTTTATTTAGAAATGGTTTAGAGAAAGAAGAATGAAGAATGTTTGTGTATAGGAAAATAGTGAGGCTAATAGCCTATTTATATATTAGATAGGATAATTCTAAACCATTAGAATTTAGGTACAAATCAAACCGTACACCTCAAGCTGAGTCAGTGTGCGAACTTACCAAGTAAAACAGTATAGGTTCATTTGCAGGAATCTGATCTGCATGCAGGTGGGTCGACCCACCTTAACATGGGTCGACACTAAGGTCGACCTGCCTTAGACCTGGGTTGACCCCTATGTCGACTCGATCAGGTTTGGGTCGCCCACTGACTGTTGTTTTCTATGCTATTTTATTTTATAATATATATATTATATTTCTGTTCAATCTTCTTTAGTTCATAAGTTCTTCGTACTTAATCCGATTTACGAAAACCAAGAGTCTATCTGAACCAAAATTTTGTAATGGAAGCAATGGTAAAGTCTATTTTACCTAATTTTGAATATTCTATAAATTAATATTCATTTTATTATCTTATTAATATAATTACGGTAAATTAAATATGGGGTGTTACATTCACCCCTCCTTAAAGGATTTCATCCCAATATCTCTAAGTCAGGAAGAATGTTATTAAGACCTACACCCGTCTACTCATCCATCAATCACACGCATCCATTGTCCTTAAAATTTCTAATGCTTGGTATGAACATATGCAAAGGTAATGTGTGTATATATCCCTACACTAATGCAAAATTCAGGCGGTCGACTGATTCAGTTGACCGCCTTAATGCAATATATGTTTGTGTCATGTATCCAATATGTATGCAAAAGAATCCTAATTATACATATAAGTTCTATACGTGTGCACAACCATTCACCAAAATGCAATATCCCTGTGATGATTCAACCATCTTTATCCATTGAAAAATTAAAATGCGCACACATCCATATACAATATGTAAGTGCTTAAGCCGATCTAGTGCCTATTGTAGTGTATATGCATCCATTGGCATCCACTAGCAAACACTTGCATCCACTTGCAACCATCAAACATAACATGTCTTAAACATATGTTTTCAGACATAGGTTTCTACCTAAGGATCGATGGTTCAAACGATAGGGATAAACAAATTCAAATTCAGAAGATTAGAAAGGAAATTAAGAATGTACTCTCCAAGAGAAAAGGGTAAGAAGTGTGAATCTCGTCTTCAGGTTACCCTGTCGCGTTGTCTTGATCTTCTCTCCATTGCACCTTCACTAACTTATCTCCCTTTTGCGTAGCTTCTTAACTTCAAATCTAAGAATATCGGTAAGCACTTTTCGTACTGATGCCTCCTTCTCTATTTCTACATCCATAAGCGTACTTGGCTCAACTACCTACGTTGTATCATGTAGACATTTCCTTAAGTGGGAAACATGAAACACGTTGTGAAATCCTGTTAGCCTCTCCGGTAGTCTAATTCTATAGGCCATTTGGTATATCCTCTCAACTATGGTAAATGGCCCTACGGTCCTTGGTGCCAACTTCCCTAACAAGCCAAATCGAACTACGTTTCTCAAAGGTAACACCATGATGGAGACCATATCTCCTACCTAGAATTCCAAGTTGGTCCTCCTCTAGTCGGCATATGACTTCTTTTTATCTTGAGTTGCTTTCATCCTTCTTCGAATAAGGTCTATCTGATCATCTCTGGCCCAAGTAGAAGTCTGTCCATAGACTCCCACCAACATGTCAGAGATCTACAAGGCATCCATAAAGTGCCTCGAAGGGAGTCATACCAGTGCTCGACTGATAACTAATATTGTAGGTGAACTCAACCAATGAGAGATGCTCCTCCCAGGTTCCTGCGAATTCTAGGATACACAGTCTTAATAAATCCTCGAGAATCTTACTGACCCTCCCAGTCTGCCCATCGATCCGAGGGTGATAAGCTATACTAAGCCTTAATTGTGAACCTAGGGGTTCTTGCAAGCTCCTCCAAAACTTGTTCGTGAAGATGGGGTCACAGTAACTTACTAACTGAAAGGTACCCCATGAAGTCGGACGATCTCTCTATGGTATATCGATGCTAGCCAAGCCATCGTCATCTTGCTCTTGACTCAAATAAAGTGAGTGCTCTTAGTAAGCAAGTATACTATCACATATGTACTGGTGTTGCCCTTCTTCGATCTGGGCAGTCCATCAACAAAGTCCATAGAGACACTCTCCTGTTTCCACTATGGGATATCCAAAGGCTGAAGCAATCCACAAGGTTTCCTTTGCTTATTGACAAGTCAAACCTCGAGCCACGACCTCTACCACGTCCTTCTTCATGTCAATCCAATGAAAAATGCACTTCATATCTTGGTACATCTTGTCACCACCAAAATGGATAGTCATCCGAGAGTGATGAGCCTCCTCAAGAACTGATCTCAGCAAATCTCCAACTCTGGGAACACACAATTTCCCATCTCATCTAAGCCACCTTTCTCGTCCACTGAATTTCTAACTAAGCGACTAAAGGTCTCTCCCCTACTGAGTCTATCCAAGATGTCCTCCAAGTGTTGATCCTCTCGCTGTGTGGATCCAACACACTCCATAAGAATAGGTCGCACCTCCAACGATGTCGATAAGCAAAGCGTAAAATCTGTAGATGGCCTAAAATCAAAGTGCGAGATAAACTGCAAGCTCTGTTTTTTCTACAAATAGAGGACTCAAGGTCATCCTCTGCCTACTCAACGCGTCCGCGACCACATTACCCTTGCCTGGGGTATAAGCTATCTCAAAATCGTAAGATGCAAGGAACTTGTAACAGCCCGCCATTTTAACCGCCTCGAATCGGTGGTTAAGCCGACTCAAAGCGTTTAAAACGACGGATTGTTATTGGGTATAGGGTTTAAAAATGGAATTTAACACACAAAATCACAGAGTACATTGTATCTCACAACGAAATTTTATTACAAAATTTATCAGAGTTAATATTTTACACAGCGGGAAAGGAAACATGCCTATACATGAAATTTTACATATTTAAATACACGTTTTAAACTAATACAAATCTATTTCCAAATAAATAAATTAGATTAAATGCTCTTGCATGTTCGAAGAGATCCATTATCACGCCCAGCCATAGCCCAACAAATTATCACCTATAAAGGTGCTACATGGACACAAAAATGATAAAATAATGAAACCGTAAAAAAACAAAAATTATAAACATGTAGAGCTATGAACAATTTTTGACAAAGGAAGAGCTTCTTAATCAAAATGCAGGAGCAGCTCTAGCCACAACAATTTTATGATCCTTCAAATTCCATACCATCTAAATCATTAACATTCGTTTATCTTTGAACACTATTATTGAGCATGTTTGGAAGTAGATGGATTAAAATATCTTGTGAAATGGATTATGAAGCAATACATGCCAATATAATTTGTTGTCTGTCTGCTAAGGGTATATCTATGAATTACACTTAATTGGTAGTTTGATTATGTGGTGTATAATATATTAAACTAAATTAATGCATGCAGTCAGTTTGCATAGATCACTAAGTTCACTGTATGTAATTCTGGCATATTTATGCCAAACGACTATGACGAAAGCATAGCTGAGAGTTCTAAATTCAACAACTTGTGTAGTGAAATTGTTTTTGTGGCCCTATAGTGAGTTCCTATGTATACTCATACGGTGTTCCATTTTGTCACAACTGTTGATAATATACATAAATTTACTGAAAAACTAAACTTCGGGTTGAAGATCTTTAACTTTAATACATTTATTCAACTATCACTAAATCGGGCTTCAAAGTTTCTAAATTATACAGTTAATGTTATAAAAAAAAAAAGGTTTACATATTGTGTTAAAACATGTATATGTTGACCACATATATGCTGTAAATAGCACGATAAAAGTGTAGTTTTTGCAGGATGACGTAGTAGCTTATAATCCATAATCTGGCTGCATGAATAAAATTATAAATTTAACTGTTTAATTCCACCTAAGAAAAATGGATTAAAGGCCAACCTGGTGTTCACAAATATAACAAGCGATAATGCTTACTACAGCAACAAAAGGGTTCAATATGGTTCCAACGTGGTATGCATGAAACATACAGCGAGGACAAAAACTCATGGACTTAATGCAATAGACTATACAACAAGGTTTGCATACATGAGTACAACAAAACCTGTTACTGGCGGCATAACAGGCATAACTTTACTAACAAATTGACCTCAACAATACGGTTAAAGTTAAATGTTTGTCTCAGGTCTGATCAAGACGACACTAAGGAATACTCTGGTTAAGTGACACCAGGATAAATCAAGCCCAAGCAGCACGGAACGAGGTGAACGACAACATGAGCAGCATAGGTATACATGGATTTAACTTTTCCCAAAAATCAGAAATGACACAGTAATGAATACGGTCGACTCCTCCTAAGCCATGCATGACTAACAGGTCATTTCAACCACATGAATGCATGTAACAGTGCACAAATGAACCAAGACAGCAACAAAGATGCACGATCAACAATCCAACCAATTATATTCGGATAAACTGAAGTAAACACTTGCAATAAGCAAAATCGTAAATTAAACTTACAATTGGTCAAAGAAAAGAGGAGCAGTCAGCGGTCTTAACACGGCTGGAAGGGTAGTCTCGGATAGTGAAGCGCCTTGGCCCCGGCGAAATGCGCGACGCTGATTTGGCGACGATGCTGGTTTGGCGATGACTCTGGTGATTGCGCTTGGTCCTAGGACGGCGAAGCTGATTTTGGTAAAAAGGGGCAGGCCGCGGTCTCGACTGGAGAAGGCGGCGAAATCCACTACGGTGGCTGTTGGGTCTCGATTAGGGAGGGAACCACACTGGTTAGTGGAAAGAACATACTTTGGGAAAGAATGGCTTTTGAGGAAGAACCAACGTCAGTTGGAACAAAAGGCCATGGTTTTGATTTTTTTTTTTTTTTTTTTTTTTTTTTTGATTTGGGGATCATGTTTTTGGTGGAAAGAAAAACTATCCCATAAAATAAAACGGACCGAGAATAAAACTGAAAAGGGCGGTGGACAACATAAAGAAGATGGACAGGTGTGACTTTTTACAAAATTGCAAGTGTCGATTATCTTCAGCACATGTTGGACACGTGCCAAACAATTTCAGCATAAAGAACAAATGGCAAAACAATTAAACAATTATTTTCTTAATATATACACACCATATACATACAAACACCATTCTCGTGTATTTATAACTCATCAAATAAATTTATCAAACAATAAATTAAATGAGTGTTAAGGTTTAATTTCAAACTCAACTTCATATAAAATAAGTATACTAAATTTCTTAATTAGATTACAAGAACTATACTTCAAAGTTGAATTCTTCAAATAACCTCAAATAGGTTAATGATACTAATAACATTTGTTTTACAAATTTTTAACAATCGTTTATACTAAAATAAATCTACAAAAGGAATTCCATTTTAAAAATAAATGCAAATAATAATTTTTTTTTCAACTCATTAATTACAAAAATTAAATTTATGCGTACAACTTGATTCCAAAACCAACTCTAAATTAAATTAGCCTTTTTAGTCCGTTCCAACGCTTCAATTCATGATTCGAAATCAACTTCTGATTAAATCAAATTATACCACGCATATTCGATTTCTCCTCAAATTAGCATACAAAATTTATATTTCCAAATTTTGGATTTATTTCCAAGGTTCCGTTTCGAGCACTCGAATGGATCCAAATCAACTAGTAACTTCATTGTTAATTGTTTTCGACAAATCGCTCGTGTATTTATGACAGAAATCATTTAAAACATATCCAAACTACCTTCAAGGGATAAATGTCAATTTTTTTTTTACTTTGGATTTAAAATATAACTTCTATTAAATCTCAATTTAATTTCATTTTCTAAATGCCAAAATTTTCTGAGCTCAACCGACTTCCAAAAATCTGGGTTGTTACAGACTCCCCCCCTTAATAAAATTGCGTCCTCGCAATTTACTAGGGTTAATATACATCATTACAAGATTCCAACATCGCATCTTAACCACTTCCTTTTTATTTAAGTATCTAACATATAGAGTTCGAAACTTCTGTAATCTCTCCCAACTTATTTAGATTGTAACAGAATATTTCAAACTTGATTATTATTTTTTGTAAAAAAGAAAATAAAAATCAACTCTCACTAATTAGAAAATACTCTCACCATTTTCAACATAATAATTAAAGAAGGGTACTATATATAAATCGATTCGATTTTTAACAATAATAATTTTAGAAATTATGATAAAGTTAGACAAGATATCATATATAAACCAATATGATATACATAACAAATATCACATATAGTATGATAACAAATTGAGTCAAAACCAATAAAATCTTTAAATTGACATGATACTCATAAACTCTTCATATATAAAGCAATATGGTCAATAAAAGGAGTATCTCAGTCCAAGCCGTCTAAATTTCACAATATGATGGATTAGAAATCCAAATGCACTTTGCAAATGTACGATCATCCCGATCGAGTTAAAATCATCAAACCCAACTTATAAAAGAAATTATAAGAAATGTGCGCATGTAATATTAATAAGACCCATCCCAAGCTATAATGTTGCTCATCCCGAGCAATAGCCAAGTATTAGCAAATGAAAATCACCAACATTAATCATAGCATAAAAATCATCATAAATAATGTGCACATGCTATTAAGTAAATTATAGCCCACCCCGAGCTATAGTATTATCAAATAAAAATCATCAGAATCATCATATAACTCGAATGAGTCCAATATCACGAAAGGAGCATCACACTCCAACATATGAAATCACAAAACGTTTATGTAAATTTAAAACCCAACGTATAGATCAAATCACAAAATATCATCATAATATGGATCCATTAGAAATAATTATGCATGTGCAACCACATAATAATACAGCTCCCCCCGAGCTTAGCTCAGTACTTATACATATTCAAGTTAGACGCCTGTCACTACGACCCCCCCGGTCGAGTGTATCTTGACCCCCCGGTCAAGTGAATACGTATATGCGACTCCCCCCGAGTCTCGGCTTCCACCCGAAGCAAAGTACTGGCTCAACAAACACAATATGCGTCACTGACTCACAATCAGTAACCCAAATAGTGGTAACAGTGCGTCCCATACCACACGTTCTCACTACTAGTTTACTAGCTGCTTATCAGCTTCGCAATGGAAAACATTGAAAACACTAAATCATCAAAAACACCAAATCATCAGATTCAATCTAACTATACTGGAATTAACCGACTTCGTATACTTCCGTGTCCCATACCACGGAGGGTACAATGTTGTTTAAAATCCAATATGTTATCTTGAAGGGTGCAAGATTGTGTAGTTTATATATATATAAGAAAATACTTGATTTTGAAACAAGTTATGAAACATTTTACAAAACCAACTGTTTTCTTTATAAAATCCATATATTTATGGAAATAACTTTATACTATTGTTTTGAGGCCATTTAACGTGAAAACTAAAATCATAAAACTCTTTTAACCTCAAAACTATAGTGAAAACTTAATTTATACGTATATAAAAAAAAGTAGTTTAAATCGTGCAATGTGTGCTCAAAACTCATCAAAACTCGAACAATGAATTTATCAAAATTCCCAAAAACCGGAATTCGGACTGGATATTCAATGGCTTGATTATCAAGCTCAAAAGATACTAAATTCGTGTGAAAAATAAAAACTCAGGAAAAACATTTAAGAAATGAAGCCTTAAACTTTAAAATCAACACACAAAGGAGCTATGCTCCGGGGTTATCTAATTCAAAAAAAATGCCACGAAAATAAGATTACAAAGAGATGTTTGGACTGGAACTAATTACAACAACTAACAAAACGAATACCATACACCCACAAAATACAAATCCAGTCCAAACTACAACCACAGTACATCAACAATACAAACATTACACAACACTAAACGGAACACCATAAACATAAGCACAAAAAAACTCTAGAGAGGTATTACGCAAAGCACTTGAACTAGACCAAAAAAAACCAAAATCATTCAACAGAAGATCGCCACATGCAAAACTGAACCACCAGACAACTAACGAACTCCACTACAGCCTGAACATGCGAGAACCCAAGCAAAACAAACAAGCTCGAAGCTTCAAAACAGCAAACTCCAGAGAAAACTCCAACACGGCAAACTCCACAAAACGAGACAGTCAAAAAGCAAATCGGAGGAATCCACAGTATACACCCTTACACCACGCAAAATCAGCTTATAATATTCAACAAGCAGACTCCAATTATGAAGGATCAATGGATAATCAAACAGCAACCAAGAAAGCTAAAAGAAATCACCAAGTCACACAGGGGACCAAATATTAAAATAAATAAGCATTTGGGAACTAGTTAGATAAGTTACAATATCAACAATTCCCAAAGAAATCATCTACGAAATATAATCTAATCAATCCATATTCAGTTTGCCACCATATAAAATAATAAGCCAAGATATGTAAGCAAAATCTAACAATGAACATATGTTACACTACATTTCTCAATCAAAAGAGAAATTGGAATAATTCAGCTATTCTTCAACCACGATTATGTCAACATATCTCAGTTGATAAACTCAGAGTATGGCAATCCAGATTCCTCAAATTTAGCTGAAAACAGAATAGAATCACATGTGAAGGTCAAAATCATGATCCATGCAGTAAACAAAAGAACATATGGCTAGCAGATGTCATGAGTGGAACTATTAGGTTGTCAAAGGACTACTAAACATAACCTTGACTGATGATTGTAATAACTTCATTGCTACATTTTGCGAGAAAACAAACTTTAAAATTTTCAATATGGTTTTAATCAAGAAAATAATATACATGCAAGGTCATGAATAAGAATAATGATCTTGAGAAGAAATAGCTTATTATCTTCAGTTGTCAACTCTTGATTATATAAATAAGGTCATGACTTCGAATTCCAACTTGATTTTTTTTCCGGTTGTAATGAATTTGATGTTGGGTTTTTGGCATACACATAATTCCCAAGATGAAACTACATTTCAATCATATCCATGCTCAAACCCAAAATCTGATGGGAACTGTGTTTTTTTTTCTATGTTAACCGTTTATTTAACACTTGCTATATTCTCAGTATCTCTAAATGCTCCTTTCAAAAATCTCTCACCCATCAATGAAATCTCACCTTGCAATTCACCATCAACATCTTTCGGACGACCAACCAACATAATTTTATAGACAATTGAACATCGATACAACCAACAAAACTTGAAATAGAAGTATTGTGGCTACTAAAACCTTTGTCCTTCGGAACGTAGACAATCACTTTTTTTTTCAATATTCACTTAAATCATAGATTGTAATCTACAAATATACACATTTGGATGAATTACTTGTTAGACCAAAAACATATAATTAAACTCAAGTACACCAATTACAAAACCCATAATTCCCCTAATCTCTTTTTAAAACACTATATGAGTTGGGAATTCCTACTCAATTTTTTTTTCTATATCTCATTGAAATATTTTATTTTTCCCCCAAAATGCGCTCACTCTCGAGCGATTCTAGTATCAATTCCGCTCATTCCAAGGCATTTCCGCCTGATCTCTAATGAGTTTTTTTTAAAACCCAATAAGCCAAGTTTGATATAAACCATAGCTCTGATACCAAATGTAACAGCCCGCCATTTTAACCGCCTCGAATCGGTGGTTAAGCCGACTCAAAGCGTTTAAAACGACGGATTGTTATTGGCTTATAGGGTTTAAAAATGGAATTTAACACACAAAATCACAGAGTACAATGTATCTCACAACGAAATTTTATTACAAAATTTATCAGAGTTAATATTTTACACAGCGGGAAAGGAAACATGCCTATACATGAAATTTTACATATTTAAATACACGTTTTAAACTAATACAAATCTATTTCCAAATAAATAAATTAGATTAAATGCTCTTGCATGTTCGAAGAGATCCATTATCACGCCCAGCCATAGCCCAACAAATTATCACTTATAAAGGTGCTACATGGACACAAAAATGATAAAATAATGAAACCGTAAAAAAACAAAAATTATAAACATGTAGAGCTATGAACAATTTTTGACAAAGGAAGAGCTTCTTAATCAAAATGCAGGAGCAGCTCTAGCCACAACAATTTTATGATCCTTCAAATTCCATACCATCTAAATCATTAACATTCGTTTATCTTTGAACGCTATTATTGAGCATGTTTGGAAGTAGATGGATTAAAATATCTTGTGAAATGGATTATGAAGCAATACATGCCAATATAATTTGTTGTCTGTCTGCTAAGGGTATATCTATGAATTACACTTAATTGGTAGTTTGATTATGTGGTGTATAATATATTAAACTAAATTAATGCATGCAGTCAGTTTGCATAGATCACTAAGTTCACTGTATGTAATTCTGGCATATTTATGCCAAACGACTATGACGAAAGCATAGCTGAGAGTTCTAAATTCAACAACTTGTGTAGTGAAATTGTTTTTGTGGCCCTATAGTGAGTTCCTATGTATACTCATACGGTGTTCCATTTTGTCACAACTGTTGATAATATACATAAATTTACTGAAAAACTAAACTTCGGGTTGAAAATCTTTAACTTTAATACATTTATTCAACTATCACTAAATCGGGCTTCAAAGTTTCTAAATTATACAGTTAATGTTATAAAAAAAAAGGTTTACATATTGTGTTAAAACATGTATATGTTGACCACATATATGCTGTAAATAGCACGATAAAAGTGTAGTTTTTGCAGGATGACGTAGTAGCTTATAATCCATAATCTGGCTGCATGAATAAAATTATAAATTTAACTGTTTAATTCCACCTAAGAAAAGTGGATTAAAGGCCAACCTGGTGTTCACAAATATAACAAGCGATAATGCTTACTACAGCAACAAAAGGGTTCAATATGGTTCCAACGTGGTATGCATGAAACATACAGCGAGGACAAAAACTCATGGACTTAATGCAATAGACTATACAACAAGGTTTGCATACATGAGTACAACAAAACCGGTTACTGGCGGCATAACAGGCATAACTTTACTAACAAATTGTCCTCAACAGTACGGTTAAAGTTAAATGTTTGTCTCAGGTCTGATCAAGACGACACTAAGGAATACTCTGGTTAAGTGACACCAGGATAAATCAAGCCCAAGCAGCACGGAACGAGGTGAATGACAACATGAGCAGCATAGGTATACATGGATTTAACTTTTCCCAAAAATCAGAAATGACACAGTAATGAATACGGTCGACTCCTCCTAAGCCATGCATGACTAACAGGTCATTTCAACCACATGAATGCATGTAACAGTGCACAAATGAACCAAGACAGCAACAAAGATGCACGATCAACAATCCAACCAATTATATTCGGATAAACTGAAGTAAACACTTGCAATAAGCAAAATCGTAAATTAAACTTACAATTGGTCAAAGAAAAGAGGAGCAGTCAGCGGTCTTAACACGGCTGGAAGGGTAGTCTCGGATAGTGAAGCGCCTTGGCCCCGGCGAAATGCGCGACGCTGATTTGGCGACGATGCTGGTTTGGCGATGACTCTGGTGATTGCGCTTGGACCTAGGACGGCGAAGCTGATTTTGGTAAAAAGGGGCAGGCCGCGGTCTCGACTGGAGAAGGCGGCGAAATCCACTACGGTGGCTGTTGGGTCTCGATTAGGGAGGGAACCACACTGGTTAGTGGAAAGAACATACTTTGGGAAAGAATGGCTTTTGAGGAAGAACCAACGTCAGTTGGAACAAAAGGCCATGGTTTTGATTTTTTTTTTTTTTTTTTTTTTTTTTTTTTGATTTGGGGATCATGTTTTTGGTGGAAAGAAAAACTATCCCATAAAATAAAACGGACCGAGAATAAAACTGAAAAGGGCGGTGGACAACATAAAGAAGATGGACAGGTGTGACTTTTTACAAAATTGCAAGTGTCGATTATCTTCAGCACATGTTGGACACGTGCCAAACAATTTCAGCATAAAGAACAAATGGCAAAACAATTTAACAATTATTTTCTTAATATATACACACCATATACATACAAACACCATTCTCGTGTATTTATAACTCATCAAATAAATTTATCAAACAATAAATTAAATGAGTGTTAAGGTTTAATTTCAAACTCAACTTCATATAAAATAAGTATACTAAATTTCTTAATTAGATTACAAGAACTATACTTCAAAGTTGAATTCTTCAAATAACCTCAAATAGGTTAATGATACTAATAACATTTGTTTTACAAATTTTTAACAATCGTTTATACTAAAATAAATCTACAAAAGGAATTCCATTTTAAAAATAAATGCAAATAATAATTTTTTTTTCAACTCATTAATTACAAAAATTAAATTTATGCGTACAACTTGATTCCAAAACCAACTCTAAATTAAATTAGCCTTTTTAGTCCGTTCCAACGCTTCAATTCATGATTCGAAATCAACTTCTGATTAAATCAAATTATACCACGCATATTCGATTTCTCCTCAAATTAGCATACAAAATTTATATTTCCAAATTTTGGATTTATTTCCAAGGTTCCGTTTCGAGCACTCGAATGGATCCAAATCAACTAGTAACTTCATTGTTAATTGTTTTCGACAAATCGCTCGTGTATTTATGACAGAAATCATTTAAAACATATCCAAACTACCTTCAAGGGATAAATGTCAATTTTTTTTACTTTGGATTTAAAATATAACTTCTATTAAATCTCAATTTAATTTCATTTTCTAAATGCCAAAATTTTCTGAGCTCAACCGACTTCCAAAAATCTGGGTTGTTACAGACTCCCCCCCTTAATAAAATTGCGTCCTCGCAATTTACTAGGGTTAATATACATCATTACAAGATTCCAACATCCCATCTTAACCACTTCCTTTTTATTTAAGTATCTAACATATAGAGTTCGAAACTTCTGTAATCTCTCCCAACTTATTTAGATTGTAACAGAATATTTCAAACTTGATTATTATTTTTTGTAAAAAAGAAAATAAAAATCAACTCTCACTAATTAGAAAATACTCTCACCATTTTCAACATAATAATTAAAGAAGGGTACTATATATAAATCGATTCGATTTTTAACAATAATAATTTTAGAAATTATGATAAAGTTAGACAAGATATCATATATAAACCAATATGATATACATAACAAATATCACATATAGTATGATAACAAATTGAGTCAAAACCAATAAAATCTTTAAATTGACATGATACTCATAAACTCTTCATATATAAAGCAATATGGTCAATAAAAGGAGTATCTCAGTCCAAGCCGTCTAAATTTCACAATATGATGGATTAGAAATCCAAATGCACTTTGCAAATGTACGATCATCCCGATCGAGTTAAAATCATCAAACCCAACTTATAAAAGAAATTATAAGAAATGTGCGCATGTAATATTAATAAGACCCATCCCAAGCTATAATGTTGCTCATCCCGAGCAATAGCCAAGTATTAGCAAATGAAAATCACCAACATTAATCATAGCATAAAAATCATCATAAATAATGTGCACATGCTATTAAGTAAATTATAGCCCACCCCGAGCTATAGTATTATCAAATGAAAATCATCAGAATCATCATATAACTCGAATGAGTCCAATATCACGAAAGGAGCATCACACTCCAACATATGAAATCACAAAACGTTTATGTAAATTTAAAACCCAACGTATAGATCAAATCACAAAATATCATCATAATATGGATCCATTAGAAATAATTATGCATGTGCAACCACATAATAATACAGCTCCCCCCGAGCTTAGCTCAGTGTTTATACATATTCAAGTTAGACGCCTGTCACTACGACCCCCCCGGCCGAGTGTATCTTGACCCCCCCGGTCAAGTGAATACGTATATGCGACTCCCCCCGAGTCTCGGCTTCCACCCGAAGCAAAGTACTGGCTCAACAAACACAATATGCGTCACTGACTCACAATCAGTAACCCAAATAGTGGTAACAGTGCGTCCCATACCACACGTTCTCACTACTGGTTTACTAGCTGCTTATCAGCTTCGCAATGGAAAACATTGAAAACACTAAATCATCAAAAACACCAAATCATCAGATTCAATCTAACTATACTGGAATTAACCGACTTCGTATACTTCCGTGTCCCATACCACGGAGGGTACAATGTTGTTTAAAATCCAATATGTTATCTTGAAGGGTGCAAGATTGTGTAGTTTATATATATATAAGAAAATACTTGATTTTGAAACAAGTTATGAAACATTTTACAAAACCAACTGTTTTCTTTATAAAATCCATATATTTATGGAAATAACTTTATACTATTGTTTTGAGGCCATTTAACGTGAAAACTAAAATCATAAAACTCTTTTAACCTCAAAACTATAGTGAAAACTTAATTTATACGTATATAAAAAAAATAGTTTAAATCGTGCAATGTGTGCTCAAAACTCATCAAAACTCGAACAATGAATTTATCAAAATTCCCAAAAACCGGAATTCGGACTGGATATTCAATGGCTTGATTATCAAGCTCGAAAGATACTAAATTCATGTGAAAAATAAAAACTCAGGAAAAACATTTAAGAAATGAAGCCTTAAACTTCAAAATCAACACACAAAGGAGCTAGGCTCCGGGGTTATCTAATTCAAAAAAAATGCCACGAAAATAAGATTACAAAGAGATGTTTGGACTGGAACTAATTACAACAACTAACAAAACGAATACCATACACCCACAAAATACAAATCCAGTCCAAACTACAACCACAGTACATCAACAATACAAACATTACACAACACTAAACGGAACACCATAAACATAAGCACAAAAAAACTCTAGAGAGGTATTACGCAAAGCACTTGAACTAGACCAAAAAAACCCAAAATCATTCAACAGAAGATCGCCACATGCAAAACTGAACCACCAGACAACTAACGAACTCCACTACAGCCTGAACATGCGAACACCCAAGCAAAACAAACAAGCTCGAAGCTTCAAAACAGCAAACTCCAGAGAAAACTCCAACACGGCAAACTCCACAAAACGAGACAGTCAAAAAGCAAATCGGAGGAATCCACAGTATACACCCTTACACCACGCAAAATCAGCTTATAATATTCAACAAGCAGACTCCAATTATGAAGGATCAATGGATAACCAAAAAGCAACCAAGAAAGCTAAAAGAAATCACCAAGTCACACAGGGGACCAAATATTAAAATAAATAAGCATTTGGGAACTAGTTAGATAAGTTACAATATCAACAATTCCCAAAGAAATCATCTACGAAATATAATCTAATCAATCCATATTCAGTTTGCCACCATATAAAATAATAAGCCAAGATATGTAAGCAAAATCTAACAATGAACATATGTTACACTACATTTCTCAATCAAAAGAGAAATTGGAATAATTCAGCTATTCTTCAACCACGATTATGTCAACATATCTCAGTTGATAAACTCAGAGTATGGCAATCCAGATTCCTCAAATTTAGCTGAAAACAGAATAGAATCACATGTGAAGGTCAAAATCATGATCCATGCAGTAAACAAAAGAACATATGGCTAGCAGATGTCATGAGTGGAACTATTAGGTTGTCAAAGGACTACTAAACATAACCTTGACTGATGATTGTAATAACTTCATTGCTACATTTTGCGAGAAAACAAACTTTAAAATTTTCAATATGGTTTTAATCAAGAAAATAATATACATGCAAGGTCATGAATAAGAATAATGATCTTGAGAAGAAATAGCTTATTATCTTCAGTTGTCAACTCTTGATTATATAAATAAGGTCATGACTTCGAATTCCAACTTGATTTTTTTTCCGGTTGTAATGAATTTGATGTTGGGTTTTTGGCATACACATAATTCCCAAGATGAAACTACATTTCAATCATATCCATGCTCAAACCCAAAATCTGATGGGAACTGTGTTTTTTTTTCTATGTTAACCGTTTATTTAACACTTGCTATATTCTCAGTATCTCTAAATGCTCCTTTCAAAAATCTCTCACCCATCAATGAAATCTCACCTTGCAATTCACCATCAACATCTTTCGGACGACCAACCAACATAATTTTATAGACAATTGAACATCGATACAACCAACAAAACTTGAAATAGAAGTATTGTGGCTACTAAAACCTTTGTCCTTCGGAACGTAGACAATCACTTTTTTTTTTCAATATTCACTTAAATCATAGATTGTAATCTACAAATATACACATTCGGATGAATTACTTGTTAGACCAAAAACATATAATTAAACTCAAGTACACCAATTACAAAACCCATAATTTCCCTAATCTCTTTTTAAAACACTATATGAGTTGGGAATTCCTACTCAATTTTTTTTTCTATATCTCATTGAAATATTTTATTTTTCCCCCAAAATGCGCTCACTCTCGAGCGATTCTAGTATCAATTCCGCTCATTCCAAGGCATTTCCGCCTGATCTCTAATGAGTTTTTTTTTTTAAAACCAAATAAGCCAAGTTTGATATAAACCATAGCTCTGATACCAAATGTAACAGCCCGCCGTTTTAACCGCCTCGAATCGGTGGTTAAGCCGACTCAAAGCGTTTAAAACGACGGATTGTTATTGGCTTATAGGGTTTAAAAATGGAATTTAACACACAAAATCACAGAGTACATTGTATCTCACAACGAAATTTTATTACAAAATTTATCAGAGTTAATATTTTACACAGCGGGAAAGGAAACATGCCTATACATGAAATTTTACATATTTAAATACACGTTTTAAACTAATACAAATCTATTTCCAAATAAATAAATTAGATTAAATGCTCTTGCATGTTCGAAGAGATCCATTATCACGCCCAGCCATAGCCCAACAAATTATCACTTATAAAGGTGCTACATGGACACAAAAATGATAAAATAATGAAACCGTAAAAAAACAAAAATTATAAACATGTAGAGCTATGAACAATTTTTGACAAAGGAAGAGCTTCTTAATCAAAATGCAGGAGCAGCTCTAGCCACAACAATTTTATGATCCTTCAAATTCCATACCATCTAAATCATTAACATTCGTTTATCTTTGAACGCTATTATTGAGCATGTTTGGAAGTAGATGGATTAAAATATCTTGTGAAATGGATTATGAAGCAATACATGCCAATATAATTTGTTGTCTGTCTGCTAAGGGTATATCTATGAATTACACTTAATTGGTAGTTTGATTATGTGGTGTATAATATTTTAAATTAAATTAATGCATGCAGTCAGTTTGCATAGATCACTAAGTTCACTGTATGTAATTCTGGCATATTTATGCCAAACGACTATGACGAAAGCATAGCTGAGAGTTCTAAATTCAACAACTTGTGTAGTGAAATTGTTTTTGTGGCCCTATAGTGAGTTCCTATGTATACTCATACGGTGTTCCATTTTGTCACAACTGTTGATAATATACATAAATTTACTGAAAAACTAAACTTCGGGTTGAAAATCTTTAACTTTAATACATTTATTCAACTATCACTAAATCGGGCTTCAAAGTTTCTAAATTATACAGTTAATGTTATAAAAAAAAAGGTTTACATATTGTGTTAAAACATGTATATGTTGACCACATATATGCTGTAAATAGCACGATAAAAGTGTAGTTTTTGCAGGATGACGTAGTAGCTTATAATCCATAATCTGGCTGCATGAATAAAATTATAAATTTAACTGTTTAATTCCACCTAAGAAAAGTGGATTAAAGGCCAACCTGGTGTTCACAAATATAACAAGCGATAATGCTTACTACAGCAACAAAAGGGTTCAATATGGTTCCAACGTGGTATGCATGAAACATACAGCGAGGACAAAAACTCATGGACTTAATGCAATAGACTATACAACAAGGTTTGCATACATGAGTACAACAAAACCGGTTACTGGCGGCATAACAGGCATAACTTTACTAACAAATTGACCTCAACAGTACGGTTAAAGTTAAATGTTTGTCTCAGGTCTGATCAAGACGACACTAAGGAATACTCTGGTTAAGTGACACCAGGATAAATCAAGCCCAAGCAGCACGGAACGAGGTGAACGACAACATGAGCAGCATAGGTATACATGGATTTAACTTTTCCCAAAAATCAGAAATGACACAGTAATGAATACGGTCGACTCCTCCTAAGCCATGCATGACTAACAGGTCATTTCAACCACATGAATGCATGTAACAGTGCACAAATGAACCAAGACAGCAACAAAGATGCACGATCAACAATCCAACCAATTATATTCGGATAAACTGAAGTAAACACTTGCAATAAGAAAAATCGTAAATTAAACTTACAATTGGTCAAAGAAAAGAGGAGCAGTCAGCGGTCTTAACACGGCTGGAAGGGTAGTCTCGGATAGTGAAGCGCCTTGGCCCCGGCGAAATGCGCGACGCTGATTTGGCGACGATGCTGGTTTGGCGATGACTCTGGTGATTGCGCTTGGACCTAGGACGGCGAAGCTGGTTTTGGTAAAAAGGGGCAGGCCGCGGTCTCGACTGGAGAAGGCGGCGAAATCCACTACGGTGGCTGTTGGGTCTCGATTAGGGAGGGAACCACACTGGTTAGTGGAAAGAACATACTTTGGGAAAGAATGGCTTTTGAGGAAGAACCAACGTCAGTTGGAACAAAAGGCCATGGTTTTGATTTTTTTTTTTTTTTTTTTTTTTTTTTTTTTTTGATTTGGGGATCATGTTTTTGGTGGAAAGAAAAACTATCCCATAAAATAAAACGGACCGAGAATAAAACTGAAAAGGGCGGTGGACAACATAAAGAAGATGGACAGGTGTGACTTTTTACAAAATTGCAAGTGTCGATTATCTTCAGCACATGTTGGACACGTGCCAAACAATTTCAGCATAAAGAACAAATGGCAAAACAATTAAACAATTATTTTCTTAATATATACACACCATATACATACAAACACCATTCTCGTGTATTTATAACTCATCAAATAAATTTATCAAACAATAAATTAAATGAGTGTTAAGGTTTAATTTCAAACTCAACTTCATATAAAATAAGTATACTAAATTTCTTAATTAGATTACAAGAACTATACTTCAAAGTTGAATTCTTCAAATAACCTTAAATAGGTTAATGATACTAATAACATTTGTTTTACAAATTTTTAACAATCGTTTATACTAAAATAAATCTACAAAAGGAATTCCATTTTAAAAATAAATGCAAATAATAATTTTTTTTTCAACTCATTAATTACAAAAATTAAATTTATGCGTACAACTTGATTCCAAAACCAACTCTAAATTAAATTAGCCTTTTTAGTCCGTTCCAACGCTTCAATTCATGATTCGAAATCAACTTCTGATTAAATCAAATTATACCACGCATATTCGATTTCTCCTCAAATTAGCATACAAAATTTATATTTCCAAATTTTGGATTTATTTCCAAGGTTCCGTTTCGAGCACTCGAATGGATCCAAATCAACTAGTAACTTCATTGTTAATTGTTTTCGACAAATCGCTCGTGTATTTATGACAGAAATCATTTAAAACATATCCAAACTACCTTCAAGGGATAAATGTCAATTTTTTTTTTACTTTGGATTTAAAATATAACTTCTATTAAATCTCAATTTAATTTCATTTTCTAAATGCCAAAATTTTCTGAGCTCAACCGACTTCCAAAAATCTGGGTTGTTACAGAACTCCATCCATTATTATTGCTTTAAGTTAAGATCCTTCTGCGAGAAAAAGCACTTGAGTGACTTTTGATCCATGTATAGCTTAATCTTTCTCTGAGTAACTTAAGAGCGAACACTATTGCTGCTAATTCCAAGTGGTGGGTGGGGTAGTTCTTCTCGCGAACTCTTAATTACCTAGTTCTATAGTAGACCACCCTACCCTCTTGTATCAACACAACACTTAATCCCATACCACAAGCATCCGTGTAAACCGTAAACACCTTGATACCAACGGAAAGAGTCAAAACAAGGGTTGATGTCAGAGCCCTCTTTAACTTCTGGAATGCATCCTCGCAATCAATGCTCCGAGCGAAAGTCAAATTCTTCTTCGTCGGACGGGTGAGCGAAGCTGATATTCGTGCAGAAGTCCTTAATGAACTTTCTATAATAACCCGCCAATTCAAGGAAACTCTTTACCTCTATCTCATTCTTAGGGCCTTTCTAATCTTGAACTGCGACGACATTATCGGGGTCCACCGCTATTCCATCCTTGGAGACTATATGCCTAAAGAACCTTACTTCCTTTCTCCAGAAATGACACTTAGAAAATTTAGACTTAGGCTGATGTGATCTAAGTATACTGAGAACCTCCTCTAAGTGTTTGGCATGCTCTTCCTCGCTCCTTGGGAAAATCAGAATATCATCCATGAAAACCATGACAAATTAATTCAGATACTCCATAAACACCCGACTCATTAAATCCATAAAGTATGCAGGTGCATTGGTCAGCCCAAAAGGCGTGACTAACCACTCAAAGAAACCATGCAGAATTCTGAAAGTCGTCTTGTTAATGCTATCATCCGCTACCACAAGCTGATGAAATCCCGTGGCTTGTTCCAATTGCGAGAAAACTGAAGCACCTACTAGCTGTTCAAACAAGTCATCAATCCTCAGAAGTGGGTGCTTATTCGTCTTGGTGAGGTTATTCAACTCCCTATAGTCCAACCGCATAGACGGAGAGAGCCGTCCGCCTTGGTTGCAAAGATGACTGGAGCTCCCCAATCAGAAATACTCCATCTATTGAACCCCTTCTCAAACAAATCACCTACTTGTTTGCTGAGCTCTCTCCTCTCCCCAGGAGCCATCTGGCGCACTTGTAAAGTGATTGGTTTAGCATTATCTACCAAGTAAATCTAGAAATCTATCTCTCGTTTGAGAGGTAATCCTCTAACCTCATCGAACATGTCTAGAAAACCACTAATTATGGGTACTGATAGAAGATTGTCAATAGAAGCATCAAGCGAATATATGAAACTAAGCATAAATGACCCCTGTGGGTCACAAGAAATCTCAAGAGTTCTACCTTGACACGTTAGAAGTCTAACAACTCCCTTCTCACAATCAAGAATCACACCATACATTGCTAGCCAATCCATTCCTAGAATTAATCTGTAACCCATAAAGCCAAGGACATATGCATCACATTCAAATTCGACGCCCATAACAGAAATTCTCAAACCCCTACATTTCATAGACAAATGAGTCGTTCCTTTTATAGGGTTTGAGACTTCAACAGGATCAGAAACAATACTAGTGTCTAGGTACAGATTATCTACCGCGGAATTGGATATGAATAAATGAGAAGCACCAAAATCAAAGAGAGTCATAATAGGAGATTCAAAAATAGAATTAAAACCTTCCGTGATGATTTTCCTACCACGATCCGGTCCACCAGCCTTAAGCACATGCATTGCCCTCTAGATGATCTAGCCTTATGTCCTTGCTTGTTAGGGCTTTGTCTTGTAAGATGTCCAACTTGACCACAAGTGAAACAAGCATTCTTTGTCTTCTTACATTCTCTTATAAAGTGCCCTATATTTCCACAGCCATGGCACTTGACCTCTGACTTGATTTTTGCCTTATCGGGTTTTCCTCCCTTCTTAGTTATGCCATTCTTGGGTCACCACTTCTTTTCTCAGCCTTGGGTTTTTCCTCCCCGGTCTTAACCTTTTTCTTCTCCTCTTTACCGTCCTCGTGCATCAAAGCCATATCTACAAGTCTCTCGAAAGTTGCTCCCATCGGTAGATGCGTCAGTGCTAAATCTTGGAGCGGTTAGTTTAACCCTTTCGCGAACCTTAAAATCTTCTTATGAGGAGCTTTCACCAATTCTAATCCAAATCTTGCTAGTTGATTAAAGATGTTGACAGATTCCTTTATTGTTATGCTTCATTGCTTCAAATTTAGGAATCTCTCCATTTGCATTCCTTCCTCCGCTTAGGATAAGAATCTCATCTTGAATCTAGTTTTAAATTCATCCTAAGTAGCCACCATTTGTCCGGCCTGAATCACCTCCCACTAATACTATGACGTCCCCAAACCCCGTACGATGGTGGTAAGGGTAATCTTTGGAATATAACACATAAACAGATAACAGCAGAACAGAAATAAATAAATACACCAGATAATGTACAATAGAATACACTGGATAAACATAATCATCAGAGTTACACAGTATACAGGATCATACTTAGTACAAATATAGTTCAGCTATACATAAATGTCTACAGCGGAAAACAAAACATAATATGTACAATAGGAGCTGAACATCATAAAAAGAGATAAATGATAGAATCCGTCTTCAGCTCCAGCTATCCAGAAAGAGCGTACTAAAACCGGAATACAAGGCTGCCCGTGTAGAAAAAGGGGCACCCGAGTTTGCAAGTGAAACAAACTACGAGTCAGTCATGGGACTGGTATGAGAAATCTACTTAACATATTTTTCAATATGGCTAATCACAGGACCATGCCACTTTCGCAGAATGGGTTTACTCCATTGGATTGCCAGTGCTTTAAAACAAGTACATCTTTTAAACATCGCAATGCTTTTTATAAAAATGAAGCCATTATAAGACTCAGCTCCCATCACACAATGCAACACAAACCGGAGGATAGAGTTTTACCTTATAATGACCAAAATATGCTTGATACGAATAAAACAAAAGCATTTGATATTATTACTAGTGTTTATATGTTTCAAAAACAATTTCAATCATAAGTATCAATCATAGATGACATTAATGCCCCCTACCACTATGTCGCCATATATAGGTATACAATCAAAACTGCACGGTATCGTATTTGGAAATTGGATTTCCGTCATGAACCAAGGCAAAAGATAGTCCTTACCGAATTCGAGATGCTTTAGTCCGTGTCTCAGGCTACAGCCGCAACTGCACCTAGGAGCCACAGGGACGGTCCACACACAGCGGATTAAAATAAAACCCTAAACAATACGTCTCCCTGCCCTATGGGGCGTAAATGAGCCAAATGACTCCATATCCGAGGCGCCTCGCAATCCAACAACCACAGAGATGAAAATAATATAAATGTCAGGGCTGGTAGGTCACTGGCACCACCTCTAACTAGAAAGAGACGCATGTCCTCCATGGATCCTCTCCCGTTTCTGGTTCTTACCGGGGTGTGAGGCTCGCGAATTCATGCTATACACAAAGCTATGCCACACAGGCCGCGCTTTGATCATCAACCACAAGACTTTGCTTTTCAACAGAAGCCTTGATCATCTACCACTTAGGCATGCCACATAGGCAATTCACTCCATGCGACTGATTTCTATAGATATATAACCTCTGAGCTCGTACGTCTCAGAGAAGTGCGTTAGGCAAGAGAATAAATTCTTCGCCGCCAAGCAGATATATATTTAATAGAGATCAATCAGCATAGAACAAAATCCAATGTCAGACACACAGTACATTTACAAGTTCGTTTTGGGTCTGAACGAAACCGAAGGCACTCAATACCTCGCATATCCGTACAATCAACAAGTACGTCTGGACGGCTACTACTTCAGCCCTTCAAGGTAGCTACTCCTATCATGAGCATCAGTAGCAACCCTCCCATTCGACGTGAAGATCATCGGTCTTGCACCATCTTCATGTCTTCGACTTTCAATCGTCGATCAATTATTTGAAATGAGAATTAACTCGGCCTTTTCAAATAATTCACGTATATTTAGAATTTCAAATCAATTCATTTCAATGGTTAAATTATTCGATATCACTAATTCTGTTCTTTAATGAAGTTTTCATGCCAAACACATTCAACTGTCAAATATCACATAAAACGAGCAAATTCAGTTTATTTCCATTCCCTATCATGTATAATATTTTATCACGATTTATCGCTAATTTTATTTATTTGAAAATAGCTAATTCATTCAAATGACGCTTAAGGCCATAACGCGGCCGTGGCGCTGTTTTTCTTCAGATTTGATTTACACATATCTGAAAATCTAACCGTTGGATCTTCACAAATTTTATATCATTAGAAAGATCTTTTCAAAACAAATCCAACGGTTTCAGTTTTGGGAAAATCCGACGGTCGGATCTCTCGGTACAACCGTTTGAAGTTACGGTTTCAAAATACAAACTGTAGCGTCGTTATTCGATTTAATTTAATTATATATATATATATATAATCGATTCTAGCACTGTTTTTCTTTAGATTTAAATTAAACATTCTAGACAATCCAACCGTTGGATCTTCACAATGTGGGTGTCGTTGGAAAGATATTTCCAAAGCGAACCCAACGGTTTCGGTTTCGGGAAAATCCGATGGTCGGATCTCCCGCACTAATCGTTTGAAATCACGGTTTCAAAATACGAACTGTAGCTTCGTTGTTCGATTTATTTTAATTATATTTATATATATATAAATATAATTCCCTTTTCGATTTCAAAACCATATCCACTTCATATATTTGATAAAAATGATATTTTTATCATCAAAAATATTTATTCAACACATGAATATTTTTAGCACTTCATATTCACAATAAAAATGTAGATTTTATTGTTCAATCTATATATTCAACGCATGAATGTTTTCGACTTCACACATACGATAAAAATATGGATTTTATCATTCTAGTCATTTATTCAACACATGAATATTTTCTATGGTTTATATATATAACAAAAATATGATTTTTATTGTAAAACAATTTATTTCAAAACACGATTATTTTATATAGTTCATATATAAGGTAAAATGTTATTTTTATATTTCAAAGAATTTATTCAACACATGAATTTCTATTCAACACATGAATTCCTATTCAACACATGAATTTCTATTCAACACATGAATTTGGTTTCAACATATGAATTTGGTTTCAGCACATGAAAATAATTCTATAGTTTTTATATAAATATAATAAAAATGTGATTTTTACTGTAAAACAATTTATTTCAAAACATGATTATTTTATATAGTTCATATATAAGGTAAAATGTTATTTTTATATTTCAAAGAATTTATTTAACACATGAATTTCTATTCAACACATGAATTCCTATTCAACACATGAATTTCTATTCAATACATGAATTTGGTTTCAATACATGAATTTGGTTTCAACACATGAAAATAATTCTATAGTTTATATATATATATATATAAAATAAAAATGTGATTTTTATTGTAAAACAGTTTATTTCAAAACACGATTATTTTATATAGTTCATATATAAGGTAAAATGTTATTTTTATTTTTCAAAATTTATTCAACACATGGATTTCTATTCAACACATGAATTTCTATCCAACACATGACTTCAGTTTAAACACATGAAAATAATTCTAACACGTGAATATTATTGAAAATTTCGGTAGCATAACAGCAGGGTAGTTAAAACCGGCACTGTCCCTAGTACGGCTCCTCGCTCCACCTTAAAACCTTGCGGTTTTTGACAATGGGGATTTTCAATATCTAGCTCGTACGCAGATGAATTTTCCCATACACTAATCCTATTGGGATTTCAATCACAATCAATCATCTCAAATCAACCATTCATGGTATCCACCAAATTTCACATCAACCAATAATCCAAACAATATCACAACCAATATATATCGTCCATGGTCTGTGGAGGAGTGAAGTGTGTGTGTGTGTATATAGATATATATAGATATACGTATATAACTATATTTCAATTTCATTTCAATATCATTTCAATTTATTTCAATGCATATATCACTTTTACAACGCATGTATAACTTATAAATTGAACATACAACGCTTATACATGAGGTGTACAATGCTTATATAACTCATACATCGACTATATAATTTATACATCGTTGTTTTCCATATCGTTTATAAATAAGAAGTCTCACATTGGGTTCCACTCAACCAAAAATAGCAGAAGGCTCAAAAAAATATGCGGTCTCTTCTAGAATGTAAAAGATGTCCACACGAGTCCACTGTCTCTTGTTTCACTGGATTTCGTCAACAAATGAGAAAGATATGATTTTTACAGTGAAATCATAAACCGTAGCGCTTTAAAGTGCTATAAACTATTTTATATTATATAAACTGTACCTCTCTAAAAATCTTCAAAACTAGGTCATGGATTTACTTGCAATCCGTAGCATGATATGCCGATCGGGTAGCACCACGTTGTAGAGGGAGGAGCGGTGCTTGAACGGAGGGTGGAGGCGGCCAGTTCGATGAAGGCAGGTGGCTCCGGCGGCGCTTCAAACGTATCGACTTTCAAGCCCGATATCTCCACGAAAAAATCCAAACTTTATATTGATTTGAAGCTTGAGTGATTCTCTACAAAATTCCCAACTGGACCCTTGAATTTTATTGAGCATTTTGCGCGAGATCGAGGAGAGAAGGTGGAATGTTGTTTTCGCCGTGCGTGAAGGGGGTTACGGGGAGAGAGAAAAGTGATAGGCCAATGGAATTTTTTCTTTTATTTGTATATTTTTAAAAATTCAGAAATACCCCTTATCTCATACGAACTCCAATCCAAACCCAACGACTATCGTCCCTAGCTAAATACCTCATTCCGAACACAATGGGATATGTTTCGTAGGCCCATTCGACTATTTCAGTCAGTTTTTCTTCAAATTAAAATATAAAACATTCAATATTTGATTTGAACGTACATTTCAATTTGCCGGGGCCACATACTAATTCTAAAAATTCCAGAAAAATAAATCCAGCTATGTTTTGACGATACGGTCCCAACAAAACTAGTTTCGTCGAATTCTGAGACCGTTTGAAAAATGGTCATTTTATGGTCGATCCAATTTAACTGTAATTGACCAAACACATTTTTCTTCGCCACGCTCACATATTAACTTCAAAAATTATGAAATTTGAAACCTAGCAATAATTTGACATCCCGGATCCAACAAAAGTGGCTTCTTCGAATTCTAAGGTCATTTGCTAAATGTCTATTTTCACGGGCTATATCTTCTCTATAGCGACATTTCCGAAAATTCATTTTGCCATAACTTTTGACTCCCGCTATGAAACTTCGATTTTTCAGATTCGTTAGAAAGATATTCATAAACAGATTTAAATATTTTTGGTTTCACTAAAATCCGTTTTTTTTGCACCTGGTACAGTCAGTCAAAGTTTGAATTCCAATTTTGAAACTGCCGCGCCATTTCAGACCTTGTTTATAATATAAAATAATTATATTTACTTTCAAACGTCGATTCAAACTTACTTTTCATCGTTATTATTTAAAATATTTATTTTAAATATTTAAAATCCACTAAAATAGCCAATTTAAAATTTTTAAACTGGCTCAGATTTTCCGGGTTGTTACAAATACGATGCTTCATCCTTCAGTTGCCAAGCGGCTAACTGAATTTTTCTCCTATCATCGAGCTCCAACAAGTTAAATACATTCTCCATCTTCCTAAGCAAATTGTGCACCTCCACAAAATTCTTAGTACCATGAAACAGCTTGCCTCCCATTGCGCAGAAGTCCTTACAAAGCTTAGAAAAGTTGACTATAGGATTGGATGGAGCTACTGTGGCTGCAGCTAAGGGAGGGACATTTTCTTACACTTCGGAAGGTGCCGCAGCTTCTACGTACCTACGGAACCAGGTCAGAATGGGAATGCCCTAGGGGAAATTAGGAGCCACAGAAATGATGAAAAGAGACGAAACAAGGATTCAGAAAGAGATCAAAGAAATATTGTAAATAACTAGAGGGGATATATTTTTCAATAATTTGTTCTATTTGAAAATATTTGCTTTGAAAATTACATTTTCAAAAACCTTTCTACGATCTTGTAACCTTAGGCTCTGATACCAAATGTGACACCACATGCCTCTTAATATCACCCATATGAGGATACATTAAGTTTTGTGAACCGTAATAATAATACAAAGGCTAATTTTAGCAAGACACATGCAGTAGAAAATTTCAACTTTTTATTTCAAATCAATTTCAACATTACAATTTTCCCAAAATGAACCATCAATGTCAAAACCATAAATACATGTCTCATAAATCATTAGAGTACAAAAACTAATATGTCATAACAATAAACATAGATAAATAAACTGAATTAATACATGGGGAGGAAAGCAATCCAAGTCCAAGCAGAATAGAATCACGGTTACACCTACTGTCCACCACCACTTTGAGAACCCGAAAAGGGGAAAGGAAGAGAGAAAAAGGAAATCAAAATAGGTCAGTCATAAAGTCTGGCGAGTTCCTGTGATTTTTAGTATAAAGATAAGATAATAAGTATCAAGACAGATAAACAATGCAGTATACGAAACTACAGTAAACTAAACAATAGTAAGTAAACGAGATAATATGATAATGAGATAACTAGATAACAAGGCAGGATAGCAATCATGTATGCTTCTCATTTATATCCTAAGAACAAGCTTCTGCGCCACAACTGAAATATCAGGATTAGGTGTTACCCAATTACTACTTATGTGATTGGCTCCCTACTATGCAAATATCTTGTGTCATCCACACTAGTATGGGATCAATCCCTTACCCGTCAACTTTTAAGACATATGCATATTCGCTAGTGTAACAATGTCTTAGCTTCCCACATTGGACCCATGCACGCTCTGACTCTACCGGAACGCGCCTGTACCCATCTTCCTCCTTTGAACCTCTTACAATCCAAGTCATTAAAGCGTGCCCTGTCCCTTACCAAGTGCGAGTCCCCTCTCTATGATACCAACATGGATACTGACTGATACAGGTTCCACACAGCAAGATTCAAACAAGCCACCCCCAAACTAGGATTTTAAGAGTCCCTAAACCGGATATAAACAGTAAGACGTGGGAGCTCTTAACTTATTAATTAATAGCTAATAACTTGGCAGGTTAAAGTTCATTAATAAGCATGGTTGTAAATGACATTTCCTATACATGTTATTCTTTATACAACCACTTCCCCAAAACAGACAAATACCTGCTCAGATGTATACGTAGATTAGGTTACGTGTTTACTTAATTACATCTGATCCTCTTAACATGTTTTACTTAATATTAAATTAAGTTTAACCTATTCAGGTTAACATGGTTTGCATTGTATTCCAATTACACAGTCATTGGATTTCATGTTTCAATATGTCTAGCTTTCCTTTTTACTATTATTACAACTTATTCTAATTTAACCCAGTTTACGCAATTCTAACAAGAATAGCCTGGGCACTCGATGGCCTAGGCATAGCGCAAAATAAAAAAGAAAAAGGGAAAATATAGATCCAATTCATAAATACATAACCTGAATAAATAGGTATAAGACTGTAAAAAAACTAAGACAGAGCTGGGGATAATAAGGTTGTACATGTAACACGTAATAACTGAAAACAGAATAGGGAATTGACAGTAAACCATAACATACAAACACTATATGATTTCAGATTCAAATTATTTATTGTCAGAATACTCTTTAATTATAAGATCTAAAAATAACTAGAACCCATAGTGGTTTGATTAAGATCTAAAAAATGTCTCTTTAGAAAGAGGAAGAAGAATGAAGAATGTTTGTGTGTAGGAAAATAGTGAGGCTGCTAGCCTATTTATTGATTAGCTAGGATAATTCTAGACCATTAGATTTTAGATTTACAAATTAGACCTACACCTTAAGCTGTGTTAGCGTTCGAATCTATCAAATAAATCAGTCCAGATTCGATTGCAAGAATCTGACCTGCGTGCAGGTGGGTCGACCCAACTTAACCTTGGTCGACATTAGGGTCGACCCGCCTTAGACCTTGGTCAAACCCTATGTTGACCCAGTCGGGGCTGGGTCGCCCAGTGACCATTGTTTTCGGCGTTGTTTTATTTTATATTATATATATTTTTTCGTTCAATCTTCTTTTGTTCATAACTTCTTCATACTTAATCCGATTTACGAAAACCAAGAGTCTATTTGAATCAAATTTTTGGAACAAACGCAACGGTAATGTCTGTTTTACCTAGTTTCGAATATTTAATTAATTAATATTCATTTTATTATCTTTTTAATATAATTATTGAATGTTAAAATATGGGGTGTTACAATCCTCAACATCCCTAGAGCAGCCTTATCGTCTAGAAATCGCTCCTATGAGATAGAAAAAGTTTTTTCATACTTGTTAATCTAAGGTATGTTATGGTGACGGATGACTTGAGTGTTGAAACTCAAGATGGTCGGATCAAGATTTTCTTTATTTTTCTTTTTCTCTTGGACCCTACTGCTAAGCTCGCCCAATTTAGCTTCAAAGCCTCTCCTAACATCCTCAACTTGTTTGAGTACAACTTTTATTAATTCTTCAACTGTCACCTTAGCTTTCAAAGCCGCCTCTACTTCGGATTTGTTGGCCGCTCTTTCCCTCCTAAGATCTCTATCTCCTTTTTATTCCTTTATTTTCGGTGGTAAGGAGCTTGGTATCTTTCTCAATAGTAGTTATCATGAGGAGGATATATTCATTTCTTCTCTAAATATTTTTTTTTCACGAATGACCTCCTCAACCATATTAGCATTAGTTTTATTGGCTCCTTTAAGTTTCCTTTTAAATTCAGCAATTTTGGCCTTCGTTATTTTCTTCCTATCTTGGTCCATTATTTGCGAACAAATTAAACAATTTTAAACAACTGTAAAATCCGTTCGGCTTTTCTAAACAACAAGGATTGTTGTAGAGGGTGTCGAACTCTGGTACCAAAAATATTTAAACTAGTAAATCCAGTCATGTTATTCCAGGATTTTGATTAATTGAAAACATAGAAAATAACAGCAATTAAATAAAAGGAGTGATTTATATAATTAAAGAAAGCAATTAGGGGATAATGACATAGATTGGATTCATACTCATCAATAGCCAACAAATAAATATAGATCTACTTCATGTTTCTGTCACACACATGAATCAACGATAATTAGGTTTTTAGAAACAAATAAGTAAATAACAACAAGCATAGCCTATGCAGGAGTTGAGCTCTTAAACAACCATAGACTATCAGGACAGTTTCACTAATTAATTTCTAAAACCCTAAAATTAGATCTAAATCTGATAATTGTTAGATCGAACACAAATATACCCTATGAAGGAGCATAGCTCTTAAACGACACAGAATATGAAGGTTCAGATCTAACCCTTGAATCAGATCCCGATCTATATGTATAAAGTCCTCATCTATTGGCTATGTGATTCATATTGAATCATATCTATTAGCGTCATTGTAACGACCCGGGGAAAAAGTCGACGCTCGAATTCTCGACAACAATACATAAACCCGTATCGCTTGCCAAAAACCCAAGTATCGAACCCCCAGATTGTCATGAGAAAGAATTTAGAGGGTGAGCATAGAAAGAAAGAAGTATTAGAATAGAAGAAAGAAGAAGAACACGTCAGAATCTCACAGCGGAACGAATAAAATATAATATCACAAATCCTTTATACAAAAACTGTATATACATACCAATCATCAGAGTATAGCATATATCAATCACAGCGGAATAATAGCTTTATATACTAGCGGTGAAGCCACCTGCTTCTAGCACCTGAAACTCCAAGCGAAACCTAACCTGGAACATACTCGGTCTGACCCGAGCACATTTGATTTAAAACAAAATACACCGGGTCAGTCTGGAATACTATCAGTGATAAATTCACATAACACACACTTGTTTAACTTTGAAAATCCTTTATGAAACAAAAGGATAATAGTAAGACCAGCCCACACATAAACACGGACGGTTTTTACCTTACTATAACCCAAACCATTTTTGAAAATCATAACTTGATCTGATATTATCATAATGTCTAATACAAATAAATATCAATCTAGAGGAACGCTTGCATCTCACGCTCCCCATATATAGTATACAATCAAAACCGCGGGCGCTTATTGGATATTGGTTTCCAACTTGACAAGGTATGGGACCACCTTCCGCACGTGTATCTCTAGAGGCGAATACACTGGGTTCAACAAGAACGTCTTGCAACCCGGCCCTCACATGACCGACCACTCATTTCGCTTGAGTGTATCGAATGTATACCACCGACGGTTGGGCTCAAACCACCGTCTCCCGTAAAGGGACAGCATCGAATATAGATTAAAGAAGCAAAAGGAATTTCTCTAGATAGGTGATTATACACCCTAATGGGAGCGACCCACATAGCCATGCCGCCTGCCCGATTTTTGTCATTTCCCGGTTGATGAGGCTTGAGGCTAGAATTCTTCTCTTCGAACATCTGGCCACCATTCACTTTGAATGCCACATCGTCAGATCCGCCGGACATCACTAATTAACGTCCACAAAAATACTCTGCGGTCAGCTAAGAGAAGGTGTACGGCCTTCCCCGCTATCAACAGAAATACGTTTGAAGAAATCAACGTACGTGACCCCTTTGGAAATACTCTGTCAGACACTCGTCCATACAAGTCATTCAGGAACAGGATGAACCGAAGGCACTCTCCTACTGCATCACATATAGGAATCACCCCAAGGATCAGTAGCGAGTAGTCCTTGCAACCCATGAATTTCAACCACGACAGAATCACAAACCAAATAACTCTGGTTGCAAGCCAGAGAGATTGGACCAGTAGTCCTTCCGCTTATGAAGATCCACGGTCTTCACTTGCTCCGTCTTCCAATGACGTCTTCACGTATTTGTTGGACGGAATGGTTTTCGAACATAGATTTGATCCCGGTCTTTCCGTGCCAACAATCGTATTGGTCTGGTTTGATAGTCGGTGTTTTAACTATCAAATAACAAGGTGTCAATGAAATGATTTCTCTGATTCAGTACGTGGCATGACTTGGCCTCTTAAAATATATTTAACAAAATCGTTAATCAACTCTAATATACGACTTAACTCTAACTTGACTATCTTGACTTGATTACTCCTACCGATTAATTAATACTCGACTTAACTCCATTCACTTGACTCTAGGTCGCAGAGATCACAATGGTTACGCCTGATTCCCTCAGGAAACATCCGACCGCCGTAGGCTATCTGCAGCCCTGCGAATTACGATAGCAGTCGTATGCAATGGCAACTCTACCTGAATAACCATGTTTGATTAACTCTATTTCAAATACTATATTCGATCAACTCTAATTGAATAAACAAATATTTAATATAATTTGAAATCAATATTCTTATTTATATTCATATTTCCAAAATCTCTCCTTCATTTTCAATACTCCACGTATGGGACATCACGTCAATCACAACACCTTTCACTCGTTTCAAACCAATACCATTCTTCGATAACAACGAAGCCGTTCAAGTTGGAGTATTCCATTTACCTCTCAGACCTTGATCGACAACGTCCTTATCTCAGAATAATACTAGTTCGTCACTTAACCATTGATATTCAAATCTCGTCTACCATCTTGATTTCGAATCTGGTTTTATAAACCATTTCTCATATTTGAAATCATCATTTAATAATCCCTTTTTACTTAATTCCCTTAATTAAGTAATTCTTGAATAAATGCCACTTTTAAACTTGGAATATTATTTCACTTATACCTTTGGTTTTATATGAAAAACCCACGCCCCATAATCAATTCCCATCTACAAATCTTGTTTTGAAAACTTGAGTTATAATCCCTTTTATAAAACTCTTATCGCTCTTTCGGCCAATTATTGTCATCTAATCACTTCTACTTGAATTTCGATTACAAACCATCACTTTAATTACTACTAACCTATTTAGCATCTCCTTTATTCATTTCGCTTCAATTGAGTGCTCTTTTACTTAATTAATCAATTAAGGAAAATCTTTTTTAAATCTTTATACCTACTTACCAATTCCATTTCCAAAGCCCGTTTGCACACTTGGGTTACAAACCCCTTTATACACTCTTATTTAACTTTGGTTTGAATTTATTGAAAACTTAATAACCCATTTCTTTCATTTGAAATTCACTTCTAATAAAATCTTTTTACTTAATTCATTTGATTAAGTAAAGTCCACAAACCCCACTTTTAACTTTAAATCTTATTTCACTTATATTACTAGGCTTTATAACAAAAGTCATTTGTCAAATAATCTATTTCCATTTACGAGCATTCTTATAGTATACTTTATCTTGGATCAAAATCTGCTTACTCCTTTCTTTACAATAAGATCCCTTTAACTTGGATTTTATTCAAACATTCATTTATCAACATTTAACACAAACCAACGGTATTTGTTTTCCCTTGCATTTCATTTTGGCCATCGCTTTTGTTTAAAATCCTTTTAACTTAGATCGCATTTCCACAGATCCTTTTATCAATATTCAACACAAAATATTGTATGTAATTTTCTTTGCGTTGAAACTTCTTACCCCAATTTCCCTGTTTCACTCAAAAACACTCTTTAACCCTTACGCCTTCGTTTGGGTAAAAACCCCTTTTTAAATAAATCAAATGACTTAAACAAATTTAAAACCATCATTTAATTGTTTTAAAAACAATTATCCAATTTTTTCCACCCGTAGGTGGTTTCTAAACTTTCTGCTTTTAAAACTGGTCTAAACCACTTAAATATTTTCTTTTATAAACTTGATTTAATATATATATTTATAAATTTCTCATTTAATTACTCATCTAAAATGAGTGAAAAACTTCAATTTAATTATAAAATAATTAATAACTTTAAACAGCGTCGTTTCACCGAACGGTCGAACGACGTGAAAACAACATGTTTATGGCCATTCACTGCCAATTTCCAAATCAACATTGTCGGTTGATTTTAAACACAACACGGGGAATATCTATTTGACCATCACACTCAAACAGGTTTCACAACCACATGGGGTTAAATCAGTTCAATATCAACAATATAAACAACAAACAACATGTAAAATATTTGAGGAATCCGGTCGGATCCCTCCAACCTGTTCTGCCCTGCATCACAGCTCGTTAAACATTTCATAGTAATATATGAAATAAATTTCATATGATCGATTAAATCTAATTAACAGCATCCAATCAACCATAACAGTCAACATCGACCAATCAACCAATTTAAAGGTAAATTATATTTTAATATGAATTTACCACATCACAGAATTTCAGAAGGTGTGAGAATTAACTCACCAGAGTTTGTTCTGCTCGACGATTGACGCGTTTGTTGCATTTAATTTAGGACGACCGTCCAAAATTAGCTGAATTTTCAACAACGTCAGAATGACTCCTAGTCAGTTCCATCAGGTAGGTCTCGTCCCTGCGATCCCAACGGATCTTGATTCGTTAAATTTCGTTAACGTATGCAAAAGTTATGCTATTTACAATATTTACCTAATTTAAATGAATATATATATATATTTAATTAATTAAATTATTATTATCTAAATAAATTCCTAATTGCGTTATTAGCCAAATTACCTTCCCTGACCTTCTAAAAAATCCTACTTTCCCATCTCTAGCCATATCCAATTTTTAAAATTGAAAAACCATTTTAATATTAATTAAATTTAATTTCCAAATAAAATATTTAAAAATATTCATTTAATTATAACTTAAAAATTATAACCCGAATCAAAAATCTGCTGTAACTCATTTTAAAGTATTTTTCGATAAGAATCCAACGGTCCTTGTTTCGTGGAAATCCGACTTGTTTTGGAAAAGTTATAAACTTTTAAAGTTTGTAGATAAAAATTACGAAAATGCCCCTGGTCTATTTTTAAATTCAATTTAAATTCAAATTAAATTTTAAATTTAAATTTAAATTAATCATCCCATCCGTCAGATCAGTTGGAGATAGCTAGGAAGAGCAGGAAACTATATTTTCCAAACTCAAGCCTTAGACACTATCCTCTCTGTCACCCTTAGAATGTTCCGATATCTATTTTTACAAATTCTATTTTAATTATAATATATATATATATATTACCAAAATAAATAAATAAATAAATATTATTTAAAAACTTACCCCGTGAAGCCCTAGCCTCTGTCTAAGAGTCCCTAGCTCCCCGTCTTGCCCTTCTTTCTCCCTTTCTTCTTTTTCCCTATTTTTCTATTATTTTATTATTATTTCTGTCATTGCCAAAGCTTGAAGGAGGAGGAGGATGAATGAGTTTAAAATGAATTGGGGGGGGGGGGCTATTTATAACTGAAGGAGTCACATGGATTGCTGAGGTGGCGCGAATCCAACGGTCGAAAATGGATGGCTAGGATTAATCCTTAAATTAATTAAATTATTAATAAATTTAATAATTTATGAATAGTAAAGTGTGTTTTCTCAACTCTATTCGGACATTAATTTGACTTACTTATTGATACCTTATCCAAAATCTTTTTCAACCATGTTGTTCAATTTTTCTTGCTCTTCAATAATATATAAAAATATTTCAAATTCGAATTCGTTTGAACTTTCAAATAATTTAAATTCAAATTCAAAATAGTGTTTTGTGTTAGTTTCAACACCTTCCGGTCTCATGTTGGAGTATCAAACGATAACGGTTTTCAGAAATTCTTCCACCATCTGGTCCAGTTTTTAACGTACTTCAATCCTATGTATTCAAATCAAAAATCGGAGTTCGTTTAGATTTTCAAATAATTTATTTAAATTTTGTTTCCTTAATAACTTTCTAGATCCGTTATAGAATTTTCCCAGACTTCACATATAGCTAATATCCTATGTTTAGAATTTTCCTGGATAGGTCTCAGGTTCCAGTTTTGCCGTTAGCATTAGCAAATTCCAATTACCGTCAAAATTTAGTTCAAATTTTGGTCTTTTATTTTTTTCTTTTCCACATACGGATGTCATTTTTGACGTAACTTGTAACACCCTGCCTCCGCTAGGGTCACTCGCAAAGGAATGCACTAGCTTTAGAGGGGCATTATTGGTAAACATGCACAGAAATATCACAAGACAGAATATATAAAATAGCGGAAGTAAAATCGAACTTTCATAAACATTAATAATTAAGGTCTAAAGCCTTTTACATCAGAGTACATCAAAACCTGTCTTGCAATAGTAAAGAAGCATAAAGACTTTTTCATAAATTATTCCCCAAGTAAAAAAAACAGTAAAGTAGCCATAGCCAAGTAAAGTCCAAGCCATCCATGATGACCTTCAAGCAGAAGAAGTCTGAACTAAACAACAGTATATCCTCCCTGTAACCTGGGGGGAAACGGAAGAAAAGAGGCGAAACAAAACGGGTCAGTCAAAAGACTGAGTAAGCCCTATCTACTATCAGCATAAAAACTAGTAAAGTTAACTGACATGAGAAACTGAGATGAACATAAGCATGATGACATGATAGATAAGCTAAATCAAAATAACAGGATGAACTACTGAACTCAGATAAACTAAGGTGTCATGATAAATTACGGTGTCAAGATAAAACAAGGTATCCCATCGTCAAGTTCCTGTCAAATATAATATCCCCAAGATATCTATCACGTATAACATCCCATGGTATCTATCCTGTCTTTTAGCTCTGCACCTACCGTACTAGTATCCCCACCGTATCATGTGTTAACCATGAATGACCCTTACTCAAAAGTCGTGTAATGGTCCATGTAAACCTAATATATCGCATATATAGGTTACTCAACTCGTATGTTTCATTTCATGTAAATGTTCAGTCCCTTGCCGTAGACCATACGGGCTTTCCCATGAGATTCTATACTACTTTAACATAGTTCTATGATCCTCAAGATCGTTTTGGATTGTCACCCTATATCCAACCAGGGTCTTTCAACATGAATCATCGTTTGTACAACTAGGACTTATGCTACCTAGGACTACTAGGGATTATGCTTACCTATTGCACGTTTTCGTATCTTGGTTTTGGTTCAACCACCCAGGGCCACTAGGAAATACGCTAACCGTCAACCACGCCCTTTTTCCCACGCATTCATCGTGAATCGTTTTTCCATGACTGTATGCACATGTATCACATCGTGCCATCCGAGTCCTGTCACAGGGCAGATCAGGAAATACAGGACTCGGTCGGGAGCTTTCGATTTATCTGCCGATGCAGATGCTAAGGTCTGTTTTTTTTCTATACGTGGCTATGGTCCCACGAGACCACTCCCTCAACTAGTGAAAGACAAGACAGGATAAATCCGGTATGAGAACACACTACTGGCCAACCCACAATCCTAGCCTTACCGCAACCATAATTAGATAGCAATTATGGTCTTTTGGGTGTTCTCTGCCTTTCCGTACGTACACGCTTGACCAAAGATGGTAGGTAGCCTGACGAAATGCTATCTAGGGCACGACCGTGTATCGTCGACTATCCCCTATCCATCCCCGTCTTTAGGTCGCTCGCATAGCAACCAAGGCATACTCTTGGTTCTTCTAACGCAGACCTTAACCTCTCATGAGCCTAGTATGATCACCTGGCAGCTCATAGAGGGATACCAAGAATATCCTCACGTTCCCCGAAGCCGCTGCTTCGTTACCCAGTTCGCTGGAGCCTTTATCTAAATCAGATAACTTGCTCCTACTCGTGTGCTTAAACGATGACCTACCGTATTAGGTTACTCATCTATCTATGAACTGGTCTAAATTTTCTTGACTAAGAATTATTACTTAGTTATTCTTCAACTAAGGTTTACCACTTAGCCTCATTCCCGTTATCCCTGTTAATTACGGTTTATCCACCTGATTCTCCGAACTAGGGTTTACATAATAGATTAAGTGTCACTTAAGTTCATGCCTTAACCCGTCTACAAATCATGTCAAAATTGGCTAAGTATCCAAGTCCAAGACTTAACCCTACAAACCATGTGTCAAGTTGGTTAAGTATATTAAGTAATTCACGACTTAACCTCGTCCAATTATCATTCTAGATTGGTTAAGTATATATTAGCTTGACCCTATCAATTTACTTAGTCAAATCGGTCAAGTGTATTCAAGCGATTCGTGACTTAGCCTTATCATGTTTTCACGTTATATTGGTTAAGTATTGGTTAACTTAACCACATCAAATTAACGAGTTAGATTGGTTAAGTATAGGTCACTTAACCACATCAAGTCATCATGTTAGATTAGTTAAGTGTTTAACTTAACCCCATTAAACTACCAAGTGGGATTAATTAAGTCTAGGCTAACTTAACCCCATCCGATTTCCATGCTTAGACTAGTTGAGTCCAATCTTAACCCCATCCATTAACTGTATTTTTCGGTTAAGCGTCATTAAGAAAACTTACTTAACCTTACCAAGTTATCGTGTTGGATTGATTAAGTGTTGGTTAACTTAACCACTTCAAAATCACCGAATTGGACGGGTTAAGTCTAGGTTAACTTAACCACATCCCATAACTGTATTATACGGTTAAGTGTAATTAGGAAAGCTTAATTAACCGTATCAAATTCACGTGTAGGTTTGGTTAAGTGTTGGTTAACTTAACCCCATCCACTAGTCGTATAAAAATGGTTAAGTGTCATTAGGCAAATCAAGTTACTTAACCTACCCAACCTTGTCATGTTTTGTTAAGTATCCTTAGCCTAATCAAATTACTTAACCCATTTGTCCATGTCATACTTGGTTAAGAGTCATTAATCAAATTAACTTAACCCTATCATGTGGCATTAATTACTTAATGCACCTCAACCTCTCACATTAGACTTTGTTGTGGTTACAAGTTAAGTCGGTCGGTTCCGGGTAGCTTTACACCACAACTTGGTCTAACCTCGGGTTCAAGCACAACATGACCAACTTCTCACATTGGGTCATATTGTTTGCAACTACTAGTTAGGCCGGTCGGTTCCGGGTAGTTTTACGTTGCAAACTCAACCCAACCTCGAGTTGGTCACTTTCATGTTTAGTCTAGTGTCATGTTCATATTCAAGTTTTTAAGAATATGGGTAGACCTAACTTAATAGGTAAATTCCCAATTCCCTACTCACATGTCAACTTCCATGTTATATTTCAAGTCATGTTTTCAAGTTGTATTTTCATGTCATTAGAAATTACCCATAACATAACCCAACGCTTCTAAACTCGCATATACGTTCGCAACAATGTAATGGATTAAAAGAAGAGACTTGGCAAAGGCATGACAAAAATGGATATTAAGCCACAAGTTAATCATGGTGGCAAATGAGGCGTAAATGTGTTCATTAACTTGCATGTTACATTCTTAAGCCTCAAAACATGCATAAACCCAAACTTGGCACGTAAGCGAATCATGGTGACAAAAGACATGGAATGATGACTAGTAACTCGCATATATCATCATATAAGGGATATGACTTCATATGCAAGTTGACATAAAGGTTATGAGGGTTCTCATGTTGCATAATGCAACATTTCAACATAAAGGTTGTAGCTTTTAGCCCACAAGATCAAGATAATGACTTCATAAACTTGCATGACATGATAGCATGTATCATACTAAATGATCAAACCCAAACTTGCAACATGAACATTTAACTTCATAGTTAATATCTAAGAGTAGGGAAAGGGCTTACATTGCTATGAAGGCATAAATCGATTAAATTAAAGATTGAGACAAAGCCTATGCATGCCATCATCCCAAAAACCCAAAGATGAAGGCTCCAAATCAATAAAAACCCCATCTTGATGAACAAAGGTCAAAGCTTTAGCCTTGAAATCAACTTGAGGAGCTCTCATACTAACATAGAGACTCTCTAACACTCACATGATCATGAAACCTCTCATAGAAATGAAGATAGAAACTTTGAGCAAGAGGATGGAGGCTAGGGTTTTGAGTGGAGGTCATGAGAGGAGCAATTTTGCCATAGTTTAGTTGCATGAATGAATAATGAGGATTTAGGGGTAGATTAGGGGCTCATTTATAGAGATTAGGATTAGTTAGGACCCTTAGATTAACCCTAGGATCAACCTGAACCATCAGATTTCGAACCAGGCCCAAAAACCTAGCCAAAACAGAAAACAGGTGCACCAGGCAAAACTGTCCGGCCACCATAAGTCGACCCCCAAGTCGACAGGGCTGTCGACTTGGGTCAAGCCATGTCGACTCCCAAGTCGACAGGGCTGTCGACTTGGTGTATCTGGCGGGAATTTTTCCCGCCTAGCCTTCAAGCCCTAATTTCGAAATTAGAACTCGTTTTTGAACTAGAATTTTCCGAAAACTTCGTCGGATCATAACTTGGTCATACGGACTCCGATTCTCGAAAACTCAGACTCTATTTCGCGTATTTTTCCGAGACGAACGCAATGGCATAGCCCGTTTTACTTGATTCAGAATTTAAAGATGAAATTATGCCTTGATTCTCGTTTTAACATGTTATCGAAATACGGGTTGTTACATTCTCCCCACCTTTTAGGATTTCGTCCCCGAAATCTCCAAGTTAGGAAGAACATATCCTACCATCCATCATTCATCTACTCAAAACATCATCCACACGCAACCATTGTCCTTAGATGATTTCTAATGCTGTATGAATATATGCAAAACGTGTGTGTACATGTTCCTTAGCTAATGCTAATGATCAGGCCTGAATAATCTTTCTAATGCAAAATATGTATAGTGCCATGAATCCAACATGTATGCAAATAGTCCTAGTCATATAGATACTATATGTGTGCACAATCATTCATTCATATGCAACAACCGCATGATAATACATTCGATTTCATCCATAAACAAGTATAAATACTCGTGCATATGCAATATGAAATGTGACCGAGTCGAGCTAGTATCTAATGTGTATTCGCGCATCCACGAGCAACCACTTGCAACCACTTGCAACCATATCAATCATAACATGTTTCAAATACATGTTTACATCCATAGGGTTCTACCTAGGATTCCCTGGAACAGGGTCGAGAAGATAAACAAGACAAACTCCTTACGGGGTTTGTAACAGAAAATAGGACCGAGAGGATGTCCACAAAAGATAGCCTACAAGTAAGCTCTACAGAAAACAGGGATCAAGGATACACTCCCAAAAAGAGATATCATGCGCGTATCTAGTCTTTGACCATCAAAGTCGTATTTCCTTGGGCTTAATTCCATTGTGCCTTGACCGTCTTTTAACTTTGCGATTTCGTAGCTTCTTATTTCCTGTTTTCATAACATGAGCTGGAACTCATTTCTTCGTCGCCTCTCGTTCCACTTGCACTTATCCTTTTCCTAGAATACTTGGCGCAAACATGACTGCGTACTCATGATCTCATGCAAGCTTTCCAAAATTCACTAGTGAATCTTGGATCTCGTTCATATACTATAAGGTATTCCATGTAGAAGAACTTTCTCTTGAAAGTAAACAGATGTCAACCAGGTTATCAAGCGCACTTACTAGGGTGATCTCTATGACCCATGCATAAATGAAGTAAACCATCCGTCTTATCGGCGAACACCACTCGATCGGGCTTCAAATTTCCAATAAAGGCATCAAGGGATTCTAAGTAACTAGTCATGACAGAACCTCAAAAAGGTTACACGATACTTCGAGGGTATTACCAAGGCTAGTCAAAAGGTCTAACTACCCTCCTATCAAAACCGAGAGTGGCACCCCTTACCGGATAACCACTTCATCCCTAGAATCCATCCATAGCTTATAAACATAAGCATTATTTCCAAACTCAACACTTGGCATAGACATTCTCAAATTCAAACAAGTCATGTATAAATGGACTGATTCTCCAATAGGACTTTGAGACAAAAATGGGATTCTCTATTACGCTAGTACTTAAGGTGCAGAGACTCAACTATCGAAGCAGACTTAAATGATATGAAAAACGAAGCTCTAACGGGATGATAGAGAAGAAAAGCTAAACCTTTAACAAGATCGTTACCCCCCTTCCGAGGTACCCTAGAAATGAGAGCATACTATTGCCCTCCCGATGATCTTGTCCTTGTCCCATACTACTTAACTATCCGCCCCGTTTTACCATGCCAAAGGTACTCTCTCGTCATGGGTTTCATTGTTCATCTTTCTCCCTCATTTGAGGACTAAGCCATACCAACAAGTTGCTCATCCTTAAGCTCGTATCCTTTATCCTCTTTCTCACTATCCTTTCTTATAACGCGGCCACTGGTCTCTCGAGAACCACCTCCATCGTATGGAAAGCGCTTTCGTAGATAGAAAAGACTAGTCGCAGTTAAAACCACTGTGACTACAGATGGAGGAAAGAAAGGAAAAGAGATTCAATTAAGGAAACAAGGGTAGTGCTAATGGCCTTTGGGGAATAGCCTTTTTCTTTTAAAAGAAAATTTTCTTGAAAAATGCTTCTTTGTAAACGATTTTCAAATAGTTTTCAGAAGGTCTTTAAAAACTTTTGCCCAGTCTGGTAACCTTCTGCTCTGATACCAAATGTAACACCCCGCCTCCGCTAGGGTCACTCGCAAAGGAATGCACTAGCTTTAGAGGGGCATTATTGGTAAACATGCACAGAAATATCACAAGACATAACATATAAAATAGCGGAAGTAAAATCGAACTTTCATAAACATTAATAATTAAGGTCTAAAGCCTTTTACATCAGAGTACATCAAAACCTGTCTTGCAATAGTAAAGAAGCATAAAGACTTTTTCATAAATTATTCCCCAAGTAAAAAAAACAGTAAAGTAGCCATAGCCAAGTAAAGTCCAAGCCATCCATGATGACCTTCAAGCAGAAGAAGTCCGAACTAAACAACAGTTTATCCTCCATGTAACCTGGGGGGAAACGGAAGAAAAGAGGCGAAACAAAACGGGTCAGTCAAAAGACTGAGTAAGCCCTATCTACTATCAGCATAAAAACTAGTAAAGTTAACTGACATGAGAAACTGAGATGAACATAAGCATGATGACATGATAGATAAGCTAAATCAAAATAACAGGATGAACTACTGAACTCAGATAAACTCAGGTGTCATGATAAATTACGGTGTCAAGATAAAACAAGGTATCCCATCGTCAAGTTCCTGTCAAATATAATATCCCCAAGATATCTATCACGTATAACATCCCATGGTATCAATCCTGTCTTTTAGCTCTGCACCTACCGTACTAGTATCCCCACCGTATCATGTGTTAACCATGAATGACCCTTACTCAAAAGTCGTGTAATGGTCCATGTCAACCTAATATATCGCATATATAGGTTACTCAACTCGTATGTTTCATTTCATGTAAATGTTCAGTCCCTTGCCGTAGACCATACAGGCTTTCCCATGAGATTCTATACTACTTTAACATAGTTCTATGATCCTCAAGATCGTTTTGGATTGTCACCCTATATCCAACCAGGGTCTTTCAACATGAATCATCGTTTGTACAACTAGGACTTATGCTACCTAGGACTACTAGGGATTATGCTTACCTATTGCACGTTTTCGTATCTCGGTTTTGGTTCAACCACCCAGGGCCACTAGGAATTACGCTAACCGTCAACCGCGCCCTTTTTCCCACGCATTCATCGTGAATCATTTTTCCATGACTGTATGCACATGTATCACATCATGCCATCCGAGTCCTGTCACAGGGCAGATCAGGAAATACAGGACTCGGTCGGGAGCTTTCGATTTATCTGCCGATGCAGATGCTAAGGTCTGTTTTTTTTCTATACGTGGCTATGGTCCCACGAGACCACTCCCTCAACTAGTGAAAGACAAGACAGGATAAATCCTGTATGAGAACACACTACTGGCCAACCCACAATCCTAGCCTTACCGCAACCATAATTAGATAGCAATTATGGTCTTTTGGGTGTTCTCTGCCTTTCTGTACGTACACGCTTGACCAAAGATGGTAGGTAGCCTGACGAAATGCTATCTAGGGCACGCCGTGTATCGTCGACTATCCCCTATCCATCCCCGTCTTTAGGTCGCTCGCATAGCAACCAAGGCATACTCTTGGTTCTTCTAACGCAGACCTTAACCTCTCATGAGCCTAGTATGATCACCTGGCAGCTCATAGAGGGATACCAAGAATATCCTCACGTTCCCCGAAGCCGCTGCTTCGTTACCCAGTTCGCTGGAGCCTTTATCTAAATCATATAACTTGCTCCTACTCGTGTGCTTAAACGATGACCTACCGTATTAGGTTACTCATCTATCTATGAACTGGTCTAAATTTTCTTGACTAAGAATTATTACTTAGTTATTCTTCAACTAAGGTTTACCACTTAGCCTCATTCCCGTTATCCCTGTTAATTACGGTTTATCCACCTGATTCTCCGAACTAGGGTTTACATAATGGATTAAGTGTCACTTAAGTTCATGCCTTAACCCGTCTACAAATCATGTCAAAATTGGCTAAGTATCCAAGTCCAAGACTTAACCCTACAAACCATGTGTCAAGTTGGTTAAGTATATTAAGTAATTCACGACTTAACCTCGTCCAATTATCATTCTAGATTGGTTAAGTATATATTAGCTTGACCCTATCAATTTACTTAGTCAAATCGGTCAAGTGTATTCAAGCGATTCGTGACTTAGCCTTATCATGTTTTCACGTTATATTGGTTAAGTATTGGTTAACTTAACCATATCAAATTAACGAGTTAGATTGGTTAAGTATAGGTCACTTAACCACATCAAGTCATCATGTTAGATTAGTTAAGTGTTTAACTTAACCCCATTAAACTACCAAGTGGGATTAATTAAGTCTAGGCTAACTTAACCCCATCCGATTTCCATGCTTAGACTAGTTGAGTCCAATCTTAACCCCATCCATTAACTGTATTTTTCGGTTAAGCGTCATTAAGAAAACTTACTTAACCTTACCAAGTTATCGTGTTGGATTGATTAAGTGTTGGTTAACTTAACCACTTCAAAATCACCGAATTGGATGGGTTAAGTCTAGGTTAACTTAACCACATCCCATAACTGTATTGTACGGTTAAGTGTAATTAGGAAAGCTTAATTAACCGTATCAAATTCACGTGTAGGTTTGGTTAAGTGTTGGTTAACTTAACCCCATCCACTAGTCGTATAAAAATGGTTAAGTGTCATTAGGCAAATCAAGTTACTTAACCTACCCAACCTTGTCATGTTTTGTTAAGTATCCTTAGCCTAATCAAATTACTTAACCCATTTGTCCATGTCATACTTGGTTAAGAGTCATTAATCAAATTAACTTAACCCTATCATGTGGCATTAATTACTTAATGCACCTCAACCTCTCACATTAGACTTTGTTGTGGTTACTAGTTAAGCCGGTCGGTTCCGGGTAGCTTTACACCACAACTTGGTCTAACCTCGGGTTCAAGCACAACATGACCAACTTCTCACATTGGGTCATATTGTTTGCAACTACTAGTTAGGCCGGTCGGTTCCGGGTAGTTTTACGTTGCAAACTCAACCCAACCTCGAGTTTGTCACTTTCATGTTTAGTCTAGTGTCATGTTCATATTCAAGTTTTTAAGAATATGGGTAGACCTAACTTAATAGGTAAATTCCCAATTCCCTACTCACATGTCAACTTCCATGTTATATTTCAAGTTATGTTTTCAAGTTGTATTTTCATGTCATTAGAAATTACCCATAACATAACCCAACGCTTCTAAACTCGCATATACGTTCGCAACAATGTAATGGATTAAAAGAAGAGACTTGGCAAAGGCATGACAAAAATGGATATTAAGCCACAAGTTAATCATGGTGGCAAATGAGGCGTAAATGTGTTCATTAACTTGCATGTTACATTCTTAAGCCTCAAAACATGCATAAACCCAAACTTGGCACGTAAGCGAATCATGGTGACAAAAGACATGGAATGATGACTAGTAACTCGCATATATCATCATATAAGGGATATGACTTCATATGCAAGTTGACATAAAGGTTATGAGGGTTCTCATGTTGCATAATGCAACATTTCAACATAAAGGTTGTAGCTTTTAGCCCACAAGATCAAGATAATGACTTCATAAACTTGCATGACATGATAGCATGTATCATACTAAATGATCAAACCCAAACTTGCAACATGAACATTTAACTTCATAGTTAATATCTAAGAGTAGGGAAAGGGCTTACATTGCTATGAAGGCATAAATCGATTAAATTAAAGATTGAGACAAAGCCTATGCATGCCATCATCCCAAAAACCCAAAGATGAAGGCTCCAAATCAATAAAAACCCCATCTTGATGAACAAAGGTCAAAGCTTTAGCCTTGAAATCAACTTGAGGAGCTCTCATACTAACATAGAGACTCTCTAACACTCACATGATCATGAAACCTCTCATAGAAATGAAGATAGAAACTTTGAGCAAGAGGATGGAGGCTAGGGTTTTGAGTGGAGGCCATGAGAGGAGCAATTTTGCCATAGTTTAGTTGCATGAATGAATAATGAGGATTTAGGGGTAGATTAGGGGCTTATTTATAGAGATTAGGATTAGTTAGGACCCTTAGATTAACCCTAGGAACAACCTGAACCATTAGATTTCGAACCAGGCCCAAAAACCTAGCCAAAACAGAAAACAGGTGCACCAGGCAAAACTGCCCGGCCACCATAAGTCGACCCCCAAGTCGACAGGGCTGTCGACTTGGGTCAAGCCATGTCGACTCCCAAGTCGACAGGGCTGTCGACTTGGTGTATCTGGCGAGAATTTTTCCCGCCTAGCCTTCAAGACCTAATTTCGAAATTAGAACTCGTTTTTGAACTAGAATTTTCCGAAAACTTCGTCGGATCATAAATTGGTCATACGGACTCCGATTCTCGAAAACTCAGACTCTATTTCGCGTATTTTTCTGAGACGAACGCAATGGCATAGCCCGTTTTACTTGATTCAGAATTTAAAGATGAAATTCTGCCTTGATTCTCGTTTTAACATGTTATCGAAATACGGGTTGTTACATTCTCCCCACCTTTTAGGATTTCGTCCCCGAAATCTCCAAGTTAGGAAGAACATATCCTACCATCCATCATTCATCTACTCAAAACATCATCTATACGCAACCATTGTCCTTAGATGATTTCTAATGCTGTATGAATATATGCAAAACGTGTGTGTACATGTTCCTTAGCTAATGCTAATGATCAGGCCTGAATAATCTTTCTAATGCAAAATATGTATAGTGCCATGAATCCAACATGTATGCAAATAGTCCTAGTCATATAGATACTATATGTGTGCACAATCATTCATTCATATGCAACAACCGCATGATAATACATTCGATTTCATCCATAAACAAGTATAAATACTCGTGCATATGCAATATGAAATGTGACCGAGTCGAGCTAGTATCTAATGTGTATTCGCGCATCCACGAGCAACCACTTGCAACCACTTGCAACCATATCAATCATAACATGTTTCAAATACATGTTTACATCCATAGGGTTCTACCTAGGATTCCCTGGAACAGGGTCGAGAAGATAAACAAGACAAACTCCTTACGGGGTTTGTAACAGAAAATAGGACCGAGAGGATGTCCACAAAAGATAGCCTATAAGTAAGCTCTACAGAAAACAGGGATCAAGGATACACTCCCAAAAAGATATATCATGCGCGTATCTAGTCTTTGACCATCAAAGTCGTATTTCCTTGGGCTTAATTCCATTGTGCCTTGACCGTCTTTTAACTTTGCGATTTCGTAGCTTCTTATTTCCTGTTTTCATAACATGAGTTGGAACTCATTTCTTCGTCGCCTCTCGTTCCACTTGCACTTATCCTTTTCCTAGAATACTTGGCGCAAACATGACTGCGTACTCATGATCTCATGCAAGCTTTCCAAAATTCACTAGTGAATCTTGGATCTCGTTCATATACTATAAGGTATTCCATGTAGAAGAACTTTCTCTTGAAAGTAAACAGATGTCAACCAGGTTATCAAGCGCACTTACTAGGGTGATCTCTATGACCCATGCATAAATGAAGTAAACCATCCGTCTTATCGGCGAACACCACTCGATCGGGCTTCAAATTTCCAATAAAGGCATCAAGGGATTCTAAGTAACTAGTCATGACAGAACCTCAAAAAGGTTACACGATACTTCGAGGGTATTACCAAGGCTAGTCAAAAGGTCTAACTACCCTCCTATCAAAACCGAGAGTGGCACCCCTTACTGGATAACCACTTCATCCCTAGAATCCATCCATAGCTTATAAACATAAGCATTATTTCCAAACTCAACACTTGGCATAGACATTCTCAAATTCAAACAAGTCATGTATAAATGGACTGATTCTCCAATAGGACTTTGAGACAAAAATGGGATTCTCTATTACGCTAGTACTTAAGGTGCAGAGACTCAACTATCGAAGCAGACTTAAATGATATGAAAAACGAAGCTCTAACGGGATGATAGAGAAGAAAAGCTAAACCTTTAACAAGATCGTTACCCCCCTTCCGAGGTACCCTAGAAATGAGAGCATACTATTGCCCTCCCGATGATCTTGTCCTTGTCCCATACTACTTAACTATCCGCCCCGTTTTACCATGCCAAAGGTACTCTCTCGTCATGGGTTTCATTGTTCATCTTTCTCCCTCCTTTGAGGACTAAGCCATACCAACAAGTTGCTCATCCTTAAGCTCGTATCCTTTATCCTCTTTCTCACCATCCTTTCTTATAACGCGGCCACTGGTCTCTCGAGAACCACCTCCATCGTATGGAAAGCGCTTTCGTAGATAGAAAAGACTAGTCGCAGTTAAAACCACTGTGACTACAGATGGAGGAAAGAAAGGAAAAGAGATTCAATTAAGGAAACAAGGGTAGTGCTAATGGCCTTTGGGGAATAGCCTTTTTCTTTTAAAAGAAAATTTTCTTGAAAATGCTTCTTTGTAAACGATTTTCAAATAGTTTTCAGAAGGTCTTTAAAAACTTTTGCCCAGTCTGGTAACCTTCTGCTCTGATACCAAATGTAACACCCCGCCTCCGCTAAGGTCACTCGCAAAGGAATGCACTAGCTTTAGAGGGGCATTATTGGTAAACATGCACAGAAATATCACAAGACAGAACATATAAAATAGCGGAAGTAAAATCGAACTTTCATAAACATTAATAATTAAGGTCTAAAGCCTTTTACATCAGAGTACATCAAACCTTGTCTTGCAATAGTAAAGAAGCATAAAGACTTTTTCATAAATTATTCCCCAAGTAAAAAAAACAGTAAAGTAGCCATAGCCAAGTAAAGTCCAAGCCATCCATGATGACCTTCAAGCAGAAGAAGTCCGAACTAAACAATAGTATATCCTCCCTGTAACCTGGGGGGAAACGGAAGAAAAGAGGCGAAACAAAACGGGTCAGTCAAAAGACTGAGTAAGCCCTATCTACTATCAGCATAAAAACTAGTAAAGTTAACTGACATGAGAAACTGAGATGAACATAAGCATGATGACATGATAGATAAGCTAAATCAAAATAACAGGATGAACTACTGAACTCAGATAAACTAAGGTGTCATGATAAATTATGGTGTCAAGATAAAACAAGGTATCCCATCGTCAAGTTCCTGTCAAATAAAATATCCCCAAGATATCTATCACGTATAACATCCCATGGTATCTATCCTGTCTTTTAGCTCTGCACCTACCGTACTAGTATCCCCACCGTATCATGTGTTAACCATGAATGACCCTTACTCAAAAGTCGTGTAATGGTCCATGTCAACCTAATATATCACATATATATGTTACTCAACTCGTATGTTTCATTTCATGTAAATGTTCAGTCCCTTGCCGTAGACCATACGGGTTTTCCCATGAGATTCTATACTACTTTAACATAGTTCTATGATCCTCAAGATCGTTTTGGATTGTCACCCTATATCCAACCAGGGTCTTTCAACATGAATCATCGTTTGTACAACTAGGACTTATGCTACCTAGGACTACTAGGGATTATGCTTACCTATTGCACGTTTTCGTATCTCGGTTTTGGTTCAACCACCCAGGGCCACTAGGAATTACGCTAACCGTCAACCGCGCCCTTTTTCCCACGCATTCATCGTGAATCGTTTTTCCATGACTGTATGCACATGTATCACATCGTGCCATCTGAGTCCTGTCACAGGGCAGATCAGGAAATACAGGACTCGGTCGGGAGCTTTCGATTTATCTGCCGATGCAGATGCTAAGGTCTGTTTTTTTCTATACGTGGCTATGGTCCCACGAGACCACTCCCTCAACTAGTGAAAGACAAGACAGGATAAATCCTGTATGAGAACACACTACTGGCCAACCCACAATCCTAGCCTTACCGCAACCATAATTAGATAGCAATTATGGTCTTTTGGGTGTTCTCTGCCTTTCCGTACGTACACGCTTGACCAAAGATGGTAGGTAGCCTGACGAAATGCTATCTAGGGCACGACCGTGTATCGCCGACTATCCCCTATCCATCCCCGTCTTTAGGTCGCTCGCATAGCAACCAAGGCATACTCTTGGTTCTTCTAACGCAGACCTTAACCTCTCATGAGCCTAGTATGATCACCTGGCAGCTCATAGAGGGATACCAAGAATATCCTCACGTTCCCCGAAGCCGCTGCTTCGTTACCCAGTTCGCTGGAGCCTTTATCTAAATCAGATAACTTGCTCCTACTCGTGTGCTTAAACGATGACCTACCGTATTAGGTTACTCATCTATCTATGAACTGGTCTAAATTTTCTTGACTAAGAATTATTACTTAGTTATTCTTCAACTAAGGTTTACCACTTAGCCTCATTCCCGTTATCCCTGTTAATTACGGTTTATCCACCTGATTCTCCGAACTAGGGTTTACATAATGGATTAAGTGTCACTTAAGTTCATGCCTTAACCCGTCTACAAATCATGTCAAAATTGGCTAAGTATCCAAGTCCAAGACTTAACCCTACAAACCATGTGTCAAGTTGGTTAAGTATATTAAGTAATTCACGACTTAACCACATCCAATTATCATTCTAGATTGGTTAAGTATATATTAGCTTGACCCTATCAATTTACTTAGTCAAATCGGTCAAGTGTATTCAAGCGATTCGTGACTTAGCCTTATCATGTTTTCACGTTATATTGGTTAAGTATTGGTTAACTTAACCACATCAAATTAACGAGTTAGATTGGTTAAGTATAGGTCACTTAACCACATCAAGTCATCATGTTAGATTAGTTAAGTGTTTAACTTAACCCCATTAAACTACCAAGTGGGATTAATTAAGTCTAGGCTAACTTAACCCCATCTGATTTCCATGCTTAGACTAGTTGAGTCCAATCTTAACCCCATCCATTAACTGTATTTTTCGGTTAAGCGTCATTAAGAAAACTTACTTAACCTTACCAAGTTATCGTGTTGGATTGATTAAGTGTTGGTTAACTTAACCACTTCAAAATCACCGAATTGGATGGGTTAAGTCTAGGTTAACTTAACCACATCCCCTAACTGTATTATACGGTTAAGTGTAATTAGGAAAGCTTAATTAACCGTATCAAATTCACGTGTAGGTTTGGTTAAGTGTTGGTTAACTTAACCCCATCCACTAGTCGTATAAAAATGGTTAAGTGTCATTAGGCAAATCAAGTTACTTAACCTACCCAACCTTGTCATGTTTTGTTAAGTATCCTTAGCCTAATCAAATTACTTAACCCATTTTTCCATGTCATACTTGGTTAAGAGTCATTAATCAAATTAACTTAACCCTATCATGTGGCATTAATTACTTAATGCACCTCAACCTCTCACATTAGACTTTGTTGTGGTTACTAGTTAAGCCGGTCGGTTCCGGGTAGCTTTACACCACAACTTGGTCTAACCTCGGGTTCAAGCACAACATGACCAACTTCTCACATTGGGTCCTATTGTTTGCAACTACTAGTTAGGCCGGTCGGTTTCGGGTAGTTTTACGTTGCAAACTCAACCCAACCTCGAGTTGGTCACTTTCATGTTTAGTCTAGTGTCATGTTCATATTCAAGTTTTTAAGAATATGGGTAGACCTAACTTAATAGGTAAATTCCCAATTCCCTACTCACATGTCAACTTCTATGTTATATTTCAAGTCATGTTTTCAAGTTGTATTTTCATGTCATTAGAAATTACCCATAACATAACCCAACGCTTCTAAACTCGCATATACGTTCGCAACAACGTAATGGATTAAAAGAAGAGACTTGGCAAAGGCATGACAAAAATGGATATTAAGCCACAAGTTAATCATGGTGGCAAATGAGGCATAAATGTGTTCATTAACTTGCATGTTACATTCTTAAGCCTCAAAACATGCATAAACCCAAACTTGGCACGTAAGCGAATCATGGTGACAAAAGACATGGAATGATGACTAGTAACTCGCATATATCATCATATAAGGGATATGACTTCATATGCAAGTTGACATAAAGGTTATGAGGGTTCTCATGTTGCATAATGCAACATTTCAACATAAAGGTTGTAGCTTTTAGCCCACAAGATCAAGATAATGACTTCATAAACTTGCATGACATGATAGCATGTATCATACTAAATGATCAAACCCAAACTTGCAACATGAACATTTAACTTCATAGTTAATATCTAAGAGTAGGGAAAGGGCTTACATTGCTATGAAGGCATAAATCGATTAAATTAAAGATTGAGACAAAGCCTATGCATGCCATCATCCCAAAAACCCAAAGATGAAGGCTCCAAATCAATAAAAAACCCCATCTTGATGAACAAAGATCAAAGCTTTAGCCTTGAAATCAACTTGAGGAGCTCTCATACTAACATAGAGACTCTCTAACACTCACATGATCATGAAACCTCTCATAGAAATGAAGATAGAAACTTTGAGCAAGAGGATGGAGGCTAGGGTTTTGAGTGGAGGCCATGAGAGGAGCAATTTTGCCATAGTTTAGTTGCATGAATGAATAATGAGGATTTAGGGGTAGATTAGGGGCTTATTTATAGAGATTAGGATTAGTTAGGACCCTTAGATTAACCCTAGGATCAACCTGAACCATCAGATTTCGAACCAGGCCCAAAAACCTAGCCAAAACAGAAAACAGGTGCACCAGGCAAAACTGCCCGGCCACCATAAGTCGACCCCCAAGTCGACAGGGCTGTCGACTTGGGTCAAGCCATGTCGACTCCCAAGTCGACAGGGCTGTCGACTTGGTGTATCTGGCGGGAATTTTTCCCGCCTAGCCTTCAAGCCCTAATTTCGAAATTAGAACTCGTTTTTGAACTAGAATTTTCCGAAAACTTCGTCGGATCATAACTTGGTCATACGGACTCCGATTCTCGAAAACTCAGACTCTATTTCGCGTATTTTTCCGCGACGAACGCAATGGCATAGCCCGTTTTACTTGATTCAGAATTTAAAGATGAAATTCTGCCTTGATTCTCGTTTTAACATGTTATCGAAATACGGGTTGTTACATAACTTGGTTGGTTACCTAATTTCATCATTTCGGATTTAATGAAACTGATTTCATCGAAATCCGAGTTCGTTAGCTTCTACTTCCTTTGTAAACGTACTATTTTTAATTAAATATTTATCCTTTTATACTGCCAGTTCACATTATATTGTAGATCCACTAAATTTCTACTTTTTCGGAATAAAATATTATTATATTAATAAAATATTCAAAATTATTGAAATTAAACTATTAAAATTCCAAAACAATATAAAAAAAACATTTTTAAATATTAAACTAAATGGTCAAAAATCTGGGTCATTACATTCCTTCCCCCTTAAAATAATTTCGTCCTCGAAATTGCTTAGGCAGAAAGAATGTTGCAAATCCACTATCTTTACAAATATATTTAATTAAAAATCGATTTTATTTTCAAAATTAATCCAATCAGTTTTAAAAGCAATTTATTTCAACTAATCAAATTTTCAAAAATCTTCAAAAATATTCCAATACCTTAAATTTTGAAAAAAATTTGGCAGAGTCTCCCCTGTACGGAGGACCATCTGCGATATCGCAGGATCAAGAAATAGATATTCCTCGACTCTCATGGTTGGAAAAATCAAAAATCAAACTCAAAACCCAAACAAAACCAAAAATTTAATATTGGCGTCGGCGTACCTTTTGGCGAGCGTTATTACGTGATAAGCTATAATTTTATATTCGAGTCTGCTTAATTTTTATGCAGTTCTACTCTAACTGGATTTAATTAACTCCAAAATTTCTCCCTTGGATGGATTTTAAAGCTGAACTGGCACTTGCACTTGTTCTCAACTCAAACAAATTCATCAGCTATCACACAAGGTCAGTTATGTTTAAAACATCCATATAATTTCCTATCAACTCATTCCACACACAGTTCAATCCACACGGGATTTATTATTCATAATTACTTCCTTTATTACTATAATTATCCATTCGGATTTGTTTCCCGGAATTGGCTTATTTAATTACCCATTCAAAATTATTTGAATCAGGATTGATTGGTCAACTTAATTATTTCCAGATTTGTTTCAACCAACCCTATTCAGGTTCAGATTTATATTCAAGCATCCATCAACACAATTCAGCATATCACACAATCAACAAATCCAAACAATTTTCCCATACTATAAAAAACTTTACTTTTTTTATATATAAAATTAATTGGGCCAAAAATAGTTTCAAAAATAATTTTGTACCAAAATACAAATACGCGCTCTCGTATATATACACTCAACTCAATCTAGGGTGTTACTGACCCCATCTCTATTGGGTCACACCATAGAGCCAAGGTTATCTCTAAACCAATAGCTCTGATACCACTGTAACGACCCGGGGAAAAAGTCGACGCTCGAATTCTCGACAACAATACATAAACCCGTATCGCTTGCCAAAAACCCAAGTATCGAACCCCCAGATTGTCATGAGAAAGAATTTAGAGGGTGAGCATAGAAAGAAAGAAGTATTAGAATAGAAGAAAGAAGAAGAACACGTCAGAATCTCACAGCGGAACGAATAAAATATAATATCACAAATCCTTTATACAAAAACTGTATATACATACCAATCATCAGAGTATAGCATATATCAATCACAACGGAATAATAGCTTTATATACTAGCGGTGAAGCCACCTGCTTCTAGCACCTGAAACTCCAAGCGAAACCTAACCTGGAACATACTCGGTCTGACCCGAGCACATTTGATTTAAAACAAAATACACCGGGTTAGTTTGGAATACTATCAGTGATAAATTCACATAACACACACTTGTTTAACTTTGAAAATCCTTTATGAAACAAAAGGATAATAGTAAGACCAGCCCACACATAAACATGGACGGTTTTTACCTTACTATAACACAAACCATTTTTGAAAATCATAACTTGATCTGATATTATCATAATGTCTAATACAAATAAATATCAATCTAGAGGAACGCTTGCATCTCACGCTCCCCATATATAGTATACAATCAAAACCGCGAGCGCTTATTGGATATTGGTTTCCAACTTGACAAGGTATGGGACCACCTTCTGCACGTGTATCTCTAGAGGCGAATGCACTGGGTTCAACAAGAACGTCTTGCAATCCGGCCCTCACATGACCGACCACTCATTTCGCTTGAGTGTATCGAATGTATACCACCGACGGTTGGGCTCAAACCACCGTCTCCCGTAAAGGGACAGCATCGAATATAGATTAAAGAAGCAAAAGGAATTTCTCTAGATAGGTGATTATACACCCTAATGGGAGCGACCCACATAGCCATGCTGCCTGCCCGATTTTTGTCGTTTCCCGGTTGATGAGGCTTGAGGCTAGAATTCTTCTCTTCGAACATCTGGCCACCATTCACTTTGAATGCCACATCGTCAGATCTGCCGGACATCACTAATTGACGTCCACAAAAATACTCTGCGGTCAGCTAAGAGAAGGTGTACGGCCTTCCCCGCTATACACCAGAAATACGTTTGAAGAAATCAACGTACGTGACCCCTTTGGAAATACTCTGTCAGACACTCGTCCATACAAGTCATTCGGGAACAGGATGAACCGAAGGCACTCTCCTACTGCATCACATATAAGAATCACCCCAAGGATCAGTAGCGAGTAGTCCTTGCAACCCATGAATTTCAACCACGACAGAATCACAAACCAAATAACTCTGGTTGCAAGCCAGAGAGATTGGACCAGTAGTCCTTCCGCTTATGAAGATCCACGGTCTTCACTTGCTCCGTCTTCCAATGACGTCTTCACGTATTTGTTGGACGGAATGGTTTTCGAACATAGATTCGATCCCGGTCTTTCCGTGCCAACAATCGTATTGGTCTGGTTTGATAGTCGGTGTTTTAACTATCAAATAACAAGGTGTCAATGAAATGATTTCACTGATTCAGTACGTGGCATGACTTGGCCTCTTAAAAATATATTTAACAAAATCGTTAATCAACTCTAATATACGACTTAACTCTAATTTGACTATCTTGACTTGATTACTCCTACCGATTAATTAATACTCGACTTAACTCCATTCACTTGACTCTAGGTCGCAGCGATCACAATGGTTACGCCTGATTCCCTCAGGAAACATCCGACCGTCGTAGGCTATCTGCAGCCCTGCGAATTACGCTAGCAGTCGTATGCAATGGCAACTCTGCCTGAATAACCATGTTTGATTAACTCTATTTCAAATACTATATTCGATCAACTCTAATTGAATAAAAAAATATATAATATAATTTGAAATCAATATTCTTATTTATATTCATATTTCCAAAATCTCTCCTTCATTTTCAATACTCCACGTATGGGACATCACGTCAATCACAACACCTTTCACTCGTTTCAAACCAATACCATTCTTTGATAATAACGAAGCCGTTCAAGTTGGGGTATTCCATTTACCTCTCAGACCTTGATCGACAACGTCCTTATCTCAGAATAATACCAGTTCGTCACTTAACCATTGATATTCAAATCTCGTCTACCATCTTGATTTCGAATCTGGTTTTATAAACCATTTCTCATATTTGAAATCATCATTTAATAATCCCTTTTTACTTAATTCCCTTAATTAAGTAATTCTTGAATAAATGCCACTTTTAAACTTGGAATATTATTTCACTTATACCTTTGGTTTTATATGAAAAACCCACGCCCCATAATCAATTCCCATCTACAAATCTTGTTTTGAAAACTTGAGTTATAATCCCTTTTATAAAACTCTTATCGCTCTTTCGGCCACTTATTGTCATCTAATCACTTCTACTTGAATTTCGATTACAAACCATCACTTTAATTACTACTAACCTATTTAGCATCTCCTTTATTCATTTCGCTTCAATTGAGTGCTCTTTTACTTAATTAATCAATTAAGGAAAATCTTTTTTAAATCTTTATACCTACTTACCAATTCCATTTCCAAAGCCCGTTTGCACACTTGGGTTACAAACCCCTTTATACACTCTTATTTAACTTTGGTTTGAATTTATTGAAAACTTAATAACCCATTTCTTTCATTTGAAATTCACTTCTAATAAAATCTTTTTACTTAATTCATTTGATTAAGTAAAGTCCACAAACCCCACTTTTAACTTTAAATCTTATTTCACTTATATTACTTGGCTTTATAACAAAAGTCATTTGTCAAATAATCTATTTCCATTTACGAGCATTCTTATAGTATACTTTATCTTGGATCAAAATCTGCTTACTCCTTTCTTTACAATAAGATCCCTTTAACTTGGATTTTATTCAAACATTCATTTATCAACATTTAACACAAACCAACGGTATGTGTTTTCCCTTGCATTTCATTTCGTCCATCGCTTTTGTTTAAAATCCTTTTAACTTAGATCGCATTTCCACAGATCCTTTTATCAATATTCAACACAAAATATTGTATGTAATTTTCTTTGCGTTGAAACTTCTTATTCCAATTTCTATGTTTCACTCAAAAACACTCTTTTAACCCTTACGCCTTCATTTGGGTAAAAACCCCTTTTTAAATAAATCAAATGACTTAAACAAATTTAAAACCATCATTTAATTGTTTTAAAAACAATTATCCAATTTTTTCCACCCGTAGGTGGTTTCTAAACTTTCTGCTTTTAAAACTGGTCTAAACCAATTAAATATTTTCTTTTATAAACTTGATTTAATATATATATTTATAAATTTCTCATTTAATTACTCATCTAAAATGAGTGAAAAACTTCAATTTAATTATAAAATAATTAATAACTTTAAACAGCGTCGTTTCACCGAACGATCGAACGACGTGAAAACAGCATGTTTATGGCCATTCACTGCAAATTTCCAAATCAACATTGTCGGTTGATTTTAAACACAACACGGGGAATATCTGTTTGACCATCACACTCAAACAGGTTTCACAACCACATGGGGTTAAATCAGTTCAATATCAACAATATAAACAACAAACAACATGTAAAATATTTGAGGAATCCGGTCGGATCCCTCCAACCTGTTCTGCCCTGCATCACAGCTCGTTAAACATTTCATAGTAATATATGAAATAAATTTCATATGATCGATTAAATCTAATTAACAGCATCCAATCAACCATAACAGTCAACATCAACCAATCAACCAATTTAAAGGTAAATTATATTTTAATATGAATTTACCACATCACAGAATTCCAGAAGGTGTGAGAATTAACTCACCAGAGTTTGTTCTGCTCGACGGTTGACGCGTTTGTTGCATTTAATTTAGGACGACCGTCCAAAATTAGCTGAATTTTCAACAGCGTCAGAATGACTCCTAGTCAGTTCCATCGGGTAGGTCTCGTCCCTGCGATCCCAACGGATCTTGATTCGTTAAATTTCGTTAACGTATGCAAAAGTTATGCTATTTACAATATTTACCTAATTTAAATGAATATATATATTTAATTAATTAAATTATTATTATCTAAATAAATTCCTAATTGCGTTATTAGCCAAATTACCTTCCCTGACCTTCTAAAAAAATCCTACTTTCCCATCTCTGGCCATATCCAATTTTTAAAATTGAAAAACCATTTTAATATTAATTAAATTTAATTTCCAAATAAAATATTTAAAAATATTCATTTAATTATAACTTAAAAATTATAACCCGGATCAAAAATCTGCTGTAACTCATTTTAAAGTATTTTTCGATAAGAATCCAACGGTCCTTGTTTCGTGGAAATCCGACCTGTTTTGGAAAAGTTATAAACTTTTAAAGTTTGTAGTTAAAAATTACGAAAATGCCCCTGGTCTATTTTTAAATTCAATTTAAATTCAAATTAAATTTTAAATTTAGATTTAAATTAATCATCCCATCCGTCGGATCAGTTAGAGATAGCCAGGGAGAGCAGGAAACTATATTTTCCAAACTCAAGCCTTAGACACTATTCTCTCTGTCACCCTTAGAATGTTCTGATATCTATTTTTACAAATTCTATTTTAATTATAATATATATATATATATATATATATATATTACCAAAATAAATAAATAAATAAATATTATTTAAAAACTTACCCCGTGAAGCCCTAGCCTCTGTCTAAGGGTCCCTAGCTCCCCGTCTTGCCCTTCTTTCTCCCTTTCTTCTTTTTCCCTATTTTTCTATTATTTTATTATTATTTCTGCCATTGCCAAAGCTTGAAGGAGGAGGAGGATGAGTGAGTTTAAAATGAATGGGGGGGGCTATTTATAGCCGAAGGAGTCACATGGATTGCTGAGGTGGCGCGAATCCAACGGTCGAAAATGGATGGCTATGATTAATCCTTAAATTAATTAAATTATTAATAAATTTAATAATTTATGAATAGTAAAGTGTGTTTTATCAACCCTATTCGGACATTAATTTGACTTACTTATTGATACCTTATCCAAAATCTTTTTCAACCATGTTGTTCAATTTTTCTTGCTCTTCAATAATATATAAAAATATTTCAAATTCGTTTGAACTTTCAAATAATTTAAATTCAAATTCAAAATAGTGTTTTGTGTTAGTTTCAACACCTTCCGGTCTCATCTTGGAGTATCAAACGATAACGGTTTTCAGAAATTCTTCCACCATCTGGTCCAGTTTTTAACGTACTTCAATCCTATGTATTCAAATCAAAAATCGGAGTTCGTTTAGATTTTCAAATAATTTATTTAAATTTTGTTTCCTTAATAACTTTCTATATCCGTGATAGAATTTTCCCAGACTTCACATATAGCTAATATCCTATGTTTAGAATTTTCCTAGATAGGTCTCAGGTTCCAGTTTTGCCGTTAGCATTAGCAAATTCCAATTACCGTCAAAATTTAGTTTAAATTTTGGTCTTTTATTTTTTTCTTTTCCACATACAGATGTCATTTTTGATGTAACTTGGTTGGTTACCTAATTTCATCATTTCATATTTAATGAAACTGATTTCATCGAAATCCGAGTTCGTTAGCTACTACTTCCTTTGTAAACGTACTATTTTTAATTAAATATTTATCCTTTTATACTGCCAGTTCACATTATATTGTAGATCCACTAAATTTCTACTTTTTCGGAATAAAATATTATTATATTAATAAAATATTCAAAATTATTGAAATTAAACTATTAAAATTCCAAAACAATATTAAAAAAACATTTTTAAATATTAAACTAAATGGTCAAAAATCTGGGCCGTTACAGTCATCACCCCTTAATCAAAGGGGATTTGCTAGACATAGCTTAAGAAGAAGGGGAAAAAAACTAAATAACATGAACATAAATAAAATAAAATAACAACTGAGAGAAAGGGAGAAGAAGAGTTTTATTCCAAGAAGAGAATTACAGAATAAAACTAAGTGTGTCTTTACATGAAGGAGATACAATGTATGTATAGTTGCTTTGGCCAAGACTTAGAGGCTAATTACACAATGTGGGACTAAAGATTTAGCCCAAATAACACATAAGCCAGTGTGAACGCAGCTGTAGAGTGAGAGGATTTGTGAGTGAGCCAATGTGAACACAATGTGAATGGATTTGCAATTGGCATAGCTTGCGTGCATCAAATGACATCAATTTCAATTGTTTTGAGCATGTATAGGAACTCCATAACATTTGCAACAAGCTATCTTTATGAAAAGGCATTGGATTATTAAAATATGCAGCAAAAGGTGGTTGAACAGCAACATTTCTTCAAGCTTTAAACTAACTCTCAAAATCAACACTCTTCATACACCAATTCTTCAAGCTTTTCAACAATTAAGTGCATTAATCCATTCATCATAAATAATCTGAAAACACAACTATAAATACATAGTATCAATTATTTAAATATAAAATAAGATAAATAAGCGGATAAAATATACACAATTACGTGTATATCAAATACCCCTACACTTATTTTTTATTCGTCCTCGAATAAACTAAACTAAGATATGTCACACTTTCATAGGAAACACGATTGCATTTAGCGTATGCAACAAGCCGTTAAACCCCTAGGTGTCCCTAGTAGGACGAGTGTTGTCTCATGAGGGTTTTTAGCGGATACTACCCACAAAATCGAAAGCGTCTTATGTACGTGGATTAATCAAACAATATATTTAAGGTCTTTCAAATTCCAAGGACTTTAACTAACTTCAATAATAACGTTTCAGTCCTAAATTGTTCATCCCATAATTGGTGCATAAATGAATAAAAAATTTCAAGCTGAATCGTAATTCCTTGATAACACTGTAATTGTCTTGAAGGTTAAGAGCGTGGTGACAACCAAAGTTCTACACATCGACAATGTGCACCCAATCATTTATTCATTTTTTTTCTTTTGAATTTTTTTGCACTAATGTAACTGTAATGTGTTGGATGTGAGTTATGCATAGATGAAGGAAAATTTTGTAAGTTCTAAAAATATTCTAGATAAGAGGGCAAGTGTATTAGTTGAATTTCAAGCTACAAAAGATACAGTAATACTAAGGCACATATGGACGTTTTGTTTCCTTTCATCTCCTCAACTACAATCCTCCCTTTCAAGTACGGTATGATTGATGTGGACGGAATGGAAATGAATGCTTTATAGTCAAGAATGATGGATGACTATTTTATTCTAAGAGATTTTTTCTTTATTGCATTTTTTTCTTTGTTTTCTCTTTTCTTATTTTTTTTTTTTGCATGAAGGAGAAGATGAGTGGAGATGGAATGAAATGATACCGTACATTATTTCATTTGATTCCTCCTCTACTAAGCGAATCATAACCAACACTTCATGAAAGGAAAGTTTTATGCCCTAATTACTCTACTTCTATAATCCTAATTCAACACACAAGTCTGGATTGATGTTATATGAAAAACTGAAAGGAATGATAAAAAAAGTTTCGTAAGATAGATAACCCATATAAAATAAGATGTGGTATATGGTTATCCTACCTTAAAACAAGTACGGAGTGGGTAGTGTAATATTGGTATAAAAAGTGATGTTTTCGAACCTTTGAAAATACACCAGTACAAGGTTCTTAAGTATACCAATATAAGAAAAACTTGTCGAAACATGAATGTAAGTCGACTAAAACTTGGGTTTGAATAATGTAGGGTATCGAAGAAGAACACTACAATTAGTCGTTTCTCCTTAATTGGGCTAAGTGACTTTAGAACTTACAAGTTTGAAAAAAATTGAGTGAGATAAATATTATGCATGAAAACGAACTCAGAAAATCCAACAAATGTAGGTGCAAAATCTTTTTATTTCATGATTTTTTTTATTATTTTTACTTGCACATTCTAACATGTATAACAAAGGTTGACACGCTTACTCTAGAACATGACTAACATCTGCACAGTCTCAAGCTAGCATCTTAAAAAGACACATCACAACTCAATGAATAAATAATGTTTATTCCCATCACCCAACAATTCAACTTATCAAATAAGAACCAAGGTGTTATTTATGAATATAAGTTAATCCTTGTTCAATGAATGACCTACGTCATAAAATTTGATTGCTGATGTAATGTAAATTCTCCCCCACACTTGAGTGTGATTGTGTCCTCACAGTCGTTAATCATACATATCTTAGTGAAAGGGAAAAACAAATAAGAGAATATTTACATATGTACAAAAGAGGGTTAGTGCGTCTTACCGAATGTAATATGGCTCATGGAAGACCATGAGCTCTTCCTCTTGGTTGGGTATTGGTTCCAAGTAAGGTTTAAGGCGTTGCCCATTGACCATCAGTTGGATTCTCAATTTCTACCACACCATATGGAAAAATAGTCCATACAGTGTAAGGGCCTGTCCATCCAGATTTTAACTTACCTGGAAATAAACGCAATCTTCAGTCATATAACAAAACTTTTTGACCTAGCATGAAAGTTCTACGTAAAATGGATTTATCATGAAAAACTTTCGTTCTGTCCTTGTAAACTCTTTCATTTTCATAGGCATCATTCTGAATTTCATCAAGTTCATTAAGTTGAAGCTTCATATGTTCACCTGCTTGCTCTAAATCAAGATTCAAAGTTTTTATTGCCTATAAAGCCCTATGTTCTAGTTCAACTGGTTAGTGACATTGCTTACCAAAAATCGATTGATACGGCAACATACCTAAGTTTGTTTTAGAAGCAGTGTGGTAAGCCCAAAGAGCGTCGGTTAACTTTTGGGACCAATCTTTACAATTTTGATTCACAGTTTTCTCAAGGATTTGTTTAATCTGCCTATTCGATACTTCAACTTGCCCACAAGTTTGAGGATGATAAAGAGTGGATAACTTGTGGGTTATCGAATACTTTCTCATGAGGGCTTCAAAAGAACGATTATAGAAGTGTGTCCCGTTATCATTGATTATTGTGCGAGGTGTGCCAAACCTAGCGAAGATATTTTCTTTCAAGAAGTGCATAACAACCTTGTTATCGTTTGTTTTGCATGGAACCATTTCGACCCATTTAGAAACATAATCTACAGCTAAGAGAATGTAAAGGTTCCCAAAAGAATTAGGGAAGGGTCCTCTGAAGTCTATACCCCACATGTCAAAAATTTCGACTTCTTGAATTGGATCAAGGGGCATTATATTCCGTTTAGAAATTTTCCCTAAGAATTGACATCGATCACAAGTTTTGCAGAATTCGTAAGCGTCTTTGAAAAGGTTGGGCCAGCAGAAACCCAATTGGAGAACCTTTTTGGCTGTCTTTTTGGGACCGAAGTGACCACCACAGGCTTGGTCGTGACAGAAAGATAGGACACTATGAGTTTCGGTGTCGGGAACACACCTTCGAATGATTTAGTCGGGACAATACTTAAAAAGATAGGGGTCGTCCCAGAAAAAATGTTTAACTTGGGAAAAGAATTTTTGTTTATCCTGCTTGGACCGAAAAGAAGGGGTCTGCTTGGTGACTAAGTAGTTGACAATGTCAGCGAACCAAGGATCAGTGGATAAAGAAAATAGCTGTTCATCAGGGAAATTCTCGTTGATCGGAAGAGAAGAAGATAGGGCATTTGGAAGACGAGACAAGTGGTCCACAATAACATTGTCAGATCCTTTTTTACCCTTAATGGTAATGTCAAATTCTTGAAGAGAAGGATCCAACGAATAAGACGAGCCTTAGCATCCTTTTTAGAGAAAAGGTACCTAAGTGCAGAATGGTCGGTATAAACAGTGATGTGTGAGCCAACTAGATAAGGTCTGAATTTTTCTTAAGCAAAAACGACTACCAAGAGTTCCTTTTCGTTGGTCGTATAATTGATTTGAGCGTCGTTCAAAGTCTTACTCGCGTAGTAAATGACGTGAATAATCTTATCGATACGTTGTCCTAGGATAGCGCCAACAGCGAAGTTCGAGGCATCACACATGATTTCAAAAGGCAGCTTCCAATTAGGAGAGCAGATGATAGGAGTAAAGACAAGTTCATTTTTGAGATGCTCAAAAGATGTAATGCAATCAGAATTGAAGCCGAAAGGAACATCCTTACCAAGAAGACTGGTTAAAGGTCGAGTGATTTTGCTAAAATCCTTTATAAAGCGATGGTAAAAGCCAGCATGACCTAAAAAGGATCGGATATCCTTAACGGATTTGGGAATTGGAAGATTTGAGATAACCTCAATTTTGGCTTTGTCAACTTCAATTCCTTTATTAGAGATGACATGTCCTTAAACAATGCCATGTTTGACCATGAAGTGACACTTTTCCCAATTAAGCGTTAAGTGTTTATCTTTGCAACAATTAAGAACATGATCCAGGTGATGTAAACACTTAGTGTTAGAATCTCCGAAGATGGAAAAATCATCCATGAACACTTCCAAAAATCGCTCGATCATATCAGAAAAAAATGCTAATCGTGCACCTCTGAAAGGTTGCAGGTGCATTAAAGAGACCAAAAGGCATACGACGGTATGCAAATGTACCAAATGGACATGTAAAAGTGGTTTTCTCTTGGTCCTCAAGAGCGATAGGGATTTGATTATAGCCCGAGTACCCGTCAAGGAAACAATAGTACTCGTGACCGGTTAGTCGTTCTAACATTTGATCGATAAATGGCAGAGGGAAATGATCCTTACGTGTTACAGCGTTAAGTTTCCTATAGTCAATGCAAACACGCCAACCGGTCTTGGTGCAGGTTGGGATAAGCTCATTAGCTTCATTTTGGATCATGGTAATCCCTAATTTCTTAGGTACGACATGAATCGGACTAACCCATTGACTATCGGAAATTGGGTAAATGATTCCATTGTCAAGACATTTAAGGATTTTAGCACGAGCTGCTTTTTCATGAAAGGGTTTAGTCGATGCTGGGGATCATGAGTAGGTTTGGCATCATCTATAAGGTGGATTCAATGTTGGACTATCGAAGGACTAATCCCTTTAATATCAGTCATGGACCAACCAATTGCTTCCTTATTTTTCTTAAGGATGGGAAGGAGCATTTGCTCCTGCTTTAAAGTAAGGTCAGAAGCGATAATGACAGTAAAAGTTTCATTGTCTCCTAAGTAAGCGTACTTAAGATGACTGGGCAGCACTTTGAGGTTAGATTTTGGGGACGACTCAACCGAAGAAATTGGTTGAGGGATAGACTCAATTGTGAGTGGCTCAATAGGAATCGAATCAGAGACATTTTCGGGAATATCTTGGAACAAAGTTTCGTAATTTGATTCAATTTCGTTATTCAGATGGTCAAGCTCAGGTTCATTGTCGTGGACTGAATGAATTTCAGAAAACTGGTCCACATAAGAGTTAGGAGAGTTTTCAGTTCTAAAGATGTTTAGCTCGACGGTCATGTTACAGAAAGAAAGTTTCATAGACCCATTTCTACAGTTGATAAGCGCATTAGAGTTTGCTAAGAAGGGTCATCCTAGAATCAAAGGGATCTGGTTTACAGAATTGCTTACCTGTTGAGTTTCTAGGACAATGAAATCAACTGGAAAGATGAATTCGCCTATTTTGATCAATACATCCTCGATTTCGCCCACATGTTTCTTAATTGAACGGTCAGCAAGATGAAGGGTAACCTTGGTGGGTTTTAGTTCTCCTAGCCCTAATTGGCGATAGACGTAATATGGAAGCAAGTTAACATTAGCATCTAAGTCTAGCAGGCATCTATCGATTTTTATTATCCCCAATAGTACATGATATTTTGGGGCAGCCAGGATCTTTGTATTTCACTGGCATTGATTGGACAAGACTTTGCTTAGAGTTGCCGCCAGAAACACTTTCTTAGGTACATGAGTATGACGTTTTTGAGTGCACAAATCTTTTAGAAATTTCACGTACTGTGGAACTTGTTGTATAATATCTAAAAGAGGAATGTTCACTTTAACTTGCTTAAATATTTCAAGGATCTTTTCTAGCTAATCCGTCTTTTTCCTAGGTCGGAGTCTATGAGGAAATGGAGCAGACAACTTAATAGGTTGGGCTACTTGAGTTTGAGGATGGTCCTTATCAGAAATTGGCTCAATGTTCTGATCCGAGTTGGTCGAATTTTCGGTGGGGTTTGGAAGATCGTCCTGTGAAGCATTTGGGTTGACCACATGATTGTCAATATTTTTGCCGGATCTAAGAGTTGTGACAGCATTCAATTGACTAACGTTTGAATCTTGAATGATGTGAATTTGGTTGGAGTTTGAATTTTGTCCTCTAGGGTTTTGGATGGGTTGACTTGGAAAAGTACCCTTTTCCCTTTCACTTAATCTAGCGTTAAGTTGAGACATTTGTTTTCGAAGTTCACTCAGTTGTTGATTCGTGTTTTGCATATATGATTGCAAGGAGTTGTCTAACTTGTTTTGATTTTCAGCACTTTGCTTAGTCATTTGCGCTAATAGGTTGCTCACCTCCGATAAATTCCCCTCAATCGTAGAAAGGCGTTTTTCATATTGGGGTGCAACAGTTTGATTGTGGAAGGACGCCTGGTTCGAAGTGTACTGATTTTGCTTAAGAGGAGGGTTCGAAGCATTGTTCGGAAATGCTCGATTCGAGGGTCTATTCAACAGAGGTTTATTCGGACCATAAGAAAGATTTGGGTGGTTGTTGAGTCTATTGAAAGCATTCACTTGCTCAAGGGATTGGCGACAATCATCAGCCATATGATCAGAGTTAAGACATATATGACACATAGCTTGGGAGACATTATTAGACTGAATGTGTTCTATCATCGTTCAGTATGGCATCAACAAGAGTATTAGAAGAAGAGGAAGAAGAAGAGGCTTCGAAAGAATTACTACTGGAACGCGAATAGAGAGATTTTTCATTGGTTCGTTCCTATTGTTTCGATTTTTCTGCTCACTCGTCCAGAAATTCCCAAGCTTCTACGTCAGTCTATTTTAGAAAATTGCCCGGACACATGGATTCTAACATTTGCCTAGTACTATTATCGAGTCCATCATATACAGTTTGACATAACGACCATGTTTCGTAACCATGATGGGGACAACTTAACAACAGTTCTTTAAATCTTTCAAAATATTGCCAAAAAGATTCACTCCCTTTTTGGTAGAAATTAGTGATTTCGTTTCTGACTCTAGCCGTTTTTGCTGGAGGGTAGAACTTTTTAAGGAAAACTACTGTAAATTCATCCCACTTTTTTTATCGAATATGGAGGCAAGCTGCGAAACCATTTTTCTGCGGAGTCAGTTAGTGCGAATGGAATCAAACGAAGTTTAATGCCATCCTCACATAACTGTTGTAATTTAAAGGTTGCACAAGCATATTAAAATTTCGTTAAGAAACTATATGGTTCATCATGAGAAAATTTTCAGAATTTGGGAAGGATGTTTATTTGACTCAATCAGATTTCAAAGTTGTTACCCACAGGATTGGGTAACTGAATGCAAGAAGGGACAGAAACTCTATCGGGAAGGATTCTGTCCATCAGGGTACGAGGTGCAGGCTCGTTAGCCATTTCTAAGGGTTGTTCAAGTAAAATGGGTTTTGAAGAAGGGGAAGGTGGTCCGATTCGAACTAAACAATGAGATTCTTGCTCACGGGACCAAGTTTGCATGCACCAATGTAACAACCCGGAATTTGGGGCCAATTTAAACTTTCATTTTAGAGATTTTAAGGGTAAAAAAATCTTGAAATAAATTATTTTAAATAATAATGAATGGAAATTTATTTTGAGCAAAGTTAATACAAATATATTCAATTTAATTATAAAAGGAATTAGAAATAGCACGGTAGTTTGAAAAGTCAAATCTGAACTTTGACTGACTGTACAGGATGCAGAATAAATCGGATTTTGGTGAAACTGAAAATATTTAAATCTGTTAATGAATACCTTTCTAACAAATCTGAAAAATCGAAGTTTCATAGCTGGAATCAAAAGTTATGGCCAAATGAATTTTCAGAAAGGTCGCTATAGAGAATATATCGCCCTTGAAAATAGACATTTTGCATACGACCTCGGAATTCGACGAAACCACTTTTGTTGAAACCGGCATGTCAAATTATTGTTAAGTTGAATTTTCCAGGATTTTTCTAGTTAATCTGTGGACGTGCCGAATAGATATGTATTTTGTAAATTTCAGTCAATTTCAATCGACTGAAAAATAACCATTTTTCAAATAGGCTCAGTATTGAACGAAACTAATTTTCCTAGTTCCGCAGCGTCAAAACATAGTTAAGTATATTTTTTGGGAATTTTTGAAGTAAATTTGTAGCCCCGGTAAATTTATTTGTACGGTTGAAATTAGAATAAATGATTTATAATTTAAAAACTGAGAAACAGGGGCTAAGACGATCAATTGGGCCTGCGAGACATAGTCAGATGAGTCCGGAATAGGGGTAAATAGGTAGGAATGATAGTCGTTGGGCTGAAAAATAAGAAAGTTGTAAAACGGGCTTTATTGGGCTAATTAATTATTTAGTAATAACCTAGCCTAATATTTTATTATAAATTCCACTGTTCTTCGTTCTTCCTCCCGATTACTTTTGCCGCCGTAACCCATAACCTCCCAAATCTTCCTCTTCTGATTTCTCTCTCGTTTCTCCATGAAATCCTTCGCAGTAATAGCCGTTTCGAAGAGATTCTCAAGCTCTTTGATTCTACACCAAAATCAAGGCCTCCCGTACCCTGTAGCCAACGCCCCGACCCCCCGAAGTCGCCGCCATTCGGCCTTCCCCAGCCCCACCTCGACGAACCGCACCTCATCCCTTTCCCGGCGCCGATCCACCTCTCCTAGCTCTTCGATCTCCAACAAACCGTTCTGAAAACCATCAACTACATCTCCCAAAAATTCAAATCAAAGTTTTGAACAAAAACCAAATATAAAGGTATGAAATTCAACTCAGTTTTGCGACGCTTAATTCTGTTACAGATGCAGTTGTAACAAGTAATTATTATGTAAAAATTTGATAATTATTTCATATGAAATCCAAACTGAAATATTTCAAATCCGACGGAACCGTGAGAACGTTTAGAGGTTGCTGAGATTGATTGCGACCATTTCTGAATTTATTTGAATTTTTAATTATGCACAAGCAAGGTGAGATTCTGATTTATATAATTATCTCAATTTAATCATTACTTTTCTAGTTATTTAAATATTTGAATTGTTAACAATTAGATATGCGATGTGATGAGGGTTGAATGGTTGATCTGTTAATTTGCGAATGTATAATCCTAGATCTATCAGTTAAAATTCTAGATCTGTTAATTGAAATTATAGATCTGTTAGTTAAAACTTCAGAACTGTTCGTTAGAATTATAGATCTGTATGATATGGAAAATTTGAATATTCATCTTGTTTAATTTTGTCGAATCATGCCTTGTTGATATGATTCATGTATATAAAAAAATAGCACCTTGTTCATGTTATGGAATATATCACTTTGTATGATGACTTGTGTAAAAAGAATAATCCTTCGTGTGTAATAAAAGACATGAATAATTAGAAATTTACATATTTATATGTAAATAAAAAGTAGAAATTTGCATTGTAAAGAAATTTACAATTTTATATGTAAATAAAAAGTAGAAATTTGCATTGTAAAGAAATTTACATTTTTATATGTAAATAAAAAGTAGAAATTTGCATTGTAAAGAAATTTACATTTTTATATGTAAATAAAAAGTAGAAATTTGCATTGTAAAGAAATTTACATTTTTATATGTAAATAAAAAGTAGAAATTTGCATTGTAAAGAAATTTACATTTTTATATGTAAATAAAAAAGTAGAAATTGCATTGTAATTAAATTTACATTTTCATATGTAAATTTAGAATAGGATTTACACTGTAAAAATAAGTTACATTTTTATTATGTAATTAAGGTGAGAATTTACATTGCAAATTAAAAAAAACACATTTTATATAAGAAAGAGGATTTGCATTGCAAATGTAAATTACATTTTTATTATGAAATTAAAGAGAAGAATTTACATGGTAGATTAAATGAACACTTTTATTTGTAAACTAAGAATGAGAATTTGTATGGAAAATAAAATTACATTTGTGATGTAATTAAAGGAAGGATTTTACCTTGTAAATTACAAGACAAAATTTAACATGTAAAATAAAATTACATTTGTAACGTAATTTAAAGGTAGGACTTTATAGTGAAAATCAAAGGGCCAATATAAAAGGTAGAGAATACACTGTTAGGAAAATTACATTTTAAATGTAATTTAAAAAGAAAGGCTTACATTATATTGAAAATTACATTTTAATGTAAATAAGAAAAAGAGTTGGTCATTAGAATCGAAATTACATTTTAAATGTAAAAGATAGAATTTTTCACTGTAATGTTAATTACATTTACAATGTAATTAAAAAGGGAAATTTTACGATGCAATTGAAAGATAGGAATTTTATGTTATAATGTTAATTATATTTTTTATGTAATAAAAGAGGAGGTTTTACAGTGCAATTCAAGGAGTAGGAAGAAAAATAAAATTTTACATTGGAATAGAATTTACCTTTTAGTAAAAGAATAGGAGGTAGAAGGAAATGTTGAATCATAATTTACATTTTTCATGTTAACAGAGGAATGGAAGATGGGAAGAATGAAAGTGGACGTTGTAATAGAATTTACATTTTTATGTAAAATAAAAGTTAAAAGATTTATATATATGTAAATATAATTAAAATTAAACTAATCAAGCACGGTAGTTCACATTTTGAGATCGTACCTTTAAACGACTATACCAAAAGATCCGACCGTCGGATTTTCCCAAAACTGAAACTGCTAGGACCGACTTGGGAAGATCTTTCCAATGATATAAACTACGTTAAGATCCAATGGTTAGATTTTGAGAAATGTGAAAATCAAAATTGGTTGAAAGCAGCGCCATAGTCGCCCATTGACTCGAGGCGTCGTTAAATAAAGATTTAACTATTTTAAATAATTAAAATAGGAATTAATCATTAAAAATAATATTGACGATAAAGAAGGATTTTCAATATGTATATATGTACGAGAATTATTTGGAAAGTCCGAGTTTCTCTTGTTCCAAATAATCAAACGACGCTAAGAATCGAAGTGTGAAGACGGCAGATGAAGACTGTGAATCTTCCATCGAGAGGACAATGATCGAGGCCCTGATTTGATTTGCTCCCAAATCAAGGGTCATGTTCATTGCCCAAACGAACATGTTGATTTCACGGGTTTGGTTTTCGCTCAGACCCAGAGCATAAGCTAATAAATGGATTGTGTGTCTGACATCGTACTCCGTTAAATATCATGTTATTAATTTTCTGTCGAATGTATGAATGTTTGGTGGCGGAGAATTTATTCTCTTACTTAACACCCTTTCATATGTTTCGGCAAAGGATTGGTAGTATGATATGGAGTGACAATGTGGCATACTAAGATGCAATGATCAAGGTTTCTTGTTGAAAAGCAGAACCTTGTGGGGACGATCAAAGCACAGCTTGAATAAGCATAGCTTTGTGTATTACGTAACATCACGAGCCTCACAACCCGGTGGAGTCTAAAACGGGAGAAGGGAACGCAGGGAGAGCAGCACGTTTCTTTCTAGTTAGAAGTAGTGTCAGTGCTTAAACTGGCTGATTTTTTACTTATGTGGATGATGGAAGGAGGAGCCTCGGATGATAGGTTCTATAGGATCGGGAAACGTATGTTCAGGAATTGCCAATCCACAAACCGCAAGTGTGGACCAGCCCTGCAAGATCCAAGGGTTCTCTGCGGGGGATCCTGAGACATTAGCTAGAGTGTCTCGAATCGGTAAGGAGCTCCTCCCTAGCCTTGACTCATGATGGAAACCAAATTCCAAATACGACCCTACGAATTTGATTGTATTACTAGTACGGAGGCATAGTATATGGTAGCTATGCTTCCTAGGATTGATACATTTATTTTGAATTTTTTTTATATACACTAATAATAATATTAGATTCGTATTTAGCATGTTTAATCACCATAAGGTAAAACCCTATCCTCTGGTTTGTGTTGCATTGTGTGATGGGATTTGGGTCTTATGGTGATTCCATTTTTCTCAAAAGCATAGCGTTGTTTTACGATTCACTTATTGTTTGTTCTGTCACTTTAAATTATGCACGGCAATCCATTGGGGTAAACCCGTTCCGCGTTAGTGGCGTGGTCCTTGGATTTGCCTTATTACTAGTAGTTAAATTAGTTAAGAATTCTCACACCAGTCCCATGACTGACCTGTAGTTTGTTTTCACCTTTGCAAACTCGGGTGCCCTCTTTTCCACACGGGCGGCCAAGTAACAGGTTTGGCTTTCTTTGGAGTTACTGTCTTTGGAGCTTTCTTGGTGTTGCTTACTTGGAGGTGCTTATTTTGGACCACGAAGACTATATATTATTTATCTTTTTGTTTACATTTTTCTTAGACTCTGAGACATCCAGACTTATTTTGTTTCCAGTTGTTCTAATTTGGAAGTTGGAACTTATTTCCTTTTTGCTAAAAACTTGATGTAATAAGTTAGTACTCTATGACTATGGGATTCTGTGTTTGATGACATTCATATTCCGCTGCTATGATGTTGTTATTCTATGGTTTTCCTTTGCTATGTTATATCTGTGATCTGTATTGTTATATTTATGTTGTATTCCAAATGATTATCCCTTACTTTCATCCCGTGGAAGTTTGGGGTTATCACAGTTGGTATCAGAGCTTTGGTTAAACTTAGCTTTGGAATATAACATATTTATAATAATTCGTTAACATAGAATCACTAATATTCTATGGCGAACAGTTCATTAGAGTTACATAATAGTCAGTCATTTTATCGCCGTCCTTTTTCCATCCTTTTATCTATATCATTTCTTAAAATCACCATTACAGTTGTTCTGACTCTTTCTTGGATCGTGCAGAACTAACTAAAAATGAGTACCATTGCCGCTAGAGCTAGAGCAAGGAGGCAAAATATTGCTGAAATTGAGGAGGCCATAGTTCAACAGCCCCCACCACCACCACCGCAGCCCTTTGATTTGGATAGGGTGGCAAAGAAGTTCAAAAACTTAGGTGGAGTTCCATTCACCGGTACAGAGACCGTGGTACAGGCTCAGGCATGGCTAAAAAATTATGAAAAGATATTTGGAGGGCTAGAACTAGGTGATCAGAGGAAGAGATTCACTGCTGCATGGCATCTCCAAGGCGAAGCACAGAATTAGTGGGAAGTGGTCAACATTGGAGGCGATGAAGATAATATGACTTGGGCCAGGTTTAAGGAGCTTTTCAATGATAAATACATTCCAAGGCAGGAGGGAGAAAGACTGCATGACGAGTTCGCCAATCTGAAGCAAGGTGACAAGACCATCTCAGAATATGTACGAAGATTTGAAGACCTCTCCCGCTATGCCCCTGAATTGATTCGGGATGACTTTCAGAAGAACAAGAGGTTCATAAATGGGCTTGCGAGAAAATATATTGATAGAGTCACTGCCCACATCGAGCTTTCCTTCAATAAGCTGGTGGAGTTTGCTTATCGATATGAGGAGAATGATAAGAAGAATTCTCAACAAGATAGAGAAAGAAGCTTGGCCAATAATAATAAAAGGAAGCAAGCCGAAAAGAAGAACGAAGGGAGCGGTTCTGGAGCTGCTAAGACTCATGATAAGTCTAAGGTGCAATGCTACAACTGCCAGAAATATGGACACTATAGCAAGGAATGCAGAAATCCAAAGAAGGCCAGAAGTGGGGACACTAGAGAATGCTATAACTACCATAAAAAGGGTCACCTCAAATCTGATTGTCCACTGTTGAGGAGTTCCCAAGTTGCACACGTGTATGAGGGGGCAAGTGCACCACCTTCCTCCGCACCTACTTCTTCTGAAGGAGCAGGTAAACCTGATGTTTTAGATGGTACCATTTCTGTTAAAAACATTCCTGTTGTTTGATACGGGTTCATCAAGAAGTTTTATCTCTAGCAACACGGTTAAGAAATTGAAATTAAAACAGAGAAGTCTTAAGGAGCCAATTAATGTTCATAATCCCGTAGGAGATTCTATCATCCTTGTTTTATACTGTAGGGTGTCTATTTCTTATTCTTACTTTCAGTTTCCTTTTGACTTGACTATCATGAATTTTTCCGAGTTTGATATCATCCTTGGTCTTGATTGGCTAACAAAATTTGATGCCGAAGTAAGATGTGCGGATAGAATAGTTGAAATCAAAACAAAGTTTGGAGATATTATTTCTATACCTTGCCAAGGTTCAAATTCTGATAGAAAGGCATTTTGGTCTTCCCTCGAGATCACTCCTACTTCTTTAGAAAATATTCCCGTGGTCAAAAAATACGTGGATGTATTTGAAGAAGTAGACAGCTTACACCCGCGAAGGGAAATCGATTTCAGAATTGATCTTGTCCCAAATGCAAGGCCTGTAGTTCATGCTATCCGGAGGATGACCCCTAAAGAAAAAGAAGAGTTGCAAACCCAAACTAAGCAGCTCTTATGGAAGGGACTAATCCAGCCCAGTTTTTCCAATTGGGGTGCAGCTGTGGTATTTGTCCCCAAGTCTGACGGTGCTCTAAGGCTCTGTGTGGATTACCGCGACCTTAACAAACAAACATTGAAGAACAAATACCCTTTGCCTCACATAGATGATTTAATGGACCAATTAAATGCGGCCAAGGTGTTTTCTAAGATGGACCTAGCCACTAGTTTCCATCAACAACGCATAGCTGAAGAATTCATACCTTTGACCACCTTTAGAGGTCCTGACACATTCTACGAATGGTTAATAATGTCGTTCGGTCTATGTAATGCTCCCGCCTACTTTGTTGACTTGATGAATAGGGTCTTCCGAGATGTCCTAAATAAATTCGTCCTAGTCTTCATTGATGATACTCTAATCTATTCTAAAACTAAGGAGGAGCATGAAGGGCATTTAAGGGAAGTGTTGGAGATTCTGCGAAGGAATGTTTTAAAAGCAAAATTTTCCAAATGCACATTTTGGCAAGAGGAAGTAAAATTCTTGGGCCATGTTGTGTCAAAAGAAGGAATTAATGTTGACCCAAGTAAAATTTCCGTCATTCGAGATTGGAAGCAGCCCAGTACACCCACTGAAGTAAGAAGCTTCCTAGGGTTGGCTGGGTATTACATGAAATTTGTCAAAGACTTCGCCAAGTTGTCTGGCCCGTTAACAAAGCTTACCAAGAAGCATACCAAGTTCAACTGGACATCGGATTGTGAGGAGGCCTTCCAAAAGCTAAAAGTGAGTTTGACAACTGCTTCCGTACTAACCATCATCGATGGCAACCAAGATTTAAAAGTCTACACCGATGCTTCTCAAAGTGGTGGTCTTGGCGCGGTACTGATGCAAAGAGGCAAAGTTGTTGCTTACGCAAGTCGTCAATTAAAGCCGCATGAGAAAAATTATCGTGTACATGACTTGGAGTTGTTGGCCGTAGTCTTTGCTTTAAAAATTTGGAGACATTATCTTTTGGGCGAAAAATTTGAATTATTCACAGACCATCAATCTTTGAAATATCTCTTCGATCAAAAGGATTTGAATTTAAGGCAGCAATGGTGGTTAGAATTTCTGGCGGCATACGATCTTGACATCTTATACACGCTGGGAAAAGCCAATGTTGTGGCAGACGCACTCAGTAGAAAGGACGTCATAGTCGCAAGCCTCATCATTACCCCCTATTTGATTGATAAAATTTCTTCTCTTCAAAAGGAGGATGAGTTTATTCAAAGAATTATTAAAAAAATTCAAGGAGGTGAAAACACAAGCTTCCAAATAGATCGCAAGGGAGTCCTTAGATTGCAAGGACAGATCTGTGTTCCAAATATTCGAGAGCTCATAAGGGAAGTTTTAGATGAAGGTCACAAATCAAAGCTTAGCATCCATCCAGGCGTGAGCAAGATGTATCAAGATCTAAAGCGCACGTTTTGGTGGAGATCTATGAAGAGGGATATATCCATCTATGCGAGTAGATGTCCTACATGCCAACAGGTTAAGAGCGATCAACAAAAGCTTGCAGGATTGTTGCAACCATTGGAGGTTCCAAGTTGGAAGTGGGACCAAATATCCATGGATTTTATAGATGGTTTGCCCCGTACTAGGAGGGGGAATGACAATATATGGGTGATCGTGGACCGCTTCACAAAGTCCGCTCATTTCATACCTGTCAAGTCCACTCGAACTGCTCAAAGTCTGGCGCAAATCTATTTTAAAGAAATCGTTAGGCAACATGGGTAATGAAGCTAAACCTTTCCTTTTATCATTATTTGAACGAAAATTCTCATTTTCTAATGAAACATTAAAAGAATAATCTTTTGTTTTGAACAGAGTTCCTAGTAGCATTGTTAGCGACCGTGATCATATCTTTGCTAGCAAATTTTGGGAAGCATTCCAAAATGAGTTGGGAACGAAGTTAAATCTTAGTACCGCATATCACCCTCAGACTTACGGCCAAACTGAGAGGGTGAATCGTATTCTTGAGGATCTATTGCGAGCTTGCATACTCGATTTTGGAGGATCTTGGGAGGATCACTTGCATTTAGTTGAATTCTCATATAATAATAGCTACCAAGCAAGTTTAAAAATGTCTCCATTTGAAGCCTTATATGGTAGGCCATGTAGATCGCCAGCATGCTGGGTTGAAAAAGGAAATCGTCTTGTTTTAGGTCCAGACATGGTCCGAGAAGCCTCAGACAAAGTCGATTATATTAAGAAGCGATTATTGGCTGCCCAAAGTAGACAAAAGAGCTATCCAGATTTAAGAAGAAGGGAGTTGGCTTTTGAAGTGGTTGACTATGTCTATTTGAAAGTTGCTCCAATGCGAGGTGTAATCCGTTTTGGAAAGACAGGAAAATTAGCACCTAAATTCATTGGCCCCTTTCGTATTCTTGAGAAGATTGGTACTCTAGCTTATAGAATTCAGATGCCTGACTGGTTGTCTAGAGTGCACGATGTATTCCATGTATCTAAACTTCGAAGGCATGTCCATGATCCAGATCTGGTTGTGGAGGAAGCTGCACAGCAAGATTTGGAAATTATCCCAAGCCTTGCAGTGAGAAGGGAGCCTCTGAAAATTATTGGCAAAGAGACTAGAGAGCTGAGGAATAAAAGAATCAACCCAGTCAAAGTACAATGGAGCGGTGATCCTAGAGACTGCACTGGGGAAACTGAGGAGAGTATTAAACAAGCCTATCCCAATTGCAGAGTGGATATCTCCGATTAGATTTTGTTTTGAGGTACGCTTAAAATATTTCACATTCTCTGTGTTGGTCCCTACTCTTCCATTTTTCTTTTCCTTTTCGAGGACGAAAAGTTCTTAAGCGGGGGAGATTGTAACAACCCGGAATTCGGGGCCAATTTAAAATTTTCATTTTAGAGATTTTAAGGGTAAAAAAAAAATCTTGAAATAAATTATTTTAAATAATAATGAATGGAAATTTATTTTGAGCAAAGTTAATACAAATATATTCAATTTAATTATAAAAGGAATTAGAAATAGCACGGTAGTTTGAAAAGTCAAATCTAAACTTCGACTGACTGTACAGGATGCAGAATAAATCGGATTTGGGTGAAACCAAAAAAATTTAAATTTGTTAAGGAATACCTTTCCAATGAATCTGAAAAATCGAAGTTTCTTAGAAGGAATCAAAAGTTATGGCTAAATGAATTTTCAGAAAGGTCGCTATAGAGAATATATCGCCCTTGAAAATAGACATTTTGCATACGACCTCGGAATTCGACGAAACCACTTTTGTTGAAACCGGCATGTCAAATTATTGTTAACTTGAATTTTCCAGGATTTTTCGAGTTAATCTGTGGACGTGGCGAATAGATATGTGTTTTGTAAATTTCAGTCAATTTCAATCGACTGAAAAATAGCCATTTTTCAAACAGGCTCAGAATTGAATGAAACTAATTTTCCTAGTTCCGCGGCATCAAAATACAGTTAAGTATATTTTTTAGGAATTTTTGAAGTAAATTTGTAGCCCCGACAAATTTATTTGTACGGCTGAAATTAGAAAAAATGATTTATAATTTAAAAACTGAGAAACGGGGGCCAAGACGATCAATTGGGCCTGCGGGACATAGTCAGATGAGTCCGGAATAGGGGTAAATAGGTAGGAATGACAGTCGTAGGGCTGAAAAATAAGAAAGTTGTAAAACGGGCTTTATTGGGCTAATTAATTATTTAATAATAACCTAGCCTAATATTTTATTATAAATTCCACTGTTCATCGTTCTTCCTCTCGATTACTTTAGCCGCCGTAACCTATAACCTCCCAAATCTTCCTCTTCTGATTTCTCTCTCGTTTCTCCATGAAATCCTTCGCAGTAATATCCGTTTCAAAGAGATTCTCGAGCTCTTTGATTCTACACCAAAATCAAGGCCTTCCGTACCCTGAAGCCGACGCCCTGACCCCCCGAAGTCGCCGCCGTTCGGCCTTCCCCAGCCCTTCCTCGGCGAACCGCACCACCCCCCTTTCCCGGTGTCGATCCACCTCTCCTAGCTCTTCGATCTCCAACAAACCGTTCTGAAAACCATCAACTACATCTCCCGAAAATTCAAATCAAAGTTTTGAACAAAAACCAAATATAAAGGTATGAAATTCAACTAAGTTTTGCGACACTTAATTCTGTTACAGATGTAGTTGTAAAAAGTAATTGTTATGTAAAAATTTGATAATTAATTCATACGAAATCCAAACTGAAATATTTCAGATCCGACGGAACCGTGAGAATGTTTAGAGGTTGCTGAGATTGATTGCGACCATTTCTGAATTTATTTGGATTTTTAATTCTGCATAAGCAAGATGATATTCTGATTTATATAATTATCTCAATTTAATCATTATTTTCTAGTTATTTAAATATTTGAATTGTTAACAATTAGATATGCGATGTTATGAGGGTTGAATGGTTGATCTGTTAATTTGCGAATGTATAATCCTAGATCTGTCAGTTAAAATTCTAGATCTGTTAATTGAAATTATAGATCTGTTAGTTAAAACTTCAGATCTGTTAGTTAGAATTATAGATCTGTATGAGATGGAAAATTTGAATATTCATCTTGTTTAATTTTGTCGAATCATGCCTTGTTGATATGAATCATGTATATAAAAAAAATAGCACCTTGTTCATGTTATGGAATATATCACTTTGTATGATGACTTGTGTAAAAAGAATAATCCTTCGTGTGTAATCAAAGACATGAATAATTAGAAAATTACATTTTTATATGTAAATAAAACGTAGAAATTTGCATTGTAAAGAAATTTACATTTTTATATGTAAATAAAAAGTAGAAATTTGCATTGTAAAGAAATTTGCATTTTTATATGTAAATAAAAAGTAGAAATTTGCATTGTAATGAAATTTACATTTTTATATGTAAATAAAAAGTAGAAATTTGCATTGTAAAGAAATTTACATTTTTATATGTAAATAAAAAGTAGAAATTTGCATTGTAAAGAAATTTACATTTTTATATGTAAATAAAAAAGTAGAAATTGCATTGTAATTAAATTTACATTTTCATATGTAAATTTAGAATAGGATTTACACTGCAAAAATAAGTTACATTTTTATTATGTAATTAAGGTGAGAATTTACATTGCAAATTAAAAAAAAACACATTTTATATAAGAAAGAGGATTTGCGTTGCAAATGTAAATTACATTTTTATTATGAAATTAAAGTGAAGAATTTACATGATAGATTAAATGAACACTTTTATTTGTAAACTAAGAATGAGAATTTGTATGGAAAATAAAATTACATTTGTGATGTAATTAAAGGAAGGATTTTACCTTGTAAATTACAAGACAAAATTTAACATGTAAAATAAAATTACATTTGTAATGTAATTAAAAGGCAGGACTTTATAGTGAAAATCAAAGGGCCAATTTAAAAGGTAGAGATTACACTGTTAGGAAAATAACATTTTTAAAGTAATTTAAAAAGAAAGGCTTACATTATATTGAAAATTACATTTTAATGTAAATAAGAAAAAGAGTTGGTCATTAGAATCGAAATTACATTTTAAATGTAATAAGTTAGAATTTTTCACTGTAATGTTAATTACATTTACAATGTAATTAAAAAGGGAAATTTTACAATGCAATTGAAAGATAGGAATTTTACGTTATAATGTTAGTTTTATTTTTTATGTAATAAAAGAGGAGGTTTTACAGTGCAATTCAAGGAGTAGGAAGAAAAATAAAATTTTACATTGGAATAGAATTTACCTTTTAGTAAAAGAATAGGAGGTAGAAGGAAATGTTGAATCATAATTTACATTTTTCATGTTAACAGAGGAATGGAAGGAGGGAAGAATGAAAGTGGACGTTGTAATAGAATTTACATTTTTATGTAAAATAAAAGTTAAAAGATTTATATATATATAAATATAATTAAAATTAAACGAATCAAGCACGGTAGTTCGCATTTTGAGATCGTGCCTTTAAACGACTATACCGAAAGATCCGACCGTCGGATTTTCCCAAATCTGAAACCGCTAGGACCGTCTTGGGAAGATCTTTCCAATGATATAAACTACGTTAAGATCCAACGGTTAGATTTTGAGAAATGTGAAAATCAAAATTGGTTGAAAGCAGTGCCATAGTCGCCCATTGACTCGAGGAGTCGTTAAATAAAGATTAAACTATTTTAAATAGTTAAAATAGGAATTAATCTTTAGAAATAATATTGACAATAAAGAAGGATTTTCAATATGTATATATGTACGAGAATTATTTGGAAAGTCCGAGTTTCTCTCATTCCAAATAATCAAACGACGCTAAGAATCGAAGTGTGAAGACGGTAGATGAAGACCGTGAATCTTCCAACGAGAGGACAACGATCGAGGCCTTGATTTGATTTGCTCCCAAATCAAGGGTCATGGTCATTGCCCAAACGAACATGTTGATTTCACGGGTTTGGTTTTCGCTCAAACCCAGAGCATAAGCTAATAAATGGATTGTGTGTCTGACATCGTACTCCGTTAAATATCATGTTATTAATTTTCTGTCGAATGTATGAATGTTTGGTGGCGGAGAATTTATTCTCTTGCTTAACACCCTTTCATATGTTTCGGCAAAGGATTGGTAGTGTGATATGGAGTGATGGCATACTAACATGCAATGATCAAGGTTTCTTGTTTAAAAGCAGAGCCTTGTGGGGACGATCAAAGCACAACTTGAATAAGCATAGCTTTGTGTATTACGTAACTTCACGAGCCTCACAACCCGGTGGAGTCTAAAATGGGAGAAGGGAACGCAGGGAGAGCAGCACGTTTCTTTCTAGTTAGAAGTAGCGTCAGTGCTTAAACTGGCTGATATTTTACTTATGTGGATGATGGAATGAGGCGCCTCGGATGATAGGTCCTATAGGATCGTGAAACTTGTATTCAGGAATTGCCAATCCACAAACCGCAAGTGTGGACCGACCCTGCAGGATCCAAGGGTTCTCTGGGGAGGATCCTGAGACATTAGCTAGAGTGTCTCGAATCGATAAGAAGCTCCTCCCTAGCCTTGACTTATGATGGAAACCAAATTCCAAATACAACCCTACGAATTTGATTGTATTACTAGTACGGAGGCATAGTATATGGTAGCTATGCTTCCTAAGATTGATACATTTATTTTGAATTTTTTTTATATACACTAATAATAATATTAGATTTGTATTTACTGTATTTAGCATGTTTAATCACCATAAGGTAAAACCCTATCCTCTGGTTTGTGTTGCATTGTGTGATGGGACTTGGGTCTTATGGTGATTCCATTTTTCTCAAAAGCATAGCGTTATTTTACGATTCACTTATTGTTTGTTCTGTCACTTTAAATTATGCACGACAATCCATTGGGGTAAACCCGTTCCATGTTAGCGGCGTGGTCCTTGGATTTTCCATATTACTAGTAGTTAAATTAGTTAAGAATTCTCACACCAGTCCCATGACTGACCTGTAGTTTGTTTTCACCTTTGCAAACTCGGGTGCCCTCTTTTCCACACGGGCAGCCAAGTAACAGGTTTGGCTTTCTTTGGAGTTGTTGTCTTTGGAGCTTTCTTGGTGTTGCTTACTTGGAGGTGTTTATGTTGGACCACGAAGACTATCTATTATTTATCTTTTTATTTACATTTTTCTTAGACTCTGAGACATCCAGACTTATTTTGTTTCCAGTTGTTCTAATTTGGAAGTTGGAACTTATTTCCTTTTTGCTAAAAACTTGATGTAATAAGTTAGTACTCTATGACTGTGGGATTCCGTGTTTGATGACATTCATATTTCGCTACTATGATGTTGTTATTCTATGGTTTTCCTTTGTTATGTTGTATCTGTGATCTGTATTGTTATATTTATGTTGTATTCCAAATGATTATCCCTTACTTTCATCCCGTGGAAGTTTGGCGTTATCACAACCAAAAAGAAGAAGGAAAGAGTTTGTCAGAAAAGAAATTTAGACAATGGAGAAGTTCAGAAAGAGGTGAGAGAGAGAAAAAAAATTGAAAATGAGATTTTTAGAAAACTACAAAACTACAGAGGGCTAAAGAATAAGAAAAAAAGAAGTTGAATATTTTTTTTAATTTGTTTCTATTTTTTATTTTTATTTTGTTTTTGAGGAATTTTGATTTTTTTTTTCAATTCACAAAATAATCAAATACACAGAGTTTGGCTACAATGAAATTTTCTGTCCTTAATAGCTCCTAGCCCAAAATTATATAGTGACACATTTGATTACTAAGAACAAGAGATTTCTCAGTCAGTTAACGGAAAGGAGTTATCGGTGCACCCGGAATCACCCTAGCAATGCAACCGAAGGTTTAAGTACCTTCAGAGTAACAACCGATATAATATTTACGAATCACCGTAATATTTATAAAATATTATTTCTTTGCCGTAGTCTAGACACCAAGAAATAATTCTTTCCAAGTAGATCAACTATCAAAATACAATTAACCCTAGATGAGCCCGCGACTCCCTTAAGTCCAACATCTAACCGTTATTATTAGTCAGATTCTACGATGAAATGCAATTTGTGGGCTAAGGAAAGGGTGATGAAATCCCGCATCTTATGTGAATTGGGGTATTGCCCTTAACAGAATAAATACAGATGCAGAAATAACAATCACAGAAATTAAAAGATTTTACAAGCAAGCCGCTGCCCCTGTAAAAGATTTTTACAAGCAATGTCTATATTTTTTTTATTTGCAGCAGAGCACCTATAGAGTTTAGAAAATTCTCACCTTGGTCGGCAGTCCATCGAGTGCAATTGAGTCACGCTAGCGTGTTCACACCCTACTTGGTGTGCAACCGATCGAACCTTGAATCGTCTGCCGCTTTCTGTTTTTGTTGCTACCTATTAATTGTTTGACTGCGCTGCGGCACGGGTCCGGGCTAGGAGCCCGAATTTTTTTTTAAGACCTTTTTCCAATTTCCACTGTACTTGTTTTCGAAAAATTTTCTCTCCTTTTTTTTTTGAAAATTAGAATGAAAATAAAATGAGTGAAAAACTAAAATGGAAACAAAACTAAACAACCAAACCCTAATTAACCAAAAGAAAAACAAGTGGTATTTTTTAAGAACAAATGGGCTAGGAAATGCAATTCAACAATTAAAGCTGATTCCACGTCCCAAATAAAACAAATTTCCACCGGCCCAAAGAATTTTATTAAACTTTTCCCCATCCACTAACAAGGCCCGATAACCACAAAACAAATCAAAGTGTCTCCTCCCATTGAAAACAGTAAAGCAGGCTTCTGTTCATATCGACCCAAAAGCAATTGTCAAAAGGAAACAAATCACTCCTTTTTTACGTACTCAGTAAACTAAAAGTTCAAACTCAGTAAAAGTAGACAAAAAGAAACAGTCAAAAGAAAAATCTTTCATTCTTAGAAAAAAAAATTCGATCGCAGACTCTACTTGAGTTTTGATTTCTCTGAATCGATTTCTGAGATTTAGGGCTTCTGTTGAGGTTCCGTTTTTGCGATGAATGGATGGTGAGTAGTCGGAAGAGTAGTCAAACAGAGGTCACGGAGGACGTGGGGTTTGGTTGTTGAATTGCAGGTGAGGGCTGTGTTGATTTATGGATCGCGATTTGAAGGTCATGGAGGTGTTTCGGCGAGGGTTTGTTTGGAGATTCAGGGGACAGAGATTTTGTTTGCTGCGATTTGATCCTGGGATTGCGCTGTGATTTGAAGCTGGAGGGGTATTGGATTCTATGGAAGCTTTCAGCGGAGATGAAAGTTGCAATTTGGAAGATGGATTCTTGTGTTCGTTATGGATTTGCCGAAGGTCGGGTTTTGTGCAGGTGGAATTATAGATGATGAGGAGGGGTGTGCAGTTTGTGTTTGGTGGAAAGGGGGCGCGGATTGAAGTGAATGGGTGTTGACGTGAAGGTAGGGTATTGAAGGCAGTTGAACGGTTTGGGGTGCTGAGATATTGATGAAGTGGTGGTGGTGCGAGATTGTAGAGACAGTTGTATGGAGGGTTTGGACTGATGAATGGCAGTGATGAACTTGGTTTTGGTGATAGCTACATGACTGTGTTGATGTTGTTATGACTGTTAACTAGTGAGAGCTATTGTGATTTCTGGTTAGGGTGGGAAGTTGAAAGTTTGTGGTTGATGAATGGCGTGGATATGTAGTGACAGTTTTTGTATGGTGAAGGTGTTACGGTGTGGACAGGCTAGTGAATCGAGTTATATGTTGGGTGTTATTGGAGATTGGTGAAGCTCGGAGCAGTTTGTGTATACAGCAAGTGAAAGGGATGAATGTGTGAATATGTTTATGGTGGAATTTGGGAAGGGATTGCGACTCTCTGGTGGTGTTTGGTGTAAAAGAAGTTGATGTTAAAGGCACTGTTGTGTCTAGGCTTTGGAGAGGATTGAAAGTGAATGGTTGCTGGTGGGTGATGAAGATTTGTAGAAGAGGTGCGGTATATGTAACGAGGCAGAAAAGGAAGAAAGAAAAAAAATTATAGAAGATTTTTTTGTTTTGTTTTCTTTTTATAGAAAAGAAATTAAATTGTAAACAATGTAAAAGGAGAAATGAAAGATCATGGACTGAAAAGAGGAAAGAAATCAAAGAAAATTGGGACTTTTTTTAACTGTCAAAAGGATAGAGAATTGAAGAATATTGGAAAGAAATGAATGAAAGATAGAGATGGGAATTGCAATGAAAATGGGAAAGAAATTAGAGAAAAGGGAAGAGTATCACAAAAGGAAAATTTGCATTGGAATATTCCTTTTTTTTTATTTATAAAAATTGTAAAAAGAGAATTTGTAAGCAAACGGAGGGAAAGTAAAAGAAAGGAAACAAATAAAACAAAAATTGCGGTTTTTTTCTTAATCAGTAGTACCAAATCAACAACTAATCAAGAGATTTTTTTTCTATATATGAAAAGAAATCAAAAGACATAAAATAAAAATATTTTTGTGCTCTTTTTTTAATAATAAAATAGAAATAAAACTATAACCCGAAGGATTTAAAAATAAAAATTATTTTGGTCCCCGACAACGACACCAAAATTTATTTGTGAACAAATTAAACAATTTTAAACAACTGTAAAATTCGTTTGGCTTTCCTAAACAACAAGGATTGTTGTAGAGGGTGTCGAACTCTGGGACCAAAAATATTTAAACTAGTAAATCCAATCAAGTTATTCCAGGATTTTGATTGATTGAAAACACAGAAAATAACAGCAATTAAATAAAAAGAGTGATTTATATAATTAAAGAAAGAAATTAGGGGATAATGACATAGATTGGATTCGTACTCATCAATAGCCAACAAATAAATATAGATCTACTTCATGTTTCTGTCACACACATGAATCAACGATAATTAGGTTTTTAGAAACAAATAAGTAAATAACAACAAGCATAGCCTATGCGGGAGTTGAGCTCCTAAACAACCATAGACTATCAGGACAGATTCAGTAATTAGTTTCTAAAACCCTAAAATTAGATCTAAATCTGATAATTGTTAGACCGAACACGAATATACCCTGTGAAGGAGCATAGCTCTTAAACGACATAGAATATGAAGGTTCAGATCTAACCCTTGAATCAGATCCAGATCTACATGTATTAAGTCCTCATCTATTGGCTATGTGATTCATATTGAATCATATTTATTAGCGTCATTACCCCCTAATCAAAGGGGATTAGCTAGACATAGCTAAAGAAGAAGAGAAAAAAAAGTAAATAACATGAACATAAATAAAATAAAATAACAACTGAGAGAAAGGGAGAAGAAGAGTTTTATTCCAAGAAGAGAATTACAGAATAAAACTAAGTGTATCTTTACATGAAGGAGATACAATGTATTTATAGTTGCTTTGGCCAAGACTTAGAGGCTAATTACACAATGTGGGACTAAAGATTTAGCCCAAATAACACATAAGCCAGTGTGAACGCAGCTGTAGAGTGAGAGGCTTTTTGAGTGAGCCAATGTGAAGGCAATGTGAATGGATTTGCAATTGGTATAGCTTGCGGGCATCAAATGACATCAATTTCAATTGTTTTGAGCATGTCTAGGAACTCCATAACATCTGCAACAAGCTATCTTTATGAAAAGGCATTGGATTATTAAAATATGCGGCAGAAGGTGGTTGAACAACAACATTTCTTCAAGCTTTAAACTAACTCTCAAAATCAACACTCTTTATACACCAATTCTTCAAGCTTTTCAACAATTAAGAGCATTAATCCATTCATCATAAATAATCTGAAAACACAACTATAAATACACAGTATCAATTATTTTAAATATAAAATAAGATAAATAAGCGGATAAAATATACACAATTACGTGTATATCATCCATACCGACCTCAAGTATCATGCCTTCAATCTCCACACCTCTTTTCTTTTGGTAACTCAGACAACTTTTTTGCATTATTCATGGTTACCCTATATTGATCATATACATCGAATACCTAGTCATTTGTTTCTTTATCAACTCCCCCAGGGATCGAGTGCATGGTTGACACAAATATAATTTCATTGAAGCATAGTTTCAGGAATTTGGACATGAGAACTTCGGTTTGCTGCTCAAGGGCTAGTGTCGGCTCTAAAACAATATCATGGTTTTTCTTCTTCTTCTCATAGAGTAAAATCTTTTGGTAATTTCTGAAGCTGTGTTAAGTTGTCTTCGGCTACAATCTCTTGGCAGAAGTAGGGAGGGCACTTGCATAACAAGACAAGGTAGTAGGATCATTGTAGTGTGCCTCGTGTTTTCTCTCCGTACTTGTCAAAATCACTTGGTAGTCTACCTACGAGAGGTAACCTCTAGAAAGGAGGATAATCTTATCCATGGCAATGGTAACGACCCTTGTATTCATATCTAGAGTACTTCCGGCCCAATGGACACTATGATACACCACTAATATCTACTCTTCCTGAGTTTTGGCCTTCGTTGTCTCTATCTCTTTCTTTATCTCTGTCCTTATCTCTCTCTCGACCTGTTGCACATACACAAAGTAAAAGACGAATTAGAGATAATTCATGAACACATGAATAAGTGTTGTGTCGTATAATGCTTATGAGTATTGTCCTAATATCTCCATGACGGAGCAATTTGTAACTTGTTGGAGGGAGTGATCTCCCAACACTCGAAGGAATTGAAGCCATTTTAGAATCGGAAGGAAGCTTCTGATTTTAATGTAGTTGAACTAAACGATGATGTCTCTAATGAAATATTCTCTAAATCTTTGAATTGACCTTCCATCTCCATTGATCGTGTCATTTCAGAGGTCGTCTTTAGAGATATAGATTTTGCAACTTTGCCTATTCTTAGCCTAGTTTTCGGAGAAGGAATTGGAGTGGGTGGAAAATAATCTCCTCCTTCATATTCTTCATTGCCTACCACATTCTTGCCTCCAATCTTCCTTGAGCTCCTCCAAGTTCCCCTTCGGCATGCCGTATGGTTGGGATCATGACGGGGAGTACGTCACCTACTTCCTCTCCTTCTTCCACCTCTATGATCACCTCCTCATTGCCATAATATCCAATGGAACAATTGTCTTATGATAAATCAAGGACGTGAAGGAATGATCATAAATCAAAGTTCGTGCATTTTGATATGCCAAAACCCTCTACTTTTAGGGTTAACACCCTTTCCAAGTACTCTTGGCCAGAAGGCCTTAAAGGATTTCCTGTGCAATTCAAATTCCATGTTAGCCTAGAGCTTTTGACTCGATTAACTTGAAGTAGTATAAATTAATATCGACTAACATACATCGTTTTATCCAATGTCTAGAAACCCTGGGCGGACATAGCATGTAGAACCAGTCATATTTGAAATTAATTATTTTATTATTTACCCTAAGTATGAAGTGTATGTTAGACAACACTTTCGGATATGTAAGTGACGGGGACATCCTCTAATGCTTGAATGTAAATAGATATCCTATGTCCTTGTATGTTGGCTGATAACCCAGATTATCCACATATAAAATATATGTCTGGAGTTAAAAGGCATAACTATTTGGATGGAGCCATGTCAGGGACAATCTCATGAAGAATCCCAAATGAATGAGAGGAATGGGGTTACACCCCTGATGGAACATATGTATGTGTTATGTGTCATATAACCCTCCCGAGGCACATAAGCCCTATCATCTCACTTTGGAATCTGAAATTCTCCTTGGTGAATGCCATGCTTTATGGATATTCTTGCTAATGTAGGCACGTCAAGTCTGGAGTTGACTAAATTTGCAGGATCTTCCAGAATCGACACTCCTTACAGAGTATCCGAAGATGGAACAATATCTTCACTCATTTCCATGCCTCCAGCCCCTTTTTAGACCGTTTCCACTTGCTATGAATATCTTCAAACAAATTCACGATAATCTATACTTGAGCACTGACCCAAATTACTTTGCCTTTCACCTTTTCATACCGGTCTGACTCTATAGAGTTACGGTTATGCCAAATGCTAACTCTGATCACATCTCTAGCCCCGCTCCACATATCAATCCAATACCTCGCTTTAACCTTCCATTTTTTATCCAATTTTAATTGGTTCCCCCTCTTATTCTTTTCTTTTTTTCTTTTTCCCATCGTCAACTGACTTCTTCCACCTTTTCTTCATCCCTATCCCGCATCATCAGCTCAGACTTAGCCCATATTCACCATAAACCATTTCAACCTCCTCTCCACTACATTAAGCTCCACCAACATCTACCTATTCTCGTCCATTACCATGAATCACTTAAATTAGTTTGATTTAATCAAGTATGTGGAGAAACCCACCTTAAACCGAGGGGAGTGATTGGACTTCAATGAAGGCTAAGATGTTACTTAGGCAAACAATGATAGAGGGTGAGTTCATGCTGGTTTTGTGGGTCCAAGAAAGTGGATTAGTTAGTCAAGGTCAAAAAGCATGAACCAGATCAAAATATAAAGTGTAGAAGGGGAGGAAGGGCCAATGTGACGACTCGGAGTTTTTAATTAATTTAAACCTTAATTTTGGAATATAATTTGAATTTTCTGGATATAAAATAGATTTAATTTAATTTAAATATGGATTTGAAATAATTATAATAAATAATTTTGGCAAAATATGATGATATAATTTTTAATAAGAATTTATGAAGATTTTCCAAAATGTATTTATAAAATTATTTTTACGTAATCTTTTTCCAAATTTTATTCTTAAGAAATAATTATTAAAACATGATTTTTTATTTAATTTGTTAAATAAAACATCGTCAAATTGTTTTTTGAGAATACATTAATTATTGTTATATTTTACCAGATGAATCATTAGATGTTTAATTGGGTAAATCATAAGCGATAACACTTGAAATAGTAACGATTGAGAAACCTTGCGTATATAGTGACACTTATAAGCGTGGCAAAGAGTGTTGCTGATTTGCACATGGTTTTGGGTATCCCATGGTTTAGGAAGAGTGGTTTGTATATGTACGATTCTGAGCCTCCTTTGGATGACATGTCTCCATGGTATAAATTACTAAATTACCCCTTGGAATGGTTATATAAAGAGGTGCATATGAACCATTTTTCTCATATCTCCTCTCACCACTTTTTCTCACCTCCTACACCATTTATTCCTCTTCCCACGGCCTTGCGCCGCCACCACCTTCGACATCTAATGCCAACCATGTCCTCCCTTGCTCCGACCATCTTTCCACCTCCAAAAACCGATCCAAAAATCCACCTCAACTCCACCTTCTCCTTTCCTATATTTGGCCCTCCCCTCCTCCATTTTCCACTCACCTCCACCATCGTAGACCCCACCCACCACCAACTCGAGCCAGCCGAGTCCGCCAACCTCCCCTCCGGTAGTGGACTCTACCTTCATTCCAGGTTTGGCCCTTCTTGTTGAAAAAAGGAATTATATATATACACATATACGTATATATGTACATACATACATACATACATATATATTCACGTTCCCGTTCGATTAGTATATTGGTGCAAGCTAAGCCCAACTCGACGTTGTCTACCAAAATCGTCCGTCGAAGATTGGAAAGCTGTGAGGGTGAGAATTGTTTAAATTTATACACTAGTTTAATGTGAACTAATTAGTAGCAATTTGAATTTAAACCGGTTACGAATGTTTATGTACTGTCCTGTATTTTTACGGTACAATAATTAATTTATTTAATTATTTAAATAGTGATTTAGAGATTTAAATGGTCATTTAATAAAATAATATTTAATATTTAATTAATATAAATAATAGAATAATATATTTAATTCCAAAAAGTCAGAAATAGTTGAATTCATAATATTGTGTGAATTGGATTATTTATAAGATATAAGTCAGTTTAGAATTTAATTAGAATAACCAATATATTATATAAATGACAGTTAAACGTATAATTATATTATAATTAAAATCGAGCTCAAAATGGCGCTGTAGTTCATAATTTGGCGATACGAACTTCAATTGAATATACAAAATCCGTTTTAAATCGGATTTCTGTGAAACAAGAAACGTTCGGAGCTAGTGAAGTATATTTTTCTAATGAAAGAGAAAAGTTGAGATTTCGTTATGTAGATTTTGAGTTATGTCCAAATCAAAATTTCAAAAAGTCACTATGGAATTCCTTTATAATTTATAATGATTTATTTATATTATAAATGGATTTTCAATATAAATCGAATATCGATATAACTGAGAATTTTGAAATATCGAGTTTTAAATCCTGGTATGTTTATTTTGGAGCCGGATTATATTCTATGTGAATATATGCGAGAATATTTATTTACAAATATTTAATTTAATTATTGTCAAATATATTAATATTTAAATTGGATTATTTAGAGCTTAAAAAATAGTCAGTTTTGCAAACGAGCTCCGTTTTCGATGAATATAATTTTGTTGGATCCAGAATATTAAATTATTGTTAGATTTCAATTTCTGTGTTTTTTGGAGTCAGTATGTGGCCGTACGGGATTTTACTGTGAAACACAGTTAATAATTTGACCTTTAAAAATATGCTGTGTGATCAAACGGATTCGGAATTCGACGAAACAAGTTTTGTTGGGTCCGTAAAGTCGAACTGTAGTTGCATGCCCATTTTCATGATTTTTGGGTATCGTGTGTGATCATGCGGATTTTTCGATGATAAATACAAACAACGGTGGACTAAAAATAGATACAATATTGAATAAAAATATATATAAAATTCTCCTATAAATATACCACTAACATCTCTAACCCAACCTAAGTCAATTTTCATACAGCGGTCAATATTTTCTGCCGTCGTTGTTCTTCAGAAAATCGTGAGGAAAAACCATCTCCCAAAAATCAAAACAAATAGGATTAATTCCTATAAATCACCAGACTTGTAGACTTGTAAGGACCCGAAACTTCCCTGGTCTCCGAAGTGAAAAGGAAGAACGGATTTCTTTGAGGACAAGACGAATCAGAACACAAACAGAAGAACATTTCATTGTTTATTACAACAGTTTCATCAGAATGCAAGAATATACAGAGTATGAATAAGTATTACACATTTACTAATATCATAGATTTACAAGTTACAACACAGCAGAAAGTAATACAAAACACAACTGAAGAGAATATACGGATACAGAGCTTTCCGAATATCATTCCAGCTATAAACCAAGATCCTGTGAATGGGCAAAACCAAAACTACTAGCTGCCCATGCGGAAAATAAGGGCACCCAGAGTTTAGTTAAAACAATAAACTCCAGGCCAGTCATGTGACTGGTGTGAGAACTAAAACAATTACTAATCTTTATTTTAAAGTTAGGTAAATCCAGGGACCATGCCGTATAACACGGAACGGGTTACCTCCCAAGAATACCAGTGCATAAAACTATAGCGCAATGCTAAATAAAGAACAATGAAGCTATTATAAGACTCAGGTCCCATCACACAATGCAACGCAAGCCTGAGGATAGAATTTTTACTTTATAATAGCCAAGAATGCTTGGTACGTAAAGTTTCATATTTTATTATTACTATAAGTGTTTAGTGTCAAAACAATTTCAATCATAAGTATCAATCATAGACGACATAAGTTGCCCATACCACTATGTCGCCATATATAGGTTTACAATTAAAACCGTAAAATGTCATATTGGAAGTTGGATTTCCATTTATGAACCAAGGCAAGGGGTCGTCCTTACCGCTTTGAGACAATCTAGCCTACCATGTCTCAGGCAAGCGCGTAGGCAAGCCTTGGATCGTCAGGGCCAGTCCACTCGATGTGGATTAAAATGCCTGAACACTACGTTTCCCCGCCGTATGGGGAGTAAACTGGTCATATCCGACCAAACTATCGACCCCAGGAACGACCGATATAACCGAGGCGCCTCGCTATCCATTATCCACATAAGTAAAATGTCAGGGCATGCAAAACATTCACACCGATCCTAGCTAGAAAGAAACGCATGTCCTCTTTGAAGTCCTCTCCTGTTTCTGGTTCACACCGGTGTGTGAGGCTCGCGAATTAACGCTACACAAAGCTATGCTGTATTAAAGCCGTGCTTTGATAATCAATCACAAGAGTCTGCTTTTCAACAGAATCCTTGATCATTTGCATCTCAGCATGCCACACAGGCAATTCACGCTATGCAACTGTGGTCTATCAATCACACAGAATGAAATCCGATGTCAGACACACATCCATTTACAAGTTCGTTCTGGGTCTGAACGAAACCGGGGGCACCTTATTCCTCCCCTATATGTCCAATACAGGGGAGAGGCCCTCACATATCTGTCGATCTCCAAGTACATCTGGACGATCACCACTTATTACTTCACCTTGGGTGTACAGCCCAATCAAGACATCAGTGATCATCCAAACGATGTGAGATCTCCGGTCTTCAACCACCGTCTTCATCCTCGACACATCGTCGAATCAGTTTCAGAATGGGATAAACCCTATCTTTCTGAATAACTCGCATATATAATAAACAAGTGCTATAAAAACACAACATACGCCTCATTCCAATTCAGAATATTTCTTTATCCAAATATTCATATAGTTTGGGAAAGGTTCCCATTAATTTTATCAAAGACAAATTCTTTAAATTTATTCTTTAATCTCCCATTGGATATCAATTCAATCTAATTAAAGATGCATTAAAACTCCACTTGATTTTAATCTTCCCAAAAATCAATATTAACGATTGCTTAACTTGGGAAATGATATCCTGTCTTTAACAGGGTTAAAGAACCAATATCATTTAAAATACGGTTCACTATAAACCCAAAATCACATTCCATTCCATCAGCCTTTAACCATAAATTAGCAAATGAACAATTCCCTAAGTATTAACCCTGAAGGCCGAAACCAACATCAGATCAATACATAGGAAACCATTCAACTTAACTAATCTCCAGTTAGTTTCTGATTTTCTTAACTCCGTTGGATCTAAGAACAGTATTATTAAAGATACCATTCACGACAACCCAAATCACATTCCATTAATTATGGAATCTTCACGGAAGAACAAATCAATATATAATCGATATCAATTTCCATATCCGACCAATAATATAAATGGAATACCAGCAACGCCTTTTAAATTCCATCTGTATTAACAGTCTTCCTCCACAGAATTTCATTTCGATTATTACCAAATCGAATTTCATTCAATACCATTTAAATATATTAAATTGGAAAACGTTACCTTGGAAAATTCCCGGTAAATCTTAATATAAAGATTTATAAATCCCAAATCACATTTCACTGTAAATCGGGTTAAAGAACGAATGTCGTTAAAAACACAGTTCACAATAAATCCAATTCACATTAGCCTCTAACCGTAAATTAGTAAGAGAACAATCCCCTAAGTATTAACCCCGAAGGTCGAAACGAACATCAGATCAATACCCAGGAAACCATTCAACTTAACTAATCTCCAGTCTATTTCTAATTTTCTTAACTCCATTCGGTTCAAGAACAGTATTATTAAAGATACCATTCACGACGAACCCAAAATTCTAATTTGATATTACATACAAGGCTCTGAATAGAAAATATGTCGGCTTATATTCAATATCAAATTCTGAAACTAACAAATATCGTATTGGAGATATCGATATAAATATATCTTTCAAATTCCCATAACAATATCTGTATAATCACGAAATCCAACATCGAAATATTCCGAAGACAATTTCGATTCAAACCCATTTCCAATTTATATATTGGAAATTCTGGTTATTTTTAAAACCATTTCAAATCCAATTTATTTATTTAAAAAATAATTGGATTATAATTCTAGTTCAAAACTAGTTTATTTTGATAAAAATATATTTTCATCTTTTCCAATATGGAATTTTTCATCCCAATTCTTTCCAAATCATTTATTATGATTTTACACAAATTATTGATATTTTTAATAATTTTATCAAGGCCCGTACAGTCGATTTCCATAAACGGCCATCAAAATGCACTTACAGCGACCTTTTCCAAATTTGATTTGGACATAATTCCAAATCCAACTGTTAGATTTCAAATTTCTAATATTCCTTAAGCTCTTTTCGATACGAATCCACGGTTCTGGTTTTATAAGAATCCGACGGTCGGATCTCCCGTAGTGTCTGTTCGAAGTCAATGGTCGAAATTTGCAAACTGCCGCAACGCGGCACATTCTATTCAGGCCATTATATTATATATATATAATATATAATATATAATTCGCCGATTTCCTTTTAAAACGTATTTTATAAATCGTTTTAAATTCGTTTTCAAAACGATTTCAACTTCATATTCAATTTCTAATCAAAATTTAATATTCCATATCATCGATATATAAATGATAGTATTTTTCAAAACATTAGATTTCAAAATCATTTCCTTTTCGATATTCATTATAGAAATGAATAAAATCGAATAAAATATCGTTCACATTCAAATGGCGTTAATCTAATCAACACAGCTTTATATATTTAAATATATTCGTGTCCATCCCAAATCGAACATAAAAATCAGATTTTGATCTTTTACTGAATATTATTTTAAAATATCCATTATTTTAAAATAATCATTATCTTCTGAACTGGATTCAGACACAGTCAATTAAAATATAATTTGATTTATATGGATTTCATACACACATGTATACAACAACAATCAAACACAGTCAACCATCATCCAGAGTGCATTCTACACTGCTTAAGCATCTAATATAAATATTTAATACTTACACAGTCTGTCAATCAATCGATCGACATACAACTAATTATTGGGACCAGTATATGTCATATATCATCCCAATACCCGTGTGGGGTTTCAAACAATCAAACATAGGTTTTATTTGTGCAGTTGGGTGATGTGTAAAATTTATCGTTCCAATCAATATCAGTCAAATGTGTGCTCATAAACAAATCATTCAATTTGTTTATAAATATTTATTTATTCATATACACGTTAAAAATTATATTTGTAACTATAAAATATTTATTCCATTCCACATCACACAATCAACTTTCACAATAAAATCAAACAAACAAACAAGTCGTCCATGGTCTGTGGACGACGGGTGTTGGGCGCTGCTAAGCACCGTCTGCATCCTAGTATATCTTTTAACTAGAAAATAAAATAAAAGTGAGAAGTTCTCACCTTTGGGTTCCACTCCGCCATTCTTTCTTTCTGAACGGTTTTGATTTGCTCTATTTTCCAATGCGATCTTTTCCCGCTGTTCATAGTAAAATTCGCATTTTTAATGTGATGTTCATATATTAAAAATCATATTTTTATAATGGCACTTCATATATAAAAATCATATATATTTTACAATGCTTCTTTCTATATAAAAATTATATTTTTATATCTCTACTTCTTATATAAAGATCAAATTTTTATTTCAAAACCATGGATGTAAAAATCGAATTTTTATTTCGCTTTCATATATATATAAATCGTATCTTTTTATTTATAAAAATCAAATCCTTCCTTGTTTAAAAATCTAAACCTTTCTTGTTTAAAAATCTAAATTTTTCTATAATAAAAATCTATTCCTTTCTAATGAAAAATCTATTCTTTATATAATGAAAATAAAAAATCAGTTTTTGCTATAATAGAAATCAAATTTTTACTATAATAAAAAAAACACAGTTTTTACTATATAAAAAAACAGTTTTTGCTATGAAATAAAATATAAAACTTACTGTTTTTCAAAGAAGTGAAGTCGGTGGTCATTGGTGGCGGAGGGATGAGGCTCGTTGGAGTTGCACTGAAGTGGGGGGGGGAGCGACGGAGGGAGGTCGTCAACTACGGTGGGGGGTCTCGGTAGGGAGGGCGCGGGCTTTTATTTTCCCTGATTAGAGAAATCAAATTGGGGGTCGAGGGGGCATCGAGGGAGATGATCGATAGAGGAGAGAGGGGGATGGCGCGAAGTGGTGGCGCCAGGCATGGGGAGCGGCGGCAACTCCAGCCTGGGGCGGCGCGATGGCGTCAAGGGGCTGACGAGGCAGGGGGTAGCGGGTTTCTTCGTTTTTTTATTTGAGAGGGGGCGGGATTTGACCAACAGATGAAGGGTTTGACTAGGGCTAGTAGGAGATAGGATTATATAATTTAATTTAATTATTATTTAATTTCCACTTAATACATGTCTCCACAATCGAACACCAATTCAAACCCAACGACTGTCGCCCCTAGCTAATTACCCCCATTCCGAACGCAATGGGATATGTCCCGCAAGCCAATTCGTCTGTTACGATCAGTTTTTGTTAAAATTACAATATGAATTAATATTTCAGTCAATATTGAATTTAACATACATTTCAATTTACTAGGGCCACATACGGACCCGAAATATTGCAGAAAAATTATTTCTAGCTTCGTATTGATGATACGGTCCTAAGAAAACTAATTTTGTCAAATTTGAAGACTGTTTGAAAAATGGCCATTTTCTAGTCGATCCAAATTGATTGAAACTGACAAAACACGTTTTACTTCGCCACGCTCACATATTGCTTTCAAAAATTATGAAGTCTGGAATATAGCTATAATTAGACATTCTGGATCCAACAAAAGTGGTTTCGTTGAAAATGGAGGTCGTTTGCAAAATGGCTATTTTGAAGGGCCAGAATTCCATAGCGACTATTTTGAATTTTCAACTGGGCATAACTTTTTATCCTCGTTATGAAATTTCAATTTTTTGGATTTGTTGGAAAGATATTTTCAATTAGATTCTAATATTCTTGGTTTTGCTAAAATCCGGTTTATTTTGAATCCTGTACATTCATTTCAAATTTGAAATCGAATTTTCGAACTACCGCGCCATTTTCAGTTCCTTTTATAATTTAAAATAAATATTTATATTCTAATGACGATCTATATAAATATATATGTTCTAATTTTATTCAAAATAAATTTCTCGTCATTATTATTTAAAACAATTCATTTTAAATATTCAAAATTCACTAAAATTACTAAAATAAAATTTTAAATTGGTTCGGATTTTCCAGGTTATTACAATCTCTCCACTTAAAATCTTTTCGTCCCCGAAAAGGAACAGAGCTGAAATTTGTTTTACAAACCAACTCAACTTTCATTACTTTCAATGTGGCTTAAGTTCTTCAACTTTTTAGTTTCTAAGAACTTTTCAAATTTTCAAAAATTTGGCTAACACCCTAAATTTTCAAAAAATTTCGCCATAACCTCCCCTGCACGGGAGCACTGGGAAAATCTCAAAATTGCCACACAGGCCTCTCCAATCCAAAAAGAAAAGGAAACAACCAAGCGGCTCACAAAATCATCAAAAACCCCAAGAAATACAATAAACGTGTACTTATTTGTCGGGCAAACAATTTTATTCCTCTTCTCTAGCCTCCTTGCTATGACCTGTTCAATGTATATACAAGTACATATATGCATTTCCAAACAATTTTCAATTTAGTTCAATATTTGATACAATTTGGTTATATGTGCCGTTCTTTCACATAATGGTTTTATTATATAACAAATAATCATACAACACAGCCATCAATCAATTAGTTTGTTAACATTTCAAATTCATAATTTTGATATATATATATATATATATATATATATATATATATATAGAAAATCATGTTTTTGATGCAATTCACAACAATAAACCCTATCTAGTTTTGGTTCTCACACCAGTCAATTGGAAATATACAGAAATCCCACTTTAGAATACTCGAACATAAATGCTGATAATGCTTGAGCGATCATCAGAATCATCTCCGGGTGACTATAGTGTGATTCTATATCTATCCAGTATATTAAAACTTCGAATACACATGGATCAGACGTATACGCAAAACCTTTATATAGTTGATTGTCCAAATCAATATAAAATAAATTCTCAAATACATAAAATAAGGTTTAAATTTTCACAACAAAATTTGTTTTCATTTTTATTTTTCAAAACAACACTCTTTACACTCGTTCTAGGATGCTACTGATCCTATCTCTAATGAGTCATTCTTATTGGATATTATTAATCCAATCTCTGATGAATTCTTTCGTTCAGTTCTAATGTGTCTTGTTCTCGAGCTTTGTAAACCAAAGCTTTGATACCAACTGTAAGGACCCGAAACTTCCCCGGTCTCCGAAGAGAAAATGAAGAACGGATTTCTTTTAGGACAAGACGAATCAGTACACAAACAGAAGAACATTTCATTGCTTATTACAACAGTTTCATCAGAATACAAGAATATACAGAGTATGAATAAGTATTACACATTTACTAATATCAGAGATTTACAAGTTACAACACAACGGAAAATAATACAAAACACAACTGAAGAGAATATATACAGAGCTTTCCAAATATCATTCCAGCTGTAAACCAGGATCCTATAAATGTAAATCTGCAAAACCAAAACTACTAGCTATCCATGCGGAAAATAGGGGCACCCAGAGTTTAGGTTAAAAAAATAAACTCCAGGTCAGTCATGTGACTGATGTGAGAGCTAAAACAGCTACTAATCTTTATTTTAAAGTTAGGTAAATCTAGGGACCACACCGTATAACACGGAACAGGTTTCCTCCCAAAAATACCAGTGCATAAGCTACAGTGCAATGCTAAATAAAGAACAATGAAGCTGTTATAAGACTCAGGTCCCATCACACAATGCAACGCAAGCCGGAGGATAGAGTTTTTACCTTATAATAGCCAAGAATGCTTGGTACGTAAAGTTTCATGTTTTATTATTACTATAAGTGTATAGTGTCAAAACAATTTCAATCATAAGTATCAATCATAGATGGCATAAGTGCCCTATACCACTATGTCGCCATATATAGGTTTACAATTAAAACCGCAAAATGTCATATTGGAAGTTGGATTTCCATCTGTGAACCAAGGCAAGGGATCGTCCTTACCGCTTCGAGACAATCTAGCCTACCATGTCTCGGGCAAGCGCGCAGGCAAGCCTAGGATCGTCAGGGCCGGCCCACTCGATGTGGATTAAAATGCCTGAACACTACGTTTCCCCACCCTATGGGGCGTAAACTGGTCATATCTATCGGCCCCAGGAACGATCGATATAACCGAGGCGCCTCGCTATTCATCATGCAGATAAGTACAATGTCAGGGAGTGCAAAACGCTGACACCACTCCTAGCTGGAAAGAAACGCATGTTCTCCCTGAAGTCCTCTCCCGTTTCTGGTTCAAACTGGTGTGTCAGGCTCGCGAATTAACGCTATACAAAGCTACGATGTATTAAAGCCGTGCTTTGATCATCAACCACAAGAGTCTGCTTTTCAACAGAAGCATTGATCATTTGCATCTCAGCATGCCACACAGGCAATTCATGCTATGCAACCGATGTCTATCAATCACACAAAATGAAATCTGATGTCAGACACACATCCATTTACAGGTTCGTTCTGGGTCTGAATGAAACCGGAGGCACCTTATTCCTCCCCCGTATGTCCAGTATAGGGGAGAGGCCCTCACATATCCTTCGATTTCCAAGTACGTCTGGACGATCACCACTTATTACCTCGCCTTGGGTGTACAGCCCAATCCAGACATCAGTAATCATCCAAACGATGTGAAGACCTCCGGTCTTGTGACGGCCCGCCCCGCACCAGCCGATATTTCCAATGAAAGTGTGCTGTGCCGATGTCCAACCAGCACGGGATGGTCGTCAAAGAAAGAAAAGGTAAGGAATTTGAACTAATAAGGAACCTGTAGAATGTCTCACAGTGCATGGAATAAAATATAATAATAACATACTTGACATAAAACAGGTGAGACAATGCATAACCTGAAAACTAAACCATAATCATCATAGTAGCGGAAATCCAAAATACAGCTTATGATCCATAACCATTATTACAACTTCAAAGTACTGTCTCTAAAGCAAAAGAAAGGAGAGGTACACTACTAATGCCCAAAGCAGTGACCATCAACAACATAGGGAGAATATATGTAGATAATACGTAGGAGCCTCCTGCTCGTCTCCGGATCAGCTATTCGTGCACAACCAGCTAACCTGCCTCTAGTCTACCCGTTTAAGAGCACCCAGAGTAATAAGAAGAGACATAAAACTCTGTGTCAGACAAAAGTCTGGTATGAGCGATAAGCAGCAAACAGAACAATAACAGGTATACTAAACCATACCTGAACCTGGAACGACAACCAAAGAGTTAGCACAACATACCGCTCAATACTCTAAGGTGCCACTAAACATAAGGTATAAAGATATGGGGGAGGGGGTGTGCAAGTCATAGTGATGTCAAACAATCAAGCATATCAATCATCCCCATATCTCTCACTCAGTGCGTAAAGCATACGATATCCACCACTTTGATCACCCAAATCCTTGCTATAATCACTCTGCCCCATGGAGTCATAACAACCCCACTACACTGATCCATAGCCACTAATCCATTGCTACGTCCACTCTTCCCTATGGAGTCATGACGACTTCACTACATTGGCTCATAGTCATGCTACGATCACTTTGCCCTATGAAGTCATGATGACCTCACTACACTGATACATAGCCTAACACTCATCTTTCGGTGGTGGATCAAAGTTATGGACATCGATAACTCCTTAGCATGCGCCCCGCAGCAAAGCCCTCATGAAGTTAACTCGTTGGTTCCTAACTGGATCCTGAGTTTTACTTCCCATTAGGACTACCTTTGCATCTCGGATTTTAGTCGAATTGGAGTTGGTCTTCAGAAGAATCGTCGCGTAGTAGTAGTGGAGGTCCAAAGTCGGTTCAATTCGGCCTACTCGGTTCGGTTCGGCATGTGGTGCTCAGCTCCCCATTTGGTTTGGCTAAATTCCCTTCCCTCGGTTTGGTTCCGGTTCCTCTCCTCCATGCGGTTTGGTTCGTATGTCTCGGTTCATCTCCTGTACTTCACTTCACTTCAGTCCAACGCCTTGTTTGGTTCAGTGCCCTTGGATCCTGATCTGGTTCGGTGCTTCACTCCAACTCCAACTCCAAGCTAGCGGCCTTCCTTTGTTGCCATACTCTTTCTTCTGCCTGGGCTCCGGTTCGGTTCAGATTCCTTGTCTCTGGTGTCGGTTCGGTTCGACCAATCCTATCTGATCCGAACCCCTTCCCCCTATACGATCCGATCCCGATCCCTGTAGTTTTTCCTGCAACTTTTCCAGCGACTATTTTACGCCATACTTCGTCCTTTTCGACCATTCTAACTGTTCTAAGCAATCATAAAGCATACCATACAGTCACAACAACATAGAGAATCAAACATAAACATCAAAACAACAATTTTATGTGTCAATACGGATCAACATACCCAAAAACCCTTACTTTCCCCTTAATCATGTTTAAGAAAATCCAATGATAGGATTAGCAAAACGTAACTAAATTAACCAAATTTTCTAATAGAGGCCTAAAACAATATTTCGAAATTTATAAATATTTTTCTAGATTTTTAGCATGCATGATTTCGTTAATTAACACTAATCACCCTAATTAACTGTAATTAATGTAAAAACAATACTAATCAGTCACCTTGGCCACAAATAAAAATTCCAGAACTGAAACTCCACTGATTGGGGGGAATACTGATGTCTAACAGCAGCTCCAACCTTACTTTGGTACTATTTCTCCTTAATTTGGTGAAGATTAGGTTAATACTCGATTAGAAAGTGATTAGAGATGAATCTAGATGTTGGAGGCCCTTGTTAGGGTTTCTATGATGAAAGTGGCAGCTGAAAAGTGTCTAAAGAAATGTTTTCTAACTCTAATCAGCCAATATATACCCCTAATCCCGAAATCCCCCATTGGGCCTAGCTATTAACTACCCAATTAAGCCCGGTTAAGCAGTTCTTCACCTTCTGAACATTGTTTCAGCCATATATCCCAAACTGTGAGTCCGTTTGGCTATTGTGACCACTCTACGGAATTGTAAACCATCATCCGAATCCAATGGAAGTGGTTTCAGGTCAAAACTCCTTACCAATCAAAAGTTATGGCCGAAACAAGATCAGCTAGGGGCAAAATGGTCATTTAAAAATTGGCAAAAATCATGAACATGGGAAATGACCCCAATAGTCGTCTCCCAAAGTTACATGACTATACGACTTCGTATGTGAAAGAAATAAATATTCTACGATTCTTCGATGTGTAGAATGCGGGTCGTTACATTCTCCCCCGTTAAGAAATTTCGTCCCCGAAATTCCTTAACCCAAAACATACAAAGGATCCCATATGCCTACCAATCATTAACAAAATAATAAAGAATACAAAACAACACAACAAGCCTATCCTAGCATGCGGTTTAGTAACAAAGGAGTACTATACCGATACTAAAACCTTACCAGGCAAAAAGTTCTGGATACTTCCTCCTTTGTTTCTAAAGTACAGTCTTCCTCATCATCACCCCACTGAACTTTGACTAGTTTCACCGCCTTCCTTCGAAGCTGCTTCGTATCATTCCCAACAATATGCATAGGCATGCGGTTCCCAACCGCCTCGGGTTCAACCTCAATATCATCCAACTGATCTGGTGAAATAGTCACATTAGGGTCATGCACAAACTTCCTTAACTCGGAAACATGAAATACGTTGTGAACTCCTGCCATATTCTCTGGTAATTCAACTTTATATGCAAAATTCCCAATTTGCTCAAGAACTGGGAATGGACTAACAAATCTTGGTGTTAATTTGCCTCTCCTGCCAAATCGAATCACGCTCTTTAATGGGGAAATCTTGACAAACACCAAGTCGCCAATAGAGAACTTTAAATCTCTTCTCCTCTTATCAGCATAACTCTTTTGCCTATCTTGGGCAGCCTTCATTCGTTGTCGGATAACTTTGATCTTATCTAAGGTTTCTCTTATCACATCTGGCCCAAGCACACATTTCTCACCGGTTTCTAGCCAACATGACGGTGAGTTGCACGGTCTTCCGTACAAAGCTTCAAATGGAGCCATACCAAAACTGGACTGATAACTATTATTATATGCAAACTCAACCAGATGTAAATGGACATCCCATGATCCACCAAAATCCAATATGCAAGCTCTTAAGGGATCTTCTAACACTTGATTCACCCTCTCTGTATGACCGTCGGTTTGAGGATGGTACGCGGTACTGAGATGTAATTCTGATCCTAACACCTATTGTAAGCTCTTCCAAAATCCACTAGTGAACAACGGGTCTCGGTCACTCACGATGCTTTTAGGTACTCCATGAAATCTCACTACCCATTTCATATATAGCTCAGCTAACTTAGTTGTTGTTCAATTCAACTTGACGGGTATAAATCTTGCACTCTTGGTCAATCGGTCCACAATCACCCAAATGCTATCATGGCCCGACCTAGTCCTTGGTAACCCATCAATGAAATCCATTGAGACTTATTCCCATTTCCATTCTGGAATTTCTAATGGTTGCAACAAACCACTAGGCTTCTTTTGCTCAGCTTTAACCAGCTGGCAATTCATGCATTTGTATATAAACTTCCCAACGTCTCTTTTCATCCCTTCCCAGTAGTAGGTCTAATTCATGTCTCAATACATCTTGTTACCACCGGGCTGTATAGTCAGTTTTGAGTGATGACATTCTCTAAGCACTTCATCTCTCAATCCATTGACATTGAGTATAATTAGTCTTCCATTCTTCCTAAGCCATCCATCTCGATCAAGCCCATACTCGTTCATCTCCTCATCGATGCCCATCTCTAACTTGGAGATGATTTTCAATAAGTTAGGATCGTCCCTCTAACTAGAACCAACCTGCTCAATCAAAGTGGGTCTGACCATCAAACTTGCTAATACCTCTGGATCCAATTCGCACTTTGGTCTGAAATCATACCCAGCGATGTACTCCAGTTGCTTCCACTCAAGAAACATAGCCCCTAAACTGGCATGTCTTCTACTCAATGCATCAGCTACTGCATTTCCCTTTCCTGGTGTGTATGCAATATCAAAATCGTAGGAAGCCAAGAATTCTAACCATCTTTGCTGTCGGAGATTTAGATCCTTCTGAGAGAAAAGATACTTTAACGACTTATGCTCAGTAAACAACTCGAATCTTTCTCCCAAGAGATAATGTCTCCACATCTTCAAGGCGAACACAATCGCTGCTAATTCTAAATCATGGGTAGGGTATCTTCTCTCTTGCGGTTTCAATTGCCGACTTGCATAAGCTACAACACTAGCTTCTTGCATCAGTACGGCACCTAGTCCGGTACCACATGCATCTGTATATACTGTCATCTCTTCATTCCCCTTAGGAATGACTAACACTGGTGCACATGTCAACTTTTCCTTTAGACTCTTGAATGCATTTTCGCACTTTTCGTCCCAGGCGAAAGCTTGATTCTTCTTAGTCAACTTAGTCAACGGTGCTGCTATCCTGGAGAAGTCTTGGATAAACTTACGATAATATCCAGCTAACCTCAAGAAACTTCTTACGTTTGTTGCATTCTTGGGTGTAGACCAATCTTGTACCGTAGCCACCTTCACAGGATCCACGGCGATACCATTCTCTGAAACAATATGGCCCAAGAATCTCACTTCCCTCCTCCAGAAGTGACACTTAGAAAACTTTGCTTTCAATTGGTGTTTTCTCAACACCTTCGTCACTATCCTCAAGTGTTCCTTGTGTTCTTCCTCTGTCCTCGAATAAACAAGTATATCGTCCACGAACACAAGAACAAACTTATTCAACTGATCTCTGAATCCCCTATTCATAAGATCCACAAAATATGATGGTGCATTAGTCAACCCGAATGGCATGACCAACCACTCATAGAATCCAGACGGCGTCTGAAAGGCCGTTTTAGGTATACTCTCAGCTTCCACTCTAAGCTGATGAAAACTTATCGCGGGATCCAACTGGGAGAACACTCTCGCGCCACTCAACTGATCAAACAAATCATCTATCCACGGTAGATGATACATATTCTTCCTCGTCACCTTATTCAATTCGCGGTAGTCCACACACAATCGAAGGGAACCATCTGCCTTGGTAGCAAACACGAATGGTTCTTCCCACTCGGAGACACTTCTTCTAATAAATCCCTTCTTCAAAAGATCGCGTACTTGCACCCCAAGCTCTCGCTGCTCCCTTGGTGCCATACGACGAAGTGGCATCACTATAGGTCTGGCCTCTTTCACTATATCAATAAGGAACTCAATCTCTAAATGTGGTGGAAGTCCGGTCACTTCCTTGAAGACGTCCGGATACTGGCCAACCACGGGGACATCTGACAACTCATCATGCGGGATGTCGAGGGAATTTAGAAAACTAGCCATTACCCTATCACTAGGTAGACCACCAAAAACTACCCTCCGCCAATCATCTGCTCTAACTGTCACCGAAAAGCCCTTACAGTCTACCACCACCCCGAATCTTTGGAGCCAATCGACTCCCAAAATAATGCCAAACCCAGTAAAGCCCAAAACAAAGCAATCACAAGCAAACATGCATCCATGACTCGATAAGACCACATTACGAGAAATCATACAAAGGCTAGTCGAACCACTAGTAGGGTTCGTCACTGCTAAAGGTCTATCAACTATCTCGGGTTCCAATCCCAACCTATCTACCAGGTCACTAGATATGAAGGAACGGGAAGCTCCGGTATCAAACAATACTCGAACAGGAACATCATAAAAAGAAAGCATACCTTGAATGACAACATTCTTTCCTTTCTCCGCCGCAGTTGGGGCATTCGACGAAGAAGGAACAGAATTGATAGCATATGTTTTCACAATCTGCTTTTCTTTAGGGGTTTACGGACACTTATCCTTGGGATGTCCCACTTGGCCACAGTTGAAGCACTTCCTATCCGCTGGCTTGGCCCGACATTCTTTGGCATAGTGGCCCTTCTTACCACAGCTGAAGCACTCAACATCTTTCTTATTCTTTTTCTTCTGGCCATCCTCGGTCTGATTCTGCTTTCTCTTATTCTGAGAACCACTCTTTCCTCTACCGCTTGCTTGCGGCTTTGGCTCCTCTGCAAATGCAACCTCAGTTTTCGTCTTAGGGTAAAGACTCTCTGACCTTAATGCTTTCCCCACAATCGATTTAAACGTCTCATCGATGTGGTTAATAAGCCTTTCCCTCAAGTATCCATCCAAACCAGTTATGAACTTCTCGTTCTTCTTCTCGGGAGTGTCGATAAGAGATAATCCATACTTCGATAAAGTATCAAACTCTGCAATGTACTCCAGGATTGCCCTACCATTCTGCTTAAGCTCCAGAAATTTCCTAAAAAACTCTGACTTTTGGGCAGCTGGGATGAACTTATCACTAAATCGGGCCTTAAACTGATCCCATGTAACTTGATCCTCTGGAGTAGCTGCCTTAATAGCATTCCACTAATTCATTGCCCGTACTTGCAACTTACGGGACGCTAGCTTTATCTTCATCGCATCCTCGATACCTAGGTCTTCGAAGATACGCTCACAGCTATCCAACCAATCTTGATCATCCATGGCGGATTCCGTTCCACGGAACGGCTTTCCACCAAGACTAGTGTAATCCTTGCATAGCTTGGCGAAATCGGCCCTAGGCGCCTACACCGTTGCACCACCACTATTAGCAGCATTAGGAACTGCCCTCTGAACGTCCCTAAGCATCTCTCTCATGAAGTCAGTGAACATAGTCCTCATGTCAGGAGCATTCCCATTATTGGCTCCTCTACCAGCACCCCTCGTATATCGGCTCATCGTTCAATCTGTAAAGAGAAACGATTAACATCCTCTTTGTGGTGTCAGTGCAGTGCGACTTCATCCTTAGCTATACTAATAGTATATATATAGCTTTTGTAAATCAAAATAATCACAAACACGCTCTCTCATATATGTATTATCTCTCTCTGGTGTCTTTCCCTAGGTTAACTACGCAACCTGGAGCTCTGATACCAAATGTGACAGCCCGCCCCGCACCAGCCGACATTTCCAATGAAAGTGCATTGTGCCGATGTCCAACTAGCACGGGATGGTCATCAAAGAAAGGAAAGGTAAGGAATTTGAACTAACAAGGAACCTGTAGAATGTCTCACAGCGCATGGAATAAAATATAATAATAACATACTTGACATAAAACAGGCGAGATAGTGCATAAGCTGAAAACTAAACCATAATCATCATAGCAGCGGAAATCCAAAATACAGCTTATGATCCATAAACATTATTACAACTTCAAAGTACTGTCTCTAAAGCAAAAGAAAGGAGAGGTACACTACTAATGCCCAAAGCAGTGACCATCAACAACACAGGGAGAATATATGTAGATAATACGTAGGTGCCTCCTGCTTGTCTCCGGATCAGCTACTCGTGCACAACCAGCTAATTTGCCTCTAATCTGCCCGTCTAAGAGAACCCAGAGTAATAAGAAGAGGCATAAAACTTTGGGTCAGACAAAAGTCTGGTATGAGCGATAAGCAGCAAAACAAAACAATAATAGGTATACTAAACCATACCTGAACCTGCAACCAAAGAGTTAGCGCAACATACCGCTCAATACTCTAAGGTGCCACTAAACATAAGGTATAAAGATACGGGGGAGGGGGTGTGCATGTCATAGTTATGTCAAACAATCAAGCATATCAATCATCCTCAAATCTCTCACTCAGTGTGTAAAGCATACGATATCCACCACTTTGATCACCTAAATCCTTGCTATGATCACCCTGCCCCATGGAGTCATAACAACCCCACTGCACTGATCCATAGCCACTAATCCTTTGCTATGTCCGCTCTGCCCCATGGAGTCATGACGACTTCACTGCACCGGCTCATAGCCATGCTACGATCACTCTGCCCCATGATGACCTCATTGCCCTGATACATAGCCTAACATTCGTCTTTCGGTGGTGGATCAAAGTTATGGGCGTCGATAACTCCTTAGCACACGCCCCGCAGCAAAGCCCAACTCATGAAGTTAACTCGTTGGTTCCCAACTGGATCCTGAGTTCTACTTCCCATTTGTACTACCTTTGCATCTCGGATTTTAGTCGAATTGGAGTTGGTCTTCAGAAGAGTCGTCGCGTAGTAGTAGTGGAGGTCCAAAGTCAGTTCGGCTCAGCCTACTCGGTTCGGTTCGGCATGTGGTGCTCAGCTCCCCATTTGGTTCGGCTAAATTCCCTTCCCTCGATTCGATTTAGGTACCTCTCCTCCATGAGGTTCGGTTCGTACGTCTCCGTTCGTCTCCTGTACTTCACTTCACTTCAGTCCAATGCCTCATGTTCGGTTCGGTGCTCACGGATCCTGATCCGGTTCGGTGCTTCACTCTAACTCCAACTCCAAGCTAGAGGCCTTCCTTTGTTGCCATACTCTTTCTTCTGCCTGGGCTCCGGTTCGGTTCGGATTCCTTCTCTCTGGTGTCGTTTCGGTTCGACCAATCCAATCTGATCCGAACTCCTTCCCCCTTTCCGATCCGATCCCGACCCCTGTAGTTTTTCCTGCAACTTTTTCAGCGACTGTTTTATGCCATACGACGGCGTTTTCGACCATTCTAACTATTTTAAGAAATCATAAAGCATACCATATAGTCATAGCAAGATAGGGAATCAACCATAAACATCAAAACAATAATGTAATGTGTCAATATGGATCAACATACCCAAAAGCCCTTACTTTCCCCTTAATAATGTTTAAGCAAATTTAATGATAGGATTAGCAAAACTTAACTAAATTAACCAAATTTTCTAACAGAGGCCTAAAACAATATTTCGAAATTTATAAATATTTTTCCAGATTTTTAACATGCATAATTTCGTTAATTAACACTAATCACCCTAATTAACTGTAATCAGTGTAAAAACAATGTTAATCACTCACCTTGGCCACAAATAAAACTTCCAAAACTGAAAATCCACTGATTTGGGCGAAACTGATGTCAAAAAGCAGCTTCAACCTTGATTTGGTAAAATTTCTCCTTAATTTAGTGAAGATTAGGCTAATACTCGATTAAAAAGTGATTAGAAATGGTTCTAGATGTTGGAGGCCATTGTTAGGGTTTCTATGATAAAAGTGGCAGCTAAAAAAGTGTCTAAAGAAATGTTTCCTAACCCTAACCAGCCCCTATATACCCCTAATCCCGAAATCCCCCATTAGGCCTAGCTATTAACTACCAAATTAAGCCCGGTTAAGCAGTTTTTCACCTTTTAAACATTGTTTCAGCCATATCTTCCAAATGGTGAGTCTGTTTGGCCAATGTGACCACTCTACGGAATTGTAAACCATCATCCGAATCCAATGGAAGTGGTTTCAGGTCAAAACTCCGTACCAATCAAAAGTTATGGCCGAAACAAGATCAGCTAGGGGTAAAATGGTCATTTAAAAATCGGCAAAAATCACGAACACGGGAAATGACTCCAATAGTCGTCTCCCAAAGTTACATGACTATACAGCTTCGTATGTGAAAGAAATAAATATTCTACGACCCTTCGATGCGTAGAATGCGGGTCGTTACAGGTCTTCAACCACCGTCTTCATCCTCGACACATCGTCGAACCAGTTATTCAGAATGGGATAAACCCGGTCTTTCTGAATAACTTGCGTACATAATAAACAAGTGCTATAAAAACACAACATACGCCTCATTCCAATTCAGAATATTTCTTTATCCAAATATTCATATACTTTGGGAAAGGTTCCCATTAATTTTATCAAAGATAAATTCTTTAAATTTATTCTTTAATCTCCCATTGGGTATCAATTCAATCTAATTAAAGATGCATTAAAACTCCACTTGGTTTTAATCTTCCCAAAAATCAACATTAATGATTGTTTAACTTGGGAAATCATATCCTGTCTTTAACTGGGTTAAATAACCAATGTCATTTAAAACACGGTTCACTATAAACTCAAAATCACATTCCATTCCATCAGCCTTTAACCCTAAATTAGCAAATGAACAATTCCCTAAGTATTAATCCTAAAGCCCGAGACCAACATCAGATCAATACCTAGGAAACCATTCAACTTAACTAATCTCCAGTTAGTTTCTGATTATCTTAACTCCATTGGGTCTAAGAACAGTATTATTAAAGACACCATTCACGACAACCCAAATCACATTCCATCAATTATGGAATCTTCACGGAAGAACAAATCAATATCAATTTCCATATCCGACCAATAATATAAATGGAATACTGGCAACGCCTTTTAAATTCCATCTGTATTAACAGTCTTCCTTCACAGAATTTCATTTCGGTTGTTATCAAATCGAATTCTATTCAATTCCAATTTAATATATAAAATTGGAAAACGTTACCTTGGAAATTTCCCGTTAAATCTTAATATAAAGGTTTATAAATCCCAGATCACATTTCACTGTAAATCGGGTTAAAGAACGAATGTCGTTAAAAACATAGTTCACAATAAACCCAATTCACATTAGCATCTAACCGTAAATTAGTAAGAGAACAATCCCCTAAGTATTAACCCCGAAGGCCGAAACCAACATCAGATCAATACCCAGGAAACCATTCAACTTAAATAATCTCCAGTCAGTTTCTAATTTTCTTAACTACATTCGGTTCAAGAACAGTATTATTAAAGATACCATTCACGACGAACCCAAAAATCCAATTTGATATTGAATACAAGGCTCTGAATAGAAAATATGTCGACTTATATTCAATATCAAATTCTGAAACTAACAAATATCGTATTGGAGATATCAATATAAACATATCTTTCAAATTCCCATAGCAATATCTGTATAGTCACGAAATCCAACATCGAAATATTCCGAAGACAATTTCGATTCAGACCCATTTCCAATTTATATATTGGAAATTCTGGTTATTTTTGAAACCATTTCAAATCCAATTTATTTATTTTAATAATAATTGGATTATAATTCTAGTTCGAAACTAGTTCATTTTGATAAAAATATGTTTTTATCTTTTCTAGTACGGAATTTTTCACCCCAATTCTTTCCAAATCATTTATTATGATTTTACACAAATTACGGATATTTTTAATAATTTTATCAAGGCCTGTACAGTCGATTTCCATAAACGACCATCGAATTGCACTTACATCGACCTTTTCCAAATTTGATTTGGACATAATTCCAAATCCAACCGTTAGATTTCAAATCTCTAATCTTCCTTAGAAATCTCTTTTCGATACGAACCCAACGATTCCGGTTTTAGGAGAATCCGACGGTCGGATCTCCCGTAATATCCGTTCGAAGTCAATGGTCAAAATTCGCGAACTACCGTAGCGCGGCGCGTTCTATTCAGACCATTATATATATATATATATATATATATATATATATATATATATATATATCGTCGATTTCCTTTTAAAACGTATTTTATAAATCATTTTAAATTCGTTTTCAAAACGATTTCAACTTCATATTCGATTTCTAATCAAAAATTAATATTCCGTAGCATCGACATATAAATGATAGTATTTTTCAAAACATTAGATTTCGAAATCATTTCCTTTTCGATATTCATTATAGAAATGAATAAAGTCGATATAAATATCGTTCACGTTCAAATGGTGATAATCTAATCAACACGGCTTTATATATTTAAATATACTCGTGTCCATCCCAAATCGGACATCAAAATCAGATTTTGATCTTTTACTGAATATTGTTTTAAAATATCCGTTATTTTAAAATAATCGTTATCTTCTGAACTGGAATCAGACACTGTCAATTACCATATAATTTGATTTATGTGGATTTCATACACACATGTATACAACAACAATCAAACACAGTCAACCATCATGTAGAGTGCATTCTACACTGCATAAGCATCAAATATAAATATTTAATACTTACACAGTCTGTCAATCAATCGATCGACATACAACTAATTATTGGGACCAGTGTATGTTATATATCATCCCAATACCCGTGTGGAGTTTCAAACAATCAAACACAGGTTTTATTTGTGCAGTCGGGCGATGTGTAAAATTTATCGTCCCAATCAATATCAGTCAAATGTGTGTTCATAAACAAATCGTCCGGTTTGTTTATAAATATGTATTTATTCATATACACGTTAAAAATTATATTTTTAACTATAAAATATTTATTCCATTCCACATCACATAATCAACTTTCACAACAAAATCCAACAAACAAACAAGTCATCCATGGTCTGTGGACGATGGGTGTCGGGTGCTGCTAACAACGTCAGTATCCTAGTATATCTTTTAACTAGAAAATAAATTAAAACCGAGGAGTTCTCACCTTTAGGTTCCACTACGCCATTCTTTCTTTCTGAACGGTTTTGATTTGCCCTATTTTCCAATGCGATCTTTTCCCGCTGTTCATAGTAAAAATCGCAGTTTTAATATGATGTTCATATATTAAAAAACATATTTTTATAATGGCACTTCATATATAAAAATCGTATATTTTTACAACGCTTCTTTCTATATAAAAATTATATTTTTATATCTCTACTTCTTATATAAAGATCAAATTTTTATTTCAAAACCATGGATGTAAAAATCAAATTTTTATTTCGCTTTCATATATATAAAAATCGTATCTTTTTATTTATAAAAATCAAATCTTTTATTGTTTAAAAATCTAAACCTTTATTGTTTAAAAATCTAAATTTTTCTTTAATAAAAATATATTCTTTATATAATGAAAATAAAAATCAGTTTTTGCTATAATAGAAATCAAATTTTTACTATAATAAAAAAGCACAGTTTTTACTATATAAAAGAAAACAGTTCTTGCTATGAAATAAAATATAAAACTTACTGTTTTTCGAAGAAGTGAAGTCGGTGGTCATTGGTGGCGGAGGGATGAGGCTCGTCGGAGCTGCAACGAAGTAGGGGGAAGCGACGGAGGGAGGTCGTCAAATGCGGTGGGGGTCTCAGTAGGGAGGGCGCGGGCTTTTATTTTACCCGATTGGAGAAATTGAATTGGGGGTCGGGGGGCATCAAGGGAGATGATCGATGGAGGGGGGGTGGCGCCAGGCACGGGGAGCGACGGCAACTCCAGCCTGGGGCGGCGCGATGGCGTCAAGGGGCTGACAAGGTAGAAGGGGTAGCGGGCTTCTTCGTTTTTTTTTTTGAGGGGGGATGGGATTTGACCAACAGATGAAGGGTTTGACTAGGGCTAGTAGGAGATAGGATTATATAATTTAGTTTAATTATTATTTAATTTCCACTTAATACATGTCTTTACAATCGAACACCAATTCAAACCCAACGACTGTTGCCCTTAGCTAACTACCCCCATTCCGAACGCAATGGGATATGTCCTGTAAGCTAATTCATCAGTTACGATCAGTTTTCGTTATAATTACAATAGAAATTAATATTCAAGTCAATATTGAATTTAACGTACATCTCAATTTACCAGGGCTAGATATGGACTCGAAAAATTTCAGAAAAATTATTTCTAGCTTCGTATTGATGATACGGTCCTAACAAAATTAATTTCGTCAAATTTGAAGACCGTTTGAAAAATGGCCATTTTCTGGTCGATCCAAATTGACTGAAACTGACAAAACACGTTTTACTTCGCCACGCTCACATATTGCTTTCAAAAATTATGAATTTTGAAATCTAGAAATAATTAGACATTCAGATCCAACAAAGGTGGTTTCGTCGAAAACAGAGGTCGTTTGCAAAATGGCTATTTTTAAGGGCCAGAATTCCATAGCGACTATTCTGATTTTTCAACTGGGCATAACTTTTTATCCCCGCCATGAAATTTCAATTTTTAGATTTGTTGGAAAAATATTTTCAATTAGATTCTAATATTCTTGGTTTAGCTAAAATCCGGTTTATTTTGAATCCTGTACATTCATTTGAAATCTGAAATCGAATTTTCGAACTACCGCGCCATTTTCAGTTCCTTTTATAATTTAAAATAAATATTTATATTCTAGCGACGACCTATATAAATATATACGTTCTAATTCTATTCAAAATAAATTTCTCATCGTTATTATTTAAAACAATTCATTTTAAATATTCAAAATTCAATAAAATTGCCAAAATAAAAATTTTAAATTGGTTCGGATTTTCCGGGTTATTACAGGTTCTCTCCATTCTAGCATCAATTTTCAGAAGTTCGGCCTCAGTTTTCTTCACTGATAAATAGTACAGCAAACTATGTGTAACACCCCTAAGTCCCACATCGTGGAAGCCTGTGTGAAGTGGGTACTTATATAGTAGAGCCCATCTCTTACTAACGTCGAGGCCTTTTGAGGAACAAAACCCCACACCTATACAGTGGCTAAGTTGGAGACAATGTCTTGCACGAACGGAGGTGCGGGTTGTTATAGTGGTATCAGAGCCAATACCCAGCCAGAATTGTGGCTCCTGTGTGGACCACAACGCCTGGGTGAGGTGTTTGTGAACCAACGGGGATGTTGGGCTCTGTAGGAGGGGAGAATGTAATAACCCTAAGTCCCACATCGTGGAAGCTTGTGTGAAGTGGGTACTTATATAGTAGAGCCCATCTCTTACTAACTCCGAGGCCTTTTGAGGAACAAAACCCCACACCTATATGGTGGCTAAGTTGGGGACAATATCTTGCGCGAACGGTGATGCGAGTTGTTATAGAAAATTATAGCACCGCCAGGGTTCGAACCCCCAACCTCTATGTTGCATATCCAATGCCTCAACCAACTGAGCTATGAAGTCTTTTGTTCGGTTCTAATGTGTCTTGTTCTTGAGCTCTGTAAACCGAAGCTCTGATACCGTGTATTTCTTTCAGTTTTATTTTGTATAATTTTTCCGCTGCTATTTAAATGTAATTTAAATCTCTGATATTATCTTCTGTTGTATAATTATTCATACTTTAGAATATTCTTGTACTCTGATGTAAATTGTTGTAATAAGCAATGAAATGTTCTTCTGTTTGTGTTCTGATTTGTCGTGTTCTCAAAGCAATCTGGGCTTTCCTTTGCTGGGAAGTTTGGGTCATCACATTCGGTATCAGAGTCAATACCCAGCCGGAATTATGGCTCCTGTGTGGACCATAACGCTTGATTGAGGTGTTTGTGAGCCAACGGGGATGTTGGGCTCTGTAGGAGGGGATAATGTAACAACCTTTAGTCCCACATCGTGGAAGCCTGTGTGAAGTGGGTACTTATATAGTAGATGTAACAACCCGAATTTCGACAGACCGAATTTTTCAAATTCGATCCATCGAGACCCGAGTTGGGTGCTCTGGTATCCTGCAGAAAAATACAGAGAAAAAGAAATATGTCAGAACTCGTAAAGCATCTCACAGCGGAAGGAATTAAAATATAATATATTCAAAAATAGCTTTACCTTATATATCATACTGTCTAACCAGTATCCATAGTTATACCATCTCTGCCTTGAACCTAACCTGGAAGTATGTAATGAGGAGGGGGTCAGAACATAAGTTCTGTGTGAGTGGACTTATAATAAACTTCTGTGTAATACTACATATACCGTTCGGTTATATTTTCTTGCTTATTAGGTTATTCGCGATATTAGCTCTCTAGGCTATACTCATGCCTCACTAGTAGGTTAACCTAATACAACGTATATGTAGATACCCCCAACTCGTCTAATCCTTTTCCATGTATATATACATCCCCTTGCCGTATGTCGTACGGGCTTCATCACGTAAATATATACTACTTTAGTGTAGTTCCACCATTCTTGAAATCGTTTGGACTGCCGCTCTCGATCTTGCTAGATTCCGTGTATCATCTATATCTAATCTAAGGTATACTATCGAGTGCTTCTTAGATTCAACCAGGGTTTACGCTACGCAGGGTCATTGGGGTTTATGCTACCTATTGAACGCTTAGGGTTTACGCAACCTAGGTCCAACTAGGGATTATGCTACCTATCGAACGATGCCCCTTAGTCTAGAACACACTACCCAGAGTGATAAGTGTTCCTAGACTTAACGTCCCAATCGTATCGTAAACGTGCTAGATATCTAGTTGCACATGTCCTCTATATGTGCGGCCCGAGTCCTGTGACAGGGCTAATCAAGAAACACGAAACTCGGTCGGGAGCTTTAAGTTATCTGCCGATAAAGATGCTAAGGTCTGTTTTTCCAGTGGCTATGGTCCCACTTGACCCATCCCTCAACTAATGAAAGGGACACCTTGAAAAATGAGAACTATACGCAGGCCCCCCATGCCCCACAAACCTATTGGCCAACTTCACCCATAACTAGATAGCAAGTATATGGTCTTTTGGAGTTCTCCGCCTTTCCGTTTTACGTATCTCGACTGACTCAAGATGGTAGGTAGACGACGAGTCGCTATCACAGGGCCACTTGTCTCGCTGAATCACGCTGGTCCATCCTAGTCTTTAGGTTGCCCTATATTGCAACCAAGGCATACTCTTGGTTCTTCTAACGCAGACCTTAACCTCTGTGAGCCCAGACGGATCATCTGCATTCTCATAGCGGGATACCAAGAGTACCCTCACGTCCCCTTGAAGCTGCGTGCTTCGTAACCCAATTTGTTGAGCCTTTTTCATGATCAGACGGACGTTCGCTCCTTCTCGTGTTCTACTTGAGTTTCTTGACTAAGGCTTACTACTTAGTTCTCTTAACTAAGGTTACCACTTAGTTTCCTGAATCGTTCATTTTCTTAACTAAGGTTTACTACTTAGCCCTCTTAACTAAGGTTTACTACTTAGTTCTCTTTCTCGTTACTTAGTTATCTTAACTAAGGTTTATTACTTGGTTCTCTTAACCAAGGTTTGATACTTAGTTTCTGTTACTTAGTTCTCTTTTCAACTAAGGTTCGTTACTTAGTTCCTTTTTAACTAAGGTTTTTCAAAGAATTCAAACATGACTTAAGTTTTCTTTATCAAACGATAGCGTACGGGTGTTTTCCAACATTTTCAACTTAAATTAACTTATTTCATAGTATAAGTCGTCCCACCCTTCAAGTCTTGTATTATATCTTAAGTCATAATCTTCCCTTGTCCCTAGGACAAGTTTTACATATTTAATTCAAGTTTATAATAGGTAGTTATCATTCCCCCATTACTGTGTCGTTAATCTTAGGTTTGACTTAACCCTTCCTTTTACTTAACCCGCTACTTAAACTTTACCCAATTCAATTAATTTGTAATGCCATAACGGGTCCCCTTTGGTTAAGCATTATGTACTTATGTCTTAAATGTTGTCCATGTCCCACTTAACCTCTTTTATTATTGTATCCATGTCTTACACATGCTGTACTACGGTTAAGTTCACCTTATTCATGTTTTACTTTACGTATCTTACTATAGTTAAGTCCACATTTACATGTTTTACATGTCTTGTCTTACTATGGTTAAGTCCATATTTACATGTCCTATTTCACATGTCACCCACTTAACCCTCTAACCATACCCATGTCACCCACATGTCTTATTATGGTTAGTATTCCTTAATTCATTCATAATGATGAACGGTGCATGACCTCCCACATTAGACCGAACACTTTGTGGCTGCTGGATTCGCCGGGCGGTTCCGGGCAGTCTTACACCACAAAGCGGGTCTAACCTCGTGTCACCAACCATTACGCCTACAATTCATGCCTTTGACCTCTCACATTAGATGTCCAATTGTGGCAGCTGGATTTGCCGGGCGGTTCCGGACAGTCTTACACCACAATTGCGCCTAACCTCGTGTCAAAGGTTCATTAGCATCGTATTTCATCCGAACCCCAATTTTCATGTTATGTGCTTCCAATTCAACATATAGTCATGTTTACAATTTTGCCTATTCTAACTTGTCACTAATTAAATATTAATTAGCCTTAATTACGAATTTCCAATTATAGGCAATTTCATTAATTCCATGTAATTCCTACCCAAATATGCCAATTTCATATATATATATATATATATATATATATTCCAATTATCCAAAATATCCAATAATACTCACTTTCATAAAATCAATGTTATCAAATTACATGCCGTTCATACCAATTTATTCATATTAAATTATACCAATACCATAGTCAATTAGAATTATTCCCAATTTGCGTAAATTTAATATTGCGATATAATTATGTCCATATTGCAAATCATACACAAATCCTTCCAATCCATGTTATGCCCAAACATGTAAATTTCCAATGTCCAATTATACCTAATTTCATATAATCCATATCCAATGACAATTGTGTCAAACTTGCCTAAATCCAACATTATAGATTACATTCCTCGACTGTATAAAATAGATTATGCCCAATATATGAGATTACAATTGTTATGCCACAAACCCCAAAATTACGAATTATGTTCTTTGTTCGCATAAAATAATTTATACCCCAATATTTTCATATTTCCACCGTACGTATACATAATAAGATTTCGTCTAGGTTCGAGATAACCTAGATCTCAAAAATAGAAAGGGGCAAGAGAATAAAGGAACAATTATTTTAACATAAATTTTTGCATTGAATTTATAACTGGGGAAATGATGAACGATAGTAATACTATTATACAAAATTTTATCATAATTCCACTCACAATGATTTTTGTGCTTTAATCCGTAGATCTTGGATTGATTTTCCTCCTTTTTGTGTTGCATAGCTTGAATTTCAGATCTGGATTTCTTTTATGTTCTTGCGCAATACTTGAATCTCCCCTTTATTTTGTTCGTAGTAATAGAATTCCTCAATCTAATTCTTTTTAAATTTAAGAATAGTTTTGTGAGGAGAGAGGAGAGAAGAATAGATCAGAGATTTAGTGAGGAAGAAGAAGAATATGAGTTAGAGTAGAGCCATGGCATTGCCATGAACTTTAGTGAAGATTACAATAGGCCTAGGGGTGTTTATATAGCTGCTCAAGGCCTTATCGTACACGCAGCGCTGAGTCAGCATTGAACCTAGTTAAGAAAATAGTCCAGGTTCGCAGATGAATCTAGCCAAATCTTATCGTACATGCAGTGTTAAGTCAGCATTGGGTCCCACAAGCTGTTTTGGCGCAGAAATTTGAATTTCGAATGTTTGAATTGTTTTGGCGTAGAAATTTGATTTTCGAACTTTTGAATTTCTGGAATTTATTTAACTGTTTTATTCACATGAAATATTCTTATATGTATACAATTCCTTTAACGACCATTTTACGCGTATATATATATATATACGCATAACTTTCATTTTATTTTCAAAATTCAAACGATGTTGCACCGTTATTTAATTCTTGCCATATTTCATTTACTATAGCCTTATCTTAAATTTTATCTTTCGTATACATATATTTCTGCATATATATATATATATATTCTCATGTATATACATATATTTTCTTTATTTCTTATATGTACGTTCTTATCCTTTCAAATTTTGAATTTGTATATGTACATATATTTGCATGTTCAGTTGGCCCTCTTTAAAACAGAGATAAAAATTATGCTGGCGCCGGGGTTCGAATCCCCGACCTCCATGTTACAAATCCAATGCCTTAACCAACTGAGCTACAAAGTCTTTTGTTAATAAATCTTAGAACAATGATAATTATTGTTCTCTCCTTACTTCTCTTTTTCATGTTAATTACAATACTTAAATTAAACCAATGCATGAATCTTTTTCTTTTATTTTTCTTTTAATGTTAATGCATTATGTTTGCAAATCAGTGCATGCAACATATTTACATCACATGCAACCAATCATTTCTTTCTTTCATATATTAATTAATTTTCATTATACATCACCATATTAATCCTATCTATGGATATATATACATTTTTAATTACATTAAAAATACGGGGTGTTACATTCTCCCACCCTTAAAGAATTTCGTCCTCGAAATTCGATAAGAGTAAAATAGATAATCCCTCGCAACATCCAATAAGTGTTCGTCCAACTGTTGCAGCATTGTGCACATGTGCAAAGTGAATTACATCATAGCAAAGCATGTATGCCTAATTTGGATCCACCTATATGTATGCAAATTTTAAAAACTCTTTCAAATCATGATGCTCACATCCTAAATATACTTGCAGTTCTATATGAATGCAATATTTTTGAAAAATCAAAGCATTTTTCACCCAAATTTTCCCATACTCTTACAAAATAAGAGCATAGTTCATCCAATTGTCGCATCCAAAACCCTACTAACCATCATTAAATTCGAAATTTAGAAAAATCTAATTTTCCAAATTCGATTTCTTATGTTATGAAAACGGAAAAATTCACATCCTCCGTTTTTCTTTTCTAATTGCACTTGGATTTTTACATAACTATTCTATAAAGATTTCCTATTTTCCTGTCCAAGTACAACCACATTAGAAAGCTTCCTTTTCTATTTTAATTTATCTTGGAGTAATTTCATATTTATTCATCTTTTTCTTAAAATTTTCATTTTCTTTTCCCATCTTGCTTTGTCGCTTGATTGATTCAGTTGTTTTCTTTGTTAGTTAGGCTAGTCTTCTTCTTAAGTTTATTTTTCAACCAAGCTCTTCTGTTTTCAACTCAAACTGTATCCTACACAGCTACAGCTATGGGCCATGCGTCTTAGGACTATGCCACGAGTCCACTCAACAGGATCTATACACTTGCTTGCCCTTCACTACCTTGTAATCACTACTAGTCCATGTTGTGTATTACTAGCCTATACTTCTCTTTTCAAGCAACAATCCTAGACTCACACGGCTTATGCATTCTACGGGAATTTTCCATTAGTTCAACACTGGCTAATCCTTGACTGTAAATTGGCAATAAAATAACTCCCTGAGTATCAACCCCGAAGACCAAAATCAACATCAGATTGACACTCAAAGAATTACTCAACTCAACCAATCCCTAGTTGGTTCTAATTGCTTTAACTTTATCTCGTTCTTTCTAGGCCTTAATCCTTAACTACTCCATTTTTAAAACATGGTTTGGCCTTCTTTTTTTTTAATACATTCTTCTTCCAAAAACTAAAAGTGGTAAAACTTTTATTCTTTTCTCAAAAACTTGCTTTTGCCAAACCCAAAAAAACATGTCACAAAATAAAATGCAAAACATTTTCTTCAGATCATGAAACTGGAGTAGACAAGGACAACTAATGGGTTACATTGTTCCTAATGTTAACTTTGGCTGCTAAGGTGCAAATATCTACTCTAATCTTACACTTTACCGCTTATTTTGTTCACCCAACAAAATTTCTTTTTAAAAAAATAATCAAAATTTATTGTTAACAGAATAGAATTTCTTTTACAAAACGCAACACTTTCTTTTCAATCCTTTCATGTATTATAATATGAAAACTAGCGAGCTATATATTCTCGATATTATGCACGTTTTAAATGAGAGATTTTTTTTGAAATCATTGTTTTATACCCCACTTTACTTTCAAAACCCAACATGCACTAAATAATTTTCCAAACATCTTAAATTACTTTTAAGATTAAAACTTGAAAAACACCACAAACTCTTTTACAAATACAAGTTCTTAAAAGTTTATTATTGGGTTAAACTCAAAGTGGGTCTTTCAACTCAACTAGGCTTTCCTAGGCACTTTCCAAACCAATTCTCTCAACTATATATATATATTCCTAATCCATTTTCCACATTTTAACCTTTTTCTAATTTCTAAGGTTTCATTTCTAAACCCACTAATATGAAATACTAATATTTTAGTTTCCACCCTATGGGATATTTTCTTTCTTTAACTCTAAGCCATATTGTGCACTTTCCCAACCACCTAATGGTCTCAAAAATTTCTATGTTTATTACTTTTGTGTACAAACTAAATATCCCAACTCTTTTCATACCGAGTGGGCTACTTTATGGATTTAGGTTTATATATAATATATTTATATTTTAGAAAATACAAATACGTTCACTCATTATCTCCCTAAGATCACTAAACCGAAGCTCTGATACCAGATGTAACAACCCGAATTTCGGCAGACCGAATTTTTCAAATTCGATCCATCGAGACCTGAGTTGGGTGCTCTGGTATCTTGTAGAAAAATACAGAGAAAAAGAAATATGTCAGAACTCGTAAAGCATCTCACAGCGGAAGGAATTAAAATATAATATATTCAAAAATAGCTTTACCATATATATCATACTATCTAACCAGTATCCATAGTTATACCATCTCTGCCTTGAACCTAACCTGGAAGTATGTAATGAGGAGGGGGTCAGAATATAAGTTCTGTGTGAGTGGACTTATAATAAACTTCTGTGTAATACTACATATACCGTTCAGTTATATTTTCTTGCTTATTAGGTTATTCGCGATATTAGCTCTCTAGTCTATACTCATGCCTCACTAGTAGGTTAACCTAATACAACGTATGTGTAGATACCCCCAACTCGTCTAATCCTTTTCCATGTATATATATAGCCCCTTGCCGTATGTCGTACGGGCTTCATCATGTAAATATATACTACTTTAGTGTAGTGCCACCATTCTTGAAATCGTTTGGACTGTCGCTCTCGATCTTTCTAGATTCCGTGTATCATCTATATCTAATTTAAGGTATACTATCGAGCACTTCTTAGATTCAACCAGGGTTTACGCTACGCAGGGTCATTGGGGTTTATGCTACCTATTGAACGCTTCTCGGATTTAGGGTTTACGCGACCTAGGTCCAACTATGGATTATGCTACCTACTGAACGATGCCCCTTAGTCTAGAACACACTACCCAGAGTGATAAGTGTTCCTAGACTTGATGTCCCAATCGTATCGTAAACGTGCTAGATATCTAGTTGCACATGTCCTCTATATGTGCGGCCCGAGTCCCGTGGCAGGGCTAATCAAGAAACATGGAACTCGGTCGGAAGCTTTAAGTTATCTGCCGATGCAGATGCTAAGGTCTGTTTTTCCAGTGGCTATGGTCCCACTTGACCCCTCCCTCAACTAATGAAAGGAACACCTTGAAAAATGAGAACTATACGCAGGCCCCCCATGCCCCACAAACCTATTGGCCAACCTCACCCATAACTAGATAGCAAGTATATGGTATTTTGGAGTTCTCCGCCTTTCCGTTTTACGTATCTCGACTGACTCAAGATGGTTGGTAGACGAGTCGCTATCACAGGGCCACTTGTCTCGCTGAATCACGCTGGTCCATCCTAGTCTTTAGGTTGCCCTATATTGCAACCAAGGCATACTCTTGGTTCTTCTAACACAGACCTTAACCTCTGTGAGCCCAGGCGGATCATCTGCATTCTCATAGAGGGATACCAAGAGTACCCTCACGTCCCCTTGAAGCTGCGTGCTTCGTAACCCAATTTGTTGGAGCCTTTTTCATGATCAGACGGACGTTCGCTCCTTCTCGTGTTCTACTTGAGTTTCTTGCCTAAGCTTTACTACTTAGTTCTCTTAACTAAGGTTTACCACTTAGTTTCCTGAATCGTTCGTTTTCTTAACTAAGGTTTACTACTTAGCCCTCTTAACTAAGGTTTACTACTTAATTCTCTTTCTCGTTACTTAGTTATCTTAACTAAGGTTTATTACTTGGTTCTCTTAACCAAGGTTTGATACTTAGCTTATGTTACTTAGTTCTCTTTTCAACTAAGATTCGTTACTTAGTTCCTTTTTAACTAAGGTTTTTCAACGAATTCAAACATGACTTAAGTTTTCTTTATCAAACGATAGCGTACGGGTGTTTTCCCACATTTTCAACTTAGATTAACTTATTTCATAGTATAAGTCGTCCCACCCTTCAAGTCTTGTATTATATCTTAAGTCATAATCTTCCCTTGTCTCTAGGACAAGTTTTACATATTTAGTTCAAGTTTATAATAGGTAGTTATCATTCCCCCATTACTGTGTCGTTAATTTTAATTTTGACTTAACCCTTCCTTTTACTTAACCCGCTACTTAAACTTTACCCAATTCAATTAATTTGTAATGCCATAACGGGTCCCCTTTGGTTAAGCATTATGTACTTATGTCTTAAATGTTGTCCATGTCCCACTTAACCTCTTTTATTATTGTATCCATGTCTTACACATGCTGTACTACGGTTAAGTCCACCTTATTCATGTTTTACTTTACATATCTTACTATAGTTAAGTCCACATTTACATGTTTTACATGTCTTGTCTTACTATGGTTAAGTCCATATTTACATGTCCTATTTTACATGTCACCCACTTAACCCTCTAACCATACCCATGTCACCCACATGTCTTATTATGGTTAGTATTCCTTAATTCATTCATTATGATGAACGGTGCATGACCTCCCACATTAGACCGAACACTTTGTGGCTGCTGGATTCGCCGGGCGGTTCTGGGCAGTCTTACACCACAAAGCGGGTCTAACCTCGTGTCACCAACCATTACGCCTACAATTCATGCCTTTGACCTCTCACATTAGACGCCCAATTGTGGCAGTTGGATTTGCCGGGCGGTTCCGGGCAGTCTTACACCACAATTGCGCCTAACCTCGTGTCAAAGGTTCATTAGCATCGTATTTCATCCGAACCCCAATTTTCATGTTATGTGCTTCCAATTCAACATATAGTCATGTTTACAATTTTGTCTATTCCAACTTGTCACTAATTACATATTAATTAGCCTTAATTACAAATTTCCAATTATAGGCAATTTCATCAATTCCATGTAATTCCTAGCCAAATATGCCAATTTCATATATATATATATATATATATATATATTCCAATTATCCAAAATATCCAATAATACACACTTTCATAAAATCAATGTTATCAAATTACATGCCGTTCATACCAATTTATTCATATTAAATTATACCAACACCATAGTCAATTAGAATTATTCCCAATTTGCATAAATTTAATATTGCAATATAATTATGTCCATATTCCAAATCATACACAAATCCTTCCAATCCATGTTATGCCCAAACATGTAAATTTCCAATGTCCAATTATACCTAATTTCATATAATCCATATCCAATGACAATTGTGTCAAACTTACTTAAATCCAACATTATAGATTACATTCCTCGACTGTATAAAATAGATTATGCCCAATATATGAGATAACAATTGTTATGCCACAAACCCCAAAATTACGAATTATGTTCTTTGTTCGCATAAAATAAGTTATACCCCAATATTTTCATATTTCCACCGTACGTATACATAATAAGATTTCGTCTAGGTTCGAGATAACCTAGATCTCAAAAATAGAAAGGGGCAAGAGAATAAAGGAACAATTATTTTAACATAAATTTTTGCATTGAATTTATAACTGGGGAAATGATGAACGATAGTAATACTATTATACAAAATTTTATCATAATTCCACTCACAATGATTTTTGTGCTTTAATCCGTAGATTTTGGATTGATTTTCCTCCTTTTTGTGTTACATAGCTTAAATTTCAGATCTGGATTTCTTTTATGTTCTTGCGCAATACTTGAATCTCCTCTTTATTTTGTTCGTAGTAATAGAATTCCTCAATCTAATTCTTTTTAAATTTAAGAATAGTTTTTTGAGGAGAGAAGAATAGATCAGAGATTTAGTGAGGAAGAAGAAGAATATGAGTTAGAGTAGAGCCATGGCGTTGCCATGAACTTTAGTGAAGATTACAATAGGCCTATGGGTGTTTATATAGCTGCTCAAGACCTTATCGTACACGCAGCGCCGAATCAGCATTGAACCTAGTTAAGAAAATAGTCCAGGTTCGCAGATGAATCTAGCCAAATCTTATCATACATGCAGTGCTAAGTCAGCATTGGGTCCCACAAGCTGTTTTGGCGCAGAAATTTGAATTTCGAATGTTTGAATTGTTTTGGCGTAGAAATTTGATTTTCGAACTTTTGAATTTCTAGAATTTATTTAACTGTTTTATTCACATGAAATATTCTTATATGTATACAATTCCTTTAACGACCATTTTACGTGTATATATATATATACGCACAACTTTCATTTTATTTTCAAAATTCAAACGATGTTGCACCGTTATTTAATTCTTGCCATATTTCATTTACTATAGCCTTATCTTAAATTTTATCTTTCGTATACATATATTTCTGCATATATATATATATATATATATATATATTCTCATGTATATACATATATTTTCTTTATTTCCTTATATGCACGTTCTTATCCTTTCAAATTTTGAATTTGTATATGTACATATATTTGCATGTTCAGTTGGCCCTCTTTAAAACAGAGATAAAAATTATGCTGCCGCCGGGGTTCGAACCCCCGACCTTTATGTTACAAATCCAATGCCTTAACCAACTGAGCTACAAAGTCTTTTGTTAACAAGTCTTAGAACATTGATAATTATTGTTCTCTCCTTACTTCTCTTTTTCATGTTAGTTACAATACTTAAATTAAACCAATGCAGGAATCTTTTTCTTTTATTTTTCTTTTAATGTTAATGCATTATGTTTGCAAATCAGTGCATGCAACATATTTACATCGCATGCAACCAATCCTTTCTTTCTTTCTTTCATATATTAATTAATTTTCATTATACATCACCATATTAATCCTATCTATGGATATATATACATTTTTAATTACATTAAAAATACGGGGTGTTACAGTAGAGCCCATCTCTTACTAACGCCGAGGCCTTTTGAGGAACAAAACCCCACATCTATACGGTGGCTAAGTTGGGGACAATATCTTGCGTGAACGGAGGTGCGGGTTGTTATAGTCTTTTCTATAAAAATGTTATTTTCTTTAAAAATGTTCTTTATATAAATATGATTCTTTACATAAACATGTTTCTTTACATAAACAAGATTCTTTACATAAACATGTTTCTTTTACATAATATGATTCTTTTATTTGTTGACAATTCTATTTCAACAAAATGATTAACAATGATTTTTTTATTTTGTTGACAATTCTATTTCAATAAAATGATTAAAAGTGTTCAACTTCATTTTATTTACAATAATCTAATTCAACAAAAATGTTATTTTTGTTTTAATACAAATCTATTTAACAAAAATGTTATTTTTTTAACTATTTCATTTCAACAAAAAATGATATTTTGGTTTCAATTATTTTATTTCAATAAAGATGACAGTTTTGGTTTAAACTATTCATTTCAACAAAGATGTTAATTTTAATTCTAAAATGTCTTTTTAATTCTAAAATGTTATTTTTCTCTAAAATGTGCTATTTCATTCTAAAATGTTATTTGATTCTAAAATGTACCTTTTACATTATAATGTTATTTTATTCTAAAATGTTCTCTTTTTACATTATAATGTTATTTTCATTTTAAAATGTTATTTTATGTTAAAATATTGTTTATTTCGGAATTGGAATGCGACTCAATCAATTACCATATAATTTCGATTATATGGATTTCATACATCGCATGTGTGCACAATAATGATAAATAATCAACAAACAATTCATTCACAATCAGAGTGAGATTTACAATTGTGTGAGCATCAAAATAAATAAATAACGCTCATCACAGGCTGTCAATCCATCAATTGACATATAAATAAATTCAAGGGAGATGTGAAAAAATTATCATCCCCTGACCCGTGTGGGGTTTTCAGACAACAACATTTTATTTAAACAAGTTATTGGTTAATAAATTTAACAAATTTTCACTGTTCAAATTATAAATAAATATTTATAATCTAATTTCACTACCAAATTTATGTTAACATTATTTTTAAACATTTCAACATCACAAACAACATACAGCACAGTCAATTTAAATCGTCCATGGTTTGTGGACGAGGGGAGTGATCTAATCAAGCATAGTGTATAGTTTATAGTAATTAAACCGATAAAAAAACTAAACTGACAGTTCTATATATTTTTCGGTTATGAAAATAAATAAATAACTGTGTAGAAATTTTAGTGAGGAGTTCTCACCTTTGGTTTTCCACTCCGTCATTCTTTAGGGGACAATTCAGATTCCATTCTACTTCCATTCAGCTCCATTGCAGTCTGTGACATACTGTTTGTGTTAAAAATCATATTTTTAATGTTGTTCTATATATATGGTAAAAATCATATTTTTGTACACGATGCGATTTTTATATTAAAAAAAATGCAATTTCGTATTACAAAAACAATGCGATTTCATATTACAAAAACAATGTTATTTATACGACGAAAACAATGTTATTTTTACAATGAAAAACAGTGCAATTTTATTTATAAAACAAGGATCTTTTTATTTATAAAACAAGGTCCTTTGCATTTCAAAACAACGTTATTCTTTTATTTCAAAACGATGTTCTTCTTTTATTTCAAAATGATGTTCTCTTTTATATTTCAAAACGATATTCTTCTTTAATTACAAAGCGATGTTAATTTTCTTTTAAAGCAATACTATTTTATATTTTAAAACAATGTATGTTTTTAACTTTTAAAACAATGTATTTTTTGTTGTAAACACAAATTTATTAAACTAGAACCCTTTTTATATCTATACAACAAAGATATATCTTTTATTGCTTCAAACAATTTCCACTTCTTATGTGAATATTTTATACATTCAACAAAAATATAATTTTTTATTGTTTTCAACATTTTATTTTATAAAACTTTGATCCCTTTTATTTTCTAAAAACATGTTAATGTTTTATTTTCAAAACATGTTAATCTTTTATTTTCTTTTCATATTCAAAACTAAGTTCTTTTTTTTATGTTTTAAACAAAGACCTTATGTTTCAAAGATCATATATTTTTATGTTCCAAAGATCATATTTTTATATTTCAAAGCAAGATTAGTATTTATTTTAAAACAACACTAATTTTTATTCTATTTTTTAAAAAAAAATCTAATTTTTATTTTTTTAAATAGTGTCAATTTTCTTTATATAAAAAAAAGTCAATTTTATTTACAAATATTAAAATTTCATTAATTAATTACACAAAGAAGCTCACTGTGTTTCATTGTATGTTGATCTTCTTCCTTCGAACTGGCCTCATCACCTAGGGTTATGAATCGCGCCTCCTACGTCGACCTTGACGATGATCGCCCACCACCATGCCAGAGCCGCCACCAAGACCTCTCACCACCACAAAGCTTGTCCAACTCGGTGGCCAGAATCACCATGAAAACAGTTGCGAAGTCGACGGCTTTGAGCCACCGAATCTCGTGAACTACGCCCCCATTATCGATCACCCCCGTTCATCTCCTCGAGGTTTGCAATTTCCCCAATGGAGGTTTCAGGAATTATTGGGCAGATTTGGTGAAATTGGGGAATGAAGAATGGATAATATCAGTTATTGATTTTGTGTGAAGAGGCGGCTGATAGAAAGTATAGGCTAGGGTTAGGGTATACGTATTCTGGGAGTATTTATACGTGTATTTCTATTTTAATTTTATTTATTTAATTCCTTTTAAATTAAATATAACTCCTGTATCGTTTCGAACTCCAAATTAAACACAACAAGTGTCGCTCCTAGCTAAATGCCCCCGTTCCGGACATAATGGAACATGTTTTGTTACCCAATTCGGTTGTTACGATCAGTTTTTCTTTAAATTAAAATATAAATCAATTTATATTTAATTTAAACGTACATTTCAATTTACTGAGGCCACATACTAACTCTAAAAATTCCCAAAAAATAAATCTAGCTATGTTTTGACGATACGGTCCTAACAAAACTAATTTTGTTGTGTTTGGAGACCGTTTGAAAATGACCATTTTCTGGACGATCCAAATTGACTAAAATAGTCAAAACATGTTTTCTTTTTCCACGCTCACATATTAATTCCAAAAATTATGAAAATTAGAATCTAGTAATAATTTGACATTCCGGATGCAACAAAAGTGGTTTCGTCGAAAACGGAGATCGTTTGCAAAATGGTTATTTTTAAGGGCCATATATTATATTAAAATATATATAACAGTGACTTTTCTGAATTCTAATTTAGCCATAACTTACAATTTATAAAATGAAATCTCAGTTTCTTACATTTGTTAGTAAGATATTATTAAAAAGATTCAAATTTTTCTTGTTTCGTCCAATTCTGATTTAAAATGAACTCTGTATATTAAATTGAAATTAGAAATCGAATTTTGGAACTAACGTGCCATTTCTAACTCCTTTTATAATTAAATTAGAAATTTTCATTCTAACTTCGTTTTAGATAAATTTTTAGTCATTATTATTTAAAATAAATTATTTTTAAACATTCAAAATCTGTTAAATTTGCTAAAATAAATTTTTTAAATTGGTTCAGAAATTGCGGGTTGTTACACTAGGGTTCAAATTCATGGGTTATCGAAGCTTCGATGAGTGTAACGGATTTAGTATTTGGATTTCTAGAATCGAATGACATTTGGTGACAAGTTTTTGTGAAATAAGATACTCAAAGACGTCGATCACCTCACGGTTGCAGTGAAAACAACACTGAAGTCGCGATGGGTTAGAGGCGTTCGAGTTTGGTGAAACCAGTATGGGTAGAAAGAGGATAGGAACAAGAGAAGAGCGGTGGTCTTCAATTTGATTTTCACGAAGGATTGAGGTAGAGGAGGGAGTTTGATGTTTCGAAGTAGTGAAATGGAAGTACGGGAAGCAAAATTTCTGGATCGGGGAAGAAGGAATAGGAGCGAAGCGGGTTTGGGCTTTAACAAGAGTGAATGGGTCGGGAAAAGAAAGGTTAAAGCCCATTATAATAATAACATCCATGTTTTATTTTAACTTAAATTTGTAAAAACTTGTTTATATCATATCTAATTCATATGTAAACGAAATCGAACAAAACAGGATCCATTGGGATCGTATGGACGAGGGCTACACAATAGAACTGACTAGGAGTGAATTGGAGCTCGTTACAGTTTATAGCAAAATAAATTGTCTGGTCTGAATTGACGATAATTTATCGTTATTTAATGATAAATTACCAATGTGAGCAAAACTCACTAACTCTATTAGTTTATATTTTTATAATGTATTTTTAGAACTGATAAATATTGGTTGATTGTTGTGTGTTGATTGTTTGGTTGAATTGTTGAATTATTGGTTAAAATTAGAGATAACGATATATATATAAATCGTTAATCAAATATTGATTATGTTTATCATAATATTTCATTTTGAAATGAAATTGATGTTAATTATATTGTTTAACATCCTTGGATGCGGGGAAACAGGTTGGAGGGATCCAACTGGATTCCTCAATATTTATAATATTGTTCTTCTCATATATTGTAATATATGATGTGATATATAATCTGTTGTTGATTATGTGGGTTTGAATGTTATCGATCATTGTTATTTGGTATTTTAAATACCATATATAATACTGGAATTAAAATGGGAATTTTCAATGTGTATATATAAAACCAAATGATTTTATAAAAAGGGATTTCAAAGTGGATAGAGTTATAAAAGAAAATATTTATTTATGAAATAAATAGAGTTAATAAGGGAATTATAATTGGGATTTTTTAGTGTTAGAAATAAAAAGGATATTTCGTATGAATAATTCTATAAATAGAAGTATAAATAGAATTTGGAAATGGGATATTATTTTAAAATACGAAATCAAACTTAATGGATTATATATAAGAGTTAATCAATTAGAGTTAATTGATTAGAGTTAATCGAATAGAGTTAATCAATTATAGTTAATCAATTAGAGTTAATCAATTAGAATTAATCGAATTGATTTAATCAATTAGAGTTAATCGATTAGAGTTAATCAACTAGAGTTAATCGGATAGAGTTAATCAATTAGAGTCAATCAAATAGAATTAATCAATTAGATTTAATCGATTAGAGTTAATCGAATAGAGTTAATCAATTAGAGTTAATTGATTAGAGTTAATCGAATATAGTTAATCAATTAGAGTTAATCGAATAAAGTTAATTGAGTAGAGTTAGTCGAATATAGTTATTCGAAGAGTGATTTTCGAATATAGTTTATTCGAAAGGAGATATCGAATATAGTTTATTCGAAAAGGTGTTAATCGAATGTAGTTTATCCTTAAAGGAGTTAATCGAATATAGTTTATTTGAAAGGAGTTATCGAATATAATTTATTCGAAAGGAGTTAATCAAATACAGTTTATTCGAAAGAGTAATCGAATATAGTTATATTCGAAAGAAAGTTATACATTGAATTCGATTATATCGATTTCGAGAAAGTACTATTTACGTTCTGATTTTTAATCAAGATTTATTTATTTAGTTATGAATTGTCTATTTAGTTATTTAGTTAAATTAAGGAATAAAAGTTATATTTTGAAGTTAGATATTTCAAAAGTAGGGATTATTACGCTATTGTTATAATCAATGTTTTCAATAAAGAAGTGGATTCGTAAATAGAATCCGAGAGTTACGTAAGGAAGTTTGTTAATGATTTAAAAGGTGAACTTTGTCTATTTCGAGGTTAGAAATGTTGTCCAGTTAAGGTCTGAGAGGTAGTTATGCCCCAACTTCATTGATTCCATTTTTAACTAAGGATTGGTTAAGGTTCGATAATGAAGGTTGGTTAAGTGAATTTAGTTAATGAGTGTAATGTTTTGAGTTGGCATAGCGATGTTTTATTTAAACATCTGTTTAAATCCAAATGTAGGAGTTATGGAAATGTTTTCCAAATAAGAATCGGAAATGTTTCCTAATATAGAAAATAAGAAATGTAAATGTTTTCCAATGTTAATAACGTATATTTTCTAAATTTAGAAAATAAGAAATGTTGAATATATGGAAACAGGAGATGAAAAATGAATAAATTAATGAACTAAAGAGATAAATGTTAAATGATGATTGATCGATATAATTTCCATCTGGAAATAATATCGTTGTTTTCACGCGTGTTTTTCTTTGATAGTTAACTCACCGACTATCGAAGTTTTTGATCATTTTTCCGTCGTCAATATGGAGAAACCGGGATCAGATTCATTATCTGAAAACATCTCTGTATGGACGTTAGTGTTGCGATCAAATATGATGAAGATAATTGAAGACAGAGTTATGCAAGGGTTGTCCTGTTTGCAGAATAGTGCCTTTGGTTTGTCCAGTCACAGGACAACCTGTATGGAAGAATGTCTGGCAGAGTATATTCAATAGATCGCGTAAGTTGATCTCTTCAAATGTATTTACGTTTGGTGGCGAAGGAATTCGTTTCTCTTAGCTGTATACCCGTGATATATTTGAAAAAATCAATTTGTGATTTGGCGGGTATGACGATGTGACATTCAGAGGAAATAAAGGTGTGATCTATATGTTATGGCTTTTAGCCTCACTACCGAGAATGGTATAAAATCGGGTAGGTCACATGGCTAAGTGGTTAGCTGCCAAGTAGGGTGCATTGTCACCTGATCTATAGAAATTCCATTTACTTCTATGATCTATTTCAATGTTGTCCCTTTCGGGAAATGGTTGCTGATACCAACCGTCGGTGATAATACATTCGGTACACTCAAGCGAAATAAGTGACCGACATGTTTATCATGGGTTGCAATATGTTCTTGTTGAATCCGGTTTATTCCTCTCTAGAGATACACTATCGGAAGGTGGTCCCATACCTTGCAAGTTGGAATTCATTAACCAATAAGCGCCCATGGTTTTTGATTATATATTATGTATGTGGAATGTGAGATAAAAGCGTTCTGCTAGAGGATCATTTTATTGTGATTGATAAACATTATTATAATATCAAAAGAGTTTTGATATAAAGATTATCGTTTCTTTCAAAAGGATTTTGAAAGTTAAATCAAGTGTTTTGGATTCTCATAAGGGAAAAACCCGCTCTGCGTTATATTGCGTGGTCTTATGAGATATTGTTTATTTTCTCAAACTGTTTTAAATTGTGTACTCACACCAGTCCCATGACTGACCCAGAGTTTATTTTATTTTTTTGCTTTCCCTAAACTCTTGGGTGCCCAATTTTGTACAGGAAGTCAAGTAGTCAGGATTTTACAGATACACTTTGAGAGTTTGGAGCAGGAGGCTTCAGGAATATATAGTTATCGTTTATTTCCGCTGTGTTGTAAGTATTGTACTCTGATAATGTTACTCTATACATATACTAATTTTATTTCAAAGTTATGTATCTATTATATATTGTTCGTTCCGCTGTGAGTTTCGTGTTACTCTGATGATGATGTATATTCTTCTTTTTCTATTCTAAGTTTCTATCTTATCTATTCTCACCCTCTAATTTCTTTCATGGACTATCCGATGTTTCCAATGCTTGCATAGTCGACATTGAGTTTATGTCAATTACTCAGGATCACGAAAACCCGGGTCTTTACAGCGGAATCAGAGCGAGGTTAAGTAATTGCCTTGGCTCTGGGGCATGACTCAGTAGAGATGGGGTTAGTAATACCCTAGATTGAATTTGAGTGTATACATACATACATACATATATATATATATATATATATATATATGAGCGCGTATTTGTTATGTGATATAAAAATTGTTTTATATTGTGGGGATTTATTGGTTGAGTTGTTTATGAGTTCTAGTCAATCAGTTTGATCCACTGTATCGGTAGGAGTTTCTAAACACTTGAATACGATGAGTCGACACGGTATGTTTTGAAAAGAGGGTAAACGAAATAATTTTTCCCAAATTATATTTTGATATAAAGGATTTATATTGGAATGATTATAATATATTGGTTGTTATTATAATCGAGTAAGATTGTAAATTAAAGGGTTATGTAAATAACCAATCAGAATTCATATAAATGTAATATATGGAATCAGATGGATTAAATCGGAATTTAAATCAGAATTGGAATTAAATTTCCGAAAATATGAAAAATGTTTGTAAATGGAATTGGATTAAATATATGAGAATTTTAAAATCTTGGGAGATTTAAATTGTTTTATGATCATTGTGAAGGATATTTTGAATTGATTTCAAAATGGAAGTGTTTAAGAAATGGTTTTGGAAAGTGATATAGTATTGAACTCACTTCATTCGTTGGGAAATAACCCTGATGATGTTGGCCCCATCATCAGTGTTCATTTTCGAGTTCTAGGTGATGGATTACTACCAAAGATATTATTTTTGAATTGTTTTGAGAAGCAAGTGGTTTTGATTTCCAAAAAGGAATATTGGATGTTTGAAAAGGGTAAGTTGTTTAAAAATCCCAGGAAGATTGTTTGAATTAAATAGAAATTTGTGGAAGTAAATTGAAATTGGATTGAAGTTAGTTAAGTGGAAATGGAATTGAAATAGAACGATATCGATTAAAATTGGATTGTTGAAATAAGAATCTGAAATGGTTTTGGATTGGTGAGTTAAGAGTTTAGAATCGAGAATGAAACACGAGCTTGAAATGGAATTCGGCTTGGTTATAACTGAATGATTAGATTTGAGGATGACTGATTGGAGATTGATTGGGATGACATTTGTTTATGCTAGATTGATAACAAATGGAAGTGATAGAGTTAAATGCCCGACAAAAATGTACAAGATTATTTTAATATGAGTTTGGTAATTTATGATCCTATTTGGCAAGTCGCTTGGCGTTTTGATTTTCTTTTGGATTGGAGAAGGCCTCGAGAGGCAAGTTGTAGTTGTACCAATTGAGTCGTACAAAGGAGATGCTGGCGAAAATTTTCGAAAATTTAAGGTGGTAGAAATTTTTCGGAATATTTGAAATTTTTTAGTCGGAATGAATTAATAATTTAATTGAAATAAGTTGGTTCAATTGAAACTGAAGTTAGAAGTAAACAAATAAATTTTAACCCAGTTAATAGGGTTTGTTTTCTACCTTGACAATTTCGAGGATGAAATTATTTTAAGTGGGGAAGAATGTAATGTCCCATATTTTTACGGAACAATAATTAATTTATTTAATTATTTAAATAGTGATTTAGAGATTTAAATGGTCATTTAATTAAATAATATTGAATATTTAATTAATATAAATAATAGAATAATATATTAAATTCTGAAATAGTCGGAAATAGCTGAATTCAAATATTGTGTGAATTGGATTATTTATAAGATATAATTCAGTTTAGAATTTAATTAGAATAATGAATATATTATATAAACGATAGTTGAACGTATAATTATATTATAATTAAAATCGGGCTCGAACTGGTGTTGTAGATCGTAATTTGGCGATATGAACTTCAATTGAATATACAGAATCCGTTTTAAATCAGATTTCTGTGAAACAAGAAAACGTTCGTAGCTGGTGAAGTGTATTTTTCTAATGGAACAGAAAAGTCGAGATTTCATTGTGTAGATTTTGAGTTATATCCAAATCAAAATTTTGAAAAGTCGCTATGGAATTCCTTTATAATTTATAACAATTTATTTAGATTATAAATGGATTTTCAATATAAATCGAATATCGATATAACTAAGAATTTTGAAATATCGAGTTTTAAATCCTGGTATGTTAATTTTGGAGCCGGATTATATTCTATGTTAATATATGCGCTAATATTTATTTATAAATATTTAATTTAATTATTTTTAAATATATTAATATTTAAATTGGATTATTTAGAGCTTTAAAAATAGCCAGTTTTGCAAATGAGCTCCGTTTTCGATGAAACTAATTTTGCTGGATCCGAAATATTAAATTATTGTTAGATTTCCATTTCTGTGATTTTTGGAGTTAGTATGTGGCCGTACAGGATTTTACTGTGAAATACATTTGATAATTTGACTTTAAAAATACGTTGTGTGATCAAATGGAGTCGGAATTCGATGAAACAAGTTTCGTTGGGTCCGTAATGTTGAACGGTAGCTACATGCCCATTTTCATGATTTTTGGGTATCGCGTGTGATCATGCGGATTTTTAGATGTTAAATATAAACAACAGTGGACTAAAAATAGATAAAATATTGAATAAAAAAAATATAAATCTCATAAATATACCACTAACATCTCTAACCTAACCTAAGTCAATTTTCATACAGCGGTCAATATTTTCTGCCGTCGTTGTTTTTCAGAAAATCATGAGGAAAAACCATCTCTCAAAAATCAAAACAAATAGGATTAATTCCTATAAATCACCAAACTTGTATACTTTGATCCATGGCATGGTTCTCTCCATTCTAGCATCAATTTTCAAAAGTTCGGCATCAGTTTTCTTTGCTGATAAATAGTACAACAAACTAGGGTTCAAATTCATGGATTATCGAAGCTTCGATTTGTGTAATGGATTTAGTATTTGGATTGTTGGAATCAAATGACATTTGGTGACAAGTTTTGGTGAAATGCGAGACTCAAAGACGTCGATCACCTCACGGTTGCAGTGAAAACAGCAGTGAAGTCGCAATGGGTTAGAGGCGTTCGAGTTTGGTGAAACCGGTATGGGTGAAAGAGGATCGGAGCAGGAGAAGAGCGGTTGTTTTCAATTTGATTTCCGCAAAGGATTGAGGTAGAGGTGGGGGTTTGATGTTTCGAAGTAGTGAAATGGGAGTACGGGAATCAAAATTTCTGGATCGAAGAAGGAGGAATAGGAGCAAAGCGGGTTTGGACTTTAACAACAGTGAATGGGTCGGGAAAAGGAAAAGAAAGGTTAAAGCCTATTATAATAATAACATCCATGTTTTATTTTAACTTAAATTTGTACAAACTTGTTTGTATCATATCTAATTCATAGTAAACGAAATCGAACAAAAAAGGATCCATTGGGATCATATGGACGAGGGCTACACAATGGAACTGACTAGGAGTGAATTGGAGCTCGTTACAATTTATAGCAAAATAAATTGTATGGTCTGAATCGACGATAATTTATCGTTATTTAATGATAAATTACCAATGTAAGTAAAACTCACTAACTCTATCAGTTTATATTTTTATAACGTATTTTTAGAACTGATAAATATTGTTGATTGCTGTGTGTTGATTGTTTGGTTGAATTGCTGAATAATTGGTTAAAATTAGAGATAATGATATATATATAAATCGTTAATCATACATTGATTCTGTTTATCAGAACATTTCATATTGAAATGAAATTGATGTTAATTATATTGTTTAACATTTGTGGATGCGGGGAAATAGGTTGGAGGGATCCAACTGGATTACTCAATATTTATAATACCGTTCTTTTCATGTATTGCAATATATGTTGTGATTTATAATCTGTTGTTGATTATGTGTGTTTGAATGATATCGATCATTGTTATTTTAAATGCCATATATAATACTGGAATTAAAATGGGAATTTTCAGTGTGTATATTGAAAATAAAATATATTTATATAAAACCATATGATTTTATAAAAAGGGATTTCAAAGTGGATAGAGTTATAAAAGGAAGTATTTATTTATGAAATAAATAGAGTTAAAAAGGGAATTATAAATGGGATTTTTTAGTGTTAGGAATAAAAAGGAGATTTCGTATGAATAATTCTATAAATAGAAGTATAAATAGAATTTGGGAATGGGATATTATTTTAAAATACAAAATCAAACTTAATGGATTATATATAAGAGTTAATCAAGTAGAGTTAATCGATTAGAGTTAATCGAATAGAGTTAATCAATTATAGTTAATCAACTAGAGTTAATCGATTAAAGTTAAGCGAATAGAGTTAATCAATTAGATTTAATCGAATAGAGTTAATCAATTAGAGTTAATCAAGTAGAGTTAATCAATTAGAATTCGATTAGAGTTAATCAATTAGAGTTATTCGATTAGAGTTAATCGAATAGAGTTAATCGATTAGAGTTAATCGAATAAATTTAATCGATTAGTGTTAATCGAATAGAGTTAATTGAATAGAGTTAATCGAATATAGTTATTCGAAGAGTGATTTTCGAATATAGATTATTCGAAAGGAGTTATCGAATAAAGTTTATTTGAAAAGGAGTTAATCGAATATAGTTTATTCGAAAAGTAGTTAATCGAATATAGTTTATTCGAAAGGAGTTATCTAATATAGTTTATTCGAAAGGAGTTAATCAAATATAGTTTATTCAAAAGAGTAATTGAATATAGTTTATTCGAAAGAAAGTTATACGTTGAATTTGATTATATAGATTTCGAGAAAGTACTATTTACTTTCTGATTTTTAATCAAGATTTATTTATTTAGTTATAAATTGTCTATTTAGTTATTTAGTTAAATTAAGGAATAAAAGTTATATTTTGAAGTTAGATATTTCAAAAGTAGGGATTATTACGCTATAGTTATAATCAGTGTTTTCAATAAAGAAGTGGATTCGTAAATAGAATCCGAGAGTTGCATAAGGAAGTTTGTTAATGATTTAAAAGGTGAACTGTGTCTATTTCGAGGTTAGAAATGTTGTTCAGTTAAGGTCTGAGAGGTAGTTGTACCCCAACTTCATTGATTCCATTTTTAACTAAGGAAAGGTTAAGGTTCGATAGTGAAGGTTGGTTAAGTGAATTTAGTTAATGAGTGTAATGTTTTGAGTTGGCATAGCGATGTTTTATTTAAACGTCTATTTAAATCCAAATGTAGGAGTTTTGGAAATGTTTTCCAAACAAGAATCAGAAATGTTTCCTAATATAGAAAATAAGAAATGGAAATGTTTTCCGATGTTAATAACGTATATTTTCTAAATTTAGAAAATAAGAAATGTTGAATATATGGAAATAGGAGATGAAAAATGAATAAATTAATGAACTAAAGAGATAAATGTTAAATGATGATTGATCGATGTAATTTCCATCTGGAAATAATATCGTTGTTTGCACACGTGTTTTTCTTTGATAGTTAACTCACCGACTATCGAAATTTTTGACCATTTTTCCGTCGTCAATACGGAGAGACCGGGATCAGATTCATTATCTGAAAACCACTCTGTATGGACGTTAGCGCTGCGATCAAATACGACGAAGATAATTGAAGACGGAGTTATGCAAGGGTTGTCCTGTTTATAGAATAGTGCCTTCAGTTTGTCCAGTCCAAGGACAACCTGTATGGAAGAATGTCTGCAGAGTATATTCAACAGATCGCGTAAGTGGATCTCTTCAAACGTATTTACGTTTGGTGGAGGAGGAATTCGTATCTCTTAGCCGTATACCAGTGATATGTTTGAACAAATTAATTTGTGATTTGGCGGGTATGACGATGTGACATTCAGAGGAAATAATGGTGTGATCTATACATTATGGCTTCTAGCCTCACAACTTAGAATGGTATAAAATTGGGTAGGTCGCATGGCTAAGTGATTAGCCGCCAAGTAGGGTGTATTGTCACCTGATCTAGAGAAATTCCATTTACTTCTATAATCTATTTCGATGTTGTCCCTTTTAGGAAATGGTTGCTGATCCCAACAATTGGTGATAATACATTCGGTAGACTCTAGCGAAATGAGTGACCTGTCATGTTTAGCCTAGGTTGCAAGATATTCTTGTTGAACCCTGTGTATTCCTCTCTAGAGATATACTGTCAGAAGGTGGTCCCATACCTTGCCTGTTGGAATTCATTAACCAATAGCTCCCGCGGTTTTTGATTATATATTATGTATGTGGAACGTTAGATGAAAGTGTTCTACTAGATGATCATTTTATTGTGATTGATAGACATTGTTATAATATCAAAAGAGTTTTGATATAAAGATTATCGTTTCTTTCAAAAGGATTTTGAAAGTTAAATCAAGTATTTTGGATTCTCATAAGGGAAAACCCGTTCCGTGTTATACAGTGTGATCTTATGAGATATCGTTTATTTTCTCAAACTGTTTTAAATTGTTTACTCACACCAGTCCCATGACTGACCCAGAGTTTATTTTGTTTTGCTTTCCCTAAACTCTTGGGTGCCTAATTTTGTACGGGCAGTCAAGTAGTCAGGATTTTACAGATATACTTGGAGAGCTTGGAGCAGTAGGCTTCATGAATATATAGCTATTGTTTATTTCCACTGTGTTGCAAGTGTAGTACCCTGATAATGTTACTGTATGCATATATTAGTTTTATTTCAAAGTTATGTATCTATTATATATTGTTCGTTCCACTGTGAGTTTCGTGTTACTCTGATGATGATGTATATTCTTCTTCTTTTTCTATTCTAAGTTTCTATCTTATCTATTCTCACCCTCTAAATTTTTTCATGGACTATCCGGTGTTTCCGATGCTTGGATAGTCAACATTGAGTTTATGTCGATTACTCAGGATCGCGAAAACCTGGGTTGTTACAATTAAATAGTTAACGTTTGTTTGTCATGAATGTTGGTTGCGTAGATTAGAACGCACAAACACACTATTAAGCGTTAGTGCTATATATCTTGTGCAGAGTTATTATTATCTTTTATGATGTTGATAATGGTTGTTATGGATGTTTATATGGTCGTAAATGCTGTGTGATGCACACTATGACGTTGCAATTATGGTATTGCGTTAGTGATTAATAAATGTCCTTCGTAATTGAAAACAATATTATATTATTAAAATATTGAAAATTTGGTTTGAAAATTTATTTTTGAATTTTATATTTGATATGGTTTGGAAAATAAAGGAAATGTATGCAAACAACTTTTGTAAAAATAAACGTTTTGTTAAACAAGTTTTCGACATTGAAAACAGGTGTTGTTTTGAAAATGTGAAGTTTGGTTTTCCCATCTAGAAAATGTATAAAAATGGTTTATATGAGTATATAATGGTTTTCTAAAGTATTTTGGAATTATTTTGATATTAAGTTGTATTACGGTCAAAATAGGATGTGTCGCGCAGCGGTAGTTCGCGTTTTTGGCCGCTAACTTTAAACGGCTATAACTTGAGCAAATTAAATCGAATTTTCCTAAAAAAAAAATTTTCCATCCCAAATTATATTAACTTTCAAAAAAAAAGAACTCTCAAATTTTCATGAATAGTTTTCAAGTTATGTGTAAAAAGTTTTGGAAAAGGTCGTTTTAGGTGCAATTTGTCGACCGTAACTGTAAACAGCTATTTTTAATGTTTTAAAAATAAGTATTTTTTTTGTAAAATCGTTATAAATTATTTGAAAGGGTTTTGAATTGGAGGATTTTAGTTTCAGATAATATAATGGCTGTTTTGATCAAAATTAGCCAATATAACTGTTTTGTAACGTTTTCATAACGCTTTACGAATGTTGTTGTAATGCTCTCTTCGAAAACAATCCATTTTGAATTTTTTAACCAGCAGATTGTTTTCCAAACTATAACTAATCATTTTTAATTGATTTATGGAATGTTTTCAAAGGTTTTAAATTATTAGAATATTTGATATGAATTTTTTTTGGCAAGGCTGACCTGTTTTTATAGTGATTTGTAACGCTCTTTTATTTATTAAAAAAATAAAAGATACAAAGTAGTTCAGGTGATATGAAGTGATCATATCAACTAGACTTTCCACGCAGGGAAGAGTACATTACTTGATCAGTAATACTAGCATTTGACTAACAGACATTACATGAGAAGTATCAAAATACATTACATAATTAATTTCATGAATTCCCAGAACAGTTCCAAAGTCAGATTTTCTTCAACCCTTATCATCAGCAAGCCCTTTCAAGAGCTTGATCTTCTTGCTCCTCAAGATAGCAGAATAGCCCAATTTACCCCCAGAGGTGGACACGGTAATTGGCGAGTTGACGATGATTTCTGGAGGTGCTTTATACCCTGGAGGTGGTAAAATGTGGTCATAAGGGACCGACTTTCTTGGTGCAAAAATATTTCTTTTGATATCAGAAGCAGTTGACGTCGGAGTTGTTTTGTATGGAGAAGGTGTTTGCATGTTTTCCTTGTTATTCTCTTTAATGGTAGTTGCGTTGTTGCTAGCGTGGTAACTACTTGTAATAACCCGGAAAATCTGAGCCAGTTTAAAATTTTTATTTTGGCAATTTTAGCGAATTTTGAATATTTGAAATGAATTATTTTAAATAAAATCGACGAGAAATTTATTTTGAACATAATTCGAACGTATATATTTATATGCGTCGTCGTTAGAATATAAAAATTTATATATAGTTATAAAAGGAATTGAAAATGGCGCGGTAGTTCGATAATTCGATTTCAAACTTCAATTGAATGTACTGGGTGCAAAACAATCCGGATTTTAGAATATATAGATTTAAATGTAAATTCAATGGAAACTGATCGAAACGATCGAATCAGCCTACGATACATATCCCATTGTGTTCGGAATGGGGGTAAAACGCTATGGACGACAGGCGGTGGGCTTCGTTTCAAGGTCGATAGAAAAAGTTACTTTATGTGAATAAAAATTAAAATTAAATAATAAAAAAAAGGGTCAACCCTTCTCCCCCTTTATTCGTTCTGGCCCCCCCTTTTTTCTTTCTTTAGATCGATTTAAAAAAAAAGACGAAGCGGGGAGGAGCGCAGCCCCCCCGCATCGACCATCGCGCCGCCTCTGGCGCGGATCCGCCCTCCCCCTCACCTCTGACGTCCGGCGACCCCATCCCCCTTCTCTCTCCTCTCTCACGAGCCCTCCCCTTCTCCGATTTTGAAGACCCCGACCCCCAATAAAACCGCCGCGTCGCCTGGCAGCCTCCGACCATCCAAGCCTCGATTTCCGCGCCTCCCCTAGCTCCGGTTAGACGCCCGACAGTGGAAAATAGGTGAGTTTTACTATTTTAGTTTATTTAGTTTTTTAATTATATAAATTAGCAGTATGAAATTCTGAGTTTTATATATAATTAGCATGGAAAAAAAACTGAAAATATAGGATTTCATTCATGTAAATTTTTTTTTAGCATATAAAGTTCTGTTTTTTGATTGGTTTAAAGAATGGATTTTTAGTATATGTATCAATATATAAAGAAGTGATCTTTACATCGATACATAATATGAAATGGGATTTTATCATGAAGAAAGTGATTTAAAAATGTGATCTTTTTATATGAAAACGTAGAAGATTAAAAATATGATTTTTATATTTGTAAAGAATTAAAAATATGATTTTTATATTTTTAAAGTATTAAAATATAATTTTTACTATATAGAAGGCATAAAAATATGATTTTTGTGTATGTAGAGAATTAAAAATATAATTTTTTTACATGATAGTAATATTTGAAATATCATCTTTGTATGTGTAGCAAAGGCGAAATCTTTAAAAATTGAAAAGGCGAGATCTTTATATAGAAAATAACGAAGTAAAAATTTGATTTTTATATATTGAATAGCATAGTAAAAATTTGATTTTTATATATTGAATAGTAAAGTTGTAACGACCCGCATTCTACGCATCATGGGATCGTAGGATATTTATTTCTTTCACATAGGAAGTCGTATGGTCATGTAACTTTGGGGGACGACTATTAGGGTCATTTCCCATGTTCATGATTTTTGTCGATTTTTAAATGACCATTTTACACCTAGTTGGTACTGTTTTGGCCATAACTTTTGACTGGAAAGGAATTTTGACCTGAAACCACTTCCATTGGCTCCGGATGATGGTTTACAATTCCGTAGAGTGGTCACATTAGCCAAACGGACTCACCGTTTGGGAGATATGGCTGAAACAAGTTTCAGATGGTGAAAAACAGCTTAATTGGGCTTAACCGGGTGATTAACAGCTAGGCCCAATGGGGGATTTCGGGATTAGGGTAAGGAGGAGGCTGAAATTAGCTAGAGAACAATCTTATTCTCATTTCTCAGCTGCCAGTTTCATTCTTGAACCCTAATAATGGCTGCCAATGTCTAGAAACATCCCCAAATCACTTTCTAATCAAGTTTTGGGTTAATCTACATCAAATTAAGGAGAGAAAACACGAAAGAAAGGTTGGAGCTGCTGTTAGACGTTAGAATTCACCCAAATCAACAAGGTTTCAGTTCTGAGAAATTTATTTGTGGCCAAGGTGAGTGATTAGCATTGTTTTGACACTAATTACAGTTAATTAAGGGTAATTAGTGAAGATTAGCGAATTTATACACTAATAAACTCTGGAAAAATATCTATAAATTCGAAAATAATATTTTATGCCTCTGGTAGAAATTTGGTTTAATTTGGTTAAGTTTTGTTAACCCTATGATTAGTTTTGCTTAAACATGCTTAAGGGAAATTATGGGGTTTGGGTATATTTGATCCATTTTGACATATAAATTTATTGTTTTGGTGTTTGTGGTCAGTTTGCTATGTTTCTATGACTGTTTGGAATGATTTGTGGTTGATTAGAATAGTTAGATTGGTCGAAAACGTCGTCGAATGGCGTAAACAAGTTGCTGGTAAAGTTGCAGAAAGTTGTGCAGGGTTTCGGATCGGATCGGGTATGGGCTCGGATCGGGTAGGGAGCTGGGCAAGGAATCCGACCCGAACTGGAATCTGGCACAAAGAAGTTTGGCAAGAAAGAAGGCCACTGCTTCTAGTTGGAGTTGGACAGAGGATCGAACCGGAGTAGGCTAGGGAGCGAGATCGGATCGGAGGAGGCAAGCGAGGGGGATCGGATCGGAGCTATGGAGCAGGATCGGATCGGAGTTATGAAGCAGGATCAGATTGGAGCTACGGAGCAGGATTGGATCGTCTAGACGAGGCACAGGAGCTGAAGCACGAACTGAATGGGGGATGGCAACCCGACCCAACCCGAAGTGGAACACCCGACCCGAACCGATGCAACGCTGTGAACCCGAACCGAACTGAACGGAGAGACTGGGAATGATTCATCCGAACCGAACCGACTAAAACAGATGGGGCCAAGCCGAATTGAACTTCCATCTCTTCTATGCGACGACTCTTTTGAAGACCAACTCCAATTCGATCAAAACCCGAGATGCAAAGGAAGTCCAAATGAGGAGCTTTGACTCAGGATCCAGCTGGGAACCAATGAGTGGGCCTCATGATTGGGCTTTGCTGCGGGACGTATGCCAAGGGGCTATCGATGTCTATGACTTTGGATCACTATGTATGGGAGGTACGTGAACGGATTCAGGGCCACAGTGACCTAGGTATGACTAAAGGGCTATAGACCAATGAAGTGGGGTCATTTGTAAAGATTTGGTCATGACTCCATGTGGTAAGCTTGGTAGTAGCAGTAGTTGTACAAGTTGAACTCCGTCACTACTTCGATGGGTCTAGTGATTGACAGTGGTGGACATCGTATGCTTTACGCACTGAGTGAGAGACGTGAGGATGGTTGATATGGTTGATTTGTTTGCCATCATTACGACATACACACCCCACCCCCGTTTTCTTTACACTATTTATTATGGCACCTTAGAGTACTGTACGGTATGTGGTACTAACTCTTTGATTGCAGGTCCAGGTTCAGGTATGGTTTAGTATACCTGTTATTATTCTGTTTAGATGCTTATCGCTCATACTAGGCTTTATGTCTGACCCAGAGTTTTATGTCTCTTCTTATTACTCTGGGTGCTCACACGAGCAGACTATAGACAGGTTAGCTGGTGATGCACGGGTAGATGATCCAGAGACGAGCAGGAGGCTTCCACGTAATATATATATAGTATTCTCCCTGTGTTGTTGAAGATCACTGCTTGGGCATTGGTGGTGCATCTTCTACTTTAGCTTTCTTTTGTTTAGAGACAGTAAATTTGGAAAGTTGTAATAAGCTGTATTTGGATTTCCGCTGCTCTGATGTTGATGTTGGTTTTAGTTATCAGCTTATGCACTGTCTCACCTGTTTTATGTCAAGTATGTTATTATTATATTTTATTCCATGCGCTGTGAGACATTCTACAGGTTCCTCGTTAGTTAATTCCCTTCTTTCCTTTCTTCTGACGATCGTCCCGTGCTAGTCGGGCATGTGTACAACGCACTTTCGGAGGAAATGCAGGCTGGTGTGGGGCGGGCCGTCACACTTGGTATCAGAGCTCTAGGTTGCGTAGTTAACCTAGGGAAGTTATCAGGGAGAGATAATATACGTATACGAGAGAGCGTATTTGTGATTACTTTGGTTTTTAAAAGCTATATATATACTATTAGTAGTATAAGAATGAAGTCGTATTGCACTAGCACCACTATGGGGTCGTTAATCGTTTCCTTTTTCAGATTGATGATGAGCCGATATACTAGAGGTTCTGGTAGGGGAGCCAATAATGGGAATGTCGCTGACATGAGGACGATGTTTACTGACCTCATGAGAGAGATGCTTAGGGATGTGCAGAGGGCAGCTCCCAATGGTGGAAATGGTGGTGGTCCAATAGTGCAAGCACCGAGAGTCGACTTTGCCAAGCTGAATAAGGATCATACTAGTCTTGGTGGGAAGCCGTTCCACGGAACGGAGTCGGCTACGGATGTTCAGGATTGGTTGGATAGTTGCGAACGTATCTTCGAGGATTTGGGTATCGAGGATGCGATGAAGAGAAAGCTAGCGTCCCGTCAGCTGCAAGGGCGGGCAATGAATTGGTGGAATGCTATAAAGGCAGCTACTCCTGAAGATCAGATTACTTGGGAGCAGTTTAAGGTCCGCTTTAGCGAGAAGTTCATTCCAGCTGCTCAGAAGTCAGTGTTGTTTAAGAAGTTCTTGGAGCTCAAGCAGAATAGCAGAGCTGTCTCGGAGTATATCGCTGAATTCGACACTTTGTCGAAGTATGGGTTATCTCTTATTGATACTGCCGAGAAGAAAAATGAGAAATTCATAACTGGTTTGGATCAGTACTTGGGGGAAAGGCTTATCGACCACATCGATGAGACGTTTGAATCGATTGTGGGGAAAGCATTGAGATCAGAAAGTCTCTACCCTTAGCCGAAGATTGAGGTTGCATCTGCAGAGGAGCCAAAGCCACAAGTAAGTGGTGTAGGCAAGGGTGGTTCCCAGAATAAGAGAAAGCAGAATCAGACTAAGGATGGTCAGAAGAAAAATAATAAGCAAGATGTTGAGTGCTTCAGCTGTGGTAAGAAGGGCCATTATGCTAGTAATTGTCGGGCCAAGCCAGCGGATAGGAAGTGCTTCAACTGTGGCCAAATGGGACGTCACAAGGACAAGTGTCCGCAACCCCCCAAAGAAAAGCAAATGGTGAAAGCATATGCCTTAATGATATTCCTTCTTCGTCGAATGCCCCAACTGCGGCGGAGAAGGGAAAGAATGTCGTCATTCAAGGTATGCTTTCTGTTTATGATGTTCCTATTAGAGTTTTGTTTGATACCGAAGCTTCCAGTTCTTTCATATCTAGTGACCTGGTAGATAGGTTGGGATTGGAGCCTGAGATTGTCTATAGACCTTTAGTAGTGACGAACCCGATTGGTGGTTCGACTAACCTTAGCATGATTTATTGTAATGTGGTCTTATTGAGTCATGGATGCATGTTTGTTTGTGATTGCTTTGTTTTGGGCTTTACTGGGTTTGGCATTATTTTGGGAGTAGATTGGCTCCGAAGATACGGGGTGGTGGTAGACTGTGAGGGCTTTTTGGTGACAGCTAGAGCGGATGATGGGCGAAGGATAGTGTTTGGTGGTCTACCCAGTGAGGGGTTATTGGCTAGTTTTCTAAACTCCCTCGACATTCCGCATAGTGAGTTGTCAGGTTTGCCCGTGGTTGGCTAGTATCCGGACGTTTTCGAAGAAGTGACCGGGCTTCCACCACATCGAGAGATTGAGTTCCGTATTGATTTGGTGAAAGATGCCAGACCTATAGTGATGCCACTTCGTCGTATGGCACTCAGGGAGCAGCGAGAGCTCGAGGTGCAAGTCAGCGATCTTTTGAAGAAGGGATTTATCAGAAGGAGTGTTTCTGAATGGGGAGCACCAGTTGTGTTTGCTACCAAGGCGGATGGTTCCCTTCGTTTGTGTGTAGACTACCGCGAGTTGAATAAAGTGACGAGGAAGAACAAATATCCTCTACCGCGGATAGATGATTTGTTCGATCAGTTGAGCGGCGCGAGAGTATTTTCTCAGTTGGATCTCGCGACAGGTTTTCATCAGCTTAGAGTGGAAGCTGAGAGTATAGCTAAAACGGCATTTCGGACGCCGTCTGGATTTTATGAGTGGTTGGTCATGCCATTCGGGCTGACCAATGCCCCAGCATATTTTGTGGATCTTATGAATAGGGTATTCAGAGATCAGTTGATAAGTTTGTCCTTGTGTTCGTTGAAAATATTTTGGTCTATTCGAAGACAGAGGAAGAACACAAGGAACATTTAAAAATAGTGATGGAGGTGTTGAGAAAACACCAATTGAAAGCAAAGTTTTCTAAGTGTCACTTCTGGAGGAGGGAAGTGAGGTTCTTGGGCCATGTTGTATCAGAGAATGGTATTGCCGTGGACCCGACGAAGGTGGCTACGGTACAGGATTGGCCTACACCCAAGAATGCAACAGATGTAAGAAGTTTCTTGGGGTTAGCCGGATATTATCGTAAGTTTATCCAAGGTTTCTCCAAGATAGTAGCACCATTGACCCAGTTGACCAAGAAGAATCAAGCTTTTGTCTGGGATGAAAGGTGTGAGAATGCATTCAAGAGTCTAAAGGACAAGTTGACATGCGCACCAGTGTTTGTCATTCCTAAGGGGAATGAAGAGATGATGGTATACACGGATGCCTATGGTACCGGACTGGGTGCTGTATTGATGCAAGCCGGTAGGGTTGTAGCCTATGCAAGTCGGCAATTGAAACCGCACGAGAAAAGATACCCTACCCATGATTTGGAATTGGCAGCGATCGTGTTCGCGTTGAAGATGTGGAGACACTATCTCTTGGGAGAAAGATTTGAGCTGTTTACAGATCATAAGTCGATGAAGTATCTCTTCTCCCAAAAGGATTTAAATCTCCGGCAACAAAGGTGGTTTGAATTCTTGGCTTCCTATGATTTTGACATCACATATACACCGGGAAAGGGCAATGCGGTGGCTGATGCATTGAGTAGGAGACATGCCAGTTTAGGGGCTATGTTTCTTGAATGGAAGCAACTGGAGTATATCGCGGGGTTTGATTTCAGACCAAAGTGCGAATTGAATCCAGAAATGTTAGCAAGTTTGACGGTCAGACCCACTTTGATTGAGCGGATCGGCTCTAGTCAGAGGGACGATCCTAACCTATTGGAAACCATCTCCGAGTTAGAGATGGGTATCGATGAGGAGATGAACAAGTATGGGCTTGATCGAGATGGATAGCTTAGAAAGAATGGAAAGCTTGTTGTACCCAATGTCAATGGATTGAGAGATGAAGTGCTTAGAGAATGTCATCACTCAAAATTGACTATACACCATGGTGGTAACAAGATGTATCGAGATATGAAGCAGACGTACTACTGGGAAGGAATGAAAAGAGACATTGGGAAGTTTATATCCAAATGCATGAATTGCTAGCTAGTTAAAGCTGAGCAAAAGAAGCCTAGTGGGTTGATGCAACCATTCCCGAATGGAAATGGGAGCAAGTCTCGATGGATTTCATCGATGGTTTACCAAGGACTAGGTCGGGATATGATGGCATTTGGGTAATTGTGGATCGATTGACTAAAAGTGCAAGATTTGTACCAGTCAAATCGACCAGAATGGCAGCTAAGTTAGCAGAATTGTATATGAAGTGGGTAGTGAGATTTCATGGAGTACCTAAAAGCATTGTGAGTGACTGAGACCCGTTGTTCACTAGTGGGTTTTGGAAGAGCTTACAAGAGGCTCTAGGGTCAGAGTTACATCTCAGTACCGCATATCATCCTCAGACCGACGGTCAGACGGAGAGGGTGAATCGTATTTTGGAAGATCTCTTGAGAGCATGTATATTGGATTTTGGTGGATCATGGGATGACCATTTGCATCTAGTAGAGTTTGCATATAATAATAGCTACCAATCCAGTATCGGTATGGCTCCATATGAAGCTTTGTACGGAAGACCGTGCAACTCACCATCATGTTGGATAGAGACAGGCGAGAAGTTTGTGCTTGGACCAGATGTGGTGAGGGGAACTTCAGGCAAGATCAATATCATTCAACAACGAATGAAGGCTGTCCAAGATAGGCAGAAGAGTTATGCTGATAAGAGGAGAAGAGACCTAAAATTCTCCGTTGGTGACTTGGTGTTTGTCAAGATTTCTCCATTGAAGAGCGTGATACGACTTAGCAGGAGAGGCAAGTTAGCACCAAGATTTGTTGGCCCATTCCCTGTTCTTGAACTAGTCGGGAATTTGGCATATAGAATTGACTTACCAGAGAAGATGGCGGGAGTTCACAACATATTTCATGTTTCCCAACTAAGGAAGTTATTTCACGACCCAGATATGACTATTTCACCAGATCAGTTAGAGGACTTCGAAGTAGAACCCGAGGCGGTTGGGAACCGCAAGCCGGTCCGTATTATCGAGCAAGACATGAAGCAACTTCGAAGGAAGGCGGTGAAGCTAGTCAAGGTTCAGTGGGGCGAGGACGAGAATGATTGTACTTGGGAGACAGAGGAGAACATTACGAAGACATATCCAGAACTCTTTGCCTGGTAAGATTTTGACTTCGATTTAGTTTTTCCGCATGCTAGGATAGGCTTGTTTGCTTGTTTTGCATGTTTGATTGTTGTATGTGGCTGTTAGGCATGCGGGATCCTTTGTATGTTTTGGGTTAAGGAATTTCGGGGACGAAATTTCTTAAGGGGGGAAGAGTGTAACGACCCGCATTCTACGCATCATGGGATCGTAGGATATTTATTTCTTTCACATAGGAAGTCGTATGGTCATGTAACTTTGGGGGACGACTATTAGGGTCATTTCCCATGTTCATGATTTTTGTCGATTTTTAAATGACCATTTTACACCTAGTTGGTACTGTTTTGGCCATAACTTTTGACTGGAAAGGAATTTTGACCTGAAACCACTTCCATTGGCTCCGGATGATGGTTTACAATTCCGTAGAGTGGTCACATTAGCCAAACGGACTCACCGTTTGGGAGATATGGCTGAAACAAGTTTCAGATGGTGAAAAACAGCTTAATTGGGCTTAACCGGGTGATTAACAGCTAGGCCCAATGGGGGATTTCGGGATTAGGGTAAGGAGGAGGCTGAAATTAGCTAGAGAACAATCTTATCCTCATTTCTCAGCCGCCAGTTTCATTCTTGAACCCTAATAATGGCTGCCAATGTCTAGAAACATCCCCAAATCACTTTCTAATCAAGTTTTGGGTTAATCTACATCAAATTAAGGAGAGAAAACACGAAAGCAAGGTTGGAGCTGCTGTTAGACGTTAGAATTCACCCAAATCAACAAGGTTTCAGTTCTGAGAAATTTATTTGTGGCCAAGGTGAGTGATTAGCATTGTTTTGACACTAATTACAGTTAATTAAGGGTAATTAGTGAAGATTAGCGAATTTATACACTAATAAACTCTGGAAAAATATCTATAAATTCGAAAATAATATTTTATGCCTCTGGTAGAAATTTGGTTTAATTTGGTTAAGTTTTGTTAACCCTATGATTAGTTTTGCTTAAACATGCTTAAGGGAAATTATGGGGTTTGGGTATATTTGATCCATTTTGACATATAAATTTATTGTTTTGGTGTTTGTGGTCAGTTTGCTATGTTTCTATGACTGTTTGGAATGATTTGTGGTTGATTAGAATAGTTAGATTGGTCGAAAACGTCGTCGAATGGCGTAAACAAGTTGCTGGTAAAGTTGCAGAAAGTTGTGCAGGGTTTCGGATCGGATCGGGTATGGGCTCGGATCGGGTAGGGAGCTGGGCAAGGAATCCGACCCGAACTGGAATCTGGCACAAAGAAGTTTGGCAAGAAGGAAGGCCACTGCTTCGAGTTGGAGTTGGACAGAGGATCGAACCGGAGTAGGCTAGGGAGCGAGATCGGATCGGAGGAGGCAAGCGAGGGGGATCGGATCGGAGCTATGGAGCAGGATCGGATCGGAGTTATGAAGCAGGATCAGATTGGAGCTACGGAGCAGGATTGGATCGTCTAGACGAGGCACAGGAGCTGAAGCACGAACTGAATGGGGGATGGCAACCCGACCCAACCCGAAGTGGAACACCCGACCCGAACCGATGCAACGCTGTGAACCCGAACCGAACTGAACGGAGAGACTGGGAATGATTCATCCGAACCGAACCGACTAAAACAGATGGGGCCAAGCCGAATTGAACTTCCATCTCTTCTATGCGACGACTCTTTTGAAGACCAACTCCAATTCGATCAAAACCCGAGATGCAAAGGAAGTCCAAATGAGGAGCTTTGACTCAGGATCCAGCTGGGAACCAATGAGTGGGCCTCATGATTGGGCTTTGCTGCGGGACGTGTGCCAAGGGGCTATCGATGTCTATGACTTTGGATCGCTATGTATGGGAGGTACGTGAACGGATTCAGGGCCACAGTGACCTAGGTATGACTAAAGGGCTATAGACCAATGAAGTGGGGTCATTTGTAAAGATTTGGTCATGACTCCATGTGGTAAGCTTGGTAGTAGCAGTAGTTGTACAAGTTGAACTCCGTCACTACTTCGATGGGTCTAGTGATTGACAGTGGTGGACATCGTATGCTTTACGCACTGAGTGAGAGACGTGAGGATGGTTGATATGGTTGATTTGTTTGCCATCATTACGACATACACACCCCACCCCCGTTTTCTTTACACTATTTATTATGGCACCTTAGAGTAGTACTGTACGGTATGTGGTACTAACTCTTTGGTTGCAGGTCCAGGTTCAGGTATGGTTTAGTATACCTGTTATTGTTCTGTTTAGATGCTTATCGCTCATACTAGGCTTTATGTCTGACCCAGAGTTTTATGTCTCTTCTTATTACTCTGGGTGCTCACACGAGCAGACTATAGACATGTTAGCTGGTGATGCACGGGTAGATGATCCAGAGACGAGCAGGAGGCTTCCACGTAATATATATATAGTATTCTCCCTGTGTTGTTGAAGATCACTGCTTGGGCATTGGTGGTGCATCTTCTACTTTAGCTTTCTTTTGTTTAGAGACAGTAAATTTGGAAAGTTGTAATAAGCTGTATTTGGATTTCCGCTGCTCTGATGTTGATGTTGGTTTTAGTTATCAGCTTATGCACTGTCTCACCTGTTTTATGTCAAGTATGTTATTATTATATTTTATTCCATGCGCTGTGAGACATTCTACAGGTTCCTCGTTAGTTAATTCCCTTCTTTCCTTTCTTCTGACGATCGTCCCGTGCTAGTCGGGCATGTGTACAACGCACTTTCGGAGGAAATGCAGGCTGGTGTGGGGCGGGCCGTCACAAAAGTAAAAATTCGATTTTTATATATTGAATAGTAAAGTAAAAATTCGATTTTTATATATTGAATAGCATAGTAAAAATTTGATTTTTATATATTGAATAGCATAGTAAAAATTCGATTTTTATATATTGAATAACATAGTAAAAATTCGATTTTTATATATTGAATAGCATAGTAAAAATTCGATTTTTATATACTGAATAGCATAGTAAAAATTCGATTTTTATATATTGAATAGCGTAGTAAAAATTCGATTTTTATATATTGAAAAGCGAAGTAAAAATTCGATTTTTACATATGTAGTGGCTACGGGCAACAAAAGCGATAAGAGACGAGAACAGTGAAGATTTCCTACATTAGAAGTGTCGTGGTATTGGATAGCTATCGGTGAGAATTTCTCACCTTTCAATTTCTTTTTCTAGTTATATATATATACTAGGATGCAGACGGTGCTTAGTAGCACCCGACACAATCGTCCACAGACCATGGACTTGTTTGTTTGATTGCAAAAATTAGTTAGATAATTTGGTTTGAATTGAATTGTTTGGTGAAATGAAATTGATTTGATTGATATGTGAATGGCGTGGGCCTTCAATAGACCGGGGATAAGGCTAGGCCTCGTCTCGTTTCTAGTATCGTGCCGTTATGCCGCCGAAATTTTCTAAAATATGCTAGAAAAATAAAAATATCAATTTTATTGAATAAATGAACTGAATAGAAATTCATGTGTTAAAATAAAATGTTTTATCGCTAAAAATATAATTTTTAACGTGAAAGTGAATAAATAGATATTTATAAACAAATCGGCCGATTTGTTTATATACACTGATTTGACTGATATTGATTGGGGCGATAAATTTTACACATCGCCCAACTGCACAAATAAAATCTGTGTTTGATTGTTTGAAACCCCACACGGGTGTTGGGATGAAATTCGAAGTTCACTCATCCTGATTTATTAAATATGTCGATCAATTGATTGACAGGCTGTTATAAGCGTTACATATTTATATTTGATGCTTATACAGTGTAGTGCACTTTGGTTGATGGTTGATTATTTTTCAATGCTACCATATACAAGTGATGTATGAAAATCCATATAATTAATATTATATGGTGATTGATTGGGCCTCATTCCAATTTAGAAAATAAAGAATATTATAAAATAAAGGTTCATGTGTTGACCGTACTCATCCGTTGAGATTAGTCATGTGTTGAACGAAATATTTTAATAATAAAATTTACATCTTTATCAATATAAAATAAAGGTTCATGTGTTGACCATACTCATCCGTTGAGATTAGTCATGTGTTGAACGAAATATTTTAATAATAAAATTTACATCTTTATCAATATAAAATAAAGGTTCATGTGTTGACCGTACTCATCCGTTGAGATTAGTCATGTGTTGAACGAAATATTTGAAAAAGAAATATTTGAATAGAAATATTTGAAATAGAAATATTTGAATAGAAATATTTGAAAAAGAAATATTTGAAAATAGAAATATTTGAAAAAGAAATATTTGAAATAGAATATTTGAAAATAGAAATATTTGAAATAGAAATATTTGAATAGGAAATATTTGAAAAAGAAATATTTGAAATAGAATATTTGAAAATAGAAATATATAAAGCCGTGTTGATTAGTGATGCGCTATTTTGACGTGAACGATATTTGTATCGATTATATTCGGTTTTTGAATTTAAAACAAATTTGAATTGAATATAAAACGATTTCGAAATGAATTGAATATAAAACGATTTCGAATTGAATGGAATAGAAAACCAATTTGAATTGAATCGAATAGAAAACCAATTTGAATTGATTTGAATAGAAAACCAGTTTGATTTCAATTGAATATATAACAAATTGAATTCGAATTGAATATATAACGAATCGAATTCGAATTGAATTGAAAACGAATTGAATTCGAATTGAATATATAACGGATTTGATTTCAATTGAATATATAATGAATTTGATTCAAATAGAAAACAAAACGAATTTGATTTGAATAGAAAACCAATTTGAATTGAATCGAATAGAAAACGACTTTGGAATTGAATTGAAACGAATTCAAACTGAATTGAAAACAAATTGAAATGAATTCAAATTGAATTGAAATTTGAATTGAATAGAAATGAATTTTAAAACGAATTTATAAGGAAAAATTCAATTTTGATTTGAATTGAAATGGAAGTTGAAATGTAATTGAAATGGAAGTTGAAATATTTTTGAAACGAATTCAAAACTATTTATAAAATTCGTTTTAAATAGTAAATCGACGAAATGTTTATTATATATATTATATATATAATATAATGGCCTTAATAGAACGCGCCGCGGCAGTTCGTGAATTTCGACCATTTATTTCAAACAGACATTACGGGAGATCCGACCGTCGGATTCTCCTAAAACCAGAACCGTTGGGTTCGTATCGAAAAGAGCTTTCTAACGAATATTTGAAATTTGAAATCTAACGGTTGAATTTGGAGATACATCCAAATCAAATTTGAAAAAGGTCGCTGTAAGTGCAGTTCGATGGCCATTGTTGGAAATCGACTGTACGGGCCTTGATAAAATTATTAAAATATCAATAATTTGTGTACAATCATAAGAAATGATTTGGGAAAAATTGGGATGAAAAACTCCATATTTGAAAAGATAAAAATAGATTTTTATCAAAAATGAACTAGTTTTGAACTAAATTTAAAACCCAATTATTTTTAAATAAATAAATTAGATTTAAAAAGGGGTTTTAAATAATCGAAATTCCTAATATATTTGATTGGATTTGAAATGGGTTTGTCGTGAACTGTGTTTCAAATAACACTAGTTCTTTAACCCAGTAGAATGAGTTTTAATGAATCTGCAATTAGATTGAAATGTGAATAGATAATCTAAATTATCAAATTTAGAAAATGAGTGAGAATGGAGTATCGCCAGTTTTGCTCCAAAGCGATATTTAAATCTTTAATTAGATTTGAACGTGAAATGGTAATTAATTTTACCGATAACACTGTGGTGTTAGATGTGAAGTACCAGTTTTGCTTCATGGGATGAATAGGTTGGGATTGGGAAATAAAATAAATAATTACTTCGTTACGGTTCGCTAATCTCGACTAGTTTAGAAAACCATAATTTGGTTTGAAACGACATCCAAAGAAAGATTAAAGGATAAATTTTAAAGAATTTATCTTGGATAAAATTAATGGGAACCTTTCCCTAAGAATGTGATTTCGTGAATAAAAAGAATATTCTGCATTGGAATGAGGCGTATGTTGTGTTTGTGTAATATTTGTTTTTAATATACGCGGGTTGTTCGGAAAGGCCGGGTTTATACCCATTCTGAATAACCGATTCGACGATAAGTCGAAGATGAAGACGGTGGTCGAAGACCGGAAGTCTTCACATCGTTTGGGTAATTACTGACGATCCTGATTGGGCTGTACACCCAAGAGGATGGAAATAGTTGGTGGTCGTCCAGACGTACTTGGAGATGGATGGATATGCGAGGAAAGTGCCTCCGGTTTCGTTCAGACCCAGAACGGACTTGTAAATGGATTGTGTGTCTGACATTGGATTTTATTCTGTGTTGATTGATTTCTATTAAATATACATTTGTTTGGCGGCGGAGAATTTATTCTTTTGCTTAACGCCCTTCTCTGAGACGTACGAGCTCAGAGGTTGTATATCGATGGACATCAGTCGCATGGCATGAATTGCCTGTGTGGCACGCAAAGATGCAATGATCAAGGCTTCTGTTGAAAAGCAAAGTCTTGTGGTTGATGATCAAAGCACAGCCTACGTGGCAGCTTTGAGTATAACGTGAATTCGCAAGCCTCACACCTCGGTATGAGTTAAAAACGGGATACGGACTGCAGGGAGAGCACGACGTTTCTTTCTAGCTTTGGTGGTGTCAGTGACTTACCAGCCCTGACATTTATATACTTTTCACCTTTGTGGTTGTTGGAATGCGAGGCGCCTCGATTTTAGGTCTGTAAGGACCGGGAAACGTGTGTTCACGAATACTAATCCTCTAACGTAAGTGAGGACCGGCCCTGAAGCATCCAGGGGTTGCCCAAAGTGCGTAGCCCTAGGACATTTGCTAGAGTGTCTCGAACGCGGAGAGGAGCTTGCCCCTTGCCTCGACTCATGACGGAAATCCAATTTCCAATACGTGTATTGCAGTTTTGATTGTAGAACTAGTATGGCGACATAGTAAATGGTAGCTATGCCGCATATGATTGATATTTATGATTGAAATTGTTTTGACACTATACACTTATTATAGTATCAAATGATTTGTTTTAAACGTATCAAGCATGCTTTGGCTGTTATAAGGGAAAACCCTATCCTCCGGCTTGCGTTACATTGTGTGATGGGACCTGGGTCTTATAACAGCTTCATTTTTCTTTATTTAGCATTGCGTTGTTTGTTCTATGCACTGGTATTCTTGGGAGGAAACCTGTTCCGTGTTATACGGCGTGGTCCTTTGATTTACCTAACTTTAAAACCAATATTAATAACTGTTTTAGTTCTCACACCAGTCACATGACTGACCCGGAGTTTATTGTTTTAACCTAAACTCTGGGTGCCCCTATTTTCGACACGGGCAGCTAGTAGTTTTGGTTTTGCAGATTTATATTCACAGGATCCTGGTTACAGCTGGAATGATATCCGGAAAGCTCTGTATCCGTATATCACCTTCAGTTGTGCTTTGTATTAATTTCCGCTGCTATGTAATTTATTGTAATCTCTGATATTTATCGAATGTAATTTATTCATTTATACTCTGTATATTCTTGTGTCTGATGGAATGGTTGTAATAACAATGAAATGTTCTTCTGTCTGCGTTCTGTTTTGTTCTGTTCTCAAAACGATCAGGGGTTTCGAACGGTCTAGATCGGTTTAACGACTGATTCGGATCGAGCGAAATTCCTTGTCCTCACACTACTGGAATTAAGGAAACCTAGCTTATGAGCAGATGAAGTAATCTTAGCCTTTGCCACAGGATCAGCGGTAATGAGGCCCTTTTTCTAATGATTAATAGCAAATGACTGCATAATATTGTAATTCTTTGTCATGATCTCCATTAATTTTGTCTTCTTAGTGCACACATGATTGTCTAATATGTCGTTGTTGATTTCCTCTTTTAGCTTTTCAATAATCTCTCGAACACCTTTGTCATGACCACTGGTCTTTGTTGTAGAAGTAGACTGCATGTTCTTCTGTTTCCCTCCTTCACAGTTGTTTCTATGTAGCTGAAGTTTCCAAGAAGAAAACTGTCAAGTGCATCATTACCACCGTCAAGTTTACAGCAAGAATTGCCACGTTCACCCAGTTCCTTGCCTATATCTTCACTGTTGTTTCCAGTAAAATCTACACCGCTGTCCCCACTCTTTTCAACAGCATTGAAGGAAGCTATATTAGTCATAATTTTGCCTATTCGATCATGTTTTGGACGGTTTCATGATTAAATGTCATTACACAATCTATATCATTAGCTTGCACAGATTTACTAGAACATGCCTCAAGCACTACACCATATATGCAAATTAAGCTGTGTTTTTAGCCATATCTAAAGTTCTTAAACACGGCAAAAAGCCATATCAAAATACGACATGTTAAATTTTTAGATACAGCTATAAACCATATCTCACTAGTGATAACATACGGCTTATAGCCGTATCTAAACCGAATTCAGACACGACCTTTGACCGCTTCTAATTATATCTGTGTGTGCACACACACACACACACACATATATATATATATATACACACATGCATATATATATATATATATATATATATAAACAGAAACTGTAGCACATATTTTTCATAACACAACATATATACCACAATTTATGCACAAGAATAACACAATTTATTTATATATATATATTCAAAGCATTACAAGATTTTTCATAACACGAACACAATGTATAACATACAAACATATACAAAGGAAACTGTCAAAGATTTTCATAACAGTACGAACTAACAAAAAAAGGTTAAAACATATTATTAGCCTGATATATATATATATATATAACTCCAGTCGAGGCCAAGAAGGTTAAGCGTACGTGCTGATCATGCCGACGAAATCCATGTGTTTGCTGTAAATCAAAGGCAGTGCTATGAGAATAAGCTAGCTTATGATGCTGATCATAAGGTTTTATATATAACGGCATAAATATTTATATATGTACACAGTTTAAAACAAAAGCTTAAAAGGCCAACCTGATGATTGGCAGTAAAACTGAATCGTGATAGCCAGCGCCTGAGTTCCAGTAGCACAAAAGAACCAAAATCTACAAGAAAAAAGAAGTAATTTTTTTCCTGATTGCACACAAAATATCGTGTCTTTGTGTTCGTACTGATAACAGTGAAGGGCATATCGTGTCTTTGTATTCATGTGTGCATATTTATTATTATATGTATAACATGTTTATGTAATGCCACTAACAAGATTTCATTCTCCAAAACAATTCCTTTGCTTTGAACCAGTTTATTTATCATTCTTCAAAATCTCCACAAATATGATTTTCACGTAATGACTCACTAATTCGCTCTAAAATTATTAAACAACAAATTTATTATAATTCTCCTTGTCACTTGACTATAATGTAGATAAAATATTGTTATAGCCTTGCCCTTTCTATTCTATCACCCTTATCTAATGTAGTGTATTCGAGTTAAGGGGATGGAAAAAGCGAGATATTACTTGAAGTTTATATCAAAAATGCTCTGATTTTAACGCAAGATGTGATGTATGAAATCCATATAACTAACATTATATGGTAATTGCTCGCGTCTGATTCCAATTCAGGAATAATGAATATTTTGAAAATAATATTCAGTAAAGGATTAAAATGTGAATTTGATGTCCGATTTGGGATGGATACAAAAATATTGAAGCCTTTTTTATTAGATTTGCACCATTTTAACGCAAACGATATTTGTATCGATTTTATTCATTTTTATAATGAATATCGAAAAGGAAATGATTTCAAAATATGATATTTTGAAAATATTATCATTTAAATATTATAATGATAAGAAGTATTCAATTTTGATTTAAAATTGAAACGGAAGTGGGAATCGTTTTTAAAGCAAATTTATAAAATACGTTTTGAATGGAATATATTATACTATATTATATATATATACACACACACTAATGGCTTGAATAGAACGCGCCGCATCGCGACCATTCGCTAATTTCGACCATTGACTTCGAATCGACCTTGCGGGAGATCCGACCCTCGGATTCTCCTAAATTCGGAACCGTTGGGTTCATATTGAAAAGAGATTTCCAATGAATATAAGATATTGAAATCTAGTGGTTGGATTTGGAATTATATGCAAATAAAATTTGGAAAAGGTCGCTATGGATGTAGTTCGGTGGCCGTTATTCGAAACCTATTGTACGGGCCTTGATAAAATTATTAAATATATTAATAATTTGTGTAAAATCATTGTAAATGGTTTGGAAAGAATTTGGATGAAAAATTCCACGTTTGTAAAGATAAAAATATATTTTTATCAAGATGAACTAGTTAATAACTAGAAATATAATCCAACTGTGACACTCCACGTCTGTTAATGTCACTCACTAAGGGAATGCATTAAGTTTCGTGAAGCATTATACGTAAACAGACACATAATAATTACAAGACAGATATAAATAAGATAGCAGCGGAAATTTATTTTTCAAACGTAAATCATAATAACATAGTCCACAACACAGTAAGTCACAAAAACCATTACAATAAAAATACTTCTGCCATCAGGGTACATAAGTAAATAAAAAGCATAATTTCCCTAATTGAAAAAGTTAAGCCATAGTAGAGACAAGAACTTGAGCCATACTTCAGAAGTAGCACCTAGCAAGATGATATTTGAGTCCTGACTAAACTTGAGTGTTTCCTCCCTGAGAACCTTGGGGGGTGGGGGAGGGGGGAAAACGGAAGGAAGAAGGAGAAACAAAAGGGTCAGACATAAAGTCTGGTGAGTCTAGTTACTTTTATCCAGTAGATAAGTAAAAGCAACATGATAGACATATAAAATGGATAAGAGAGATCACTACATAAATGACAGGTGTGACAAGGTAGACAAGATAAGGTGTATGTGCTTCACTAATGATTACTCTACACTATTACTAGTATAACTAAAATGAGATGATCCCTTCCACTATAAGTTGGTAGACTTAGGGCATACATCCGAGTGTACCCTAATTGTAACACCCCGAATTTCACTTAATAATAATGTTTGATAATTAAAGAATAATTAATCTCAGACGTGAGAATTAAGGGAAATGGGTTGCGCCATTGTGTTCATCTCGGAATTCTGGTTGAGATAGAGTCCGAGTTCGCGTGATTTGGACTTCGTATGAAGAAGTTATGGCCATCCGAAGTTTCAGAGAATTCAAAATAGATTTAAAATATTCAAATTTCAAATTTCAGAAGAGGCGGGAAAATTCCCGCCAGAGGGTGTCGACACTAGGGTCGACATGGGTGTCGACCCCACCCAAGGGGTCGACCCATGTGTCGACCCAGGGGTCGACCCATGTGTCGACCCAGGGGTCGACCCATGTGTCGACCCAGGGGTTGACCCCCCTGTCGGTCAGTTTGGCCTGGGTGCACTGTTTTGAGCTTTGGGCTGTGTTTTGGTGACTTGTGACGAGATCTGATGGCTCTAAACTATCCTAGGGTTAATCCTATGGCCTAAAACACTTAACTAATCTATAAATACACCCTAAGACTACCCTAATTCATACTAAAATTGGAGACAACGTCGTTATGCCGTCAAAATGCAATTAGAAGGAGCCACCAACAAATTAAAGAGGAAGATAGCTTCTCAAATCAACTTCTAATCAACTCTAGCAACTTAATCTTCTTCATAGGAGTGCTAATCAACAAGTTGTGAGTTTCTATGCCTTTAGCAAGCAATTGCTAAACTAATTATGATAGGATATAATGAGGTTATGGTTATGTATGTGGATCAATGCAAGTTATGTTATCATATGCTATGTGTTCATGATGTTATGCAAGTTTGGTGTTTGATTATATGCAAGTTCATATATGACATGTTATGCAAGTTTGGTGTTTGATTATATGCAAGTTCATATATGACATGTTATGCAAGTTTGGTGTTTGATTATATGCAAGTTCATATATGACATGTTATGCAAGTTTGGTGTTTGATTATATGCAAGTAACATGTGCAAGTTTACACCTTTGTATGAGATGCATACATATGCAAGTTAACCCCTTTGTATGTCATACATACATATGCAAGTTTAACCCTTTGTATGACATAAGTAACTTATGCAAGTTACCCTCTTTATGACATATGTGATTCATGCAAGTTTGGGTTGATTATTTATGCTAGTTGGGTTTGATGCTATGGTCATATATGCATGTTGACACCTTTAAAACACATGTTGATGCTAATGTTATGCAAGTTGAACCCATTGTGTTTATGATGAATCTCCCCTTTTAAGTATGTCATGTTAGCGAATTACGTGGGGAACGATGGGGTTAATATTCATGTTAATAAAATGGTGTGAAGTTGGTATGATTATGCATACCATAAAGTGGATGGACATAATTGAGTCAATTATGCATATCGTTAAATTTGTAATTAATTAGGGATAATTAATACAAATTATGGGGGTGATTAATTAGGTGTAATTAATCGACTAAGACACGAGGTTGGACCCTTTCGTAGCATAAGACTGCCCGGAACCGACCGGCAAATCCAGTGGCTACAAATGATTGGCCCAATGTGAGAGGTCTTAGGCATAAACTAAATACGTGACAAGTGTAAAGACACGAAGTTAGACTCTGTTATGGCGTAAGGCTGCCCGGATCCGACCAGCAAATCCAGCTGCCATAAAAGACAGTCTAATGTGAGAGGTCTTTACAAAGGTTACGTTCTTAATCAATTAAGAAACACTTAACCAGATAAGCATGTAATGGGGCATGAGGGGTTAAGTGGGTGCCTTGGGTGGCATGTGGAGATTAAGTAAGTGCCTTGGGTGGCATGTGGAAATCTAGTGGGTTGCCTTGGGTGGCAATAGAAAATACGATTAGAATACTTAACCAAGTGGAAACATGTAATTAAACATGATAAAGGGTTAAGTGGGATGCACTAGAAAAGGGACAAGCTTAGGTGGGTAGCTTGTGGGGGCCCATTTCAACCAGTAACCCATATGTATCTTTGTGGGCTCGACCATGTCGAGGACGGGACACGCGTACTGGGCTTGACTATAAGAGGCCAAAACGGGTTAGCGGTGGCAACGCAAGTCCAACGGGTTTCATATGCGTGTGTGGACCCGGGCTGGAAGGTAAGACGTTGTTGCATCGTGTAGGTATAAGACGTGCACCGTTGATTGTTTCGGGTTGCCACTTAGGGGAGTGATACACCCCACTGTGGGGCCAGCACGGGTATCTACGTTAGGGAGCCGATCGCTTGGGGAGTAGTGGGTACACCTAGTGGAGATAGGGGCAGACGACACCTATGTAGTCAGCTAGGGGTACACGAAACTACTGGTTAAATTTTCTAAATCCATGGGTGGGATCAACCTTTAAGTAGAAATGACTGGTGTGGTGCAGTTAGTAATTACCCTTGGGTAGGTAGATGCGTCTTTACCGTTATCTTAATTCATCCTATGTCTAGTTGGCTGCTTAGTGTAGTCATTTATCCCCAGTCATCACCGTACCAAGTTTATATCATACCCTAATTACTTTAATGATTGTATTGTTAAAGTTATAGGGCTCACTCAGACTTATGTCTGACCCCGTTGTTTTTACCTTTTTCCCCCTCAGGTCCTTAGGTTGGGCCTAGTACTAGTGGGCTTTGATCAGATCGCTTATCTATCTTTTGGAGCTTGGACCGTCGATGTAAAGCTCAGCTTATCTTTTCTTTTCTTTTATGGCTATTAGTTATGTAGTGGGATTATGTACTTATGTTTTTATCAGGATGGATATTTAGTACTTGACTCTTTTATGGTGTTGTAACTAAACATGTTTACCTTCTGCTGCAATGAAATGATGTTTTGATTTTCAAGTATTATTTATATCTGTCTTGTTGTAATTTTTCTGTTCTATATTCACTTAAAATATTCCACCGAAGTTAAGGCATTCCCTTAGTGAGTGACCTTAGCGGGTGTGGAGTGTTACACGTGGTATCAGAGCTGAAGGTTACCAGAACAGATAAAACTTTTAGAAAAACTATTTTTCTAAAAACATTTTTGGAAGAAGTATTTTCAAAAACATGTCTTTTAAGAGAAAAGATTTTGAAAGAAAAGCATAATCCCCAATAGCCATATCTTTATCGTTCGAATTCTCCGTTTTGAATCTTTCCTTTTTCGTTTCAGCACGGCTGAGGATCTTAACTTTCCAGAGGGTGTGACGATACCAGTATGGTATAGGAGGTTGATGGAGGCTAGGGCCGCCACTGCGGGTCCAGCAAATGTTCCTCCACCAACAGTAGCACCCAATCTTCCTCCCCCTCCTCCTCCTCGCACGGATACTTTTGCTAAGACTTGCAAGGAATTTAAGGCTATGGGAGGGAAACCTTTTCAAGGATCAGAAACTTTTGTGGAAGCAAGGGATTGACTTAAGGAGGTGGAAGTGTTGATAGATATCTTTGAGATGGAAGAAGGAAAGAAAGTCAAGTTAGCTGCTTGGTTAATGAAGGGAGAGGCCTCATTCTGGTGGGAAGTCACTAATGGAGAGCGCCCTGTTGACTCTTGGGCGGATTTCAGGCAAAGGTTTGTGGCAAAGTTTCTCTCAAGGGCGGAGGAAAACTTGTATATGGAAAGGTTCTTGACTCTAAAGCAAGGAAACCTATCAGTGAAGGAATATGCCAACAAGTTTAATCAATTGGCAAGGTTTGGCATAGACATGGTGAATACACCAGAGAAGAAGGCTTTGAGGTTCGTTAAAGGCTTGAATGAACCGATGCATGGATTGGCTATGACTCACATCCCTATGGGGGCCACCTTTGAGAAGCTAGTAGACATGGCACTCATGCATGAGGAAGAGAAGGGTCCCAATGCTAATAAGGCACCCGAGAAGAAAGGAGATCAGAAGAGACCTCAACAGCAACAGCAAAACAAGGGTGGGAAAGGCAACGATGGCAAGGGAAAGAAGAAGTGCTTCAATTGCGGGACACCAGGCCACCAAAGCAAAGATTGTCGGAAGAAGAAGAAGACGGGCTGCTTCCACTGTGGCGAAGCAGGGCATCTAGTGAAGGACTGCTCTAAGAAGGGGCAGAGGACGGGATCTACCTCAGGGGGACAGGTGCAAGCTCTTATGGCACCAGGTCAGGCAAGGGGGCAAGTTCAGGCTCTCGCGGTTCCACCGATTCAGGAAAGAGGTAGAACTATTTCCGTTGAAAGTCTGGTTTTTCTGTTTGATCATCCTGTCCGTACTTTGTTTGACTCTGGCGCATCGCATTCGTTTATCTCATCATCATTAGTTGAGTCACTGCACTTAGACACCAGTCTAGTAGATGATCCCTTGGTTGCTTCAAACCCAATTGGGGGCTCCACTTATTTGTCCATGATATGTTTGGGTTTGAAGATTTCTATACTTAGCGTTGAGTTTAGATGTGATGCTTTTGTTTTGGGCTTCACGGGCTATGGGTTGATTTTGGGCATGGACTGGTTATCCTGTAGTGGTGCCGTTCTTGATTGCGAAAGGAGAGTTGTTAGGCTCATGAACCGCTTGGGGAACACTCTCGAGATCTCTTGTAATCCCATGGATTCTGTTATGCTAAGTTATCTTGAATCGCTTGACGCTTCGGTCGAGAGTTTGCGATCTGTTAGAGTGCTCCGGGAGTACTCGGATGTGTTTGAGGAGGTGAAGGGCTTACCTCCGAAGCGGGAGATAGACTTCCGAATATATCTGGTGGACAATGCTAAGCCAGTATCTTTGCCAGTGCGCCACATGGCTCCTCGTGAGAGGAGGGAACTCCATAAGCAAGTAGGGGAGTTGCTTGAGAAGGGGTTCATAAGACGTAGTATATCGGAGTGGGGTGCTCCGGTAGTTTTTGCCACGAAGGCGGATGGGTCCCTCAGACTTTGTGTAGACTATAGAGAACTCAACAAGCTCACAAAGAAGAATAGACACCCATTGCCGAGGATTGATGATCTCTTTGATCAGTTGGTTGGCGCCTCAGTGTTTTCGCAGTTGGACTTGGCCACGGGGTTTCATCAGTTGAGAGTGGCTGAGGATAGCATAGACAAGACTGCCTTTAGGACTCCGGATGGTTTCTATGAGTGGCTTGTGATGCCATTTGGTTTGACGAACGCCCCTGCATACTTTGTAGATTTGATGAGTTGGGTGTTCAGGGAGTACCTTAATAAGTTCGTGGTGGTCTTTGTGGATGACATCTTAGTCTTTTCTAAGAGTGAAGAAGAGCATGCCCTACATCTTAGGGAAGTGTTAGAGACTCTTCGAGCGCATAGCCTTAAGGCTAAATTCTCTAAATGTCACTTTTGGAGGAAGGAAGTGCGGTTCTTGGGGCACGTGGTCTCCAAGGAAGGGATAGCTGTGGATCCCGCGAAGGTAGTGTCCATCCAAGATTGGAAGGTTCCGAAGAGTGCTACCGAGGTGAGGAGTTTCTTGGGGTTGGCTGGCTACTATAGGAAGTTTATCAAGGACTTCGCGAAGATATCAGCCCCATTAACTCGCTTGACAAAGAAGAATCTAGTCTTCGCATGGGACGTAGATTGTGATGATGCATTCCAACGGTTAAAGAGAGCTTTAACCACAGCTCCAGTCTTAGTGTTGCCAGATGGGAGTAAGCCATTTTTTGTTTATACCGATGCTTGTGGGACAGGACTAGGCGCAGTCTTAATGCAAGAGGGAAGGGAAATAGCCTATGGGGGAAGGCAGTTGAGAAAGCATGAGAAAAATTACCCTACCCATGATTTAGAGTTGGCCGCTATTGTTTTTGCGCTTAAGACTTGGCGCCATTATCTTCTTGGCGAGAGATTCAAATTGTTCACTGACCACAAATCATTGAAGTACTTGTTTTCTCAGAAGGATTTGAACTTGAGACAGCAAAGGTGGATGGAGTTCTTAGCATCCTATGATTTCGAGATAGCGTATACCCCTGGCAAGGGTAACGTGGTGGCGGATGCCTTGAGCAGAAAAAGGTTGTCCTTAAGTCCATTGTTCGTGGAACGACGAAGCTTGGAATTTATCTCGATGTTTGATTTCAGACCTTCCGTTGACTTTATACCCGGTTTGCTAGCATCCTTAGATGTCAGACCTACTCTTTTGGGACGGATTGGCGAGGCACAGCGGGATGACCCACAGTTGGTTGAGTTAGTAGAGAAGCTCATAAGGGGGGAGTCGTCCAGCCATTTGAGTAGGTACAGCCTAGACGATAGTGGGTGGTTGCGTAGAGACGGTAGACTTTGTGTACCGCAAGACGAGGGTTTGAGGAAGGCTATACTTGATGATGCGCATCGTTCGAAGATGACCATTCATCCCGGTGGGGACAAGATGTACCAAGACATGAAGCAAGTTTTCTTTTGGGCCGGTATGAAGAAAGATGTGGCCGAGTATGTCGCTAGATGCTTGGTGTGCCAACAAGTGAAAGCGGAGCAAAAGAAACCTGGTGGGTTGCTTCACCCATTGGAAGTTCCGCAATGGAAGTGGGATAGCGTCTCGATGGATTTTATTGATGGGTTACCGAGATCGAGGAAGGGTAATACGGGAATTTGGGTTGTGGTAGACAGACTTACTAAGAGCGCCCATTTCATACCCGTGAAGAGCAAGAGGACTGCTCCATGGCTAGCTTCAGTTTACCTTCGAGAGATAGTTCGATTGCATGGGGTACCTTCTAGCATAGTGAGTGATCGAGATCCTATCTTCACTAGCGAGTTTTGGAAAAGTTTGCAAGAGGCAGTAGGGACTCAGTTGTGTTTGAGCACCGCATATCATCCTCAGACGGACGGCCAGACCAAAAACATGCAATAGTTTTTAGTTTAGTGTTCTAGAAGACCTTTTGAGGCTTTGTATCTTAGATTTTGGAGGTACATGGGAAGAGCATCTTCCATTGGTGGAGTTCGCGTATAATAACAGCTTTTAGTTTAGTGTTGGTATGGCTCCTTTCGAAGCTCTTTATGGAAGGCCTTGTCGATCACCTACATGTTGGTGGGAATCTACGGATAAGATCTTGCTTGGGCCCGATATGGTTAGAGAGGCTTCAGAAAAGATTGATTTGATTCGAAGAAGGATGAAAGCAGCGCAAGATAGGAAGAAATCTTACGCGGATAAGAGGAGGACGGATCTTGAGTTTGATGTTGGGGACATGGTCTTTATTAAAGTATCTCCATTACGGAATGTTGTTCGCTTTGGGTCCGTTGGGAAGTTAGCACCAAGATTTGTAGGACCGTTTCCTATTAAGGAAAGGATTGGACGGATGGCATATAAAGTGGATTTACCCGAGAGACTTAGTGGGGTACATGACGTATTCCATGTGTCACATTTGAGGAAGTGCCTACATGAGACCGCAGAGGTGGTAGAGCCGAGCTTGCTTAGAGAAGTGGAGGTAGAGCGTGATGCGACTATTCGACGAGCTCCTACCCGCATCCTTGGGTCAGAGATTAGGAAGTTGAGAAACAGAGAGGTTCGACTAGTCAAAGTGCAATGGGGAGAGGATGAGAGCAATGCTACTTGGGAGACAGAAGCGAAGATGCGTTCATTGTACCCATTCCTTTTTGAGGGTATGTCTTTTAACTTCTCCTTTATCGTTTGTCTAGTACTTATCTTATCTTTAGTATGTCCTCTCATTAGTACCTTTGACCTTTAGATAGGATAAACCTATGGTTGAAACATGTGTTTGAGACATGTTATGATTGATGGATGCATGTGGATGCAAGTGGTTGCTCGTGGATGCATATGCACACACTTTAGACACTAGATCGGCTCAGTCACTTCATATTGCATATTGCATATAATTGTGTGTAGGTAGCTATATTAATGGATGTATAATGGTTGTGTTATCATATGGATGATGCATTTTGGTGTATGGTTGTGCACACATGTGGAAATAGTATGTGTAGATAGGGTTCTTTCGCATACATATTGGATGCATGGCACTATCATGGTTTGCATAAAGGAGGTCAACTGAATCAGTAGACCGCCTGATTTTGCATTAGACAGGGAACATATACACACACTTTTTGCATATGTTCATACAGCATTAGAAACTTTAAGGACAATGGATGCCAGTGTTTGATGGTTTAGTAGATGGTTGCTTGGTTGGTAGGATACGTTCTTCTTGACTTAGAGATTTCGGGGACGAAATCCTTTAAGTAGGGGAGAATGTAACACCCCGAATTTCACTTAATATTAATGTTTGGTAATTAAAGAATAATTAATCTTAGACGTGAGAATTAAGGGAAACGGGTTGCGCCATTGTGTTCGCCTCGTAATTCTGGTTGAGATAGAGTCCGAGTTTGCGTGATTTGGACTTCGTATGAAGAAGTTATGGCCATCCGTAGTTTCAAAAAATTCAAAACAGATTTAAAATATTCAAATTTCAAATTTCAGAAAAGGCGGGAAAATTCCCGCCAGACAGAGGGTGTCGACACTAGGGTCGACATGGGTGTCGACCCCCCCTCCTCCCCCGCAAGGGGTCGACCCATGTGTCGACCCAGGGGTCGACCCCCCTGTCGGTCAGTTTGGCCTGGGTGCACTGTTTTGAGCTTTGGGCTGTGTTTTGGTGGCTTGTGACGAGATCTGATGGCTCTAAACTATCCTAGGGTTAATCCTATGGCCTAAAACACTTAACTAATCTATAAATACACCCTAAGACTACCCTAATTCATACTAAAATTGGAGACAACGTCGTTATGCCGTCAAAATGCAACTAGAAGGAGCCACCAACAAATTAAAGAGGAAGATAGCTTCTCAAATCAACTTCTAATCAACTCTAGCAACTTAATCTTCTTCATAGGAGTGCTAATCAACAAGTTGTGAGTTTCTATGCCTTTAGCAAGCAATTGCTAAACTAATTATGATAGGATATAATGAGGTTATGGTTATGTATGTGGATTAATGCAAGTTTTGTTATCATATGCTATGTGTTCATGATGTTATGCAAGTTTGGTGTTTGATTATATGCAAGTTCATATATGACATGTTATGCAAGTTTGGTTTTTGATTATATGCAAGTTCATATATGACATGTTATGCAAGTTTGGTGTTTGATTATATGCAAGTTCATATATGACATGTTATGCAAGTTTGGTGTTTGATTATATGCAAGTAACATGTGCAAGTTTACACCTTTGTATGAGATGCATACATATGCAAGTTAACCCCTTTGTATGTCATACATGCATATGCAAGTTTACCCCCTTTGTATGACATAAGTAACTTATGCAAGTTACCCTCTTTATGACATATGTGATTCATGCAAGTTTGGGTTGATTATTTATGCTAGTTGGGTTTGATGCTATGGTCATATATGCATGTTGACACCTTTAAAACCCATGTTGATGCTAATGTTATGCAAGTTGAACCCATTGTGTTTGTGATGAATCTCCCCTTTTAAGTATGTCATGTTAGCGAATTACGTGGGGAACGATGGGGTTAATATTCATGTTAATAAAATGGTGTGAAGTTGGTATGATTATGCATACCATAAAGTGGATGGACATAATTGAGTCAATTATGTACATCGTTAAATTTGTAATTAATTAGGGATAATTAATACAAATTATGGGGGTGATTAATTAGGTGCAATTAATCGACTAAGACACGAGGTTGGACCCTTTTGTAGCATAAGACTGTCCGGAACCGACCGGCAAATCCAGCGGCTACAAATGATTGGCTCAATGTGAGAGGTCTTAGGCATAAACTAAATACGTGACAAGTGTAAAGACACGAGGTTAGACTCTGTTATGGCGTAAGGCTGCCCGGAACCGACCGGCAAATCCAGCTGCCATAAAAGACAGTCTAATGTGAGAGGTCTTTACAAAGGTTACGTTCTTAATCAATTAAGAAACACTTAACCAGATAAGCATGTAGTGGGGCATGAGGGGTTAAGTGGGTGCCTTGGGTGGCATGTGGAGATTAAGTAAGTGCCTTGGGTGGCATGTGGAAATCTAGTGGGTTGCCTTGGGTGGCAATAGAAAATACGATTAGAATACTTAACCAAGTGGAAACATGTAATTAAACATGATTAAAGGGTTAAGTGGGATGCACTAGAAAAGGGACAAGCTTAGGTGGGTAGCTTGTGGGGGCCCATTTCAACCAGTAACCCATATGTATCTTTGTGGGCTCGACCCATGTCGAGGATGGGACACGCATACTGGGCTTGACTATAAGAGGCCAAAACGGGTTAGCGGTGGCAACGCAAGTCCAACGGGTTTCATATGCGTGTGTGGACCCGAGCTGGTAGGTAAGACGTTGTTGCATCGTGTAGGTATAAGCCGTGCACCGTTGATTGTATCGGGTTGCCACTTTGGGGAGTGATACACCCCACTATGGGGCCAGCACGGGTATCTACGTTAGGGAGCCGATCGCTTAGGGAGTAGTGGGTACACCTAGTGGAGATAGGGGCAGACGGCACCTATGTAGTCAGCTAGGGGTACACGAAACTACTGGTTAAATTTTCTAAGTCCATGGGTGGGATCAACCTTTAAGTTAGTAATTACCCTTGGGTGGGTAGATGTGTCTTTACCGTTATCTTAGTTCATCCTATATCTAGTTGGCTGCTTAATGTAGTCATTTATCCCCAGTCATCACCGTACCAAGTTTATATCAAACCCTAATTACTTTAATGATTGTATTGTTAAAGTTATAGGGCTCACTCAGACTTATGTCTGACCCCGTTGTTTTTATCTTTTTCCCCCTCAGGTCCTTAGGTTGGGCCTAGTACTAGTGGGCTTTGATCAGATCGCTTATCTATCTTTTGGAGCTTGGACCGTCGATGTAAAGCTCGGCTTATATTTTCTTTTCTTTTATGGCTATTAGTTATGTAGTGGGATTATGTACTTATGTTTTTATCAAGATGGATATTTAGTACTTGACTCTTTTATGGTGTTGTAACTAAACATGTTTACCTTCTGCTGCAATGAAATGATGTTTTATATTTTCAAGTATTATTTATATCTGTCTTGTTGTAATTTTTCTGTTCTATATTCACTTAAAATATTCCACCGAAGTTAAGGCATTCCCTTAGTGAGTGACCTTAGCGGGTGTGGGGTGTTACACTAATCATTACCCTAATCGATCGGCTTCCTACCCTGTAGATATCCTATGCTAGCCCCACAGTAGGAGGTATCAATCCCGAAAGTGGCAACTCTTTATTTCCAAGATGTGCATGACCATATCTACTAGTGTCACGGTCGTCTTATCCCCTTCTGCTCGGCTCATGCACGCACATGGCCCGGTCGGTTTGCGCCACCGCCCACACCGTCCTTTCCATTTGGATCTCTTATATTCAATCAGTAAGCAGTGCCCCTTCTCCGCCTAGTACGGAGTTTTTTATTTGATACCTAATCCGGGTTACTGTCTTGAAATGGGTCCCACACAATATGATACAAGCTCTCCCCTTTGTCTTGTAACCACACTAGGTTTTTCATTGACTATGTATACCCTTAGGTGTCTTTAATTACATAGCCCTATGTCAGTTATGCTTACCCTAAAGGGTGTCTTTAATTACATAACTTTATTATATTTTTCCAACGGTTATGTATACCACTAGGTGCCTTTAATTACATAACCTTATTGGGTTAAGTTCGTGGGCCTATATGTAAATATTGCCCACCTCCTCTAATTTACTTAACCCACCTACAACCCATCCAATTTTACTTAAACCTAACTTAAGTTTATGATCATACAATCTTTATGTATTAAATTGGGTTAGGTAGTCCAATTCTTTACCATGTCCATTTAGGGTTTTATAATGGGTTAGACCTCCCACATTAGGCCTACAACATGTGGTTGCTGGATATGCAGGTCGGGTCCGGGCAGACTTATTCCATAGTTGGGCCTTACCTCGTGTCATAGCCCGATTCGTATTTATGTACTTAGACCTCCCACATTATGTTCAACATTAATGGCTGCTGGATATGCTGGTCGGGTCCGGGCAGACTTCCGCCACTAATGCAACCTAACCTCGTGTCATAAGTACAATTACAATTCCTAATTTGTAATTACTAAACATTCCATTTTTATTCAAATCCACCTATGCCAATTGTAGGTAATTATTTCTATGTTTCCCCATTTGAATTAAATGTCCAATTTATATAAATATTACATAAATTATGCCAACTATTAATCCCTTTTCCTTGTTTCCTAACTAACGTATTCACATGTATTTTTGCGGCATCTAGGCTATAAAGCAGCCTAGCCATAACAATGAAAAGGGAATATGACAAAGGCGGTAGTTTCAACATATCTTGACATAAATTAGCATGATGGAAGGGTGAATGGATATGTAATTAACATCATCACAAGGTGGACATAAAACTGATAACTTGTGGCAATTACTATGATGTCAAAGCAAGCATTATGAGATCTAAATTAACCCTTTAGGTTTCCAACTATTTAGATCTAGCATAATCAGGGTGACATAGTAACATGTTAAGATCTAAAGGTGGACTCACATGTCAAATCTACAACATATCTAAATTGATAATAATATGACAAGTGAAGGGTGATTTACATGAAGAACTAGATCTAACCAATGTTACAATTGTCCAATTTAATAGATGTACATTCACCACAATATAGTTACAAGTAAAGATCTACACAGGCAACATAATAGAACAACCACAATTGTATTAGATCTAGGGAAATAGATCTATCATGACATAGTATATGATTTAACACTTGCATAGAATCATACTTTACAACATATCCAAGTCACAGTCTTTCACAATTTACTTTAATTTATCAAAACCTAAAAATAACTAGAAATTCATAGCGTTAGGTTTAGAGAATTGAGAAAGAGCAGATCTAGAATTTCTGAATTTGATTTGCAAAGTATGTTGTTGTAGAGAACGGAACGGTTTAGTTCGCACACCAGCAGCGTATGGTCTCCATGACTTCCAATGAAGAAAATATGAGAAATGGCCACATATTTATAGCTGCAGAACCCTCTGAAACCGACTGCTACCTCAGCCCTAGGGGTGTCGACACCCCTATGGGTGGGTCGACCCCTAGGTCGACACCCCTTCAGGGGGGTCGAGCGGGAATTCAGCCACTCTGTCGAATTTTCCTAATTTGAATCGTTCTGGATAAAATTCTGACTCATCTCTGACTCATGCGTATATATATAATTTTTTTGCACGTATACAAACTTAAAACCCTCATAACTTCTTCATACGGTGTCCGTTTTATGCAAACCAAATGTCTATCTTAACCAGAATTTCAAGAAGGACGCAATGGTGATGTCTGTTTCCTCTAATTTTGAAAATTAAATTAATTATTATTTAATTTATCCTACTTAATGTAGTTAAAAATTTAGGGTGTTACATTCTCCCCTACTCAAAGAATTTTGTCCCCCAAATCTCTAAGTTGAGAAGCATGCCTATTCTACCATCCATCAGCCATCTACTCATCCACCAATCACTGGCATCCATTGTCCTTAAAGATTTCTAACGCTTATATGAATATATGCAAAGTTGTGTGTATATTTCCCAACCCTAATACGAAGATCAGGCAGTCTACTGATTCAGTTTACCTCCTTAATGCAATGTATGTTAGTGCCATGAATCCGACATGTATGTAAATAAACCTATTGTATCATATAAGTTCTATATGTATGCGCATTCATTCATCCAAACGCAACATCCGTATGCTAACTCATCCATTTCCATCCATAAAAGAAAAGAAAATGCACACACATCTATATGCAGTATGAGAGTGATTGAGCCGATTTTAGTGCCTAATGTGTGTGTATATGCATCCACGGATAGCCACTAGCAAACACTTGCATCCATCAAACATAACATGTTTCAAGCACCTGTTTACACCCATAATATTCCTATATAATGGTCGAAAATACTATGGATAATATATTTTCTATTGACAAAAAAAAGCACTGATAAAACTTAGGAAAAATGAGTTAAGAACATACCCTTGAAAAGAAAAGGGTATGAATCACGAATCTTGTCTTCGGTCTCCCAAGTCACATCTTCTGGGTTATCTCCCCATTGGAACTTTAGCAATTTGATCTCCTTATTTCGTAGCTTCTTAACTTCTATCCCAAGAATACGGGTAGGGACTCATCTGACTGTCGCCTCCCGTTCCACTTCGACTTCTTCCAACATGCTCGGCTCAACAACTTCTGCGGTGTCATGCAGGTTCTTCCGCAGATGAGAGACGTGGAAAACATCGTGAACACCAGATAGATTTTCTAGGAGCTTTACTCGGTAGGGCATTTGGCCAATCCTCTCGGTTATGGGAAATAGTCCCACAAACCTAGGTGCCAACTTCCCTACTGATCTAAAGCGAACCACATTCCTTAAAGGCGATACTTTGATAAAAACTAAGTCTCCCACTTCGAATTCAATGTCAGTCCTTCTCTTGTCTGCATAGGACTTCTATCTATCTTGAGCTGTCTTCATCCGTCGTCGAATAAGGTCAATCTTTTCGGATGTTTCCCTAACCATATCTAGTTCAAATAATAATCGTTCTATAGATTCCCACCAACAAGTTGGCGATCTACAGGGTCGCCCGTACAATGCTTCGAAGGGTGCCATGTCGATGCTAGCTTGAAAACTGTTATTATATGCAAACTCTACTAAACGAAAATGCTCTTCCCAAGTCCCTCCGAAGTCTAGGATACACAGCCTCAAAAGATCCTCAAGAATCCATTTCACCCTCTCCGTCTGCCCATCGGTCTGAGGATGATAAGCGATGCTTAAACACAACTGTGTACCTAATGCTTCTTGTAAACTCCTCCAAAATTCACTGGTAAAGATGGGGTCATGATCTCTCACAATGCTGGAAGGTACTCCATGAAGAAGGACTATCTTTCGAACATAAATTGATGCCAACTGATGCCGCCCTCTTACTCTTAACTGGAATAAAGTGAGCGCTCTCAGTGAGCCTATCCACTATCACCCAGATGCTGGTGTTACCTTTCTTTGATCCAACAAACCATCTATGAAATCCATAGAGACGCTCTCCCATTTCCACTGCGGAACCTCCAACGGATGAAGTAATCCACCGGGCTTCTTTTGCTCAGCTTTGTCTTGTTGGCAAACTAAACATTGAGAAACAAATTCGGCCACATCTTTCTTCGTCCCAGCCCAAAAGAAAGCCCTCTTCATGTCCCTGTACGTTTTATCATCACCTGGATGAATGGTCATCTTAGAATGATGGGCTTCTTCTAGAACTGCCTTTATCAAGCTTCCCGTTGAGGAACACAAAGCCTTCCATCTCGTCGCAACCACCCCTTTTCATCTATAGCATACCTACTGAGGTGACTAGAAGTCTCCCCTCTTTTGAGCTTATCCATGATGTCTAGAATCTATGGGTCACCTTGTTGTGAAGCTCCTATCTGATCCATAAGAGTCGGTCGTATCTCCAAGGATGCAAACAAATCAGGCAAAAACTCGATGGAGGGTCTAAAATCAAAAGCTGATATGAACTCCAAATTCTTTCTTTCAACAAATAAAGGACTCAGGGACACCCTCTGCCTACTTAGTGCGTCTGCCATCACATTACCCTTGCCAGGGGTATAAGAAATTTCAAAATCATATGAAGCTAAGAACTCCATCCACCATTGTTGCCTTAAGTTGAGATCCTTCTGTGAGAATAAATACTTGAGAGATTTATGATCGGTGCATAATTTGAACTTTTCTCTAAGAAAATAATGACGCCACGTCTTTAATGCGAATACTATGGCTGCTAGTTCTAGATCATGGGTGGGGTAGTTCTTCTCATGAACTCTCAGCTGTCTACCCCCATAACATATTACTTTCCCTTCTTGCATCAGAACCACACCAAGCCCTATACCGCACACATCAGTGTAAACAGTAAACACTTTACTTCCATCAGGCAAGGTCAAGACTGAGGCTGTTGTCAGAGCCCTTTTCAGTCGTTGGAAAGCAATGTCACAGTCTATGTCCCATGAGAATGCCAAATTCTTCTTTTTTAGCCTATGAGAGGGGCTGATATCTTTGCGAAGTCCTTAATGAACTTCCTATAGTAACCTGCCAACCCAAAAAAGCTTCTCACCTCGGTTGCATTTTTAGAAATCTGCCAATTTTGCACTGCAACCACCTTCGCAAGATCTACAACTATCCCTTCTTTGGAGACTACATGCCCGAAGAATCTCACCTCCTTTCTTCAGAAATGGCATTTGGAGAACTTTGCTTTAGCTGATGGTCATGGAGAGTTTTCAAAACTTCTCCCAAATGCTGGGCATGCTCTTCTTCACTCTTGGAGAAGATCAAGATATCATCAATAAAGACTACGACAAATTTGTTTAGGAACTCCCGAAACACCCTACTCATCAAATCAACAAAATAGGCGGATGCATTTGTCAACCCAATAGGCATAACTAGCCATTCAAAGAATCTGTCCGGAGTTCTGAAAGTAGTCTTATCTATGGTGTCCTCAGCTACCCTCAACTGATGGAACCCTGTAGCCAAATCCAGTTGAGAAAATACTGAGGCACCAACATGCTGATCAAATAAATCATTAATCCTCGGAAGTGGGTGCCTATTCTTCTTGGTGAGCTTATTTAATTCTCTATAGTCAACACACAAATGAAGTGAACCATCCGCTTTAGTTGTGAATACTACTGGAGCACCCCATTCAGATATGCTTCGTCTGATAAACCCTTTCTCAAGTAGCTCCCCTACTTTCTTACTCAGCTCCCTCTTTCCCTTGTAGCCACGTGGGGCACTGGTAATGCAACTGGCTTTGCATTGTCCACCCGATATATGCGGAAGTCAATCTCGCGCCTTGGAGGTAAACCCCATACCGCATCAAAAACATCGGAATAATCTCAAACCACCGGAACAGATTGCATATCATCTATGGATGCATCTAGAGACTCTAGGAAGCTAAGCATAACAATCCCATGGGGGTCACAAGAAACTTCTAGGGTCTTCCCATGACAAATCAGGAGTCTAAAAACCCTCCTCTCACAATCCAGAATGGCCCCATATGTGGCAAGCAAATCCATTCCTAGAATTAACCCGTAGCCCATAAACCTGAGCACATATGCATCACATTCAAACTCGACGCCTAACACATATATTTTCAAACCCCGACAAATCATCGATAAATGAGTCGAACCACTGATGGGGTTTGAAAAAACGACGGGATCTATTACCATACTAGTAATTAATTGCAGAGATTTAACTATAGAACTTGATATAAACGAGTATGAGGTGCCAGAATCCAAAAATATTCTAACTGGATGGTTTGAAAGAGAAACTAAACTTTCTACGGAAATTTTTCTACCTCTTTTAGGAGCACTGATCGTGAGAGCATGCACCTGCCCTCTAGAAGTCCCTGCTCTTTGACCTTGTCCCTGCGATCCCTGTTTCTTCGGGCACTCTTTAGAGAAGTGTCCGACCTACCCGCAATTAAAGCAACTGGCCTTCCTTATTTTACAATCTTTGATCAAGTGACCCTCCTTTCCACAATTGTGACATTTTCTCTTATACCTGCCTTTGTCATCTTTCCCCTCCTTTCTTCTGCTGTTGCTGTTGTGGTTGTTGCCCCTTCTTGGGCCACACCTTCCTATTCTGCGATGTCCCTTCAATCTTTGCTTCCTTCTTCTCTCCCTTGTCCTCCTCATGCATTAGGGCATTATCCACAAGTTTTTTCAAAAGTGGCCCCCATTGGAATATGGGACATGGCTATACCATGCAGAGGCTCATTCAGCCCTTTAGCAAACCACAAAGCCTTTTTGTGTGGTGTATCCACCAACTCTAACCCGAACCTTACCAGCTGGTTGAACTTGTTCACATACTCCTTCACTGTCAAATTTCCTTGTTTGAGTGCTAATAACCTCTTCATCTATATGCTTCTCTCAGTTTGGGAAAGAAATTTCATTTTGAACCTCTGCCTAAAATCTTCCCAAGTTTCCACCAGACGTCCAACTTGGGTGACTTCCCACCAAAATGAGGCTTCGTCCTTTAACAGCCAAGCAGCTAACTGAATCTTTCTTCGGTCCTCCACTTCAAAGATTACGAATAAGTCCTTGGTCTCCTTAAGCCAATTCCGAGCTTCTACGAATGTCTCATTCCCATGGAATAGCTTCCCTCCTATAGCACGGAAGTCCTTATAGATCTTGGCGAAGTTATCAGCTCTTGGAGGAGGAGGAATGACTGATGCAGCTGGGGGAGGAACGTCTCTTTGGCCTTTGGAAGGCGCCGTGGCCTCCAAATACCTACGGAATCATCTCGGTATTGTGACACCCTCTAGGATATTAGGGATGTTTTGTTCCCCAAACATGCTGAAAAAGGGAAAAGGATGAAATTTAGATAAAGGACCGAAGGATACTACAAGTGGCTTTTTGGGGAATGTTTTTCAAAACAGATTTTTCTTTTGAAAATGCTTTCTTTTAAAACCTTTTTGAAATTAATTTCCAAAAACTTTTATCTATTCTGGTAACCTTCAGCTCTTGTACCAAGTGTGACACCGCATGTCCGTTAATGTCACTCACTAACGGAATGCATTAAGTTTCGTGAAGCATTATAGGTAAACAAACACAAAATAATTACAAGACAGATATAAATAAGATAGCAGCGGAAATTTTTATTTCAAATGTAAATCATAATACCGTGGTCCACAACACCAGAAGTCACAAAAACAATTACAATAAAAATACTTTTGTCTTGCACCATCAGGGTACATAAGTAAATAAAAAGCATAATTTCCCCAATTGAAAAAGATAAGCCATAGTAGAGACAAGAACTTGAGCCATACTTCAGAAATAGCTCCTAGCAAGATGATATCTGAGTCCTGACTAAGCCTGAGTGTTTCCTCCTTGTGAACCTGGGGGGTAACGGAAGAAAGAAGGAGAAACAAAAGGGTCAGACATAAAGTCTAGCGAGTCTAGTTACTTTCAGCCAGTCGATAAATAAAAGCAACATGATAAGCATATAAAATGGATAAGAGAGATCCCTACATAAATGGCAGGTATGACAAGGTTGATAGGATAAGGTATTACTAGTATAACTAAAATGAGATGGTCCCTTCCACTATAAGTTGGTAGACTTAGGGCATACGTCCGAGTGTACCTTAACCACTACCCTAATCGATCGGCTCCCTACCTCGTAGATATCCTGTGCTGGCCCCACAGTAGGAGGTATTAATCCCTAAAGTGGCAAACCTTTATTTCTAAGATGTGTACAACCATATCTACTGGTGTCACGGTCGTCTTATCCCCTTATGCCCGGCTCATGCACGCACATGGCCCGGTCGGTTTACCGCTTGGATCTCTTGTATTCAATCAGTAAGTGTGCCCCTTCTCCGCCTAGTATGGAGTTCTTTATTTGATACCTACTCCGGGATACTGACTTGAAATGGGTCCTACACAATATGATACATGCTCTCCTCTTTGTCTTGTATCCCCACTAGGTTTTTCACTGACTATGTATACCCTTAGGTGTCTTTAATTACATAGCCATATGTCAGTTATGCTTACCCTAAAGGGTGTCTTTAATTACATAACTTTATTATATTTTTCCACTGGTTATGTATACCACTAGGTGTCTTTAATTACATAACCTTATTGGGTTAAGTTCGTGGGCCTATACGTAAATATTGCCCACCCCCTCTAATTTACTTAACCCACCCACTACCCATCCAATTTTACTTAACCCTAACTTAAGTTTATGATCATACAATCTTTGTGGATTAAATTAAGTAGTCCAATTCTTTACCATGTCAATTTATGGTTTTATAATGGGCTGGACCTCATACATTAGGCCTACAACATGTGGATGCCGAATATGTCAGTCGGGTCCGGGCAGACTTATTCCACAGTTGGGTCTAACCTCGTGTCATAGCCCGATTCATATTTACATACATAGACCTCCCACATTAGGTTCAACATTTATGGCTATTTGATATGCCGGTCAGGTCTGGGCAGACTTACGCCACTAATGCAACCAACCTCGTGTCATAAGTACAAATACAATTTCTAATTTGTAATTACTAAACATTCCATTTTTATTCAAATCTACCTATGTCATTATAAGTAATTATTTCTTTGTTTCCCCATTTGAATTAAATGTCCAATTTATATAAATATTACATAAATTATGCCAACTATAATCCCTTTTCCCCATTTCCTAACTAACGTATTCACACGTATTTTGGCGACATCTAAGCTATAAAGCAGCCTAGCCATAATAATGAAAAGGGAATATGACAAAGGTGATATTTTCAACATATCTTGGCATAAATTAGCATGATGATAGGGTGAATGGATATGTAATTAACATCATCACAAGGTGAACATAAAACTTATAACTTGTGGCAATTAATATGATGTAAAAGCAAGCATTATGGGATCTAAATTAACCATTTAGGTGTCCAACTATTTAGATCTAGCATAATTAGGGTGACATAGTAACATGTTAATATCTAAAGGTGGATTCATATGTCAAATCTACAACATATCTAAATTGATCATAATATGACAGGTGAAGGGTGATTTACATGAAGAACTAGATCTAACCAATGTTACAATTGTCCAATTTAATAGATGTACATTCACCACAATATAGTTACAAGTCAAGATCCACACAGGCAACATAATAAAACAACTACAATTGTATTAGATCTAGGGAAATAGATCCATCATGAAATAGTATATGATTTAACACTTGCATAGAATCATACTTTACAACATATCCAAGTCATAGATTTTCACAATTTAATTTAATTTATCTAAACCTAAAAATAACTAGAAACTCACAGCGTTAGGTTTAGAGAATTGAGAAAGAACGGATCTAGAATTTCTGAATTTGATTTGCAAAGTATGTTGTTGTAGAGAACGGTTTAGTTCGCACTCTAGCAACGTATGGCCTCCATGACTTCCAATGAAGAAAATATGAGAATTAGCCACATATTTATAGCTGCAGAACCCTCTAGAACTGACTACCACCTCAGCCCTAGGGGTATCGACGCCCCTATGGGTGGGTCGACCCCTAGGTCGACACCCCTCTAGGGGGTCGACCCTTAGAGTGGGAATTTTGCCGCGCTGTCGAGTTTTTCGAATTTGAATTGTTCTGGATAAAATTCAGACTCATCTCTGACTCATGCGTATACTTATAATTTTTCTATGCATATACAAACTTAAAACCCTCGTAACTTCCTCATACGGTCTCCGTTTTACGCAAACCAAATGTCTATCTTGACAAGAATTTCGAGATGGACGCAATGGTGTAGTCCATTTCTTCTAATTCTGTATATTAAATTAATTATTATTTAATTTATTCTCTTTGAGGTCGTTAAAAATTCGGGGTGTTACACCAACGTTTTTAAATAAATAAATTGGATTTTAGAATGGTTTTAAACTAACCAGAATTTTCCAATGTGTGAATTGGAATGGATTTGAGTAGAATTCATCTTCGGGAGATTTTGATATTGGATTCCATGACTATACGATATTATGGAGGAATCTGGTAGATAGATATTTATCGTTATTCCCTATACGATATGTGTTTGTTTTAGAATTTGATATTGAATATAAGACGATATAATTTCTGTTTAGAGCCTTATATTTAATATCAAAGTGGATGTTGGGTTTTTCGTGAATGGTGTCTTAAATATCACTATTCTTTGTGAAAAGAATAAATCTTTTAATTAAGATTATTATAGTTTCCAATTATATTTGGTAATTGGAATAAAATGGAATGGGAATTGGGTTTATTGTGAACCATGTTTTTAACGACATTCATTCTTTAACCCGATTAACAGTGAAATGTGATTTAGAATTTATAAATCTTTTAGTTAAGATTAATGGAAATTTTCCAAAGTAAAGTTTTCCAATTTAATATATTAAATAGGAATTGAATGGAATTCGATTTGATAATAATCGAAGTGAATTTCTGTGGAGGAAGATTATTACTATATATGGAATTTAAAAGGCTTTGCCATTATTCCAGATATATTATTAGTCGGACACGGAAATTGATATCGATTATATATTGATCTGTTTTCCGTGAAGTTTCCATGGTTAATGGAATGTGATTTTGGGTTTATCGTGAACTGTGTTTTAAACGACATTGGTTCTTTAACCCAGTTAAAGACAAAATTACATGTCTAACATTGTATTTTGAACCGTATTGTTGATCTCTATTAAATATATATCTGTTTAGTGGCGAAGAATTTATTCTCTTGCTCGACATCCTTCTCTGAGACGCGCAAGCTTAGAGGTTATATATCGACAGAAATCAATGGTACTGTGTAGATTGTCGATGCGGCATGTTTGATTTCCCAAAGTTAAATAACCATTAATAATGATTTTTGGGAAGATTAAAACTAAGTGAAGTTTTAATGAATCTTTAGTTAGATTAAAACGGGAATGTGATAATATAAATTATCAAATTTGGGAAATGATCGAGAATGGAGTACCCCAATTTTTACTCGAGGCAATAGTTAAATCTTTAATTAGATTTGAACGTGAAATGGTAATTAAATTTACCGATAACACCGTGGTGTTAGATATGAAGTATTGCCGTTTTGCTCCTTGGGATGAATTGGTTGGGATTGGGAAATAAAACAAATGATTACTTCGGCAAGGTGCGCTAGTCTCGACTAGTTCGCATAAACCTTAATTTGGTTTGAATTGATATCCAAAGGAAGATTAAAGAATAAATTTAAACAATTTATCTTTGATAAAATTAATGGGAACCTTTCCCTAATGATGTGAATATTTGAATAAAAGAATATTCTGAAGTGGAATGAGGCGTATGTTCTGTTTGTGTAGCACTTGCTTATGAGCTACGCGAGTTATTCGGAGAGACAGGGTTTATACCCATTCTGAATAATTGATTCGACGATAAGTCGGTGATGAAGACGGTGGTTGAAGACCGGAGATCTTCACGTCGTTTGGATGATTATTGATGTCTTAATTGGGATGTACACCCGAGACAAGGTAATACGTGGTGATCTTCCAGACGTACTTGGAGATCGACCGGATATGCGAGGACTTCTCTCCCGTATTGGACATACGGGCGAGGAATAAGGTGCCTCCGGTTTTGTTCAGACCCAGAACAGACTTGTAAACGGATGTGTGTATGACATTGGATTTTACTCTAAGTTGATTGATTTCTATTAAATATATATCTGTTTGGTGGCGGATAATTTATTCTCTTACTTAACACCCTTCTCTGAGACGTACGAGCTTACATATTATATATTGATAGACATCAGTTGCACGGCGTGAATTGTCTGTGTGGCATGCTAAGATGCAAATGATCAAGGCTTTTGTTGAAAACCAGAGTCTTGTGGTTGATGATCAAAGCACGACTTTAAATAGCATAGCATTGTGTATAGCATTAATTCGTGAGCATCACACCACGGTATGTGTCAAAAACGGGATCGTGACTACAGGGAGTGCATGACGTTTCTTTCTAGCTATGGATGGTTTCATGGTATGGAGCCCAGACATTTATATTTTTACCTATGTGGATGATGGATAGCGAGGTGCCTCAGATATATCGTTCACTACAGGGCTGATGGATAGGTCCGATAGGACCGGGAAACGTGTGTTCAACAATAATTAATCCTCAAAAGTAAGAGAGGATCGGCCCTGAAGATCTAGGGTTGTTAAGGGTGCGACCTGAGGCATTTGCTAGAGTGCCTCGAATGGTGAGGAGCCATCCATGGCCTCGACTCATAGATGGAATCCAATTTCCAATACGTGACATTTCGGTTTTAATTGCAGGACTAGTATGGCGACATAGTAGCATGGGATAATATGCCATCTATAATTGACACATTTATATTTGAAGTTGATTTTGATACTATACGCTTATAATAATATCGAAATGATTCGTCTTAAAACGTATCAAGCATGTTTGGCTATTATAAGATTAAAACTCTATCCTTCGGCTTGCGTTGCATTGTGTGATAGGACCTGAGTCTTATAATAGCTTCATTTTTTGAAAAGCATTGCATTGTTTATAAACTGTTTTATGCACTGGTATTCTTGGGAGAAATCCCATTCCGTGTTATACGGCGTGGTCCCTTGATTTACTTTATTTTTAAAGTAAAATTTAAAATAATTGTTTTAGTTCTCACACTGGCCCCATGACTGACCTAGAGTTTATTGTTTTAACCTAAACTCTAGGTGCCCCTATTTTCCACATGGGCAGCTAGTAATTTTGGTTTTGCAGATTTCTATTTTACAGGGTCCTGGTTTACAGCTGGAGCTATATTCGGAAAGCTTTATATCCGTGTATCTCTTTCAGTTATGCTATGTATTATTTTTCCGTTTCTCTATAATGTATTTTAATCTCTGATATTTTTTTGATGCATATTATTTATTCATACTCTGTTATATTCTTGTACTCTGATGTAATTATTGTAATAGCAATGAAATGTTCTTCTATTTGCGTTCTGATTTGTCGTATTCTCAACTCAAACCAGGCTTTTCCACACGGGCGAGTTTGGGTCGTTTCATCAACCCTTCTTCTAGGAAAAAAGGATTTCTATTTATATGTACGTGTATGTGTGTATATATACGTATATATACATGTATATATTCGCATGCCCGTTCGGAGCATACTGGTGCAAGTAAAGCTCTGCTCGACGGTGTCTGCCAAGCTCGTCTGCCAAAGATTGGAAAGCTATGAGGATGAGAACTCTTTAAATTTATACACTAGTTTAATGTGCACTAATTAGTGAAGATTAATTAGTAGTAATTCAAATTAAACCGGTTATGGATGTTTAATGGTTAATGTTTGTTTGTCATAGATAATGGTTGCGTAGATTAGAACACGCAAACAAGCTATTAAGCGTTAGTGTTATAATGCTTGTACACAATTATTATTATTATCTTTTTATAATGTTAATAGTGGTTGCTATATATGTCTATATGGTTGTTAATGTTGTGTGACACACACTATGACACTGTAGATATGGTATTTCATTGGTGATCAGTAAATCTCCTTCGTAATTGGAAACATTATTATATTATTAAAATATTGAAAATTTGGTTTGAAAAGTTATTTTCAAATTTGAGATTTGAAATGGTTTAGAAATGTAAAGGAAATATATACAAACAACTTTCGTATAAAGAAACGTTTTGTTAAAAGAGTTTTCGACATTAAAAAACGGATTTTGTTTTGAAAAAGTGAAGTTTGGTTTTCCTATATAGAAAATGTTTTTAAATGGTTTATATAAGCATATAATGGTTTTCTAAAGTATTTCAGAATTATTTTTATATTAAGTCATACTGCTATCAAAATAGGATGTGTTGCGCAACGATAGTTCACGTTTTTTACCTTTAACTTTAAATAGCTATAACTTGAGCAAATAAATCAGATTTTCCTAAAACTGGAAACGTTTGGTCCCAAGTTATATTAGCTTTCAAGAAAAAAAATGAATTTTCAAATTTCGATGAATAGTTTTCAAGTTATGAGTAAAACAGTTTTGGAAAAAGTCGTTGTAAGTGCAGTTTGTCGACCGTAATTGTAAACAATTATTTTTAATGTTTTAAAAATAGAGATTTTTTTCTAAAATCATTATAAATTATTTAAAAGTGTTTTGAATTGGAAAATTTTAGTTTTAGATAATATAATGGTGGTTTTGATCAAAATTAGCCAATACAACAGTTTTGTAACGTTTTTATAATGCTTTTAGAACGTTGTTGTAACGCTTTCTTCGAAAATAATCTGTTTTGAAGTTTCTAACCTACAAACTATTTTCCTATCTATAACTAATCATTTTTAAATTATTTGTGAAATGTTTTCAAAGGTTAAAAATTATTAGAATATTTGATATGGAATTTAAAATGGTTTATTAAATATTAAAATTAGTGTTCCAATTATAAATAATTGGATATGCTTGGAGCTGAATCTTCGGGTGTTTGATATTAATTATATAGATGATGACTCTTACTATTTGAAGAATTTAGAAAATAGTTTACAGTTATTCCGCTTATAGTATGGGTTGGATATGGAGCTTAATATCGGGGATAAGTTGACGAATTTCTGTCCAGATCCAATTTCAAAAAATTGGATAAATCTTTTAACTAAGATAAGGGTTTCCCAAGTTAATTGAGATAAGTTGGATACAAATAATCTTCAGACATTTGATATGAAATTTTTCCATGTAAACATATACTGTTTAAGGAATTTGAAAGATATTTATATCGTTATTCCGCTTACAGTATTTGTTGCATCTTTGATTTGAGGAAATTTTAAAAGCAAGGGGGTTTGGAAAAAAAAACATAGTCTTTTAGTTTAGATTTAAGAATTGAATTTTGTGTAATTCTTTTAAAAGTAGGAATCATGACTGGAATTATGAAATGTGGATTAATGATTTTCAAAGGAACTGAGTTTGGATAATAAGTTATTAAATGAAAGAACTTGCAAATAATTTAAGGATGAATCTATAAAAGGTTTTGATTAACCAATTATTGAAGGAGATTTGGTTGAAAGTGCGTGTAATCCATAATGTGTTTTTTTTTTAAATTGTGCTTATTATTTGGAAAGACCGGGGTTGGATATACATCCAGAAACCATTCCAAATAATAACACAACGTTATGGAGCAATTGAAGACATTGGAGACATCATTGAAGACTGGAACCCTTCATATCGGAAGGACGACTTGTTGAATGTCTCGAATGGTTGGCTGCCATTCGTAGATGGATTTTATATCAGTTAAATGGAAAGTAGCCCAGACGTAATTGAAGGAATTTCGGATTGTTGTTTCGTTCATACCCAAAACGAACTTGTATAGATTGTGTTTTTAACATTGTAATTGACTATGCAGCACTGATCTTTATTAATATATATCTGCTTGGTGACGTAGAATTCATTCTCTTAGCTTAACACCCTTCTTTGAGACGTATGAGCTCAGAGGTTATATATTGATATACATTAGTAATATGTGGTGAACGGACAATGTGGCATACTTAAGTTTGATGAGCTATGGATGATCAAAGCATGCCTTATTGAAGCCTAGTTTTGTGTATATCGTGACATCGACAAGCTTTACACCCTCGGAAATGGCTAAAACAGGAAGAAATGCAACAGGGTTATGTGTATGTTGTCCCCTTTTAGATAAATAGTGTATTATGGTATGGTGCCCAGATATTAACTTATGTGGAAGACTTCTTTTGTTGTTGTGTTGGTGCATGTACCCGGTTAAAGGTTGGTAAAGACCGGGTGGTGACATAATTATGCATACTCTAAGTTATCCAGTAAGGGACAACCTGACCTTGTGTAGCATGAGGAGCATCCTTGTTGATCCTCGGACATCCCTCTTGAGGTGTTCAAATTATGTCCGGTAAGTAAGTTTCTTTCCCGAGTCATTTGTTGGAAACCCAATCTCCACTAGGATCCCATACGTTTTTGATTGTATAGACTATTGGTTACTGACAGGATTACGTCAGTATAATGGGATGGGGAATTATGCTGGCTAGTTTAATATATTTACTTCCGAAAGGTTTTCACAGTATGTGCTAATAATAATATGAAGGCAGATTCTATTTAAACCCATGAATTTGCGGAGTAAACCCATCAAATCTGAAAAAATAAGGTAAACCCAGCGTTTTGCTGAGTTCACCCATATTTTTTTAAAAAGTCATTTTTACCCTCCCTCGTAGGGCCCCTACGAGATTTTGTAGTCTACCTCGTAGAGCTGCTACGAGATTCTTTAATTTACCTCGTAGAGACCCTATGAGGTAAAGTAAAGAATCTCGTAGGGGCTCTACGAGGTAGACTACAAAATCTCGTAGGGTCTCTACGAGGTATGCTGAAAACTGGAAAAAAAATATTGTAAAGCAGGGGCATTTTTGTCATAGTTTTTTCTGGGTATACTCAGCATATTTCTGGGTTTAAATAGAATTTTCCTAATATGAAAGAGGATTTTCATGTATCAAAAGCGTTTTTTTATTATCATAAGGAGAAACCTTGCCTAAGTGTGCTTTTGCATTGTGTGTGTGCCATGAGATCTTATGTTAGTTTAATTTCTCAAAAAGTCATTGCCAATTCTATGCACTGGTATTCACATGGAGTAACCGTTCCGCGTTTAGCGCTGTGGTCCGGTGAATTACCTATTTTTAAAATAAACCCTAAAATAGTTTTTGAGTTCTTACACCAGTCCCATGACTGACAAGGAGTTTATTGTTCCTACACCTACACTTTGGGTGCCTATAATTTTCCATAGGGGCAGCTAGTAGTTTGGTTTGCAGATTTAGTCTTCAGAGTTGGATTCAGGATTGGAGCTAGGGCTTTATTTTGGATCATTTTCCTTCCATTGAGAGTATATTTGTATTTCTTTCCGATGTGTTTCTATTGTACTCTAATATTTCTTGTAACTCTGGTGCAATATTATTGTAATGATAATGGAAAATTTCTTTTACTTTTGTGCAAATGTATAAGTATCCCTAACAATCCGTCCTTATGAACGGTTTGAGTCAGTTTGATTACTGGTGAAAACCAGCCAAAAAGGCGGGTCGTCACAGCCAAGTATAGAGAGGAGAGGGAAGACCTATCCAAGCCCATATTTTCTCAAGTTTTCAAAAATTTGTACAAGTATTGGATTAGTGTCGATCCCTTCAAAGTGATCAATAGCGATCTGATACATAAGGCATCTTGGAAAAAAGGAAGAGAGGTGAAGGAGGAAGAGAAATTAGATCAAATGCCTGCACTCCTATTCAGACTCATACACTCACATTTATGCAAGCTCATGTATACACGTGCATGTTCATGTTAAACATATACGTACATACATACACACACACACATGTTCAGCAATGTGACCATGGGAGGAGTATGAACATACATTAACCATAACAAAATCTAAATACATGATTCATACGTACATGTATACACATCTTAAACCCTAATCTCATAGTTATTACATGGATAGAATAAGAGAGCGAAAAGTGATCACAACCGCACATCTCAAACTTTAATCTCATACATAGTAACCGTCTCTTCCTCTAGTTAAATCAACGTCTACCACTTTAAAATTTTGGTTATGAGCCAATTTAAATATACACAGTTATATTTAATAGAATTTGTTATTGAGATGCCATATCGATCAACTTAGTCATAACTTTTTATAATCAAATGCAACAAAATTATTTCTTAAATCATATCCAAATTTTGTAATAAATATTTCATAAATTTTAATTTAATTAACTTGTATCAGTTATAACTAATTAAGTCATTTTGTCTTAAGAGAAATTTTGTTTCAGTTGTGTGACTGGTTAGTGCAAATTCGGTTGGCGATTAATGTCCAACCATTTGAATGTTAACATTCACACTTCAATTAGTAGGTAGTGCAAAACATGACCAAATTTATCACTTTCTCATTTTAGTTAGGTAGCATTACCTAGCTGTGACAATTATTTACATCAATTCTCTTCTCCGGAAGTACATCACTTTCACATTATTGAATTTGGTAATGGTCATAATTTCCCTATTGTTCAAATACAGAATCCTTGGTTCAATAATAACAATTGTTATTAACCAAACCGTACTTTCCTAAGATTTAGACTTTGAGTTGACCATGATACCGGCCTCATATAACATAAGAGACGAATCACCTTTTGAACAATGTTTCAGTTTCAATACTTCCACTTTGTCTAATTATGTGCCATGATTTGACTATAATCAAAGTGGGTCTTTCATATTGAATATTAATGGTATTCTCAAGCTAAAAGATCTGTGTAGATTCATCACATCATAACTTCTATTTGACCCCAGTTATATTAACCAATAGAAAACTATCAAGTGAGTTGTTGATAGTTGTCATATAATTATCAATCGTAACCCACATGTGGCTTTAGCAGTTATAAATAATACACTGCTCAACATTTGGAGAGTATTACGAACTCTAGTCTCAGTGGATACATTGACATACAGTCTCAATGTATCTTGACTTAAAAAAATTAAAATAATATACTTATTCCTACTGTAACAAGCCACTCATGGTTACAATGCTTTATAGTTGTCATGACAAAAGTATATCATTTGTGGGTTCTCTATCGTTTAATTAAACCACAACATTACACTAAGTGCAAAATAGAAAACATCATTTATTAGGAAGGAGAATTGATTATAAAAGCTAGAAATTTACACTAATTTCCAGAGCGCTCCTAGGACAGTTTCCAAGCTCTACCAATATATAACATAAACTTATAAATATGCAATTTAAACAATCTCTAGGAAACTTTATATTCGAGCCTCGGTTTGTTGTGGCCAACGATTAAAAACTGACTTACGCTTTTTAACCTTTCCCCACTTTCGACCAGGGTCCACTTATCTGAATCTTAATTTGAGTCATTAATTATTTTTTAGTATTAAATATTTGGATTTACACGTGCTTTTTATTGGCCATGTGCATGGTGTATATGCTAATTGGTTTAAAGCAAGTCTATTTGCATTATATGTACGAGCGTAACAGCACGCTCTTCGTGCGTGATCGTGGCACGTGCTTCACGCGTGATAGTGGCATGCGCTTCGCACGTGGATTTTTATTACTCAAATATTGTGTATTTTACAAATATTATGTAAAACAACACAAAAACGCAGAAAGAGTTGACAACGTAAACAAATTCGAAAGTATTTTAATATAAAAATTTGTCAATCAAATTTGTGTTTGTATTTTACAAATATTATGTAAAACAAAAAACATGCAGAAAGAGCTAACAACATAAACAAATTCGAAAGTATTTTAATATAAAGAATTTGTCAATCAAATTTGTGTTCAAGATGACTACATGCTGAACACCAAAATACATGGAATGCTTAAATATATGACTAAACTGTAATTGCACCAGATGTTACTGTATTTGGTAAAACCATTCTCCATGATCCAGATATAACATCTAAATACATAATAAGTATTTTCTGCCACTTCGTGTTGAATATTCATACTAACAAAACGGAAGGTGGTTTGCAGATTTCTCTCTTTCATCAATCTTTTTCAACTGCGATGTTGTGCACCCCTAATGCCACTGTGAACATATGTTCTCGAGTTAAAATATAACCTGTCAAGTTTTTAATCAATGGTCTAGCCCGATCATTTCAGTCAAAATATTCCCAAAGTTTTGAAACTAAGTTGTGTCCTTAAAAAAACAATAAAAAAAGTGAAAAAAAATATATATTAGCGAAATGATTTATTGTTTGCCCTGAAAGTATTCTGTTTTTTCTTCCTTCATTACTTGGGTTCTTCCGTGTTTTGAAAGCATGCAAGATATTGACTTCTTTCATGTTTTGTTTGGCCTGAAAGTATTCGGTTTTTTCTTCCTGAAGTACTTGGCTTCTTCCGTGTTCTAAAAGCATGCAAGATATTGGCTTCTTCCATGTATTAAAACTGACAACGTGGTTATTTTCTTTTCTTATGCTAGTATAAAATTTATACGCCAGCTATCAAGTACAATTTTTAGAATTCCATAACTAAATTACAATACTGGATTTACATTTTTCAGCAACTTTTCAAAGAGAAAAACGATGCACTGTAAATAAACCATCTACTGAGTAAATTATGAGCGAAGAATTTAATTACATATATATAAAGAATTTAAAAACCATATAAAATGCTTGAATAATTATAAGTGAATTAATTAGCGAAAATACCTGAATTGCTAGACATGTTAGAAGGTGAATCTGGCGTAAGAAAGCAATTATGGATAGGGAGGATATGTGGAGAAGAAGATGATTGCAATTGTGGATAGGATGGTTTATGGGGAGAAGAAGATGACTACAATGTGAAAAATAAGAATACCGTATTCTATTTATAGAGGATAAAGAAGTAGATTTCTGATTTTATAGGAATGAGTATGAGAATTTCAAGGAATTGACTATTTCTGGAAATAGAGCAATTAATATTATAGGAATGAGTATGAGAATTTTAAGGAATTGACTGTTTCTGAAAATAGAGCAACTAATATTATAGGAACGAATATGAGAACATTATGGAATTGACTGTTTTTGAAAATAGAGCAATTAATATTATAGGAAAGAGTACGAGAATTTCAAGGAATTGATATTTCTAAAAATAGAGCAAGTAATATTATAGGAATGAGTATGATAATTTTAAGGAATTGATTGTTTCTACAAATAAAGCAATTAATACTAGTATTACCGCACAAGGGTGGGAAAACCGACTGATATATTATCTGATATATAGAAAAGTTATATTAACTGTATTCTCGAACAAGAAATTAACATTATTTAAAAAAATAAAAATAAGTGCAAATATGTAAATTCCATTAATTTATATACTCTGAGTCATTGCCGATTTTATAAAATGAAGCAGGAAATCAAACAAATGTTAGCTTAAAACACATCATTATATTTGTGAATTGCCAATTAAAGAAGATAAATAATGCAATAATAAGGGTAGTAAATAAATCATATATCAATGAACTACATTATTAAAATAAGTACCTAAAATAGCATTGTTGATTTCAAAAACTAAAATCCTGAGATGACTAAACTAACATTGCAGAAATAAATAAATCTGTCATCCTTTTCTTGTAATAATTGTGTTTTTCTTTTTATTTTTTTGACAAGATTCAAATTTTGCAATTCATTTGCTGGATTGAGAAGTTTATAAAATTCCGATCATTACATATGTGCTGAACTTAATGTGAAAAATATCGTTGGTGCCTCTAATTGTTTTACCATAGCTGTAAGCTCTTTCAATCTTGTAAACCAATAAGAATGGCATCCACGGATGCATTTGGCAAAATAAGAAATGCAGACAACCGCCGTTAGATTGTGTTTTTGGATTTCCATACGATTAATGAGTTATAATGCCATTTCATGTAGATAACATATACAAATATGGATTTGTTTTATCTGGAAAACATTCAAATAGTTGTAACAAGACAAAGTCATTCTTTGTTGTTATGTGAGTCAGCTGATGTAAAACTATTGTTATGTGAATCTAACATTTTGGTTACCCTTTCAAATAGAGTGGTCCATAGCAGTGGAGGAGCCAGCAAATTACTAAAGGTAAGGCATACTTATTTATTAAAAAAAATTCTGCAACAAAATACCTGATAGTGCATATCTTCCATGCTCCATGCAGGAGAACACATGAAGCTTTCTAGCTTGAAAATCACCGAAAAATTATAGTGTAAATATTTTAGACAAATCTAACTAGACAGAAAACAAGCTACAAAAAATTTTTACAACAAAATACCTGATAGTGTCGGTCTTCGATGCTTTCATGTAGTCTTGTAGAGATTTGTTTACCTACAGAAAGATATAAATATTCATATCATACAATTGCAAACTTCATAAACAATATTAGTCCCGAATACAAGCTGCACATTATATTACATTATGAACAAAATGGTATTTGATTTTGCCAAAATAAAGATAATGACATTAACATACATTAGAATTAAACAAAATAAGATCACAACTACGAAATCTATAAATTTATTAGAAGCGCACTTTAGTCTAATTAAGGATGTCGATGTTGATTTTTCATCTCTTGAAAACGCAACATAATGACATCGTCATCAATCCATTTAGATATATCATTTTCAACATGCACAACCGGATTGTCATTCAACCATTGATCTCCCATAGAATTCCTAAGTCGATTTTTCACTATCCCCATTGCATAAAATGCCCTCTCAATAGTTGCTGTAGCTACGGGCAATGTCAATGCGAGTTGCAAAAGTAATACACCAATTGAAATGTTTCCGCTTTCTTTAATTCTACCATCTTTTGGGAAAGATCTCCAACACATTTCAAATTTGAAAATCGCATATCCATATGCATATCAATAATGTAGGTTTCAAGTTGATTATCAAGCATTGAAATTTGTGTCTTCGAAAATTCAATCGGATAATATTCAGCAAGTTTCAATAGATGATTTTTATCAAACGCAAAAAAATAATCTTGAGGATCCAAGCATGTTACGCAACGTAATAATTCAGTGGTGCCAACTGTAAATCGATTATTCAGTTCTAATAGCTGCATGTTAAGAACTGTATAATATAGATCCACCTGATAGTGTCACAAACTTGTAATTGTTGATTGATTTCGTCTTGAACGACCGGATGAAAAAAAAAAGAGTCATCCATATTTGGAATATCGATACCATGTTTTGACCAAAGCATATTTACATCTCGCATTAAATAATCCCAAGTATGATCTCTCATTTCCTGTAAGCGTTGTTTTGAAACTAAAACTAAATTCATGGCATTGATGTTATCTTGGTCATTTCTTTGCAACGCTTATGATAGTCATTAGTAATGCCCAATATAGTCTTCATTAGATGCATGTTGAATGCAAATTCAAAAGTATTGATTACATCTAATAAAGTACTTGCTTCGGCTTTTTGTTCGGATCTAACGCCGTCATCCTCCATGCTCTTGATAACTATATTCACCATTGAAAATATATTTATCAAATTTACTATAGAGGCATAATGCGATCCCCATCTAGTATCTCTCGGCCTTTTGAGGCCCAATTCTTGATGTTTTCGTCGACCACTAGCTATTTCATTTCGGTTAAGAGCTTCTACAATTTGAAGTGCTTGTTGTTCTCGAAGAAATCTCTTCATTTGCATGAAGCCCCAACCACATTGAATACGCTTGTTATGGTATTAAAAAAAGCTCCAACTTGGATATGCTTTTTGGCAAACACAACTAAAGTTAGTTGAAGTTGAAGTGCAAAGCAATGCACAAAATAGGCATAAGGATTATTTTGTAAAATAAGAGCTTTAAGACCATATAATTCTCCACTCATATTGTTAGCTCCATCGTATCCTTAACCCCAAACTCTAGACAATGATAGTCCATGTTTAGTTAATAAATATTCAACTCCAAGTTTCAATGTAACTGCTCTAGTATCGCCGACATGTACGATACCTAAAAATCATTCAACAGCACATCCATGAGCGTTAACATAACGAATAACCAAAGCTAGTTGTTCCTTAATAGTTACATCTCTTGATTCATCAACTAAATTGGAAAAAAATGTGTCATTAAGATCTTTGATAATGGATTTTGTAGTCTCCTCTGCAATACAATTAGCAATAGAATTTCTGGAGATGTCATCTTACTATTGGATGGAGCATTTTGCAAAACAACTCTTTTTATTCCCTCATTATGAACGGAAATAAATTGTAATAGTTCTAGGAAATTGCTGCGATTCATAGAGTCCTTCGATTCATCATGCCCTCGAAATGCTAATCCTTGTTGTTGTAAAAAACGCACACAATGAACCGATGTTTTCAGTCGAGTGTTGTATTCGTTTACCTATCGCTTGGAAATTATTAATTTGAAGGTTGTCAAGGACCTTTTAATAAATAAGCTCTACGGACCTCTTCTTGACGACTGCCATATTCATAATTAAACACCCTTTCCCCGGGGTCTACGTGAAGGTCTGCCATATCGGGCGTCGTCTCTTTACGAGCCTTTTTAGAAAAAATTGCTTTTACAATATCTTCATCTTGTGTAGAAATTGAACTCAAGTTTCCTAATGAATAATGCACAAATTTTGAACAACTAGCTTAAAATTATAGATGTTTAACAGAAAAAATGGATTCTTTTAACAATTAGAAACTGAAAGTGAATAATTTTGAGTGGGAATTCAACCAAACAGTTTATGTGCATTAGTTATTTTGCTTACTTGGGATTATTGTGAAATATTTCATCATGTCAATGTGAATCAATGCACTGTAGTGTTTTGCGGTCAACTAACAATTATCCTTCTGTTAACCCTGCTAAAACACTCAATCTACCGGTAACCAAGAGCCGGGTCGGTCTTGATCGCTTGAAGAATGGGTCGGGTCGGTCAGAATTAATAGACCGGGTCGGTTAGTTGCGAAGCGCCAGATCGGTCACAACATCGGGTCGGTAGCTCAATGCAGAAGTATCAGGTTGGGTCGGTCCATCCGATCCAGGTCGGTCACTACATATTGGGTTGGCACTAACTGGATCGGCTCCTTCGCATAAAGCAACTAATCATTGTATAAAAAGAGAAAGCATGAAGTATTTATGTAATACACTAGTCCATGTTTCACATAGCTCGAAAGTGATAGCATTTAGCATGAAAGAGGATACGTGTGAACAATTAAGACATGAGCTACGCATAAAGATCCATGAAATGGTCATCCCATATACTTTCATTTGTAGTGCCACGTGGACTGAAATGTTTCACATAAGGATCGGCAAGCTTCACGTAACAAGATTCATGCAAATAACACAGCGTAATATACAACGTGCTGAGGAATATTGGTAGTATTATAAATACTACAGAAAAGCATGGTATTAAAGATAATGTGGTGACATATTATTCATGCAGTGGCACAACTATAATATTGGATCGGTCTGTTGCATTTTGACTTGGGTTGGTTTGCTACAATAATACGGTGACAGCTCAAAAGTGGATCGGGTCGGGGCAAACATATTAATACAAGAACTGGATCGGGTCGAGACCTTTAAATAGAAGGCGAAAGCTCCAAAAGTCATATTTGAATCGGTCTTAAAGCATGCGGTGGCAAGAAGGTAATTAAATAGAAACTGGGTCGGGACTTTCGAAGACAAGTATAGGTCAATTCTAACTCAATCCAAGTTCTACCTGATCCATGTTCACCCCGAGCCAAGTTCTACCCGATCCAAGTTCACCCCGAGCCAAACTACACAGTAGTGGCAGAACCGTAAATATTGGATCATGACAGTTGCACACAGCTGTAAAGTGGACCAGTGGCATTTCTGTAAATAATGTTTAGCCCGAGCCATATCTATGCCCGAGCCAAACCCTGCACTCTGCAATTACGGAACTGCCATCGCCTCCAAACTCATTCTATAAATAGGCCCTTATTCCACAATTTAAGGGACTGATTTCTGGACCCCGAAGGGCTGCCTAAACCATTCATACACCTCTCTAAAAGCTTAAAAAACACCCTTAATGGCTTCCTAACTTTGCTTTATCATTCTCCAACAACATGAAGATCAAAATCAATTCATTTCTCCGTTCAAAGTTGATCTAACTCTTAAATCGCCATTAGCTATCTCTAAAATTCGGATCTAGCACAAACTTCATCAACAAATTGAGGAAAAGCACTTACATGCTAAAGTGATCTACGATTCACACATCCTCCATCATGAAGATAGAAATCCCAACAATTTCTTTCCAAATTCAAGTGTAATTAGATTATAAAATTGAAGAAGTGAGAACGGATGTATGAGGGATTTCATGTGTGTTGTAAAACAAAATTCCGTAATGAGAAGTAATTGAAAAGTGGACGTAGATTCATACTGAGTCGAACCACTATAAAAATCTCGCATCTTCTTATTGCTTTTACTTTTATTTTGTGTTCGTGCCTTCACAATTTCATACCATTTACTTGGTGACGTGCTTTTCTAGCATCATCTGGTGTTTGACCATTTTTGGTTAAAACATTTGGCGTCCACCATGGGGCCCCGTTCGCTTCTCCTACCTCCTCTCACTCTCTCACAAGGTTAAACGCTTTGCCATTAAAATTCTCCTTCCTCAAAATTATGGCCAAATCTAAGAAGACCATTAGCAAAACCGTGGTAGAAGCCGATGATGTTGCTAATGAAGAAACACCGCTTACAAATCGCTCTGAAGTTGGCGAAAATTCCGAAAGCAGAGCCGGTGTGACCAGAAATGAATTAAAAGACGCCATTGCCAATGTCAACGACCAAATGGATGCATCTACTAAAATGATGATGGAGAAACTTGACACTATTCTTAACGCTCGATCAAATCCAGTTCCTCCGAAAGTGCATGTGGATCTCGAAGAGAATAATAAATCGCCTGCTTCCGATCATAACCACAACGACAATATGGAAGACGATTATGATTGGGCAAGTGACAGGGATGAAGCTAACATCGAAGAATTGAGATCAAAATCTAAGAATCATTCTGAAATGGCTGCTCGAAAGATCGCTAACCCTATTACGGGGGCACCTCCTCGTCGAGAGGGTAAAGGGCCAAAGCTTTCTAATTGAGATCATATGCCTAGACGAACATTTGGCAAAGAGCTCAGCTTCATAGAACGCCATAACACCAAAGAATACATTTTGGATATGATAGAACGAGCCATGAAAATGAATCAAGCTATCAAAGACGACGAAAGAGAATGGGACTTCTCCCCCGATAGGACTCCGTTCACCGAAAGGATCCTCGAAGCAGAATGTCCAAAGAAATTTAATCCTCCTTTGCCTCCTTACAATGGTCTTGTTGATCCGAACTACTTCCTATTCAAATATGAGTGGCATATGAGTGCAGCCAAAGCAATTGATGAGATGAGATGCACGTATTTTTCTCTCTACTTAGAAGGTGCTGCATCACTATGGTTCACGAAGCTACCGCCCAAATCCATCGATCGATTCTCTGATCTAACCAAAAAGTTCAAGGAGCAGTTCCGCATATATGCTACCAAAGCCAAGGACGCTATAACTCTCTTAGCAATGAAGCAGAAGCCAGGGGAAACTGTCAAAGCCTTCCTTGGTCGATTCAATATTGTCTTGTCTGAGGTAAGGAATCCGGAACCGCTCATAGTCCTCATGGCTTTACTCGATGCGATAGACAAAACGAGCGAATTCAGATGATGGATAAAGATGAAGGAACCGACTGTGCTTGATAACTCCTTGAAGCTCCTAAAAGTGTAGCTATTCAACCTAATCAGAAGAGTACTCAGGGGCAGAAGCGAGCCAATGACGGAAACGACAACAAAGTTAATAAAAAGTTTCGTCCTCTTGACTCGTCTGATATAACACCTCTGAATGATACTCCTGAGAACATTTACCTTGCCACAAAGAATGCAGAAGATTATCCAAAGCCTCGTCCAATGAGAATGAATGACCATCTGACCAAATCTGGGAAGTTTTGTCGATATCATAACCAGCCAGGCCACAACACCAACGAGTGCAGACAACTAAGATCATTGATCGAAGAACTGATTAAGAAGAACCGTTTGCAACAGTAAGTTAATAATTCTCAAGATGAAAATCCTTCTGCGACTACCCAGGGGCAAGGGACATCAAATGACCAATCTGGTCCAAGCAACGTAGCTTCTGCTCATGCTATGCCAAGGTTGATAATCAACTGATGACCGTTGATGATGATCTAATCTACAGCTCAAAATAAGCAATCTCTATCGCGTTTACTTTACTTCTTGCATTACTTTACTCTTTGCTACGTTCTACTTTCTTGTAAATATTTTGTAATGATTTACATGCATCGTACCAAACAATGGCATTATGAATGAAGTATTACCTGCCTGTATAAATCTCTGTCTTGCCAAATTTATACGAAAATTTGCTAATAGACGATTTTTCATTACAGGCTATCCGACGAGCGCTTGCTTTCTCACAACCCGACTAAGTGAGACAACTCCGGTAACACCGATTCAATGGTAGATCGAGAAAGTCCCGATGAGTCAAATGCACAATAAAGCAGCAAGCAATCCCGGATTCAAAACATCATCCCCTAAAGGTTCGCGGGAGTCTAGGGCACCTCAGTCGCGTAGCGATCACTTACCAAAGTTAAGTGGCTCCGACCGATGACTGAGGCTCGCTCTGCGAATCGATGCAACCTTAACCTTACCTCATGGTTCATGGAGGTCCAGGTGCTTCAGCCGGGCAGCGATCACTTACCAAAGTTAAGTGACTCCGATCGATGGCTGTTTACCGCTCCGTGGATCAACCCAGCCTTACCTCATGGTTCATGGAGGTCCAGGTGCTTCAGCCGGGCAGCGATCACTTATCAAAGTTAAGTGACTCCGACCGATGGCTATTTCCCGCTCCATGGATCAACCTAACCTTACCTCATGGTTCATGGAGGTCCAGGTGCTTCAGCTGGGCAGCGATCACTTACCAAAGTTAAGTGACTTTGACCGATGGCTGATGCCTGCTCCGTGGATCAACCCAACCTTGCCCCATGGTTCATGGAGGTCCAGGTGCTTCAGCCGGGCAGCGATCCTTACCAAAGTTAAGTGACTCCGACCGATGGCTGATGCCCGCTCCATGGATCAACCCAACCTTACCTCATGGAGGTCCAGGTGCTTCAGCCGGGCAGCGATCACTTACCAAAGTTAAGTGACTCCGATCGATGGCTGATGCCCGCTCCGTGGATCAAAACAACCTTTACCTCATGGTTCATGGAGGTCCAGGACGCTTCAATCGGGGAGCGAGCACTTACCGAGTTAAGTGACTCCGACTGATGACTGATGTTCGCTCTGCGGTTCGATGCAACCCCACTCCTCACCCAAACTTCGCGGGAGCTAGCGTTGCAAAACGATGCGACAACCAAAAAATCTTTTTCATAGAAAAAGTAACTTCTCCTTAGTAGAGATCAACATTCAATGAACTCTACAATGTCAAATCAGTCAACTGGAGAAGACAGAATATTGGATTAAAATGAACTCTCTAAAACACGGGGCATCCAATGGAGTCTCCAACGTCAAAACTGATCAATAAAGCAAACAAAAATTGAGCTATAGAAAACAATTCTTCTCGTAATAAAGACAGGTGATGATCTCCAGAGCCGGGGCACCAATAATCAAAAACTTCTCCGAATGGAAGCAGAGAATAAGTCACAAAATACGTATTTCTCAAATGAGAAATATCTTATACCATCATATAAGTCATTAGAAATGATCGCGTTTGGAATCCACAGTCGACCTTAGTCGATTAGTTGATTCCAGGCGTTAATGCGAATTCGAATTCAAATATCATAATTGTGCGAATAATACTTGAGTTATAAACCGTTGAGTAGAACAAATCCATGCAGACACTTTATTCAATTCAAAATAAAATTTGCTATAAGTCGGCTTTAATGGTTAACTAATCCACTATCGATATGGACAACCAATATTGAAGTGTAAGTCCAAAATTGCACAAATGCTTGTTTTAATTACAAAACAGATAACACAAAGCATATGAATTGAAAGAAGAGTGTGCCATAGCAAATGAAAAGGCTATAACGGGATTTCAATGCAGAATATATCAACAACAATGTTTATTTCGAAGCCCGCATTTCTCACAAGCAAAAAATACAAGCTTCGAGGGGCAAATGTTAACCCTGCTAAAACACTCGATCTATCAATAACGAAGAGTCGGGTCGGTCTTGATCGCTTGAAGAACGGGTCAGGTCGGTCAGAATTAATGGACCGGGTCGGTCAGTTGCGAAGCGCCAGATCGGTCCCGACACCAGGTCGGTCGCTCAGTGCAAAAGTATCGGGTCGGTTCGGTCCATCCGGTCCGGGTCGGTCACTACATATTGGGTTGGCACTAACTGGATCGGCTCCTTCGCATAAAGCAACTAATCATTGTATAAAAAGAGAAAGTGTGAAGTCTTCATGTAATACACTAGTCCATATTTCACATAGCTCTAAAGTGATAGCATTTAACATGAAAGAGGATATGTGTGAACAATTAATACATGAGCCATGCATAAAGATCCATGAAATGGTCATCCTATATACTTTCCATTGTAGTGCCACATGGACTGAAATGTTTCACATAAGGATCGGCAAGCTTCACGTAACAAGATTAATGCAAATAACGCAGCGTAATATACAACGTGCTGATGAATATTGGTTGTATTATAAATACTACAGGAAAGCACGGTATTAAAGATAATGTGGTGACATATTATGCATGCAGTGGCACAACTGTAATATTGGATCGGTCTATTGCATTTTGACTCGAGTCGGTCTGCTGCAATAATACGGTGACAGCTCAAAAGTGGATCGGGTCAGGGCAAACATATTAATAGAAGAACTGGATCGGATCGAGACCTTTAAATAGAAGGCGGAAGCTCCAAAAGTCATATTTGAATTGGTCTCAAAGCATGCGGTGGCAAGAATGTAATTAAATAGAAACTGGGTCGGGACTTTCGAAGACAAGTACGGGTCGGTTCTAACCCAATCCAAGTTCTACCCGATCCATGTTCACCCCGAGGCAAGTTCTACCCGATCCAAGGTCACCCCGAGCCAAACTACACAGTAGTGGAAAAACCGTAAATATTGGACCATGATAGCTACACACAGCTGTAAAGTGGACCAGTGACATTTCTGTAAATAATGTTTAGCCCGAGCCAGATCTATGCCCGAGTCAAACCCTGCACTCCGCAATTACGAAACTGTCATCGCCTCCAAACTTCTTCTATAAATAGCCTCTTACTCCACAATTTAAGGGACCGATTTCTGGACCCCGAAGGGCTGCCTAAACCATTCATACACCTCTCTAAAAGCTTCAAAAACATCATTAATGGCTTCCTAACTTTGCTTTATCATTCTCCAACAACATGAAGATCAAATCAATTCATTTCTCCATTCAAAGTTGATCTAACTCGAGTCTAATGCTCTTTAATCGCCATTAGCTATCTCTAAAATTCGGATCTAGCACAAACTTCATCAATAAATCGAGGAAAAGCACTTACATGCTAAAGTGATCTACGATTCACACATCCTCCATCATGAAGATAGAAATCCCAATAATTTCTTGTCAAATTCAAGTGTAATTAGATTATAAAATGGAAGAAGTGAGAATGGATGTATGAGGGATTTCATGTGTGTTGTAAAACAAAATTCTATAATGAGAAGTGATTGAAAAGTGGACGTAGATTCATATTGAATCAAACCACTATAAAAATCTCGCGTCTTCTTATTGCTTTTACTTTTATTTTGTGTTCGTGACTTCACAGTTTCATCACATTTACTTGGGGACGTGCTTTTCTAGCATCATTTGGTGTTTGACCATTTTTGGTTAAACACCTTCAAAGTCCAAATAAAACATATGAAATAAAATTGAAAATCAAATTATATTTGTAACTCTTAAACAAATTGGTTAGAACTTGAAATTTAGAAATTTGGGGAAAACAATTAATCCTGCAAAATGTTTGCATATTAATAATACTATAATTAAAGCAGAAACTTACATAAATTAGAGGTTTGGACAATTGAATTATGGAGAATTGTTGCGGCTTCAGTTTCTAAGCTTCTAGAAAAATGAAATAATAAAACGGTCTGATAGGAAAGCTGCTACTTGCTGGATAGGAGGATGGGAACAAACAAACGTAGGAAAAGTCAAAAAGCACATAGAGCATTGATTATTTTTTATGGTAGGGCCAAAACGTGTTAAGCCATATTTTCTAAAGTAAAATTAAAAAACGAGGTGGGGCCTTGGCCATATGTGGGATGCAGCTGCATCCATCCCTGGTCCATAGAAATAAAAATAAAAACAACTTGCTATTTCTTTATGAATTTCAGCAAACATCTATTGTTATAACACAAAAAAAAGTTCATGATTGAAAATATATTAAAAAAAATCATATTAGCACTTGTAAAATAGGAAGAAACAAGATTTATGCTGACTTTAGATAAACTGAGCAAAACTAAAACATATCAGCAAACACATACATTTATATATAGTACTTCCATTCATAAAACATATTTTTTCAAGGTATAAGCCGAATTGACTGCATTCATCCATCCATTAAATAATACCTCCATGATCATAACATATCTTTCTTTAAACACAACGTGCAAAACAATCATAAAACATGACAATGATGAGAAATAAATCCAAGTATAACATCAATATTCAATGCAAATCAGTATAGATAACATGTATCCATCCATCCACATACCAAATATATAATATAATGATCCTAAGCTGTTGGTTTCTCCCATTTTAGTGGCTTAACAATTTCCTAGCCTCCGAGGTGAAGTTAGGGTCACCTCTTCCAAATTGTCCATAAGCTGCAGTCTTCAAAAACCTGCCATATCCACCTCTTTTCAAGCTAAGATTAATGGTGATCATCCCAGGCCTAAAATCAAAGGTCTCCATCACAATTTTCAAAATTTCCTTATCAGGTATCTTTCCAGTTCCATAACTATCCAGGAACACTGACAACGGCTCAGGGACACCAATAGCATAGGACACCTGCACAATGCTCTTTGTAGCCTGCCTAATAATGCTAGTGTCACTCTTGTCCATCTTAGTTGGATCCTTACATGAAAATGCACCACCTCCATGGGCTCCCCAACCACCGTAGGTATCAATGATGGCCTTACAACCTGTTAGACCCACATCTCCATGGGGTCAACCAATTGCAAGCCTGCTTGATGGGTAATGGGTTCAAATGGAAAATTATCTTTTCATCCATGTACTGAGCCAGGATGATTAGTTTAATAAATATATATACAGCAAATCACGTCTACAAAATATTATCAAAGTCATCTTATATACAAAAAAAAAAAAAAAAAAAAAAAAAAAAAAAAAAAAAAAACCTACTTAGATGAAAAAAATGATAAGATGTAGATATATCAAAATTCTGAACAATAATTGAGATGCTAAGCATAATCCGTATTCTCTTTACTTATTACCCCAGCTTGTTTTTAAATCCTATACAGAAAACTACAAAAATCAACTAAATTTTTTGAAGATTTTCAACCAATGTTAGAATTTTCAAGAGATAAATCCAATAAAATAACTATGAAAGGTTAAGTTACAACTCTAATCACGTCAAGAAGTTATAACAAACAATCCTTAATCTTTTTAATGAAACTAATCATGCAAATAGCTCTCCATCAATCTAGTATTTGGATTGTCATGCATGTGTGTAACATATATAGAAACATAAACAAATTTTCCATAAGTGCCAATAATGTGATTTCTAAAGGTTAACGAACTAAATTAATGATTATAAAGAGCATTTCACAAGTCATGAAAACTTAACCATTCAGTCTTCTAATAGACCGTCAAATTCGATGAGTAGATCGCCCATATCCTAACGTTAAACTTAGACCATCACTCATTGTGTCAACCACATCTCATTGCAAGTAGATGTGTACATACATACATATCCGCATGTGCACGGACATTGTTGTGGCTAATAATTTGATCAGTTCTCCTATCTTATAATGTATGCTCTACCTACTGATCACATTAAAGTGCTGATTCAAACGTAATAAAATTGCAGCTATTCCACTGCTAAAAACAAGCAAGATAAGTTCTTAAGAATTTTATGAATAGAAAAAATAATTATGCTTTCGTAGGGCCAGAGCAACTATTCCGTATGTAGGTAATAATGTAAATTTTGCCATATAGTTTCTCTGCTTCGACAAATTCATTTGGCCAAAAAAAGGCGATATGGATCTTAATGACGAAGAAGAGAAACAATGCTGGTAGCCATTTAAATTGCTCTAAGAACAAAAGGTATACATTATCTTTTCATAGAACCCTGCAAAATGCACCAAGGTTCAACTAATTTTTTTACCTTTTAAACTCTGCAACTTTTGGATCAGCTCGAATGGACATTCAAATGTGGTGGAAGATGCTTGTTGGTTAATCAGCACGGTAATACTTTATATTCCTTCCTGCAAATTCTTGAAAATGCGAACAGAAACTAAAATTTTGTAAAAGTTTGCTCCTCACTTAGAGCAATATTGGAAGAAATGAGAAGAGTAAACTACTAAAAGATCCCTTAGGTACTGACTACTGAAGTATTGATCAATATAAAGAAAGCCTCTTCAATCTTGTCAAAGAAATGAACAATAAAAATCAAATGGATACGTGAAGGTGACCAATGTTCCAAAAAAATTATGTAAAAATGACCAGCATAAGGAGAAGGAACATGATCAAACCCTTGATCGACATGACAATCACAGACTTTAGCATTTCTCAGTTTTGTATCCACTTTAAAACAAATCCTATTTCGACGGAATGTTTAACCATGTTCACTGATAATTATATTTAGTTGAATCATTATCATTATCGTTCATCATTTAAGAAAAATATATTTATCTAAAACACATAAATACCTTACACAAACAAATTGATCTAGAAAGATAGTCTGCAATCAAAAAGGTCATCCATGTGTAACTATACTTCAAATCCAAATAAAAATATGAAATTTACTTAAAAAAACTACATGAAGATATCACATCTTATTGATACAGAATGTAGACCTTAAACTTGGGTATTTAGAGTTTTCAAGCACATACCAATAACAACTGATGCATCATATATAAAAAATGCACGAATTGCAATCAAAGCGTGTTATGTTTTTCAAATCAATGTGACTCACGTGAAAAACACAAAACTGATAGATCGGTGAATATTTGAAAAAAGTGAATATTTGAAAAAGAAACCCGAAAAACACCGCAATAATATATATGAAATAATCATAGCTGGAGGATCGGAAATCCTAAAATATAAGCAAATGAAATCCAAGCGACAATCTTTCAATTGATAACCTTGAATCAAAATCGGCTTTCATGAATTATAATCGGCTTTCAGTTTGTGAACTTTGATTCAAAATCGGTTTTTTTGGAGTTTAAAAAAGCGAATATGTGACTGAATGCAATGCATGACAAAAATTATTACAAAATTGATAAAGATAAAGAAAACTTGATCTAATATAAAGAAAAAACATAATTTTTTGTTTTATTCAAGAGGGTGCAATCAATATCGAATCCATTTCAACTAATAATAAATAGTTACACAGGTAGTTTGCATGACATCTGTCCCTTAAGGCAAATATATCAAGTCATTAAAAAAGCTAAATTGACGCTTGGAACTATAACTACCCAATCCATGGCAACGCTCATTTATCCTAAAGCTTATATAACCTAGTTTCCTACAAAAACCATTTAATCCTCCTTTTACTGCAAACTATTTTTCATGCAACGGAGGGTCTAATTGCTCTCTTTTATAGAAAAAACAAGAGAGTACAAACAATAAGAAGCTTTAGATGTCTACACGAAAGTGGTGCAAGAATGAAAGAAGTACAACTACAAACAAGCAATCATAATTTTGTAATCGCATAACTTGAGAAGCTCAGTAAACTTCGTTGTTCAAAAGAGAGCAAAGGGCACTGAAGGCAGCGGTCATTTCAAGAAATTGTCACTGATAAGTTTTTCTCAACAGACAGAGGGGTCAAAAGCTAACCAAACTATGAAGTGTACTTGAGGGAATTTTATCGACTACTGAAAATTTATGTAATTATATATATTAAATTGTTTTTCAGTAATTGTCATTTACTACCACTCTAAAATTTATATGATGTGCTATTGTCATGGACATACTAACATGACATGAACGTTTGGATACTTCATAGCCAACTAAATATCTAAGTATGAAAATTGTTCACAAATTTCTGTATATATATATATATATATATATATATATATATATATATATATATATATATTTTGTGCCATAAGAACCATAGATAAGTGAATTTTGTTTAATTCTTTTTTATTTAAAAAAACCACTTAAACAGGTAAATAAATTTATGATTGATATAATTACAGATAACATGATGTCCTGATTACATTAAAGCCCAAATATAACAAGAACGATGAAAAATAAAGAAAAAACCTAAAAATTAAGGAGCCCAGAATAAAGAGTGTCATACCTCAAATAACTCATTTTTGTAGAAAAGAGTCCAATCCGATTCCCCAGAAGCGGTCAAACCACCATCACTGCAAAATGATTCTGTACACAGGTTATATTCAGATGTAACTTCATTTCTTTGGCACCAAATTCTCTGTACCGAAATTCAAAAGATCTAGAAATATTATGTATGTGCTTATCATTTTCATCTCTTGATTCCAATAATTTAAGCTTTGAATTTCAAACTCTTCTTCAAGGCACATAACATTGTCTTCATCATGATTATGATCATGACCAAGCTCGCCCATTTAAAAAATTCTACTAATAAGTCCATCTCTCCATGAGAATATATTTGAGCTATACCAATCATCACATTTCATGTTCTCACCGCTACGTGATACATAAGCCGAATCTAACTGTAAACTTAGTTCATGTATTTAAGGCAAAACATTGCAAGAACCTTTTTTGGCAGGCGATTTCAAGTTTTTGAAATTTTCAACCAAAGACTCTGAATTTAAAGGCGATAAGGTTCCTCTTTTCTTCAACTTGAATATGGTGATTGTGTAGAATATGATATTGGTGTATTCTTTATAATATTACAATATTGATATTTTGGGATCTTTGATGAACAAGGAAGACAAAGCAATTATACAATCTCTAAGCTTGGAGAGATTATAGCTTGTCCGCTGCTATTATAAGCTTTTAGGGTGGAATTATGCTTCTAAAATAGATCTAAAAATAAAAACTACAGACTCCAAAGATATGGTTATTAAATAGTTTCTTTAGATAATCTGAAAACAGTGGATACTGCTGATGAATGATATCCTTAACATATTTTTTTTTATTAAAGACTATAAGTCTATAACATAGTTCAGCATTAACGTGATGAATACAGTAAGTACGTTCAACATAATTCTCCATGTACCATGATCCAGTGTTCGGTTGGCTAGTGAAGCAAATCAGACATGTACCTGGCGCAACCGATTATGCGAATAACAGATCTAAAGTTGAGGAAAGTCACTCAAAATTCAACCAAAGCACCAGAATTTTATCTAAAATTATAGAAGAATTGGAATGATAAATTTCGTACAAATCAGTAAAATGAAACCATAAAAAACAATACCCGCTTGTATTCCTTTAACTCTTCTAGATGAAAGCTCTATCTTCCAACTCGTCTTTGCTAGTCTTGTTCTTCTGAATGGTAAAAAATTGGAAAGAACCACAGAATGATTTCAGAAATAAGGGAGGAAGATCGATCGGATTTTTAATTCGTCTAAACAACGAGTTGAGAGGAGAAAAAACGGAGAAAAAAAATTCATTTGGGAGGAACGATTTGAAAGGCGGAGCTGAGAATTTCGTATTGCAATTGAAAGGCGGAACTAAGAGGAATTGTCGCGTTGATCTGGATTGCGGAGGAAAAGGAAAAGACAGAGAGAAGGGAGAGTGAGTTTGTTGTGTATTGTCAACTCTCAGGTCTAACAACCTGGAAAATCAGAACCAATTTAAAATTCTTATTTTGGCAAGTTTACTGAATTTTGAATATTTAAAATGATTTATTTTAAATAATAACGAGAAAAAATTTATTTTGAATAGAATTAGAACGTATATATTTGTTTGAATCGAAGTTAGAATATAAATATTTATTTTAGTTACAAAAGGAATTGGAAATGGCGCGGTAGTTTGAAAATTTGATTTCAAATTTCAAATGAATGTACAGAATTCAAAATTAACCGGTTTTTAATGAAACCAGAAATATTAGAATCTGTTCGAAAATATCTTTCCACTGAATTTGAAAAATTGAAATTTCATAGCGGGAATAAAAAGTTATGCCACATTGAAAATTCAGAATAGTCGCTATGAAAATATAGCCCTTAAAAATAGTCATTTTGCAATTGGCCTCCGTTTTCGATGAGACCACTTTTGTCGGATCCGGAATATCAAATTATTATTAAATTCCAATTTTCATAATTTTTCGAATCAATATGTGAGCATGGAAAAAGAAAACGTGTTTGAACAGTTTTAGTCAATTTGGATTGACCAGAAAATGATCGTTCTTCAAACGGTCTTCAAATTTGACGAAATTAGTTTTGTTAGGACCGTATCGTCAGTACAAAGTTAAAAATATTTTTTCTGTAATTTTTGGAGTCAGTATGTGGCCCTGGTAAATTAAAATGTGCATTTGAATTTAAAACATATAATTTTCAGTTTATAAAGATAAGATTTTAAGATAGGAAAATATGAATTATTTGATTTGAAAAATATGATTTTTATTAATATAAAAATATGATTTTTAATAGTAGACAGATTAGATTTTTAGCGATAGAAAAATATGATTTTTCATAAGAGAAAGATATGATTTTTGACACAGTAAAAATATAATCTTTATGAAAGTAAAAATATAATCTTTATGGAAGTAAAAATATAATCTTTAGTGAAGTAAAAATATAATTTTTAGCGAAGTAAAAATATAATTTTTAGTGAAGTAAGAATATAATTTTTAGCAAAATAAAAATTAGATTTTTATATATATGAGAAGTGTTATAAAAATACGATTTTTATATATAAAGTAGTGATGTAAAAATGCGATTATTAACATAAACATCATATTAAAGATGTGATTTTTAATATAAATAGCGTAGAGAAGACTGCGTTGGAATGTCGGGCAAATCCAAACGGTTCAGAAATTCGAAATAGAATGGAGGAGTGGATCCCAAAGGTGAGAATTCTTCACTAAAATTATTTCTATATAGTTATTTATTTTATAACTGCATATATGAACTACACCCGTCGTCCACAGACCATAGACGACTTGTTTGCTTGATTTTATTGTGTTGTTTGAAATTGTTTGTGATGTAAAATGGATTATATAAAATATTCGTTTGTTGAGTAAAATATTTCATCGTTAAAAATATAATTTTTAACGAGTAAATGAAATGAGAATAAATATTCATTCACAAATCGGACGATTTTTTATGTACACCCATTTGACTGATATGGATTGGGACGATATATTTTACACATCGCCCAACTGCACAAATAAAAATCAGTGTTTGTTGATTGAAACCCCACACGGGTATTGGGATGATATTTGAAGTACACTAATCCCAATCGTTTAGTTGTATGTCGAACGATTGGTTGACAAACTGTGGTAAGCGTTAAATATTTATATTTAATGCTTATGCAGTGTAGAATACACTCTAGATGATGGTTGATTGTTTATCATTGTTGTTCTATACATATGTTGTATGAAATTCATATAATCAACATTATATAGTAAATGACTGTGTCTGATTCTAGTTCAGAAAGAATGAATATTTTAAAATAATAAATATTTTAAAATAATTAATATTTTAAAATAATATTCAGTAAAAGATAAAAATATGATTTTAATGTCCGATTTGGGATGGACACGAAAATACTTGAATATATAAATCCGTGTTGATTAGATGTGCGCTGTAACACCCCATAATTTTGTAACATTAAAATTCACAAATTAAAGTATACTTAATTTTTAGAAGAAGAATTAAGTGAAATGGGTTGCGCTATTATGTTTGTTTCAAAATTTTGGGTCAAGATAGACATTTGGTTTGCACAAAACGGATACCTTATGAAGATGTTATTAAGCCTTGAAGTTTGTATGCATATGAGAATATATATATATATATAAATTAAATAAATAAATATGCAAAAAAGTTCAAAACAGCGAATCGGGAGGGGAATAACCGAACCGGCCCATTTTTGAGGTCGACCCGAGCCCCGTTGGGTCGACTAGGGGTAGATTCAGGGTGTTTGGCTGTCAACCCGTGGGTCGATTCGCTCTAAGGCAGATGTGGCATCTGATTGGTTCTCATGGTTCAGGGTTAATCTAATGGTTCTAAAACACTCTCTACAACTATATAAGGACCCTAAACCTAAACCCTAATTCATTAACAAAGAGGAATGGTGCCTCCATGCTCCTAAAACCTAAAATGACCTAGCCTCCACCCTAATCAATCAATTTAAAAGAGAAGACAATGATAACAAATCAACGCCTACATCAACGGAAAGCTAATTCAACTCCAAAAAATCAGATCCCAGAATCGTTCTTCTCTTTCTTAAACCAAGATTTGTGAGTACAGTTATTTTCAGATATGAAATTTAATTATGATCTTGACATGGGTATAAATCTGAATTGGAGATCTATCTTATTCTTGTTTATCAGATCTGTTTTTCTATGTAGATCCATCTTATTCTTGTTTATCAGATCTGTTTTTCTGTACAGATCTATCTTATTGTAACTATTCTGTATCTCTTCCTTCCTTCTGTTCTATAGCCAGGCTACTACGAGCCTGAGCCAAATCTCATAAGAGATTTGTTGATGCTAATATTTTGTTTGATGATAACAAATAGATTTTTGTTACTGGAGTGTTTGATTGTGGAATGTCTAGTATTATTGGAAAATAGAATTTATACAGAATATAGAAAAATCAAATAAGTTTTATTTCCAATAATATTATTTATTTTACAATTCATCTACACACAAGACTTCACAAATCCCTTTACACATAATTTCAGTACATACATTTCTTTTTTACAAGCAATTCATTTTTTTTTTTTTTTCTTCTCATTTCTTGCTGGTTTATTCTTGTCAAGCACACCTTAGCTGTCCAGAGCATCATCCTGTAATCTGTCACAAAAGAAAGAAAAATACACAGTACACTGGAACTAAAACAAATACTTTGGACAAAAATAATTCTCTGTGTGATTGATTAATTTTTTTTGTCTCAGCTTTCTGTGTGTTTTTCTCATCATATTTCAGACTTGAACAGCCACATCAAAACCATACTGGTTTGCTGATCAGAACCAACTGATTCTGACCAGCCTCAACTCAGTACAGTTTGACTGCTATTATTTTTGTTTCATTTCAGGGTCAAAAGTGAAATCAGCCCAACAAATCAAGTCAAAACAATGATGAACCAAGTTCAAATACAAAGTGAAAGTGCAAAAGTCAGTGAACAGCAATAACACAACAGGCCAGAACAATGTGATTCAAAATCAGCATGCTAAAGTAATCGAGACAGTAGTGAGACAAATACAAACATCTCAGGTTGGCAAAAGCATAGGGCTACAAGACATGTTCATATAGGATGAACACAGCTAGGATGGATGTTTCAAGTCAGTCAGCATCAAATTACACACACACAAGATCATGGCAGGTTCAAGTGAAAGATCAGCAAAGAAACTTCAACAAACTCAAAATAGTGTGAAGTAAGATGGTGTGCAAATACACGTTTCAGCATGGTCGAGCAGAAATGAAAGAGACATGGCACCAATAAATGATCAAGCTTAAACATGGTAGCAGCATTCTCAAACACAAAGGCCAACACACAATTGTGAACAGAAGGCAAAGTTTTCAATGCAACAATGTTGAAAACTCCAAGTGCACACAACAACATACATATACAAGGCAGAAATGTGTCGAATCATGGTGGAGCTCATACAAGACAAGGCAGTTTTCGGTGCAGCAGCTATAAACATGAACACATTAAACATGGCAGTATGAATTACAAGTCTAGGTGTGTACACAGTGTATCTCACACAGAATTGAAACAACATGATCAAAGAAGTTCATCAGTCAACAAAAAAAAAAAAAAAAGCTGCATGGTGTACATGGCAGCAGTTTCCACAACAAAAAGTTGCTCAGAAGTGAAGAAATTCAAGACAACATGTTTCGGTATATACAAGGTCATGGCAGCTGAATGCAAAGCATGTCAAAGTGTATGCAAGCATGGTGGTTTGTCAAGATGCAAGTGCAGCAAGGTTTTGAATTCCAGAAAGGAGAAAATCAGTATTTGCAAAACCTAGTTAATTTTTTGGCAAATGTTAAATTCACAAACTCAAGATAATTTTTGATTAAGCAAGAACCAAACTCGGCAATGATCTGTAAATATGCAGTGGCAACCACACAAGGAAAACAATTATTTTGTTTCCTGATTTTGTTATTTCTCTTTCAAGTCGAGCAAAAAGGGGAAAGTAATTTTTTTTTTTTCAGCATTAACCATACTTTTCAGAAATCATTTGTTATGACAAAGAGCAGAAATCTTGCAAGAGAAATCTAAAAGAGGAAAGCCAGCATATAGGTGGAAACAAATCAGCCGAGAATCAAAAGAGGAAATTCTTCAAATTATGGTCATGTTTGAAATCAGAAGTTAAAGAGGATGCAGCATAAATCATGGCAACAAATCACAAAAGAGGAAATCACAAGCACAAATCAGGGAGCCGATTAAATCAAGGCCATACAGACAGCAAATCAAGTTCAAGAATATTCCAAAATCAAATCGGGCAAGTCATCAACGAAATCAGAGCACCAGGGTGTACAAACCCCTATAAAAGCACACGTTTCATCATCGACAAAATTAATTAATTCACACCAGAGAAAACCGAAACCCTAAATACCAAGAGTTGATAAAACTTACACGAATCCATCGGAAGGACGAAGGAGTTTCACTGAAGAAGCAAACAAGCTTCTGGAGATTTATTTCAAGCATCATCGATTTCAATTTTAAAAAAAAAAATCACTTAAACCCTAATTGCAGCCGCCATATTTTTGTTTCAGAGAATAAGAGAAGGTCGGGCTAAAGGAAATACAAGGAGGCACCACAAAAACAAGTGGGCCGATCATTTTGGCCAAGAAAAAGGGGATGACCCCATGTTTTTTAACTCCTATTCCTATTTCTTTTTAAGTTTTGTTTTTTGTTTTTTTTTGCTTGTCATTTGAATTGCTGTAAATTTTTCTAGTTTTTATTGTAAAACTAGGGAGCACAGAATACTGAAGTGTAATCTGAGAAAATCTAGTCTAGGGTATACAGACTAGTCTTGGATTTTGAGCTTAGGGATAAACAGGAGCAAGAGTTGCGAGTTTACATAGGATTGTAAGCGGGATCTGTTTGTATCTCCTAGTAAAAATCTTAGAAAGGCAGCAGTAGGCACAGTTTGCCGAAGCTGGGTATATCTGCGTGTGATTCTCTTTCTTCTCTGCATTTCTTTATTATCGTGGTTAATTTAAATTTAGTTTAAAACCCTATTCACCCCCCCTCTAGGGTTGCTATCGATCCTACAATTGGTATCAGAGCCTGTGTTTGAACCCTAGAATCATGACTTCAATGAACAATGCTTTTTCAGAAGGCCAATCTATTGCTAGACCACCCATGTTCAATGGTAGTGATTACGCATATTGGAAAGCTAGGATGAAAATTTATCTAGTGTCTGTTGATTATGATGTCTGGGATATCATTGAAACTGGATATACACCTCCGACTGAAACTGTTAATGGTATTGTAACACCTAAACCAAAAAATAGGTGGGATGCAAATGATAAAAAATTATATTCTATAGATTCTAAAGCTATGAATGCTCTGATTTGTGCTCTTGATAAAACAGAATATAACAGAATTTCTCATTGTAATACAGCCCAGGAAATTTGGCATACTCTGGAAGTCACACACGAAGGAACTTCCCAGATTAAAGAATCCCGTCTTGCCATGTTCAGTAATGAATATGAAAACTTCAACATGGAGAAGGACGAGAGCATCAAGGACATGTATGGTCGCTTCTCCGTACTAGTCTACAATGCCAGAGCCCTTGGAAAGATCTATACAGAAGTAGAGCTTGTGAGGAAGATTCTGCGTGTTTTACCCATGAACTTTGAAGCAAAAGTCACAGCCATTCAAGAATCCAAAGATCTAAGCAAGCTAAGCATGGAAGAGCTTATCGGGAATCTGATGACATATGAAATGGAGCTGAAAGCAAGAGAAGATCGCAACAACTCAGATCTGAAAAAGAAGTCAATAGCTTTGTCCAACACTGTCACTAGCGATAGTGAAGATCCTATTGAACAACTTGCCATGGCAGTCAGACAACTCACGAAGTGGAGAAAATTCAAACCTCGAAGAAATAAACCAAAAACCAACAATTCAGAAGACGAACCACTCTGCTACAATTGTCAAAAGCCTGGACACATAAAACCAAATTGTCCACTCCTCCAAAGAAACAAGAAGAAAAAGAAAGCTTTTGCCATAACTTGGGATGACGAGGAAGGAGAAGAAGATTCAGACAGCAGTGAGGAGGAAAGCAATTTGTGCTTCATGGCAAAATCAGACCTAGAAGATACTGACGAGGAAACCACTGAGGTATACAGTTATGACGATCTAGTTTTAATGTGTAAACATCTTTCTGAAATTATTGACACGTTAGAATCAGACGCAGAGAAACTGAAAGCGAAAAATCTTGATCTTGTTAACAATAATAAGAAGTTGAAATCTGAACTTGAAAATGCTTCAAAGACCAATGATCTAGATTGTGAAATTTGTAAGACTGTGAATTTGGAACTCTTATCTCTCAAGACCACCATTGAGAATCTTGAAAAAGAAAACTTGACTCTAAAAGTTGAAGATGACACTAAAAGAAAGAACTACATTAAACGATGCACTTCACTTGTGAATGAGAACACAATCTTAAAAACAAGAGTCCAAGATCTAGAAGTCACATTGAATAAATTCTCAATCGGACAAACATCTTTTAAAATGTTACTTGGAAACCAATTGGTTGGGAATAATAGAAAAGGACTGGGTTTTGGGAAGATACAAGAAATAACTGGAAGTGACAATGCTAAAGGTAAAAGTATTTTTCCCAAATGTGTAAAATGTGGGGTGATTGGTCACAGTCATGAAAATTCCAAGTTTAACAGTAAAATTCAGAAGTTCAAAAAGGTATGGGTCCCTAAACACCTGGCACACAACTATCACAAAGATTGGAACACAAATGAGAAGAAAAATCAAATTTGGATTCCAAAAGAATCGTATGACTATCATTCCTCTACTACTGATATGATTAGACCTAGAAGTTTCTCTAGGTCATCTTCCTCTCTGTTTATGTAGGTATGTTGGCGGGCTAAGGAGCAACAAAAATGGTACTTGGATTCAGGTTGTTCCAGACATATGACAGGTGATAAAAGACTGTTCCTTAGCCTGGAAAAACATAAAGGTGGGAATGTGACGTTAGGTGACAACAGCAAATGTAAAATTATTGGTAAAGGAAAAGTAGGTAACAGTATCTTTGCCTTAACTGATGTTTTATATGTTGATAATCTGTTTCACAATCTTATCTCTATCAGTCAGCTTTGTGATAAAGGAATGAATGTTGTGTTTGATAGTAATAGTTGCAAAATCATTGAGATCTCCTCTGGAAAAGTTGTGTTTACAGGGAAAAGGATAGGAAATGTCTATACTCTCTCTTTCGATGATGTAACAGTATCTAGGTGCTTGGTAGCAACAGAAGAAGAAGCAATCTTATGGCACAGAAGGTTGGCACATGCAAGTATGGGTCTTCTTGAAAGACTGAAAGCAAATGAACTTGTCAGGGGTTTACCACACCAGAATTACAAAAATAACAAAGTGTGTAAAGCTTGTACCATGGGGAAACTTTGTCGTTCATCTTTCCGTCCAAAAAATGTAGTTAGCACTTCACGAGTGCTTGAATTAATTCATATGGACTTGTTTGGACCTACTGATACTGCTAGTTTAAATGGTAAACGTTATTGTTATGTATTGGTTGATGATTACTCTAGGTTTACATGGGTTTACTTTCTAGCCAAAAAGTCTGAAACTTTTGATTATTTTTTAAAGTTTGCAAAACTTGTCCAAAATGAAAAAGGGGTTTCAATTAAAACTTTAAGAAGTGATCATGGAGGTGAATTTGAAAATTTAGACTTTGAAAAACTTTGTGAAGAAAATGGTTTCAAACATGAATTTTCCGCTCCTCGAACACCTCAACAGAATGGGGTGGTTGAAAGGAAAAATCGTACATTGCAAGAAATGGCTAGATCTATGTTATGTGAATATCAATTGCCTCAAACTTTCTGGGCTGAGGCAGTCAATACTTCATGCTATGTAATGAACAGAGTTATGATTAGACCAATACTTAATAAAACGTCATATGAACTGTGGTCTAACAAAAAGCCTAACATCTCATATTTTAGAGTGTTTGGATGTCCTTGTTACATTTTGAACACAGGTGAACAGCTTGGGAAATTTGAGTCAAAAACGGTTGATGGAATCTTCATGGGTTATTCCTCAAGAAGTAAGGCTTACAGAATCTTCAATAAACAGTCAAGAACAATCGTGGAGACTGTCAACGTCAAGTTCAATGAATCAGATGTGGATACGATACCTGAAGATGATAAAGATGATGCTGATGCACAAAAAATTGAACAAGAAAACAATGAGGTTGAGACAAACAATGAAAAAGCCACTGAAGCAGCAACAGATATCGAAAGACTAAAATTCAAGCCAAGTCATCCTCCAGATTTGGTAATTGGAAATCCAACTGCTGGTGTTCGTACACGATCCTCTCTCAATAGGGAAGTTTGTACTCTTTGTATTCATAATGCATTTGTATCTGAAATAGAACCAAGTTCTTATGATGTTGCTCTCAATGATGAATTTTGGTTGTTGGCTATGCAGGAAGAACTTAACCAGTTTGAGAGAAACAGGGTCTGGAACTTGGTACCCAGGCCAAATGACTACCCAGTTGTTGGAACAAAATGGGTGTTCAAAAATAAGCTTGACGAATCTGGAAACGTAACAAGAAACAAAGCTAGGCTGGTCGCTAAGGGATACAATCAAATCGAAGGTGTTGACTTTGACGAAACTTTTGCCCCAGTTGCCAGGCTTGAAGCAATCAGAATTTTGTTAAGTTTTGCGTGCTTTAAGGGGTTCAAATTAAAGCAAATGGATGTAAAGAGTGCTTTTCTAAATGGAGAACTAAAAGAAGAAGTGTATGTTGAACAACCCCCTGGTTTTGAGAGTCACGATTATCCAAATCATGTATACAAACTGAAAAAAGCATTGTATGGACTTAAACAAGCCCCTCGAGCTTGGTATGATTGTTTGTGTACATATCTTTTGGAAAACGGTTTTAAAAAGGGAAGTGCTGACACAACCTTGTTTTTATCTCATGATGGTGATGATTTTTTAATTGTCCAGATTTATGTTGATGATATCATATACGGCGCTACTAATAGTGTCTTGTGTGAAAAATTTGAAAAAGTTATGCAGGACAAATTTGAGATGAGTTTGGTTGGAGAGCTGAAGTTCTTCCTTGGTCTCCAAATCAAACAAAGTAGCAAAGGGATCTTTATCTCTCAAACAAAGTACGTGATGGAATTGTTAAAGAGATTTGGGGTTCAAGATGCAAAGCCAATGAAAACACCGATGAGCCCCACAACCAAACTTGACAAAGATGAAAAAGGTGCTGCTGTGGATCAAAAGAAATATCGCGGTATTATCGGTTCACTTCTTTATCTTTCCGCTTCTAGACCTGATATTATGTTTTCTGTTTGTTTGTGTGCTCGCTTTCAATCAAATCCAAAAGAATCTCATCTAAAAGCCACAAAACGAATTCTAAGATATTTGTTACACACACCAAATTTGGGCTTATGGTATCCTTCCTGTGATAACTTCAGTTTAGTTGGGTATACTGATGCTGATTATGCTGGTTCACTCACAGATAGAAAAAGTACTAGTGGAACATGCTTCATGCTAGGTCATTCACTAGTGTCATGGTCAAGTAGAAAACAAAACTGTGTTGCTTTATCCACCACTGAGGCAGAGTATATTGCTTTAGGAAGTTGTTGTGCACAGATTTTATGGATGATGCAGACTTTATCTGATTTTGGACTTTGTTATAAACGAGTTCCTTTAAAATGTGACAGTAAGAGTGCAATTGACTTATCAAATAATCCAGTTCATCACTCACGCACAAAACACATTGATGTAAGACATCACTTTCTTAGAGATCATATTGCTTGTGAAGATATTTGTATAGAATTTATTCCAACCGAATCTCAACTTGCTGATATTTTTACAAAACCCCTTCCTGAAGACAGATTTTGCAGATTACGCTTGGATTTGGGAATTATAGAAATAAATTAATCTCTTAGCATTTTTGGATAAATTTTCTCTTAAGACGTTCTGTTGGCAATTATCTTTCTGACAAATAATCCATGCCCCAAATCATCAAGAAAAGACCAGTTTTTTTTTTTTTGGACATTTATGATAAATTTGTGACTGTGTAAATGGTTGAAAATTTGTAGCTCTGATACGATCAAATATGCTTTATAATATGAGTAATTGAGGAACTTTTGTTCACTTTTCATCTTCTTTCACCCTTCTATCAATCATTATTATTTTATATATATCAAGGGGATTTAAGTATACACGAAAAAAAAAAAAAAAAAAATATATATATATATATAAATAAATAATAATAATAAGTATTTCTCTAATCTCATTTAAAAATCCAAGCTCTGGTCATGCATGGTTATGAGAATACTTATTCTTCATGCTATCACTGATCTCATTTAAAAATCCAAGATCTGGTTATGCGTGGTCAGTATAGTATTGAATTTTTGTTCATGTTGCAGCTAATCCATTTAAAAATCCAAGCTCTGGTTATGCGTGGTTAGTCTGCTATTGAAATAAAAAAAAAAAAATGTATATATATATATATATATATAAAAATATATATATATGATTATTTCTCCCTGATATATATTGAATATTTCATCATTCCATTTCCTATCTGGTGAAATGTGTTCCTCTCTTACAGATTATTCTAATCCTTTTGTTTGATTATTCGGAGTGTTTGAATTTGATACTGTCAAATGACTTGATTACTAAGTACAGTCCATACTCTTTACAAATGTCCAGGATTGTTCTTCTTTTGATGATTACAAAGGGGGAGAAGAAGTTAAGATTTTGTGTTGTTTACAGACGTCTATAGATTTTGTTTTGCCATTAATGCTAAGTGTTTATTTTTTTTGTTATTTTCAAATTCTTTACTCATGTCTGTTTACAACTGATAGGGGGAGCTCAAAGGTAGGGGGAGTGCTCAAACACATCTGGTTATTCACAAAAATCTTAAGTCTGTTTGTCATCATCAAAAGGGGGAGTTTGTTGATGCTAATATTTTGTTTGATGATAACAAATAGATTTTTGTTACTGGAGTGTTTGATTGTGGAATGTCTAGTATTATTGGAAAATAGAATTTATACAGAATATAGAAAAATCAAATAAGTTTTATTTCCAATAATATTATTTATTTTACAATTCATCTACACACAAGACTTCACAAATCCCTTTACACATAATTTCAGTACATACATTTCTTTTTTACAAGCAATTCATTTTTTTTTTTTTTTTCTTCTCATTTCTTGCTGGTTTATTCTTGTCAAGCACACCTTAGCTGTCCAGAGCATCATCCTGTAATCTGTCACAAAAGAAAGAAAAATACACAGTACACTGGAACTAAAACAAATACTTTGGACAAAAATAATTCTCTGTGTGATTGATTAATTTTTTTTGTCTCAGCTTTCTGTGTGTTTTTCTCATCATATTTCAGACTTGAACAGCCACATCAAAACCATACTGGTTTGCTGATCAGAACCAACTGATTCTGACCAGCCTCAACTCAGTACAGTTTGACTGCTATTATTTTTGTTTCATTTCAGGGTCAAAAGTGAAATCAGCCCAACAAATCAAGTCAAAACAATGATGAACCAAGTTCAAATACAAAGTGAAAGTGCAAAAGTCAGTGAACAGCAATAACACAACAGGCCAGAACAATGTGATTCAAAATCAGCATGCTAAAGTAATCGAGACAGTAGTGAGACAAATACAAACATCTCAGGTTGGCAAAAGCATAGGGCTACAAGACATGTTCATATAGGATGAACACAGCTAGGATGGATGTTTCAAGTCAGTCAGCATCAAATTACACACACACAAGATCATGGCAGGTTCAAGTGAAAGATCAGCAAAGAAACTTCAACAAACTCAAAATAGTGTGAAGTAAGATGGTGTGCAAATACACGTTTCAGCATGGTCGAGCAGAAATGAAAGAGACATGGCACCAATAAATGATCAAGCTTAAACATGGTAGCAGCATTCTCAAACACAAAGGCCAACACACAATTGTGAACAGAAGGCAAAGTTTTCAATGCAACAATGTTGAAAACTCCAAGTGCACACAACAACATACATATACAAGGCAGAAATGTGTCGAATCATGGTGGAGCTCATACAAGACAAGGCAGTTTTCGGTGCAGCAGCTATAAACATGAACACATTAAACATGGCAGTATGAATTACAAGTCTAGGTGTGTACACAGTGTATCTCACACAGAATTGAAACAACATGATCAAAGAAGTTCATCAGTCAACAAGAAAAAAAAAAAAAAAAGCTGCATGGTGTACATGGCAGCAGTTTCCACAACAAAAAGTTGCTCAGAAGTGAAGAAATTCAAGACAACATGTTTCGGTATATACAAGGTCATGGCAGCTGAATGCAAAGCATGTCAAAGTGTATGCAAGCATGGTGGTTTGTCAAGATGCAAGTGCAGCAAGGTTTTGAATTCCAGAAAGGAGAAAATCAGTATTTGCAAAACCTAGTTAATTTTTTGGCAAATGTTAAATTCACAAACTCAAGATAATTTTTGATTAAGCAAGAACCAAACTCGGCAATGATCTGTAAATATGCAGTGGCAACCACACAAGGAAAACAATTATTTTGTTTCCTGATTTTGTTATTTCTCTTTCAAGTCGAGCAAAAAGGGGAAAGTAATTTTTTTTTTTTCAGCATTAACCATACTTTTCAGAAATCATTTGTTATGACAAAGAGCAGAAATCTTGCAAGAGAAATCTAAAAGAGGAAAGCCAGCATATAGGTGGAAACAAATCAGCCGAGAATCAAAAGAGGAAATTCTTCAAATTATGGTCATGTTTGAAATCAGAAGTTAAAGAGGATGCAGCATAAATCATGGCAACAAATCACAAAAGAGGAAATCACAAGCACAAATCAGGGAGCCGATTAAATCAAGGCCATACAGACAGCAAATCAAGTTCAAGAATATTCCAAAATCAAATCGGGCAAGTCATCAACGAAATCAGAGCACCAGGGTGTACAAACCCCTATAAAAGCACACGTTTCATCATCGACAAAATTAATTAATTCACACCAGAGAAAACCGAAACCCTAAATACCAAGAGTTGATAAAACTTACACGAATCCATCGGAAGGACGAAGGAGTTTCACTGAAGAAGCAAACAAGCTTCTGGAGATTTATTTCAAGCATCATCGATTTCAATTTTAAAAAAAAAATCACTTAAACCCTAATTGCAGCCGCCATATTTTTGTTTCAGAGAATAAGAGAAGGTCGGGCTAAAGGAAATACAAGGAGGCACCACAAAAACAAGTGGGCCGATCATTTTGGCCAAGAAAAAGGGGATGACCCCATGTTTTTTAACTCCTATTCCTATTTCTTTTTAAGTTTTGTTTTTTTTTTTTTTTGCTTGTCATTTGAATTGCTGTAAATTTTTCTAGTTTTTATTGTAAAACTAGGGAGCACAGAATACTGAAGTGTAATCTGAGAAAATCTAGTCTAGGGTATACAGACTAGTCTTGGATTTTGAGCTTAGGGATAAACAGGAGCAAGAGTTGCGAGTTTACATAGGATTGTAAGCGGGATCTGTTTGTATCTCCTAGTAAAAATCTTAGAAAGGCAGCAGTAGGCACAGTTTGCCGAAGCTGGGTATATCTGCGTGTGATTCTCTTTCTTCTCTGCATTTCTTTATTATCGTGGTTAATTTAAATTTAGTTTAAAACCCTATTCACCCCCCCTCTAGGGTTGCTATCGATCCTACAAGATTAACACGCGAACGCTAAATTTGGCGAAAATATTGAATGATGCTTAATTGGACATAACTGATTTATGACTAAATTGAGAACACAACATAAGTTGTAATTTAAGATCTAGATCTTGGCATACTATATATGACAGTTTATGATTTGGAAGAAGGAGAATTAATGTATGACAACATATGACTTGTAATTTGGGAACATATTGCATGTTATAATTCAAGATCTGATTTTGAGGACATAATACATGTTGTAATTTAAGAGCTAGATTTGGGGTATATTTTATATGACGATCTATGACTTGGAAGAAAAAAGATATGTGACTTAGGCCTGAAAAACCTATATTAAAATAGGGATAACTATTAATGTGAATATGCCTAATTTGGATATTTGGATATTTGACATATGCGGTAATCAATGGCTATAAATTGGCATAATTCATATTGTATATCATGATTTGGGGCTTTTAGAGAATATTCTGTATTATGGAAAATCTAACTAAATTTGGGCATATGTTATGTTGAGAATTATGACCATAATTTGGGCATGTAAAATGAGGCTTAATTTATGATTAGGCAAGATATGTTAATAGAACTTTAGGATATGTTTAAATCTATTAAATTGCCCAATCCACTAGATCTGTTGGAATTGAATACTGTGATTTGGGTATGTAATCTGTAGGCTCGATCTAAAATTGAGCAAAACATGTAAATGGAACTTTGAATAATCTGTTGTAACTTGTAAAGAAGTTAATTTGTTGAATTTGCATAATTAATCTGATATTGGCATAATCTGTGAATGAAAACTTTAGCTACAAATGAGAATGCTGAGACACGAGGTTAAACTCAGTTTGCGATGGAAGCCTGCCCGGACCCAACCGGCTTAACCAGCAACCGCAAACTGTCAGTCAAATGTGAGAGGTCGTAGGCATATGGATGCTTAGACACGAGATTAGGTCTGGCTTGTGGTAGAAGTCTGACCAGAACCGCCCGACACATCCAGCGGCCATAAGCTACTGACCTAATGTGAGAGGTCTATGCATTAATATTTAATTAATGCAAATCTAAGATAAATATGATGCCTAAAACGTGTTGGGTGGATAGGGTTAAAACAACTGGACTGATGAATCTAATAAACCCGTTTCATGAATCTGTAGGCCCAATACAAAGTTAGGTAAAACAATCTGTAAGTCTATTAATCTGTATATCTGATCCGTTAGTCTGAGAACTTGTTGATCTGTACATTTGATCTGTTAGTCTGAAAACCTGTTAACTTATATGTCTGATCTAAAAACTAGTTAATCTGAACTTTGTACATCTGAAATCTGTAAACAAGTTAATCTGAAATCTGTTAGTCTGGGGACACAAGGTTAGGAGGGATAATTACTTTTGTCATCTGTTGTTTGGGACCCATATTAGTCAGTAAGCCTTTCTGGTATCAAAACTATGACCCAACACAAAGAGGGGTCCGGACACGCTTACTGAACTAATTGTAAGAGGTTCACTCTGATAATGGCGAGGGGTGTTGATGGCGCATTCCAACCGGGTCATGTGCGTGCATGGATCCAGTCTGCTCTGAGAATGTTAGACACCGTGACATCTGTAAATATGTCTGTGTCTATAGGTTGCCACTTTAGGGAATGATACACCCTTCTGTGGGGCCGGCACAGGGTATTTATGTATTAGGGAGCTGATCGCTTGGGGTAGAATTTAGGGTACACATAGTTCTGTCTGTTTCTGTTCGGGTACCGTCTGTTTCTGTTGGGGTGGTAACACCTGTCTGTTTCTTTGTGGTACCTTCTTTTGGGGTGGTAAAGGCCCATTACTAGTGTATACCTAACTCTGATATTCTGTTTCCGTAGGGATTATTCTGTTTCTGTGTCTGATTTCGTTCCTGATTTTGTTTCTGTGCTGTCTGTCTCTGTTCGGGTGGTAAAGGCCCATTTCTAGCATCGTGTTTCTAAAGAGATCCTTCTGTTTTCTGTTTAGACAATAGGACAACACCTAATTCTATTATACTAGTATTAGTACAGAGAAATGAAAACTAAGTAAGGAGCTTAGCCTAGCCTATATCATTCTGTTTCTTCTGTTAACCTGCTACTCCTGTTACGGCTATCTCTCATCCAGTTTTATTTTCATGTCATGATACTGTTATCTGTTTATATGCTGGAAGTCACTGGACTCACAGACGTATGTCTGACCTAGTTTGTTTCGCCTCTTTTCTTCCGTTCCCCCCAGGTACTCAGTTGGGAACGTAGGAGCTTGATTTAGATTTCTCTCTGCTTGAAGTGCTTGAAGTATTGCTTGGCTTTGATTCTTCCTATTTATGGCATTTTCTATTGGGGATTATGGCTTTAAAATTACGTACTCTGAAGGCTTTTGTACAAGGCTGATATTTATTTACTTGAATTCCGATATTGTGGTTTTGAAAGATGTAACCAAACTTACTTCTATTTCTGCTGTAATAAAGTTATAAATTTTTCAAGTACTACTTTATGTATCTGTCTTGTAATATTATGTTCTGTTTACTTATAATGCTTTATGGAAGTTAACGCATTCCCTTTGTGAGTGACATTAATGGACATGGGGTGTTACATGCGCCATTTTGACGCGAACGATATTTATATCGATTTTATTCATTTTATAATGAATATTGAAAAGGAAGTGATTTCAAAATCTAATGTTTTGAAAATATTATCATTTATATATTAATAATATGGAATCTTCAATTTTGATTTGAAATTGAAAGTTGAAATCGTTTTGAAAACGAATTTAAAACGATTTATAAAATACGTTTTAAATGGAAATCGACGAAATATATATAATATATATTTAATGGCTCGAATAGAACGCGCCGCGCTGCGGCAGTTCGCAAATTTCGACCATTGACTTCGAATGGACATTACGGGAGATCCCACTGTCGGATTCTCCTAAAACCAGAATCGTTGGGTTTGTATCGTAAAAAACTTTCCAACGAATATTAGAGATTTGAAATCTAATGGTTGGATTTGGAATTATGTCCAAATTAAATTTGGAAAAGGTCATTGTAAGTGCAGTTCGATGGCCGTTTATGGAAATTGACTGTACTGGCCTGGATAAAATTATTAAAAATATCAATAATTTGTGTAAAATCATAATAAATGATTTGGAAAGAATTAGGATGAAAAATCCCTATTAGAAAAGATAAAAATATATTTTTATCGAAATGAACAAGTTATGAACTAGAATTATAATCCGGTATTTTTAAATAAATAAATTGGATTTGAAATGGTTTTAAAAATAACCAGAATTTCCAATATATGAATTGGAATGGATTTGAATCGAAATTATCTTCGAAATATTTCGATATTGGATTCCGTGATTCTACGGACATTGTTGAGGAATTTGGAAGATATATATATCGTTATTCCCAATACGGTATTTGTTGGTTTCAGAATTTGATATTGAATATAAGCCGATATAATTTCTGTTCAGATCCTTGTATTTAATATTGAATTGGAATTTGGGTTTGTCGTGGATGGTATCTTTAATAACACTGTTCTTAAACCCAATGTAGTTAAGAAAATTAGAAACTAACTGGAGATTAGCTAAATTGAATGGTTTCCTGGGTATTGATTTAATGTTGGTTTCGGCCTTCGGGATTAATACAAAGAGAATTGTTCTCTTACTAATTTACGGTTAGAGACTAATGAGATGGTGTCTTCAGTAACACTGTTCTTAAACCCCATGTGAAAGGAATAATTTTTTTAATTAAGATGTAGAGAAGAATTACCAAGTAATTAACATTTAATTAGATTTGAAATGCAATGTGAATTGGGTTTATTGTGAATTGTGTTTTAACAATATTCGTTCTTTAACTCGATTCACAGTGAATTATGATTTGGAATTTATAAATCTTTTAATTAAGATTTAGGGGAAATTTCAAAAAAAAAAAGTTTTCCAGTTTAATAAAATAAATTGGAGTGGAATGGAAATTGATTCGGTAATAATCGAAGTGAACTTCTATAGAGGAAGACTGGTACTATATATGGAATTTAAGAGGCTTTGTTGTTATTCCATTTATATTATCGATTGGATTTGGAAGTTTATATCGATTATATATATATATATTGATTTGCTTTCCGTGAAGATTCCATTGTCAATGGAATGTGATTTTGGGTTTATTGTGAGTTGTGTTTTAAATGACATTAGTTCTTTAACCCAGTTAAAGAAAAGATTTATTTCTTAACTTTGAATAATAATTAAGTAATGATTTTTTGAAATTAAAACTGAATTAGAGTTTTAATGAATCTTTAGATAGATTGAAAGGTGAATTTGATAACTAAAATTATCAACTTCGAGAAATGATCGAGAATGGAGTACCGCCAGTTTTACTCCAGGCGAAAGTTAAATCTTTAGCATTCCCTTTTTTAATAAATTTTGAAATGGCCGGTTTAATTATAAATTGCTGTTGTAACGAATTGAAATGTTGATATGAATATGTCAGGAAATTCCTATGTTGAGTTGGCTAAGTTATTGAATTTTTACATGTTGGAGAAAATAAACTTGTTAGGATATGAATAGCCAATTCAGTGATTGTAATTACATGCTTTACTTGGGACATATTGTTGATTGAACGACATGTTAAAATAATTACCCGATTGAATGTTTACATGTCCTAGTAGAATTAAACATATGTTGAAAATGGCACGCGACAAAATACAGGCAAAAATTGGACGACATGATTACTGTAAACTATATTACAGTAAAAGGCATAATATGTCTAAAATTTTTATGTAATGAACATAATATATATTATGTTTTGAGATTTTAATTTGGAAGCGCAATTTGATATGAACATAAGTGATTGAATGAAAATGAATATGCCTAGGATTACAATTATAAATTGTAAATACACTTATGGCACGAGGTTAGGTTGCATTAGTGGCGGAAGTCTGCCCGGACCCAACAGGCATATCTAGCAGCCACTAATGTTGAACCTAATGTGAGAGGCCTAAGTGCAAGAATTAACAACATGTGCTAAGACACGAGGTTAAGTCAACTTGTGGTAGAAGTCTATCCGGACCTGCCCGGCAAAATCCAGCGTCCACAAGTGTAGGCTTAATATGAGAGGTCTAGTGCTTATATATATATGTATATGTAACAAGATATGAATAAATGGCAAGGATGGTAATTAAATGTCTAACTCAGAAAATAAGAAAGGAAGGGATGTAATGAACTGAGTTAGTGTGATAAGATCGAAAAGTGATGTATTTCCTAAATGACTTATTTCTAAAAACGTTGTTGCAAGTAAGCCACAATAAATATAGAAAAGTAAAGAAATTACTTGCTACCACGGATTTAGATGGGAAAACGTTATGAAAACAAATCATTGATTCCTTCTATCAAACTGATAAGGTGCATGAAGTGTTTTCCTTAATATAATAAGGAACATATATTACAGAGAATGAAGAATAATGGCTTACAAAAGTAAATGATTTAAAAAGGGAATGATAATAACCTATTATATATAAATAACATTAATGAAAATGTTGTATAATAGGTAGACTTGGGACAAGTGAATATTATAACTTAGGTTATAATAAACTAGAAAGGGAATGGGATAACTGGTGAATTAAGTAAAGTGACACTTAATTGTAAATTAAGCAATCAGAAAAGGAGAAAACCTAAAACTAGTTAAGAAAAGGGGGGAAAATATATTATACTTAATTATAAATTAAGTAGTCTAGGAATCTGAAACCCGTTGGTAAGAATATCATGTTTAGACTTGCCCAAGGGACAAGGGGAAATTATAACATAGGTTATAATAAATGGGTAGAGAAACTTATTAATGGGCCTTAGTTAATAGAACTAAGTTAATAAGTAAACAACGATAAGTCATATTGACGACATAAAGTGGAATTATGATTAAATGAGAGAGGATGAGGAAAACTTATGAAATGAAATAAGTTATATATAATCATAAATGGTAAGTGACATTTTAATTGGAAATATGTGAATTAGATATACTTAATTACATATTAAGTAAAACATGTTATTGAAATCAAACAAGAATATAAAAGGGATTATGGATCACAGACCTTGGGCCACAATCTAAAGAATAACATGTTGTTTGCTTATTAATAAACTTAAATGAATTAAGTTGTATGACTGAAATTAATAAGCAAATAACTTGGTAATTTGAATAAGAATTCAATATGAATTGGAATAACCAAGTTAACTGGAAACCTGGTGAGGTGAGACAAGCACGTAAAAGAATGTTTAGACATAGAGTCTGTAACATCCCGGATTTTTGAATAATCAAATTAACTAAAATGAAGAATAATTAATCTCAGATGTGAGAATTAAGGGAATGGGGTTGCGCCATTGTGTTCATCTCGGAATTCTGGTTGAAATAGAGTCCGAGTTTGCGGGAAACGGGTACCGAATGAAGGAGTTATGGACGAACGAAGTGTGGTAGCAAAAGAGAAAAAAAAGATTGCACTGGCGCACTTGGGAAGTGCGCCAGTACAAATTTGCACTGGCGCACCTGCCAAGTGCGCCCAGGCCGAGGCAGCAGGCCTGCACAGCTTTCTGGTTCAGACTGACCCATGTTGCTGAGTCCTTTCTGACTCCTTGCTGAGTCATTAGGGCTGAGGTGTCACCCTATCATGACTGAATGGTTTTGATTAACCCTAAGATCATCCGACGACTTAAATTAATTCAAAACTCTATAAAAAGACCCATAGACTCAAATCCTAAATCAGAATTAAAATTGAAACTATAGCCGTCATGCTGTCGTCTTGAACCCTAGAGTAGCTGCCACAAATTTAAGAGGAAGAACAACAAATCAAATCAGTCATATTCAACCCTAACAACGAATCTTCTTCAAAGGAGAGCTAATACAACTCCAGAAATCAGAATTCAGAACACAAGACCGCTTTGGAGTGGTGAGTTCGATAATTTTAACAAAATAATTAGTAAATGAATTAGATTGAGTTATAATGCGGATAATTTGGATATGATATAAATTGTTGACTGCATGTTGTAATTAAGTTGTAGAATTGTGTTTTAATTTCTATAATGTTATGTTATGATGCTATCATTTACGATGTAAAGTTATGATGCTATCACCCATGTTATAATCCTATGATTGGCTTATGTCTAGTTGAATCATCATGTTTCGTATGCTAGTTGGTTATATTGATTCATATGATAAATCATATGTATGCAAGTTTGGATTTTGATTTAAACATGAATCATATACAAGTTAGCTAATATTATATGTGACCTTACATGGTTATGACGTCTAGTTTATGTGAAAATTTGATTAAAAGTTAGGCTATGACATGTGTGAGTTATATGCTAAATTCTACATGATACTTTACATGTTAGATACTAGTTTACACCATTGTTGCGATGTATAAATCATATATGTAAGTTTATGAGTTGGATATGAATCATGTTATGCAAGTTTAGGGTTATTACCTATGCAAGTCTATTCCTTTAGATATAGATCTATGACATACATGATTTATGCAAGTTTGTAGCCATTTTCTCATCAAGTTCACACTTTTAGATTTGGATCCATGACATATGTTGTTTATGCAAGTTGTAATTTTGGCCTATGCAAGTTTTAGGTGTAGAACATCATTCACATATACAAGTTCACCCCTATGTTAGATCTATGTTTTAATTATGTGTATATTGTGATGTTTTTTCTATATTCCATGAGTTAGACTATTTGAGTCTAACGTATATTTCACGTTAAATGAACAAACGTACAACGTGGGGTAAAGGGGATAATATTAAAAAGATTTAATTGGCATAAATGCCTTAAAAAGGCATAAAATATAATTGTGGTGAAAATTTGTATGATTTTACATAACATAAATGGATGGACATAATTGAGTCAATTATGGACATCGTTAAATTTGGAATTGATTGATAATTTGAATAGGGAAAGTAATTCAAATTGGGGAATGATTAATTAGGAGTAATTAATCGTCTAAGACACGAGGTTAGGCTCTTTTGTGGTGTAAGACTGCCCGGACCCGCCCGGCAAATCCAGCTGCCACAAATGCCAGTCTAATGTGAGAGGTCTTAGGCATAAACTAAATACGTAACAATTGTAAAGACACGAGGTTAGACTCTTTTGTGGTGTAAGACTGCCCAGATCCGCCCGGCAAATCCAGCTGCCACAAATGTCAGTCTAATGTGAGAGGTCTTTATGGGGTTGCGGTCTTAATGAATTAAGAAACACTTAACCAGATAAGCATGTAGTGGGACATGAGGGAGTTAAGTAGGTGCCTTGGGTGGCATGTGGAATCTAGTGGGTGCCTTGGGTGGCATTTGGAAATACGATTAGAAACACTTAACCAAATTGAAACATGTGATTGAAACATGAATAAGAAGTGGGTTAAGTGGGATGTACTAGAGGGGACCAAGCGTAGGTGGATAGCTTGTTTCAAGTAATGGGGGCCCGTTTCAACCGGTAAACCATACGTATCTTTGTGGGCTCGACCCAAGTCGAGGACGGGACATGCATATTGGGCTTCACTGTAAGAGGCCAAACCGGGTTAGCGGTGGCAACGCAAGTCCAACGGGCTCATATGCGTGTGTGGACCCGGGCTGGAAGGTAAGATGTTGTTGCATCGTGTAGGTATAAGCCATGCATTCTTGGTGGTATCTGGTTGCCACTTTGGGGAGTGATACACCCCACTGTGGGGCCAGCACGGGTATCTACGAGTTAGGGAGCCGATCGCTTGGGGGTAGTGGGTACACATAGTGGAGATAGGGGCAGACGACACCTATGAAGGCAGCTAGGGGTGCACGAAACTACCAATATCATTATTAAGTCTGTAGGCGGGATCAACCTTAGGGTGACTAGTGGTGGTGCAGTATACTTGTGGCGGTGCAGTATAGCAATTATCCTATAGTGTTGGTGTTGTTTATTAATCATCCTATAGTGGTTTAGGTGCGCTTAAAAGATATCGTTGTTCATCTTGTTCCTTGTTTACTCTGCCATACTCAATGGTTCATGATCATTTCCTTATTTTCCAACTTATGCCTTAGCCTAGTTACTTTGTTAATTATTTCGTTAAAGTTATCGCACTCGCCAGACTTTATGTCTGACCCCCCTTTGTTTCCTCCTCTTTTCTCCTTTCCCCCCCCCCCTCCCCCCAGGTGCTCAGGTTGGAACTAGCACCAGTGGAGCTTGATTTTGGACTGCTTTTAGAAGATTGCTTGGATCGCTGAAGTAAAGTTCAGCTTCTCTTTATTTATGGCTATTTTGATGTTGGGGATTATGTCTTTTAGTTTATGTACTTTGTTTTATCAAGATGGATATGATGTACTTGACTTTGGTTTATGGTTTTGATGATGTAACCAAACATATTTACCTTCTGCTGCAATAAATAAAGTTTTAAATTTTCAAGTACTTCTTTATATCTGTCTTGTTATGGTTTTCTGTTCTATATTCACTTAAAATGCTCCATGGAAGTTAATGCATTCCCTTTGCGAGTGACATTAATGGACGTGGGGTGTTACACGTGGTATCAGAGCTGAAGGTTACCTGAACAAATATGAATTTTGAAAAACTATTTTTCAAAACAATTTTTATAAGGAAGTACCTTCAAAAGTACGTTTTAAGGAAAGTATTTTCAAGAGAAAGGTATATTTTAGAAAGCATAACCCCAAGAGCCATATATCTTTCCTTCGGTTCTTTTATATTGAATCTTTCCTTTTTCGTTTTCAGCATGTCTGAAGCATCTGAGATACCAGAGGGTGTTCATGTACCCGGTTGGTTTCGTCAATATCTCGAGGCTAGGGATGCCACCGCAGGTCCAGCAAATGCTCCTCCTCCTCCTCGTGTCGGTAATTTCGCAAAGATACATAAGGACTTTAGAGCAATGGGTGGAAAACCTTTTCACGGGACGGAGACATTTGTTGAAGCTCGTAATTGGCTAAAGGAGGTGGAAGAATTGTTTGGAATCTTTGAAGTAGATGATGGAAGAAAGGTCCAGTTGGCTGCCTGGCTAATGAAGGATGAGGCCTCGTTTTGGTAGGAGGTCACTAATGGGGGACGTCCAGTCGATACATGGCTAGATTTTAGGCAGAGGTTTGAAGCGAAATTTCTTTCGCGGGCTGAAGAGAATCTATACATGGAAAGGTTTTTGTCGCTGAAGCAAGGGAATCTATCAGTGAAAGAGTACGTCAACAAATTCAACCAATTGGAAAGATTTGGCTTGGACTTGGTGAATACTCCAGAAAAGAAGGCTCTAAGATTTGTTAAGGGTTTAAACGAGCCGCTTCATGGGTTAGCTATGACCCACATTCCCATGGGGGATACCTTTGAGAGGTTAGTTGACATAGCGCTCATGCATGAAGAGGAGAAGGGCGCCAATGCTAATAATGCACCCGAGAAGAAAAAGGATCAAAAGAAGTCGCAACAGTAACAACAGAACAAGAAACGTGGCAAAGGCAACAATGCTAAGGGGAAGAAGAAATGCTTTAACTGTGGGACACCCGGCCATCTAAGCAAAGATTGTAGAAAGAAAAAGAAGACTGGTTGTTTCCACTGTGGTGAGGCGGGACATCTTATTAAGGACTGCCCAAAGAAAAGGCAGAGGGCAGGGTCTACCTTGGGAGGACAGGTGCAAGCTCTTATGGCACCAGGGCAGGAAAGGGGACAAGTTCAGGCTCTCGTGGTCCCACCGCTGCAAGAACGAGGTAGAGCAATTTCCGTTGAAAGTTTAGTTTTTCTATTTGATCATCCTGTCCGTACTTTATTCGATTCTGGCGCATCACATTCGTTTATCTCTACATCATTAGTTGAAACACTACACCTAGATACTAGTCTTGTTACTGATCCCTTAGTAGTCTCAAATCCTATTGGTGGTTCGGCTCATCTTTCTATGATCTATCGGGATTTGAGAGTGTTTATCTTGGGCGTTGAGTTTGAGTGCAACGCTTTTTTTCTTGGCTTCATGGGCTACGGCTTAATTCTAGGTATGGATTGGCCAAGTAGATATGTGGCCATCCTAGATTGTGAAAGAAGGGTAGTTAGATTGTTGACTCGTTTTGGGAAGACCCTTGATATTTCTTGTGACCCTAGAGGTCCGGTAATGCTTAACTACCTAGAATCCCTTGACGCATCTGATGATGACTTACATTCTGTTCCCATAGTCCGTGAATATGTTGATGTCTTCGATGAGGTGAGGGGTTTACCCCCAAAACGTGAGATAGACTTTCGAATATATCTAGTAGATAATGCAAAGCCAGTTGCATTACCAGTGCGCCACATGGCTCCAAGAGAGAGAAGAGAACTCAGTAAGCAAGTGAAAGAATTGCTTGAGAAGGGGTTCATCAGACGTAGTATATTCGAGTGGGGTGCTCCAATAGTGTTTGCCATGAAGGTGGATGGTTCCCTTAGACTTTGTGTGGAATATAGAGAACTTAAGAAGCTTACTAAGAAGAATAGACACCCACTGCCGAGGATTGACGATCTTTTCGATCAGTTAGTTGGCGCCTCAGTGTTTTCGCAGTTGGACTTAGCCACTGGTTTCCATCAGTTGAGAGTGGCTGAGGATAGCATAGACAAGACTGCATTTAGGACTCCAGACGGTTTCTTCGAGTGGCTTGTGATGCCCTTCGGTTTGACAAATGCCCCCGCATACTTTGTTGATTTGATGAGTAGGGTGTTTAGGGAGTACCTTAATAAATTCGTGGTAGTCTTTATGGACGACATCTTGATCTTTTCTAAAAGCGAGGAAGAGCATGCCCTACATCTTAGGGAAGTGTTGGAAACTCTTCGAGCGCATAGCCTTAAAGCAAAATTTTCTAAATGTCACTTTTGGAGGAAGGAAGTGCGATTCTTAGGGCATGTGGTTTCCAAATAAAGGATAGCCGTGGATCCCGCGAAGGTAGTGGCCATCCAAGATTGGAAGGTTCCTAAAAATGCTACCGAGGTGAGAAGTTTCTTAGGGTTGGTTGGCTACTATAGGAAGTTCATCAAAGACTTCGCAAAAATATCAGCTCCATTAACATGCTTGACGAAGAAGAACTTAGTTTTTATGTGGGATGTAGATTGTGATGATGCGTTCCAACGTTTAAAGAGAGCTTGGACCACATCCCCAGTCTTAGTGTTGCCAGATGGGAGTAAGCCATTCACCGTTGATACCGATGCTTGTGGGACAGGACTAGGCGCAGTCTTAATGCAAGAGGGAAGGGTAATAGCCTATGGTGGAAGGCAATTGAGAGTACATGAGAGAAATTACCCTACATATGACCTTGAGTTAGCCGTTATTGTCTTCGTGCTTAAGTCTTGGCGTCATTATCTTCTTGGCGAAAAATTCGAATTATTCACTGACCACAAATCGCTAAAATACTTATTCTCTCAGAAGGACTTGAACTTAAGGCAGCAAAGGTGGATGGAATTCTTAGCATCCTATGACTTCGAGATAGCATATACCCCTGGCAAGGGTAACGTAGTGGCAGATGCCTTGAGTAGGAAAAGGTTGTCCTTGATCCGTTGTTTGTTGAGCGGCGAAGCTTAGAGTTCATCTCTACTTTTGACTTTAAACCTTCCATTGACTTTATACCCGGTTCGCTAGCATCCTTAGAGGTCAGACCTGCGCTTTTGGGACGGATTGGTGAGGCACAGCGAGATGACCCACAGTTGGTTGAGTTAGTAGAAAAGCTCGAAGGAGGGGAGTCATCGAGCCATCTCCGTAGGTATACCCTAGATGATAAGGGTTGCTTGTGTATGGATGGTAGACTTTGTGTACCACGGGACGAGAATCTGAGGAAGACCATTCTTGATGATGCACATCGTTCGAAGATGACCATTCATCCCGGAGGGGACAAGATGTACATGGACATGAGACAAGTTTACTTTTGGGCCGGCATGAAGAAAGATGTGGCTGAGTATGTCGCTAGATACTTGGTGTGCCAACAAGTAAAAGAAGAGCAAAAGAAGCCCGGTGGATTGCTTCACCCATTGGAGGTCCCACAATGGAAGTGGGAAAGTGTTTCGATGGACTTTGTTGACGGGTTACCCAGATCGAGGAAGGGTAATACGGGAATTTGGGTCGTGGTAGACAGACTTACTAAGAGCGCCCATTTCATTCCTGTAAAGAGTAAGAGGACTGCTCCATGGTTAGCCTCCGTATACATTCGAGAGATAGTTTGTTTGCACGGTGTCCCTTCTAGCATAGTGAGCGACCGCGATCCCATCTTCACTAGCGAATTTTGGAAAAGCTTGCAAGAGGCGGTAGGGACTCAGTTATGTTTGAGCACCGCATATCATCCTCAGACGGACGGCCAGACCGAGAGGATGAATCGTATTCTAGAGGACCTATTGAGGTTGTGTGTCTTAGATTTCGGAGGTACATGGGAGGAACATCTTCCGTTGGTAGAGGTCGCATATAACAATATCTTTCAGTCTAGCATTGGCATGGCACCGTTTGAGGCTCTTTATGGACGGCCTTATCGTTCGCCTACATGTTGGTGGGAGTCTACAGATAAGATCTTGCTTGGATCCGATATGATTAGAGAGACTTCGAAAAAGATCGATTTGATTCGAAGGAGGATGAAGACGGTGCAAGATAGACAGAAATATTATGCGGACAAGAGGAGGTCAAATCTTGAGTTTGATATTGGGTACATGGTCTTTGTCAAGGTGTCTCCATTACAGAACGTCGTTTGCTTTGGGTCCGTTGGGAAGTTAGCACCAAGGTTCGTAGGGCCATTTCCTATTAAGTAAAGGATTGGGCAGATGGCGTATAGAGTGGAGTTGCCCGAGAGACTTAGTGGTGTACACGACGTATTCCATGTATCACATTTGAGGAAGTGCTTGCACGAGACCGCGGAAGTGGTAGAGCCGAGCTTGCTTAGAGAGGTGGAGATCGAGCGTGATGCGACGATTCGACGAGCTCGTACGTGCATTCTTGGGTCGGAGATTAAGAAGTTGAGGAATCGAGAGGTCAAAGTAGTCAAAGTGCAGTGGGGAGATGATAAGAGCAACGCTACTTGGGAGACGGAAGCGAAGATGCGTTCATTGTACCCTTTTCTTTTCGAGGGTATGTCTTTTGCTTTCTCCTCTATCGCTTACCTTGTACTTATTTTACCTTTAGTATATCCTCTCGCTAGTATCTTTGACCTTTAGATGGGGTAGTCCTATGGTTGAAACATGTGTTTGAGACATGTTATGTATGATGGATGCATGTGGATGCAAGTGGTTGCTAGTGGTTGCTCGTGGATGCATATACACACACTTTAGGCACTAGATCGGCTCAGTCACTTCATATTGCATATTGCATGTAAATGTGTGTACATATTTAAGTAATGGATGTATAATGATTGTACCATCATATGAATGTTGCATTTTGGAGAATGGTTGTGCACACATGTAGAAATGATATGTATCGATAAGGTTCTTTCGCATACATAATGGACGCATGGCACTATCATGGTTTGCATTAAGGAAGTCAACTGAATCAGTAGACTGCCTAATTTTGCATTAGATAAGGAACATATATACACACTTCTTGCATATGTTCATACAACATTAGAAATTTTATAAGGACAATGGATGCCGGTGTTTGATGGTTGAGTAGTTGGTTGGTTGGATGGTAGGATATGCATTCTCCTTAACTTGGAGATTTCGGGGGCGAAATCCTTTAAGGAGGGGAGAATGTAACACCCCGGATTTTTGAATAATCTAATTAACTAAAGAATAATTAATCTCAAACGTGAGAATTAAGGGAATTGGGTTGCGCCATTTTGTTCATCTCGGAATTCTGGTTGAAATAGAGTCCGTGTTTGCGGGAAATGGGTACCGGATGAAGGAGTTATGGACGAACGAAGTGTGGTGGCAAAAGAGAAAAAAAAAGATTGCACTGGCGCACTTGGGAAGTGCGCCAGTACAAATTTGCACTGGTGCACCTGCCAAGTGCGCCCAGGCCGAGGCAGCAGGCCTGCACAGCTTTCTGGTTCAGACTGACCCATGTTGCCGAGTCCTTTCTGACTCCTTGCTGAGTCATTAGGGCTGAGGTGTCACCCTATCATGACTGAATGGTTTTGATTAACCCTAAGATCATCTGATGGCTTAAATTAATTCAAAACTCTATAAAAAGACCCATAGACTCAAACCCTAAATCAGAATTAAAATTGAAACTATGGCCGTCATGCTGTCGTCTTGAACCCTAGAGTAGCCGCCATAAATTTAAGAGGAAGAACAGCAAATCAAATCAGTCATATTCAACCCTAACAACGAATCTTCTTCAAAGGAGAGCTAATACAACTCCAGAAATCAGAATTCAGAACTCAAGACCGCTTTTGAGTGGTGAGTTCGATAGTTATAACAAAAATAATTTGTAAATGAATTGGATACAGTTATAATGCGGATAATTTGGATATGATATGAATTGTTAACTGCATGTTGTAATTATGTTGTAGAATTGTGTTGTAATTTCTATATTGTTATGTTATGATGCTATCATTTACGATGTAAAGTTATGATGCTATCACCCATGTTATAATCCTATGATTGGGTTATGTCTAGTTGAATCATCATGTTTCGTACGCTAGTTGGTTATATTGATTCATATGATAAATAATATGTATGCAAGTTTGGATTTCGATTTAAACATGAATCATATACAAGTTGGGTAAAATTATATGTGACCTTACATGGTTATGACATCTAGTTTATGTGAAAATTTGATTAAAAGTTAGGCTATGACATGTGTGAGTTATATGCTAAATTCTACATGATACTTTACATGTTAGATACTAGTTTACACCATTGTTGCGATGTATAAATCACATATGTAAGTTTATGAGTTGGATATGAATCATGTTATGCAAGTTTAGGGTTATTACCTATGCAAGTCTATTCCTTTAGATATAGATCTATGACATACATGATTTATGCAAGTTTGTGGCCATTTTCTCATCAAGTTCACACCTTTAGATTTGGATCCATGACATATGTTGTTTATGCAAGTTGTAATTTTGGCCTATGCAAGTTTTAGGTGTAGAACATCATTCACATATGCAACTTCACCCCTATGTTAGATCTATGTTTTAATTATGTGTATATTGTGATGTTTTCTCTTTATTCCATGAGTTAGACTATTCGAGTCTAACGTATATTTTATGTTAAACGAACAAACGTACAACGTAGGGTAAAGGGGATAATATTAAAAAGATTTAATTGGCATAAATGCCTTAAAAAGGCATAAAATATAAATGTGGCGAAAATTGGTATGATTTTACATACCATAAATGGATGGACATAATTGAGTCAATTATGGATATCGTTAAATTTGGAATTGATTGATAATTTGAATAAGGAAAGTAATTCAAATTGGGGAATGATTAATTAGGAGTAATTAATCGTCTAAGACACGAGGTTAGGCTCTTTTGTGGTATAAGACTGCCCGGACCCGCCCGGCAAATCCAGCTGCCACAAATGTCAGTCTAATGTGAGAGGTCTTAGGCATAAACTAAATACGTAACAACTGTAAAGACACGAGGTTAGACTCTTTTGTGGTGTAAGACTGCCCGGACCAGCCCGGCAAATCCAGCTGCCACAAATGCCAGTCTAATGTGAGAGGTCTTTATGGGGTTACGGTCTTAATGAATTAAGAAACACTTAACCAGATAAGCATGTAGTGGGACATGAGGGGGTTAAGTGGGTGCCCTGGGTGGCATGTGGAATCTAGTGGGTGCCTTGGGTGGCATTTGGAAATACGATTAGAAACACTTAACCAAATTGAAACATGTAATTGAAACACGAATAAGAAGTGGGTTAAGTGGGATGTACTAGAGGGGATCAAGCTTAGGTGGATAGCTTGTGTCAAGTAATGGGGGCCCGTTTCAACCAGTAACCCATACGTATCTTTGTGGGATCGACTCAAGTCGTGGACGGGACACGTATACTGGGCTTGACTATAAGAGGCCAAACCGGGTTAGCGGTGGCAACGCAAGTCCAACGGGTTCATATGCGTGTGTGGACCAGGGCTGGTAGGTAAGACGTTGTTGCATCGTGTAGGTTTAAGTCGTGCATTCTTGGTGGTATCGGGTTGCCACTTTGGGGAGTGATACACCCCACTGTGGGGCCAGCACCGGTATCTACGAGTTAGGGAGCCGATCGCTTGGGGGTAGTGGGTACACCTAGTGGAGATAGGGACAGACGACACCTATGAAGGCAGCTAGGGGTGCACGAAACTACCAATATCATTATTAAGTCTGTAGGCGGGATCAACCTTAGGTTGACTAGTGGTGGTGCAGTATACTAGTGGTGGTGCAGTATAGCAATTATCCTATAGTGTTGGTGTAGTTTAGTAATCATCCTATAGTGGTTTAGGCACGCTTAAACGATATCGTTGTTCATCTTGTTCCTTGTTTACTGTGCCATACTCAATGGTTCATGATCATTTCCTTATTTTCCAACTTATGCCTTAGCCTAGTTACTTTGTTAATTATAATGTTAAAGTTATCGCACTCACCAGACTTTATGTCTGACCCCCTTTGTTTCCTTCTCTTTTCTCCTTTTCCCCCCAAGTGCTTAGGTTGGAACTAGCACCAGTGGAGCTTGATTTTGGACTGCTTTTAGAAGATTGCTTGGATCACTGGAGTAAAGTTCAGCTTCTCTTTATTTATGGCTATTTTGATGTTGGGGATTATGTCTTTCAGTTTACTTTGTTTTATCAAGATGGATATGATGTACTTGACTTTGGTTTATGGTTTTGATGATGTAACCAAACATATTTACCTTCTGCTGCAATAAATAAAGTTTTAAATTTTCAAGTACTGCTTTATATCTGTCTTGTTGTGGTTTTCTGTTCTATATTCACTTAAAATGCTCCATGGAAGTTAATGCATTCCCTTTGCGAGTGACATTAATGGATGTGGGGTGTTACAGGGTCCAACAACATTCTAATGTAAGGAGCTTAGACCAGTCCGTACGGTTGAGGGTGAATAACACAACAAGGTAGATCATCAAGGTGTTATAAGGCATGAGGGGAGAGCACATTCATCTGATTGTTTGACGGCTCTAAAGGACTGGAAGGGGAAGCACACGGCTTCCGGGGACATCGGGTACTCTTGGTATTCCTCTATGAGTGGCAGATCATTCGCCTGTACTCATAGAGGTTAGGTCTGCGTAAGTGAACCAATGAGTATGCCTTGATTGCAATAATAAGGGGCAATCAAAAGACTAAGATGGACCAGCGTGATTCGGCGAGACCAGTTAGTGCCCTGTGATAGCAACTCGTCGTCTACCTACCATCTACAGTCAGTACGTAAAGCGGAAAGGAAGAGAACTCCAATAAACCATATACTTTTCTATCTAGTTATGGGTGAAGTTGGCCAATAGGTTTGAATGGCATAGGGGGCCGGGGTTAAGTTCCCATTCTTGATATCCTTGGGTGCCTTTCATTAGTTGAGGGAGGGGTCTAGTGGGACCATAGACACTGTAAAAGCAGACCTTAGCATCTGCAATTGGCAGATATCTGAAAGCTCCCGACCGAGTTCCGTGTTTCTTGATTAGCCCTGCCACGGGACTCGGGCGCACATATAGAGAACATGTGCAATAAACATCGAGAACGATTGACGATACGTACGTGGGAAAGTCTAAGTACAAACATGTCGCTCTAGGTGGTGTATCATAAGACTAGAGGGCATTATTCGAGGATGGAACCTAATTCGATCGAATGGTTCAATAATGGCAGTCCGAGCGCTTACGTAATATAGAAGTAGTGGTTCTTTGCAGACGTAGCGTTGACATATACACAGAAATTCGTACGACATTCGGGAGTAGGATTAAGGACTGCTATATTCTTGCGATGATACGGTGGAGACCGTGCGAGTGGGGTACCATGGGATGTATCTCAATATTGAGAGATAACTACATATACTGCATTAGGTTAATTCACTGGGAAGTAAATGAGTACGACATGTGTGTAAGCCTTGAGTGCTGTTAACCCAAGTAACCTAATGAATAAGAAAATATGATTGAACGGTATATGTAAGATTATCCAAAGTATATAGTTTAAATCTAGTCACCAAAACTTGTGTTCTGACCCCCTCCTCATAACACGCTCGCAGGTTAGATTGTGGTAGAGACATGATAGCTTTGGATACTAGTTAGGTAGTATTAATAACAGGTAACGCTATGTTTTGATTATACTATATTTTATCCTTTCCGCTGTGAGATATTTTTCTGAGCTCTGACATGTTTTGTGTCTCTGTCTTCTCTGCAGGATACCCGTGCAAACCAATCCGATTTTCGATAAATTGGAATTTCGAAAAAAATTCGGTCTGTCGAAATTGGGGTTGTTACATCTGGTATCAGAGCTTAGGTTTAGAATTTCTATATAAATAGTGAGTGAACGTATTTGTATTTTTAAAAATATAAATATATTAGATATATACCTAGATCCATAGAGGAACCCACTAAATAAAAAGAGTATAATATGGTATGAAATGGGATGTTTGTTTTGTACATTAAAGGAATGAATAAGGAAAAATAAATCCCATATGATTAGTATTTTGGAAAAAGTAGAACAGAGAAAAATGGATTAGGATTATATATAGTTGAGAGAATTGACCTTGGGGAGTGTCTAGGAGAGCCTAGGAAAATTGGAAACCCTCTTTGAGTCTAACTCCATTATTAACTTTTAAGAACTTGAGATTATAAAAGTTTGGGAAAAAACGGATTATGGTGTTTTCAAGTTTTAATCTTAAAAGTTATAGTTTTAAAATATGTAAAGAAGCATATATTGAGTTTTAAAGTAAAATTCTCTCAGTAAAAGGTGCATATTATAGAGCATGTATAGCTCGCTAGTTTTTCTAGTTATATTTCATGCAAGAATTTTTAATCAAGAAAGTTTTGAAGTCTCTATTCTTTTGACAATTATTTTTGATAAATTGTTTAAAAGAGAATTTTGTTGGGTGGACAAAATAAGTTGTAGAAAATGAGAATAGAGTGGATGTTGGCACCTTGTAGTAGGAGACTGAACTGACCTTATAGGTAAGAATAAGTCATAAACTCGATTAAGGAAAATAGTTGTCTGCATCTACTCCAGTTTTGCGATTTGATTTTTTTTTTGCAAGATAAGGCGAAAAAGAAAATCTACAACAAAGAAAATTTTCTTATGTGGGATGTGCTTGGATAAGAAAATAGGAAATCTTTATACACTGTTTCATAAAATCCAAGTACGGTTGGAAAAAAGTAAATAAAAGAAAAACGGAAGGTGTGAAATTTTCCATTTTCCACCTTTTTGTTACATAAGAAATCGAATTTAGAAAATTAGATTTTTCTGAAATTCGAAAAGTAAAGTTAGTTGGTAGGATTATGGATGCAACAATTGGATGAACTATGCTCTTACTCAATAAGAGTATGGGAAAATTTGAATAAAAAAGCATTTTGATTTTCAAAATATTGCATTCATGTAGAACTGCCAGTATATCTAGGATGTAAGCATCATATTTTAAAAAGGATTTTTGAGAAATTTGCATACACATAGTAGGTACCGCTTAGGCATACATGCATTATTATGTTGTATTTCACTTTGCACAAGTGCAAAATGTTTGCTAAAATTGGATGCACACATGATGGATGTATATTATGCGAGGGGTTCCCTTATTAAATTTAGGTGACGAAATTTTCTAAGGGTGGGAGAATGTAACACCCCATATTTTTAAGATAATAAAATAAAAATAACTTAATTTAATAATGAGAATTAAGTAAAACGGACTGCACCATTGCATCTGTCTCGGAATTATGGTCAAGATAGACAACTGGTTTGCGTAAAACGGACATCATATAAACAAATTATTAAGACTAGAACTTTGTATACGCACAAGATATATATATATATATATATATATATGCAAACAAATTAAAATGTAAAATAAAGAATAAAATAAGGATTGCATGTAATAAATACATGCACTGAAAAAAAATGTAATGCACGCATTGGAAGAAAGAAAGGATTGGTTACATGCAATGTAAATATGTTGCATGCACTGATTTGCAAACATAATGCATTAACATTAAAAGAAAAACATTCATGCAATGGTTTAATTTAAGTATTGTAACTAACTTGAAAAAGAGAAGTAAGGAGAGAACAATAATTGTCATTGTTCTAAGACTTATTAACAAAAGACTTCATAGCTTAGTTGGTTAAGGCATTGGATTTGTAACATATAGGTTGGGGGTTCGAACCCCGGCAGTGGCATAATTTTTATCTTTATTTTAGAAAGGGCCAACTGAACATGCAAATATATGTACGTATACAAATTCAAAATTTGAAAGGGTAAGAACGTACATATAAGGAAACAAAGAAAATATATGTATATATAAGAGAATGTGTGTGTGTGTATATATATATATGTGCATAAATATATGTATACAAAAGATAAAATTCAAGATAAGGCTACAGTCAATGAAATATGGAAAGAATCAAATAACGGTGCAATATCGTTTGAATTTTGAAAATAAAACGAAAATTGTGCGTATATATACTCGCATAAAATGGTCGGTAGAGGAATTGTATACATATAAGAATGTTTCATGTGAATAAAACAGTTAAATAAATTCCAGAAATTCAAAAGTTCAAAAATCAAATTTCTGCGCTAAAACAATTCAAACATTCGAAATTCAAATTTCTGCGCCAAAACAGCTTGCGGGACCCAATGCTGACTCAGCACTGCGTGTACGATAACATTTGGCTAGATTCATTTGCGAACTTGGACTATTTTCTTAACTGGATTCAATGCTGACTCAGCGTTGCATGTACGATAAGGTCTTGAGCACCTATAAATAAGACCCTAAACCTAACCCTAAACATCATAATTCGGCGGCTGCGCTAGAGCTTTGCCATGGCTCCCTCTCTCTCTTCTCAAATCTATTCTGAAATTAAAATGTTAGCCTAGGAGGATTATGGATTCAGATCTGGATGAGGGAATCAACGTTAATAAAAAGATTATTGAATCATGAAAGCAAGGTAAAACTCTAAGAACCAATCCATTTAAATTATTTCTCTTTCCCTTCTCTTTTCATGAAATAATAAATCCATAGTCGTTAGGTCGTAAATCAAATTAAAGGAAAAAGGAAAACCATGGATCAAATCCAAAATTTGGGGAAAGCTTAAAGGTGGGTGGGTTTAAGCTATAGCCTTTAGATAACGTTATGACTATCGTTTAGCATTCTCCTTTTTAATATATTTTGAAATGTCCAGTTTAATTATAAATTGCTATTGTAACGAATTGAAATGTTGATATGAATATGTTATGAAATTCCTATGTTGAATTGGCTAAGTTATTGAATGTTTACATGTTGGAGAAAATAAATATGTTAGGATATGAATAGCCAATTCAGTGATTGTAATTACATGCTTTACTTGGGACATATTATTGATTAAACGACATGTTAAAATAATTACCCGATTGAATGTTTACATGTCCTAGTAGAATTAAACATATGTTGAAAATGACATGCGACAAAATACAGGCAAAAATTGGATGACATGTAAATTAGATTACTGTAAACTATATTACAGTAAAAAGGATAATCTAAAATTTTCATGTAATGAACATAACATATATTATGTTTTGAGATTTTAATTTGAAAGCGCAATTTGATATGAACATAAGTGATTGAATGAAAATGAATATGCCTAGGATTACAATTAGAAATTGTAAATACACTTATGGCACGAGGTTAGGTTGCATTAGTGGCGGAAGCCTGCCCGGACCCGACCGACATATCCAACAGCCGCTAATGTTGAACCTAATGTAAGAGGCTTAAGTGCAAGAATTAACAACATGTGCTAAGACACAAGGTTAAGTCAGCTTGTGGTAGAAGTCTGCCCGGACCCGCCTGACAAATCCAGCGTCCACAAGTGTTGGCTTAATGTGAGAGGTCTAGTGCTTATATATATAAATAAATATATGTATATAACAAGATATGAATAAATGGCAAGGATGGTAATTAAATGTCTAACTCAAAATGAAACACCCCACCTCCGTTAAGGCCACACACAAAGGGAATGCCTTAACTTTGGTGGAGGGTTATAGGTACAAGACACAGAAAAATTTACAAGACAGATAAATATAAGTAGCGAAATTCAAATATTTATTGCATACGTGGTTCAATACAAAAGCATTACATCAAATTGTCTCAAATTAACTTCCAAAACATTACACCATAATTTCTATCTTGATTATTTATTAAAGAAGCATAAACCATAAATTAAACAGCATAAATCCCCAAATGTAGTATCCAAAAGCCATAGCCAAGGTAAGAGAGTCCCAATCATACATCTACTTTCTTGAAGCTTGCAAAGAGCCTGATTAAGCTGGAGTATTCCCTCCCTGCGGACCTTGGGGTTGGAGGGGGGGGGGACGAAAGAAAAGAGGACGAAAGAAAATGGGTCTGACAATAAGTCTGGTAAGTTTAGTGATTACTAGTATTTAAACAAGGAAATGGATCATGACAGTAATAACAGAACATAGGACAATACCCTAATATAAGATAAGAGGAACATGTGATCGCACCCATTACTATAGTCTCTGCACCTACCAACTATTGGTTCAACTAGCCCCACGTGTTCATAACAAACAATCCCCTTAATGATCGGCTCCTACTCGCATGCATTCATGTCCTGTGTCATTCGGCCCCGCTTGATTGTAGTTACCTGTGCTGGTCCCACCATGGGGTGTATCAGTCCCTCTAGTGGAAACCCGACACGATTCAAGATGCACAGTGTACACTACTGATGCCCAGTGCCTGCTTTTTTCCACTATAGAGTACGTGCACGCTCATACTCCGTCGGAACCTACACTGGCGCAGCAACAGCCGACGTTTTGACCGCTTATAATCAGCCCAGTAATCGTGCCCTGCCTAGTTTCAGGGTACCGTGATACATCTAAGTGGGTTACTGCTAAAATGGGTCCCCGTTACTAGGGTTTTCTAATCAACATGTTTATTTGGTTAAGTGTCCAAGTTTACCTAACCCCGCCCATCTGTTTAGTTAACATGTTGAATCGGTTAAGTGTTTCCCTAATTGATTTAACCCTACCAATCCTGACTTAGCTTTAATTTATTCATTAAAGCACCAACCACTCACATTAGACAGGTCTTGTTGTGGTCATTGGATATGACGGTCGGTTCCAGGCAGATTTACACCACAACTTAGTCTAACCTCGGGTTCTTTTTGGGCTTGATACACTAACCACCCACATTAGACAGGTCTTGTTGTGGTCACTGGATATGTCGGTCGGTTACGGGCAGATTTACAACACAACTCAGTCTAACCTCGGGTTAAGCATATTCATCTTTTCTAAATTCACATATTTTCTCTATATGTCTAATTTCTTTATGTAAATTCATTTTAATTTAATCATGCCATAATTATCCTTTAATTATGCTCACAATAAATGGTATATCAAATATACCATTTTATGAACAAATCTATGCCATGAAATTTTCATATTTTCCCATCGCTACCCCCGTGGAACGTACGCATGAATCACATAAAACGTTGGGCTAGTAAATTAGCCTAAACCTATAAACAAAAAGGGGTAATAAACAATGATATGAAACAAACATAAAATAGCATACATTTAACTTATCATGTGTAACTTGGCATAGAAGTATCATTAACTTAATTAACGAGTAAAGGTGAACTTGTGACTAAGTTGGGTCTAATTGTCATGTGAACTTGATAAAGGTCTAGCGTGGTGGTTTAATCATATAAACACAATTTTAAAACCACAACCTAGCATATTAACTTATGTATGCCAAAACATAAGAAAGCTACTATAAACATATTTAAATCACAACTTAACATGATGACTTATATGTGTTAAACATAAGAGAACTACTGTAGACATTCTTAAATCACAACTTAGCCTAATAACTTATGTGTGTTAAACATAAGAGAACTATTGTAGACATTCTTAAATCACAACTTAGCATGATAACTTATGTGTGTTAAACATAAGAGGGCTATAAATCAAATCTTGCAACATAAATAGATTCAACTTAACATGGATCTAAATATACATGAGTGTTGATCTAACATATTAGCATGTGTTTTAGATCATAAACTTGCAAGTAACCACCAAATTATAACATGACATGTTTCACCATTTAGTTGGCATAATAAATCCAATACCCAATCATAATAGATTCCAATAACATACAATAGGGTATGTTCATCATCACAAACATATAGGCATGATCAATCGCAATGGTAGTTTGAGAATCAAACTTTACTTATCTTATACGTACGCTTCATTCTATATTCGAATTACAACATGTCATGATTTCAATTAAAAGAACGTTTAAATCTATGTAATAACCAACTTACAAACTAAAAAGGAATTCTTGATTTCTGAATTCTGAATTCTAAAATTGGTAAGCTCGCCTTTGATGTAGATTGTTGAATTTGATTACTTTAATTTGATTTTGATTCAGTTTTTTATCTTGTCTTTGAATTGGTGACGGCTACTCCAAGTTCTCTACTGACGGCATGATAGTTCCAGGATTATTTTTGTGTGATTTTTTAGGTTTGAGCATAGGGTGGTTTATATAGAATTTCAATTTAATTTGAGCCGTAGGATGATCTTAGGGTTAATCACAACCATTCAGTTAGGATAGGGTGACACCTCAGCCCTAATGACTCAGCAAGGAGTCAGAAAGGACTCAGCAACGAGTCACAGTATGGATCAAATCACACCAGAAAGTTGTGTAGGCTTTCTGCTCGGCCTGGGCGCACTTGGCAGGTGCGCCAGTGCAAATTTTGTACTGGCGCACTTCCCAAGTGCGCCAGTGCATTTTTTTCTCTCTTCTTCTGGTTTTCTATTTAACTTCGTTCGTCCATATCTCCATATGGTGTCCATTTTACGCAAACTCGGACTCTATCTCAAGCAGAATTCCGAGATGAATGCAATGGCGTGACCCGTATCCCTTAATTCTTACATCTGAAATTAAATATTCTTTGATTCTTTACTATAACGTTAACAGAAAATACGGGGTGTTACATTCTCCCCCTCCTTTTAGGATTTCGTCCCCGAAATCTTCAAGTCAGCAAGAACTTATATCCTACCATCCAATCACCCATCAACTCAACCATCAAACACAGGCATCCATTGTCCTTAAAAGATTTCTAATGCTTCATGATCATATGCATAGTGTGTGAACATGTCCTTATCTAATGCAAAATCAGGCGATCTACTGATTTAGTTGACCTCCTTAATGCAAATTATGTCAGTGCCATGAGTCCATTATGAATGCAATTTTTCCTATTCAAAATTCTCTTACATGAGTGCATAACCATTCATACAAATGCAACGTCCATATGATAACACATCAAGTTTCAATCCATATACAAGTCCATATATGCATATGCAGTATGGAAGTGACTGAGCCGATCTAATACCTAATGTGTGTGTATATGCATCCACGAGCAACCACTAGCAATCACTTGCAACCATCAACCATAACATGTTTCAATTACATGTTTCCATCCAAATGGGTTTCTACCTAAGGATAGAGGATAAGATCGAGTAGATATACCTAAAAAGATAGATACGAGCATAAATTTAAGGAAAAAGAGATCAAGGATGTACCCTCAAAAAGAAAAGGTAGGTTGCGCGTATTCTGTCCTCGGTTTTCCAAGTCGCGTCTTCCTCAGTGTCACTCCATTGAACTTTGACGAGCTTAACTTCACGATTGCATAGCTTTTTGACTTTTGTTCCTAAGATACGGGTTGGAACTCTTCTCGCAGTTGCTTCTCGTTCAACTTCTACTTCCTCTAGCATGCTTGGTTCTACCACTTCCGCAGACTCGTGTAAGCACTTCCGCAGGTGAGAGACATGAAAGACATTATGAATCCCGACCAATTTTTCAGCCAACTGTACCATATAAGCCATATTCCCAATCTTCTCGATGATATGGACCGACCCTACAAATCTTGGTGCTAACTTTCCTGCGGATCCAAAGCGAACGACGTTCCTCAAAGAAGATACTTTAAGGAACACCTTCTCTCCAACTTCGAACTCAAGGTCAGTTCTTCTTTTGTCTGCGTAGGACTTCTGTCTATCTTGGGCAGTCTTCATTCTTCTTCGTATCAAGTCTACTTTCTCTGAAGTTTCCCCACTCATGTCTGGTCCGAGTATGAGCTTGTCTGTGGACTCCCACCAGCAAGTCGGTGACCTGCACGGTCTTCCATATAAAGCTTCGAAAGGCGCCATGCATATGGTGGCTTGGTAGCTATTGTTGTAAGCGAATTCCACCAAAGGTAGATGATCCTCCCATGTACCTCCAAAGTCAATAATGCATAATCTCAAGTGGTCTTCTAATACTCTGTTGACTCTTTCCGTTTGGCCATCGGTTTGAGGGTGATTGGTCGTGCTTAAGCATAACTGTGTGCCTACAGCCTCGTGTAAACTCTTCCAAAACTCGCTATGCTGGAGGGTCTCGATCACTCACTATGCTGGAGGGTATCCCATGGAGTCGAACTATCTCTTTGAGATATATGGATGCAAGAGATGAGGCAAACTTTCTACTCTTGACGGGTATAAAGTGGGCGCTTTTTGTGAGCCTGTCCGCTATTAACCAAATACTGGTATTGCCCCTTCTTGACCTAGGCAACCCATCTATAAAGTCCATCGAGATGCTATCCCATTTCCACTGTGGGACTTCTAGAGGATGGAGCATACCACCAGGCTTCTTCTGCTCCGCCTTGACTTGTTGACAAATTAAACACTTGGAAACAAATTCAGCTACGTCTTGCTTCATGCCATTCCAAAAGAAAACTCTTTTGATGTCTTTATACATTTTATCTCCACCTGGTTGTATGGTCAGTTTGGAATGGTGTGCCTCTTCTAGAACCGCATTTACCAAGCCCCTTGCTTATGGGACACATAGTCTTCCATCTCATCTCAACCAGCCCTTGGCATCAATGGAGTATCTATTGAGCTGACTAGAAGTCTCACCCCTAATTAACTTGTCCACCACATCGGCTAGCTGAGGGTCTTCTCTTTGCGCAGCTCCGATTGAGTCTAATATAGTTGGCCGCACTTCTAACGTTGCTAGCAAGCCAGGTACAAAGTCAGTGGAGGGTCTGAAGTTAAAGCGTGCTATTAACTCCAAGCTTTGCGTTTCCACAAAGAGAGGGCTTAAGGTCAGTTTCTTTCTACTTAAGGCTTCTACTACTGCATTGCCCTTGCCAGGAGTGTAGGAAATCTCAAAATCGCACGAGGCAAGAAACTCCACCCATCTTTGCTGCCTCAAGTTGAGATCTTTCTACGAGAAAAGGTATTTCAACGATTTATGGTCAGTATACAATTCAAATTTCTCACCTAGGAGATAATGGCGCCAAGAATTAAGCGCAAAAATGATGGTTGCCAACTCTAGGCCATGGGTTGGGTAGTTTTTCTCATGTACTTTCAAATGCCTTCCACCATAAGCCACTACCTTCCCTTCTTGCATCAGAACAGTGCCTAGTCCCATTTCGCATGCATCTGTGTATAATGTAAACATCTTGCTTCCATCAGGCAATGTCAGAACTGGGGCTGTTGTTAGAGCCCTTTTCAAACGTTGGAAAGCAATATCGCAATCCAAATACCAATTGAAAGCTAGGTTCTTCTTTGTCAACCTTGTAAGTGGAGCTGAGATTTTTGCAAAATCTTTGATGAACTTTCGATAAAAGCCTGCTAGCCCGAGGAAGCTTCGGACTTCGGTTGTGTTTCGAGGAACCTTCCAATCTTGCACAACAACCACTTTCGCGGGGTCCACAGCTATCCCCTCTTTGGACACCACGTGTCCAAGGATCCTAACTTCTTCTCTCCAGAAATGGCATTTGGAGAATTTAGCTTGATGTGCACGGAGAGTATCCATGACTTCCTTTAGATGCTGAGCAGACTCTTCCTCATTCTTTGAGAAGATCAAAATATCGTCTATGAAGACCACCACAAACTTATTGAGGAACTCTCGGAACACCCTGCTCATTAAATCAACAAAGTAAGCGGGTGTGTTTGTCAAGCCAAAAGGCATGACAAGCCACTCGAAGAAACCATCTGGAGTTCTGAACGTGGTCATATCAATGCTATCTTCAACCACTCTTAGCTGATGAAACCCGGTAGCTAAATCTAATTGGGAGAAAACCGGTGCACCTACAAGTTGATCGAACAAATCATCTATTCTCGGGAGTGGGTGCCTATTCTTCTTGGTTAGCTTGTTTAGCTCCTTATAATCAATGCATAGGCGAAGCGAACCGTCTGCTTTAGTTGCGAACACTACTGGAGCACCTCATTCAGAGATACTCCTTATAAACCCCTTCTCAAGCAATTCTTTAACTTGCTTGCTGGGTTCTTTCCTCTCCCTTGGAGCCATGTGTCTAACGGGTAAAGCAACGGGTTTTGCGTTGTCAACGAGGTATATGCGGAAGTCTATCTCCCGCTTCGAAGGTAAGCCCTTTACCTCTTCAAACACATCCGAGTATTCACAGACTACCCTTACAGACTGCAAGTTCTCAACAGACACATCAAGAGATTCTAGATAACTAGGCATGACGGAGTTTATGGGATTACAAGAAATTTCGAGAGTGTTACCGAGGCGAGTCATGAGTCCAACCACTCTCTTTCCACAATCGAGGACGGCACCATTACTGGATAGCCAGTCCTTGCCTAGAATCAACCCATAGCCCGTGAAGCCCAAAACAAAGGCATTACATCTAAACCCAACGCTTAGTATAGTCATTTTCAAATCCAAACAAACCATTCACAAATAAGCTGAGCCCCCAATTGGATTTGAAACAACCAAGGGATCCTCTACTATACTAGTGTCTAGGTGCAGCGATTCCACTAAAGCAGTAGATATAAAAGAGTGCGATGCGCCAGAATCAAATAGTGTACGAATAGGATGGTAAAAAAGATAGACTAAACTTTCGACAGAAATATTTCTACCTCGTTCTTGCGGAGGTGCCATGAGAGCGTGAACTTGTCCTCCAAAAGAAGGTCCAGCTCCCTGCCCTTTCTTCCTTGGGCAGGCCCTAGACATGTGTCCTGTCTCACCACAGTGGAAACAGCCACCCATCTTCCTTTTCTTCTTTTTGCAGTCTTTGATCAAATGTCCAGGAATGCCACAGAAATTACACTTTCTCTTGTCACGGGGTTTGTTATTCTTCCCGCCTTTCTTTGAATCGGCCTTCTTGTTCTGCGACCCCTCCCCCTTCTTATCTTGAGGCGCTTCCACTTTTGCCTCTTTCTTGCCCTTGTCTTCCTCATGTAAGAGTGGCATGTCCTAAGAGTGACATGTCCACAACCTCTCGTAGGTAGCCCCCATAGATATATGGGTCATAGCCAAGCTGTGGAGTGGCTCATTCAATCACTTGACAAAACGGAGAGCCTTTTTATGATCAGTATTCACTAAATCCAATCCAAATCGAGCCAGCTGATTGAATTGGTTGACGTACTCCTTGACCGTCATACTTCCTTTCTTAAGAGATAATAACTTTTCCAGCTGCAAATTTCGTTCAGCTTGTGAGAGGAATTTCATCTCAAACCTTATTCTGAAATCCATCCATGTTTCAATCGGTCTTTCAGCATTAGTGACTTCCCATCAATAGGAAGCTTCGTCTTTGAGAAACTATACAGCCAACTGCCTATCATCCACCTCGAAGATAATGAACAGATCCTCAGTTTCTTTGAGCCGGTTCCTTGCTTCTACGAACGATTCAGTTCCCTTGAAATCCTTTCCACCCATGGCCCTAAAGTCCCTACAAATCTTTGAGAAAGCATTTGTACGAGGAGGAGGAGGAGGAACCGCTGCAGCTGGAGGAGGAGGAATATCTGTTGGGCCTGCGTCGTTGGCCCTAGCCTCTAAGTACCTCCTGAACCAGCCAGGTATCGGTACACCCTCTGGAAGGTTAAGATTCCCAGACATGCTGAAACGAAAAAAGAAAAGATTCAAAACGAAGGATAGAAAGATAGTGCATATGGCTTTGGCGATTATGCCTTTTTAAATTTAAAACAACATTTTTTTCTTCTAAAATGCTTCTTTATATTTCTTTTTGAAAATAGTTTTCAGAAACTCTTATCTGATCTGGTAAACCTTTGCTTTGATACCAAGTGAAACACCCCACCTCCGTTAAGGTCACTCACAAAGGGAATGCCTTAACTTTGGTGGAGGGTTATAGGTATAAGACACAGAAAAATTTACAAGATAGATGAATATAAGCAGCGAAATTCAAATATTTATTGCATACGTGGTTCAATACAAAAGCATTACATCAAATTGTCTCGAAATAACTTCCAAAACATTACACCATAATTTCTGTCTTGATTATTTATTAAAGAAGCATAAACCATAAAGAAAACTTCATAAATCCCCAAATGTAGTATCCAAAAGCTATAGCCAAGGTAAGAGAGTCCCAATCATACATCTTCTTTCTTGAAGCTTGCAAAGAGTCTGATTAAGCTGGAGTATTCCCTCCCTGTGGACCTTGGGGGGGGGGGGGGAGGGAATGGAAGAAAAGAGAACGAAAGAAAATGGGTCAGATAATAAGTCTAGTAAGTTCACTGATTACTAGTATTTAAACAAGGAAAGGGATCATGACAGTAATAACAGAACATAGGACAATACCCAAATATAAGATAAGAGGAACATGTGATCGCACCCATTACTATAGTCTCTGCAACTACCAACTATTGGTTCAACCAGCCCCACGTGTTCATAACAAATGATCCCCTTAATGATCGGCTCCTACTCGCATGCATTCATGTCCTGTGTCATTCGGCCCCACTTGACTGTAGATACCTGTGCTTGTCCCACCATGGGGTGTATCAGTCCTTCTGGTGGCAACCCGACACGATTCAAGATGCACAGTGTACACTACTGATGCCCAGTGCATGCTTTTTTCCACTCTGGAGTACGTGCACGTTCATAATCCGTCGGAACCTACACTAGTGCACCAACTGCCGACGTTTTGACAACTTATAATCAGCCTAGTAATCGTGCCCTACCCTGCCTAGTTTCAGGGTACCATGATACATCTATGTGGGTTACTGCTGAAATGGGTCCCCGTTACAAGGGTTTTCTAATCAACATTTTTATTTGGTTAAGTGGCCAAGTTTACCTAACCCCACCCATCTATTTAGTTAACATGTTGAATCGGTTAAGTGTTTCCCTAATTGACTTAACCCTACCAATCCTGACTTAGCTTTAATTTATTCATTACAGCACCAACCACTTACATTAGACAGGTCTTGTTGTGGTCACTGGATACGCCGGTCGGTTCCGGGCAGATTTACACCACAACTCAGTCTAACCTCAGGTTCTTTGTGAGATTGATGCACTAACCACCCACATTAGACAGGTCTTGTTGTGGTCACTGGATATGCCGGTCGGTTCTGGGCAGATTTACACCACAACTCAGTCTAACCTCGGGTTAGGCATATTCGTCTTTTCTAAATTCACATATTTTCTATATATGTCTAATTTCTTTATGTAAATTCATTTTAATTTAATCATGCCATAATTATCCTTTGATTGTACTCACAATAAATGGTATATCACATATACCATTTTATGAACAAATCTATGCCATGAAATTTTCATATTTTCCCATCGCTACCCCCGTGGAACGTACGCATGAATCACATAAAATGTTGGGCTAGTAAATTAGCCCAAACCCATAAACAAAAAGGGGTAATAAAAAAGGGAGATGAAGCAAACATAAAATTGCATACATTTAACTTATCATATGTAACTTGGCATAGAAGTATCATTAACTTAATTAACGGGTAAATGTGAACTTGTGACTAAGTTGGGTCTATTGTCATGTGAACTTGATAAAGGTCTAGCATGGTGGTTTAATCATATAAACACAATTTTAAAACCACAACCTAGCATATTAACTTATGTATGCCAAAACATAATAAAGCTACTATAAACATATTTAAATCACAACTTAGCATGATGACTTATGTGTGTTAAACATAAGAGAACTATTGTGGACATTCTTAAATCACAACTTAGCATGATAACTTATGTGTGTTAAACATAAGAGGGCTATAAATCAAATCTTGCAACATAAATAGATTCAACTTAACATGGATCTAAATATACATGAGTGTTGATCTAACATATAAGCACGTGTTTTAGATCATAAACTTGCAAGTAACCACCAAATTATAACATGACATGTTTCACCATTTAGTTGGCATAATAAATCCAATACCCAATCATAATAGATTCCAATAACATACAATAGGGTATGTTCATCATCACAAACATATAGGCATGATCAATCGCAATGGTAGTTCGAGAATCAAACTTTACTTATCTTATACATAGGCTTCATTCTATATTCGAATTACAACATGTCATGATTTCAATTAAAAGAATGTTTAAATATACGTAATAACCAACTTACAAACTAAAAAGGAATTCTTGATTTCTAAATTATGAATTCTGAAATTGTTAAGCTCGCCTTTGATGTAGATCGTTGAATTTGATTACTTTAATTTGATTTTGATTCAGGTTTTTATCTTGTCTTTGAATTGGTGACAACTACTCCAAGTTCTCTACTGATGGCATGATAGTTCCAGGATTATTTTTGTGTGATTTTTTAGGTTTGAGCATAGGGTTGTTTATATAGAATTTCAATTTAATTTGAGTCGTCGAATGATCTTAGGGTTAATCATAACCATTCAGTCAGGACAGGATGACACCTCAGCCCTAATGACTCAGCAAGGAGTCAGAAAGGACTCAGCAGTGAGTCACGGTATGGATCAGATCACACCAGATAGCTGTGCAGGCTTTCTGCTCAGCCTGGGCGCACTTGGCAGGTGCGCCAGTGCAAATTTTGTACTGGTGCACTTCCCCAGTGCGCCAATGCATATTTTTTTCTCTTCTTATGGTTTTCTGTTTAACTTCGTTCGTCCATATCTCCTTCATACGGTGTCCGTTTTATGCAAACTTGTACTCTATCTCAAGCAGAATTCCGAGACGAACGCAATGGCGTAACCCATATCCCTTAATTCTCACATTTGAAATTAAATATTCTTGGATTCATTACTATAACGTTAACAGAAAATACGGGATGTTACATAAAAAATAAGAAAGGAAGGGATGTAATGAACTGAGTTAATGTGATAAGAGGGAAAAGTAATGTATTTCGCTAAATGACTTATTTCTGAAAATGTTGTTGCAAGTAAGCCAAAATAAATAAAAAAGTAAAGAAATTACTTGCTACCATGGATTTAGATGGGAAAATGTTATGAAAATAAATCATTGATTCCTTCTATCAAACTGATAAGGTGCATGAAGTGTTTTCCTTAATATAATAAGGAACATATATTACAGAGAATGACGAATAATGGCTTACAATAGTAAATGATTTAAAAAGGGAATGATCATAACCTATTATAAATAAATAACATTAATGAAAATATTGTATAATAGGTAGACTTTTCCTAGGGACAAGTGAATATTATAACTTAGGTTATAATAAACTAGTAAGGGAATGGGATAACTGGTGAATTAAGTTAAATGACACTTAATTGTAAATTAAGTAATCAGAAAAGGGGAAAACCTAAAACCAGTAAAGAAAAGGGGGAAAAATATATTGTACTTAATTATAAATTAAGTAGTCTATGTAACGACCCGAATTTCGCCCGGACCTCCTCGATCGCTAGATCGACCAAGACCGTTCAAAACCCGCATGTGTTAACTTTGGGTATACAACACATCAGAACAAATAACAACAGACTTTTATAAACATCATAATAATGTTACATCAGAGTAAATAATATATCAGAGTACATCGAAATAATAAAACATCGGAAGATTAAATTACAATAAATGTAATACAATGCAGTGGAAATGAATAAACTTAGCACAGCGGAAGACTACCAATGCTCTGGACACAGCTCTAAGCTTCGATCCAAAATCCTACTCAATATATCTGCAAAAAAGCTACTCAACTACCCGTATGGAAAAAGGGCACCCGAGTTTGCAAAGTGAAACAAACTACGGGTTAGTCATGGGACTGATGGTATGGGATATTTTTACTTAGCTTATCTAATAAGAAGGCTAATCACAGGACCACGCTGCTAACGCGGAATGGGTTTACTCCATTGGATTACCAGTGCATGAAATAAAGTAAATCGTTAAACAATGCAATGCTTTTTAGAAAAATGAAACCATTATAAGACTCAGGTCCCATCACACAATGCAACGCAGGCCGAAGGATAGAATTTTACCTTATAATGGTAAAAAATTCTTGATACGATAAAAATGGATTTGATATTATTATTAGTGTATATATGTTTCAAAAACATTTCAATCATAATGTATTAATCATAGACGGCATAACTACAATATATTATGTCGCCATACTTGTTCTACAATCAAAATCGCATGATGTCATATTGGGAATTGGGTTTCTATCAAGAGTCAAGGCTAGGAACGATCTCATTACCGATTCGAGACACTCTTGCAATGTCTCAGGATTCGCACGCTGGCGAACCCTTGGATCCTGCAGGGCCGGTCCACAAATACTTTAGTGGATTAGTTATGCCTAAACACACGCTTCCCGGTCCTATTGGACCTATATTACGGCCATTGGCGACCGATAAATCCGAGGCCTCGAAAATTCCATCATCCACATAAGTAAAATGCCAGGGCTGGTAAGTCGCTGACACCACTTCTAGCTAGAAAGAAATGTGCTTATTCCCTGCGTTCCCTTGCTCCGTTTCTGACTCTTACCGGGGTGTGAGGCTCGCGAGGTCACGCTATACACAAAGCTATGACGAAATAGGCTATGCTTTGATCATCAACCACAAGGCTCTGCTTTTCAACAAAAGCCTTGATCATTTGCATCTTGGTATGCCACATTGAAAATCCACGACATGCGATCGATAACTACCAATATATAACCTCTGAGCTCGTACGTCTCAAAGAAGGGTGTTAAGCAAGAGAATAAATTCTCCGCCACCACAGATATATATTAAATAGAAATCAATTTAATTTACATGGAATGAAATTCAATGTCAGACACACATCCATTTACAAGTCCGTTCTAGGTCTGAACGAAACTGGAGACACCTTATTCCTCATCTCGTATGTCCAATACGGAAGTGAGGTGCTCGCATATCCGGACAATCAACCAGTACGTCCGGACAAACTACCACTTTTAACTCTTTGCTAGTAGCTAGTCAATGCCGGGCATCAGTAGTCATCCATTGGATGTGAAGATCGCCGGTCTTCAACCACCGTCTTCATCTTCGACTCTTAATCGTTGTAGTAATTATTCGGAATGGGTTAATCCCAGTCTTTCCGAACAATTCACGTATTTTTATAATTAAAAATCAAGTGTTATAAAAACACATCAAACGCCTCATTCCAATTCAGAATATTCTTTTAATAAAATATTCACATTATTCTATCAAAGATAAATTCTTTAAATTTTTTCTTAAACCTTTCTTCTTAAAGATTTATTAAAACTCCAATTTGGTTTTAAATATCAAAAATCATTATTTAATGGTTATTTAAATTTTAAGAAATTAATCTTATCTTTAACTGGGTTAAAGAACTAATGTCATTTAAAACACAGTTCACTGTAAACCCAATTCACATTTCATTTTATTCTAATTACTAAATATAATTGGAAACTCTAATAATCTAAATTAAAAGATTTATTCTTTTCTCAACTGGGTTTAAGAACGGTGTTATTGAAGACACCATTCATGAAAACCCAAATATCCAATTTATTTAATTCCAAATAAATATTAATTAATTGGAAAACTCCATTAAATCTTAATTAAAGATTTATTCTATTTCTTTATTAAAATAATGTTTTCGAAATATTAGATTTTGGAAATTACTACTTTTTATTCGATTCATTATAAAATGAATAAAAATGATCGATAAACCCGTTCGGGTTAAAATGCCATTTCAACTTATAACGGGGTAAATAGTCCAATTCATTACCATGTCCATTTATGGTTTATAATGGGCCAGACCTACCACATTAGGCCTACAACTTGCGGATGCTGGACATGCCGGTCGGGTCCGGGCAGACTTAGCCCACAAGTTGGGCTTAACCTCGTATCATAGCCCGCTTCGTATTTACGCACTTACCTCTCACATTAGGTTCAACATTAGTGGCTGCTGGATATGCCGGTCGGGTCCAGGAAGACTTCCACCACAAATGCAACCTAACCTCGTGTCAAAAGTGCAATTATAATTTTTAATTGTAATTATTTTACTGAAAAAAATTAATTATTTTTAAACTATTCTTTATTTAAAAATGTTCTTTATTTTCAAATATTATTTATTTAAAAGATATTCTGAATCGGTAGGCGACTCAATCAATTACCATATATTTTCAGTTATATGGATTTTATGCATTGCATATGCATATAATAGTAATGATAAATAATCATTAAACAAGTCATTCACATCCAGAGTGAAATTTATAACTGTACGAGCATTAAAATAAATAACACTCATCATAGACTGTCAATCCGTCGATTGACATATAACTAAATACTGGGATTAGTGTAGGTCAAATATCATCCCAACACCCATGTGGGGTTTTCAAACAACAATAATTTATATAAATAAATCATTGGTTAATAAATTTAACCAATTCTAATTCAATTTGAATTACTTTCCATTTAACGAATTTTCATTTGTTTAAATTATAAATAAATATTTATAATTTAATTTCATACCATAATAACATTATAATGATAATGTTTTAATCTAGCACAAATAATATTTTAACTTATGATCAATTTTCTAATAAAATTACATTTCTAATTAAATGACATTTCTAATTAAATGACCTATTTATTTACAAAATATGTTTAAATCTAAATGATAAATTTATTTGACAAATATGTTCAAATCTAAATGACATATAAAAATGTAAATTTTAATATATATATATATATAAAACTAATGTATTCATGACATATAAAAATGTAAATCTTATCTTTGACAATTCTAAATGAATATAAATGACATTTCTAAATGAACACAAATGAACTTCATTTTCTGAAAATTCTAAATGACCATAAATGACATTTCTAAATGAACACAAATGAACTTCATTTTCTGAAAATTCTAAATGACCATAAATGACATTCCTAAATGAACATAAATGAACTTCTAAAAGAACATAAAAGATACTTCATTTCTGACAATTCGAAATGAACATAAATGACAATTTTATTTTACATAACATGATCCTAAATAAATGACATGTTTTGTTTTAGCATATACTAATAGAATGACATGTTTTACTTAACAAACAATATGCTAATAAAATGACATATTTTATTTAACACATCAAATACTAACAAAAAGACATGTTTAATCTAAATAAACCTTTCTAATAAAAATGTTATCTTTAATTTAAATAAACATTTCCTCACAAAATGATAACTTAAATCTAAATGAACATTTCCTAACAAAAAAGATCTTTTTATACGACAATTCTAATTCAACATGAAAATGGTAATTTTATATTATAATTCTAACTTGACATAAAAATGGTATTGTATAATGCTAAATTTTTTAACTAGAATGTCAATTTTATTCTAGTGTAACAATTTATAACAAAATGTGATCATTATTTCTGATATAGCATTTTTAACAAAAATGACATTTCTATTTACAAAGTATGATTCTAACTAAATGTCATGTTTATTTACAAAATATGATTCTAACTAAATGTCATGTTTTATTTACAAAATACGATTATAACTAAATATCATATTTTATTCACAACATATGACTATAACTTTTAAAACTATGTTCCTTCCATTTGAAACAATTAAACACTAAAAATATGATCTTTTTAGTTGAAACAATTCGACACTAAAAATGTGTGCTTTTTAGTTGAAACAATTGGACACTAAAAATGTATTCTTTTTAGTTGAAACAATTCGAAGCAAAACTATGTTTTATGTAATCAATAAAAATGTTTTTTTTACTGCAAACAATGAAAATTAATTTTCATTGCAAATCCAAATTTTGATAAAAATCCATGTTTCATGTGAATCATGAAAATGTGCTCTTTATTACAAATCTCAATTCTGATAAAACTCATGTCCACGAAAACAATAAAAATTGTAAATTTTTATCGTTGATCAAATTTCCTGTTCATAAATCAAAACGAAGATAAAATCTTTAATCTACAATAATTACATGTTTCATGTATTAAAATAACGACGGAATCCTTATTCTAACTCCAAATCCCAAGTTTATGTATTCAATAAAAACTATATTTACATGAATAAAACAAATCAATGTTTATGGATTAAAAATAAAATTGAAATTTTTATTTAAACCAAATCTACACATAAATCTATAAAGAAAGTCATAGGTTTGGATAATAGAAAGTAGATCCGGATGATAGAAGGATGATTTCATATTTTTGAATAATTTTTTTTAATTAAAATCCAGAGATTTGAAACAAAAGATAAGTTCAGATCTGAATTCTAACGCAAACTAGAAATTCAACAAACATGAGATTTCATCGTAGATCAAATAAATCAGAATATACCACAAACAACAATAAATAAATTCTAATTTACAAACATTGCAAATCCTAATCAATAATGTAACACCCCAGATTTTTGAATAATCGAATTAACTAAAATAAAGAATAATTAATCTCAGACGTGAGAATTAAAGGAATGGGGTTGCGCCATTGTGTTCGTCTCGGAATTCTGGTTGAAATAGAGTCCGAGTTTGCAGGAAACGGGTACCGGATGAAGGAGTTATGGACGAACGAAGTGTGGTGGCAAAAAAAAAGGGGATTGCACTGGCGCACTTGGGAAGTGCGCCAGTACAAATTTGCACTGGCGCACCTGCCAAGTGCGCCCAGGCCGAGGCAGAGGCCTGCACAGCTTTCTGGTTCAGGTTGACCCATATTGCTGAGTCCTTTCTGACTCCTTGCTGAGTCATTAGGGCTGAGGTGTCACCCTATCATGACTGAATGGTTTTGATTAACCCTAAGATCATCCGACGGCCTAAATTAATTCAAAACTCTATAAAAAGACACATAGACTCAAACCCCAAATAAGAATTAAAACTGAAACTATGGTCGTCATGCTATTGTCTTGAACCCTAGAGCAGCCGCCACCAAATTAAAGAGGAAGAACAGTAAATCAAATCAGTACTACTCAACCCTAACAGCGAATCTTCTTCAAAGGAGAGCTAATTCAACTCCAGAAATTAGAATTCAGAACTCAAGACTGCTTTTGAGTAGCGAGTTCGATAGTTTTAATAAAATAATTAGTAATTTAATTGGATTAAGATATAATGCGAATTGTATGGATGTGATATGAAGTATTGATTGCATGTTGTAATTATGTTGTAGAATTGTGTTGTAATTTCTATGATATTATGTTATGATGCTATCATTTTCGATGTACAGTTATGATGCTATCACCCATGTTATAATCCTATGATTGGCTTATGTCTAGTTAAATCATCATGTTTCTTATGCTAGTTTGTTATATTGATTCATATGATAAATCATAGGTATGCAAGTTTAGATTTTGATTCAAACATGAATCATATACAAGTTGGGTAGAATTATATGTGACCTTACATCGTTATGACACCTAGTTTATGCGAAAATTTAATTGAAAGTTAGGCTATGACATGTGTGAGTTATGTGCTAAATTCTACATGATACTTTTCATGTTAGATAATAGTTTGCACCATTGTTGCGATGTATAAATCACATATGTGAGTTTATGAGTTGGATATGAATCATGTTTATGCAAGTTTGTGGCCATTATCTCATCAAGTTCATACCTTTAGATTTGGATCCATGACATATGTTGTTTATGCAAGTTTGTGGCCATTATCTCATCAAGTTCACACCTTTAGATTTGGATTTATGATATATGTTGTTTATGGAAGTTGTAATTTGGGCCTATGCAAGCTTTAGGTGCAGAACATCATTCACATATGCAAGTTCACCCCTATGTTAGATCCATGTTTTAATTATGTGTATATTGTGATGTTTCTCTTTATTCCATGAGTTAGACTATTCGAGTCTAACGTATATTTTACATTAAACGAACAAATGTACAACGTAGGGTAAAGGGGATAATATTAAAAAGATTTAATTGGCATAAAGGCCTTAAAAGGCATAAAATATAATTGTGGTGAAAATTGGTATGATTTTACATACCATAAATAGATGGACATAATTGAGTCAATTATGGACATCATTAAATTTGGAATTGATTGATAATTTGAATAGGGAAGGTAATTCAAATTGGGGAATGATTAATTAGGAGTAATTAATCGTCTAAGACACGAGGTTAGGCACTTTTGTGGTGTAAGACTGCCCGGACCCGCCCGACAAATCCAGCTGCCACAAAATGTCAGTCTAATGTGAGAGGTCTTAGGCATAAACTAAATACGTAACAATTGTAAAGACACAAGGTTAGGCTCTTTTGTGGTGTAAGACCGCCCGGACCCGCTCGGCAAATCCAGCTGCCACAAATGCCAGTCTAATGTGAGAGGTCTTTACACTACAAGAAAATGTTCTATTAATAGCAACAAGGATTGCACGAAAATTTATCTTGCTATGATTAAGTATATTAACTATCATTTAGGGTAAAATATAGCTTTGACGGTAAAACAATAACTTTGAGCAACGCAATCATTAAGGAAGCCCTAAAAATTTGGCGGCCAAAACTTTTCGCTCCCTTCTAATCCCTCTGCCGCTAAAATTTCCTTTTCACTTCTCTACTCACTAATTAAGTCACCCAAATCCCCTCTTCACTTACAAACTCTCTCCAATCGCCATTAAGTCAATTCCTGGTTCGAAGCTCACGTGCTATTGTCTAGGGAAGTTGATTCCTTGAACCCCAACGATGACGAAGAGCCATTGTTTCACTGGATTGATTCCTCGACCAAGCGAAATCCATTTTAGGTATAAAATTATGAAATTGGTTTTTTTTCTGATAGAATTTGAACCGAAGTTAAATGGGTAAGTTGATTTGTGGGTAACTCACTTTTGACAGGAAGATTGATGTCACATATGATTCTATCCTCACTATCACATTTCCTAGATTTTTTCCTAAAGCGTTAATGAAGCACTAGCATGAGCACATTTTTTAGAACATTTATAAGTTTTATATTAGATTATGGCAGAGTTTGTTTTAAATAAGCTATTTTGCACAAATTTCTAGAAGCAGATTATACAACATTAAGAAGATTGAAAGATGTTTGTATGAAAGATAAGTTGATTACCAGGCCAGATTAGTAAAAGATTACTTAATCCTGCATGCGATTTTAAATTTTAACAGTTAAAGTCTTGTGTTACAATTCATGGTTACTTAATAAGATACTTACCCCTTTCTTTTTAGTGTTATTATCACTATCTTTCTAAGATGTTTGGAGATGGATTTTTGCTAGAATGTTATTTGGCTTAAACTCCATTAAAGCAACAAAAATATTTTACATCAAACATAAAGAGAAGCTAAAATCCAAGGGAAAAAATATACACACAAATATTTAACCTTAGTGGGAAAGGAAAATATGAGCAAACTATGGTTTGATTTCACATTTCTGAATTCAACTTATGCTTTTGTAATAAGAATTAATTAATTATTTTCATTACGACCAATTTGCAGTTGTGTTTTTGTTAGGTGTATCACTCAATGTTTTACTTAAGCACTTTTAAGTTGTGTCACTTTGCATTTTAATTAAATATTGGAATTAGTCCTCTCCATAAGTTGAAACTTCATCAATGCTGAGATTGAGGCATTTGCGTTTGATCTTTTTTGTTTTTTTAGTTTTTTGGTGGTCCAGTAGGTAGCTGGATTCCAAATCAAGAAATCCATTAGTAAAGTTATACTTTAATTACTTACAAGTGCATGCTCTTTTTTGGATTGCATTTCATATCCATGTGTCCTTGATTGTTTTTTTGTGGTCATCTTGTAATATACTTGTGCTCTTTATAAACAGGTTGGAAGCATTTTGTCTAAAGAGCAAGCAACACATATTGCCCATCTGATGAATAGAAAAGTCATTTGTAAGTATTCTCAACTCTTTTAGTTTTCTTCTTATTTCAAGTCAAACCATGATCCTCTGTATTTTTTGTGCTTTAGATGTTTCCTCCACAAGTTATTTTAGAGTAAATAATGTTTGTCCAATGAAAATAATAGTATTCAATTCTTGCTGATTGGTTTATAATGTGTTGGAAATTTATGTGAATTGTTTAAAATATAGAAATAAGTGTATGATGGCTCCTAAATGTGAATAGTCCTACATCATGGGATTATATGAAAGAAGCAAGTATTTATACTTGTTTCTAAGAAGCTTTGATGGGGCCTTGGGGCTCCCAATACATGTTTTGTTGTGAGGAGGGAGCCCATGCATCATGACCACCACACACGCACGACCGACCGACTCGACTCGACCCGGCTCGGTTCAGTCTTGGGCTTGGGCTTTGTGCCTTGGCTATGTGGTGTAGACACTTATATTTTTAGACCAGAAAAACTTGATTTTTTCGAATCGTTTTTTTAATTACGGAAAATATTTCTGAACCGAATTTAATTTGAAACGGTAAACTTTTGACCAAGTATTTCGCAGATCCTATTTTCCTCCACTGACCAGTATTTTCGAATAACCTAATCCTCGTCTATATATTATTATCTTCAGATTAGACGAGACTAGTACAGAAAAAAGACTGTTTTTCTCTTCCACCGCCATTAAAATATTCATACAGAAATTTTCGAGCAGTTAAATCCGAAAGTGTAAATCTGCATTGATCTGTTTGTGCAAACCAGATCAGTTATTAATTTCAGAGAGGCTGTTTTATCCTAGAGGCAGCGGCGAAAGTACGAACTGATTTTGCACCATCGACCAGATCGCCGAATCGTCTTCAAGAAAGCGACCTGGTCCGCGACTCAGCCATTGTTTCCCAACATAATGTAAGTCGAGGTGTAAGGATTGAACATTGTAAAACAAAAATAAAATATAAGAAAAGAGTAGATTGAGATAGAAATTAGAGAGAAACATGACATAAGTTTTACATTTCGCGAAAATACGATCCTTAATTACTTTCAAGATGCAAAACTGAGGTTCAGCTTAGTTTAAAACTGAGCTTCAACTTAGTTATCAGTCATAAAACACAGTGAAAGCTCAGTTTAAACTTAGATGTAAGTTGCAGTTGTTTGAGATTGGCAGTAGTTTGAGGGTAGAGAGCTGAATATTTGGTTTGTATGATGGTGAAGTTGCTGGCTATAAACGGTTGATGAAGTGTGGAAATGGTGATGAATTGTATTGTGTTTTTTGTTTTGTGAAGGATGGTGGCTCATTTGAGTGGTTGTTATAGTTGGGGGCATTCATGGTGGAGGTAAAGAAAGGATGTATAGGTGGAGATTGTTATTAGTCGAAATTGGACTGCACACTGAACTAAAATGAAGATGACTTTAAGTCGAAAATACTTAATACGCGAAATACTTAATTTGATGGCAGATTGCTTTTTATTTGAAATTTACCAAGAAGTTAGGTATTGCCTAGAGAAACAAACTACAATTTACCTATTCAAATGGTGGCAAACCCCTAAATAAATATACATAAGACCATGGCTAGACAAGGCAATTTACAGCAAAACACAATCGATGAATCAATGCACAGATGTAGAACTCACGCACTAATAAACACTCAACAGTGCAATGTTCAAAACAACAGACTACTTTTCAAAACGAAAAAGAGCAGTGTCTAGCCATAACAATATTGACATAAACTTAGCATGCTCAAAAGTATTATGTTATCAAAGGACGAGCAGGCATAAGGAAAATCACATCCAAACTTTATATGGTCACAGAACAAGTTACAGAAGTTTAAGAAGAGGTCAGAGATTTACACCAAGTTCTATTGTTAACAGACGATATCAGGTCAGATTACTGCTCCAGTATATTGGTGCAGCAATCCTCCCTAGATGAGCTTCACCATTGATGGTTTGTTAGCGCTTCAGTTCATGAGTACCCAATATATAAGTTCTTCATCAGTTTAATGGCACTTCAACATCTTTCTCGGTTGGAACGGTTCTGACTTATTCAATTCGGTATATTGCTCATGCCTTTATTTCAACAAGTGTCTCAGATGCGTCATTCAGCGTTAGCTTCATGCACCAACATGTGTTTCAGCAGTTACCTCAGTCAAGTCTTAGTTATGATTCAGTAATGTGATTGGCATTCAACTTTCATCTTTAGCTACTGCATTCATCTTTAGTCTCGTCGTTACACTTTGCTTTAACCTGTTAAGATCCAATAATTGCATTTAGCTCTTGTATTTCATCTTAATTTGCCTTTGTGTTTCAAACGGTGCCATGCGCAGTCTGTATTCAAATCATTTCAGCTTACTCAATCTAAACAATCAGGATCTTAGCATATTTATCCCCAATGGAAATTTCGGCCAAACCTTCAATGTATAGCTTAGAGTCATCTTCATTTTAGTTCAGTGTGCAGTCCAATTTTAGTTCACTGTGCAGCCTATATTTGCGCTAAATACTTAATATGCTTGCTATAAGTCGAAAATAAAAGGTATGCTTTATGCTTTAAACCATGGTTTGAGATATTAGTCGAAACCATGGAAGTTTGGTGAACTTATACCAGTTCCAGCCGGTATTCTAATGAAATCAAACCTGAAATCTGATAACGTTCACTGTGCAAATTACGTTTAAAAATTAAAATTTTTAGCATGAACTTTATATTATTTTTATTATCTAACATGCAATTAATGACTCTTTTTGTTGTAATGATAACACATGCAACATTAAAGCTTTGCTTTTATGTGACAATTGTACAATATGATTTTAAATTTTGTTTGTGTCATAAACTTATAGTACGTGTATCACACAGGCAAGAAAGTTTTATGAATTCTTCATCTATAATCTTATTACCCTGGAGCTGGTTTGGCTTTAAATAAGCTATATGTTGTGCAGGGAAGAAGTAAAGTAGTTGTTTTCTGCCTGAGAGGTATCTCATTGCTTTGGCCAATGGTTCTCTCCACATAAAACTTGTTCGAGTTTATGTAGCTACTAATATGCTTTCAAAAGCTTTATTACATTTCAGGCTGCTTTGAGGTACATACTCTTTCTTTCTTCCTTCTCCAAACTTTTTTTTTGGATTACCATGTAGAATATAGAAAATATGATTGGATCCTACTTAAGGCCCTGTTTGATTATTCGGTAGCCAAGATAAAAACATTCAACTAGGGATTGTGTGGCCATATGCTAGAAATCTAGGAAATAATAGTAAAAGAAGCTGACCGAGATACCTTTTTTAATTTCCTGAAGCAATGGCTACTGTTTTCCTAATCATGTATATGATGCACTTGAGAGTTTTCATTTTGAAACTATATGAGTTTGCGTTTTGAAACTATCAACCATTAGTTTTAAGGTTGGTATGGTTTTGTTGTTTTCCCACTTATGGATATATGAAGTTCAGCAGTTCAACTACATATAACTCAAGAGCTGATATTAAGATTGCTAAGATTTCCCAAATACCCCTAAGTTTCACCGTTTTTTTAAATAGGGACATATGTGTGTCTACATATATATATATATATATACATATATATATGTTATAAAAGAAATTTGGGAGGGACTTAAAACTTAGAGAAGCTCTAAAGCAAAGAACTGAGGTTAAATGGCTTAAAAAAAGATGATACACGTTCAGTTACACTTGGGTGTGCCAGCAAAAGAGTTGATAACAGTTGGCTGAATTTACATGCCTTTCTTTATATATATGACAACAATGTACGACTTTATTATCCCATAAATAGACAAAAACATTTCTTTTGATTTTTGTTACAAGTAATATGCATTATGCATAGGTTTTTAATAATAATATAGTAATAATAATATCTTGTATTGAGTTATGTTTGGAATCATATATGGTGGCAATTGGTGGATAATAGTCTAATTGACAGAAAAGTGCAAATCGAGTAGATGACAGTCATTAATGTAAATTGAGTTGAAAGCATGAATTTCTGAGTGAATTTGTGGTGGAGTTTGAATTGATTCGAAAAGAATTTAGATGTTTTTTTAAATGAAATGAGGATTTATGATTAGACCAAGTAAGGACTAAGCCAGCGACAATGAGACCTTGCCCCCTCTCCCAAACCCAAAAAAAAAAAAAAACTATTGTACATTTTTTAAATTATGTCATTCTTTGCATGAATACTCTGTAATAATTTTCAACGATAAAAATAGATAAATAATAGGCAACTAAGGAAAGACATCAAAACACGCTCTAGTTTTTCTTGCTCTACTTGAACACCTAGAGCTTATGTAGGAAAAACTGAGGGGACAACTAATGCATCATGAGCAGGTGCCTGAGAAATGTTGAATAATCGTAACCCTTTTCTCCCATGAAGTGAGTTTATGAAATACTGAATTGTAGCAAGTTTACTTTCAATATAAACAAGTTAGCATGCATGGTTCATTTATTGGTGTCGACTACTATTTTCATTGAATGCTCACCATACTTGCTTAGAAATTTTTTGTTAAATAAAGTATGTTATTTTCATACTATGTTTGGCATAGTATAAAGTTGAGTAAATCCAAGTCTTTAATACTTTGATAGTGTTTTATCAACATGATGGCCAATTAAAATTGTTGTATTTAGGCAATATAAAGTTAGTGTGGTGGTCAAATAGATCCTAGCTGCATATTGTTCATGCATATATTTGTCCATATCAAAAGTTATTTTCATGCATATACCTCTTTATCACAAAATATTTGCTTAATAAATCAAACTAAAAATGTTTTATAAATTTGAAGAATGAGACGTTGTTTACTGCCTAATAAGCTTTCTGTGTTTGCATTATCAATTAATAAAAAGCTTCTGTCAAAACATTCTAATGTTCATTGTTTGAGTTTTCATTTGCTGAGAGCAGTATATTTTCTATGTTTACAATTTACCAATGATTTTGGTTTTCAGTTTATGTCACGTGTATTATTATCAGATGCAGCTGGAAATACACTCATGTTGCCTTTTAATTTCTAAAGACTGACTTATTCCATATGAAATTATACAGCAATCTTAGAGAAAATTAAAGCCAGTTACCTTTTTTAACTCTCCTTTAGAAGAGGAGCTGAAAATTAGAAGGGACGAAGTGAATTTTCTTTGGTATTTTGCCAGAGAGCACACAAAATTTAAGGGAGTGGAAAGAGAATATTAAAATGGATAAGAGTAAACAGTTTTAAGGCTTATTATATAATGGTATTTGCTGTTGTCAATTGAACACGTGCAAACTTGGTTTATTTTATTACTTTACCTTACCTTTTATTGCTACGTAGTTGTTTCTTTTAGGTTGTTAAAATATTTTGATCTTTGAAAATCATGCTTCTCTTCTTTAACAGGAGCGATAACATGTGAATCTCAAACTGTCTGAGTTTGTAGAAGTGAAAGAGTTCCCAGTTTCCGATGTGGTAAAATCTATGGCGTAGAGCAGCGAAAACATATGTTTGGGGATTAAAAAGGACTACATGATAATGAATAGCATAATAAGGGCACTATCAGAGGTGTTTCCTTGTGGTAGGCTTACTTCCCCTTTAGTGGTACTACTTCCTTCAAGAGATTTGCTTCTTGGGAAGGATAACATTGGAGTTTTTGTCGACCAAAATGGAAGGCTTCTACAAGATGGAAGGATTTATTGGTCTTAATCCCTTTTGTCCGTGGTAATCCAAAAACCATTTGCAGTCGATTGGTTGCCGAGACATACTGAGATATGTTCTCTTAGAGCTCCTTATCCTTTAGTCCAGAGTTGTACTTAGAGATGTAAATCTTCTGATTCAAGGTGAAGATTATGTAGTAGTTGCTTTAAGAAATTCCGTTCATGGTATGCTTCCTGTTCTTCTTGTTGCTCAAATTGTACAGCTAACTACATCATGTGATTTTGAAGAGGCACTAGCCTTGTGTAAGCTTCTGCCACCGGAGGATTCTAGTCTTCGAGCATCAAAGGAAAGTTCAATTCATATCAGATATGGGCATTATTTGTTTGATTCCGGAAATTGTAAGGAATCTATGGAACAATTTTTCACTTCACAAGTGGATATCGCTAATGTTCTTTCTTTGTACCGGAGAATTTTCAGACTCAACAGTTGCTACACATCTCTCAAGAGTTTCATCTGATGCACTTGATGATATTGAACCATCACAATTCCATGATTCTGATGATAGGTCTGTTCTTGAGACCAAAAAATGAATCATAATTCACTTGCAACACTTGGTAAATATTTGCAAAAGAAGCGATATAGTATTATTGAGCGTGCTACAGCAGAGGTAACAGAGGAGGTGGTTCTGGATGCTCAGAGTAATATCAAATGTGATCAGTTTAGGCCAAAGAACCCAAATTAAAATCTACTTCAGTTTCTGGAACCACATCTGAGAAAATCTAGTGAAGGGCTTAGAAACTATGCAGTCATCAAAAGCTTGCGGTACAGTGAGAATTTGCAAGTGAAAGATGAGTTCTACAAGCATCGCCGAAAAGTATTGAAGATAGATGGGGATAGCACATGTTCATTCTGCAGTGAAAAAAAGGCGCTACTTTTTGTTTTTCCTGTTTATCCAAATGGCAGAACTCCTGTACATTTAATTGCCTGAAAAACATGGAAGGCACAAAAGGGGCACCAAAAAGAGGAACTCCTGGTTAAGATTTTTGTAAGATAATTGAGATTACATTTCAAGCGTTTTTAAGCGTCACTCACATATTTTAAGTGGGGAACAAGTGAGTGAAGTGTGTATTTTTGAGTGAAGAAAATGAGTGAGTGGAGTATATAGTTATTTTGATAACTGTAATTTGATTGTATTAAAAAAACAATGGAAGAAATTTTCTTTTGCTAATTGTTATTATGTTTCAGTCAGATTGAAAAGCACGAACTGCTTGTGATGAGATGGGTAGCTGCATGTATTCATAAGAAAGCTGGAAGATGGAAACAATCCACCACACTTTAAGGACAAAATGTACAAAGATGCCATGGAGACTTGCTCTCAATCTGGAGATCGTGAGTTGTGCGAAGAGTTACTCATCTATTTTATCGAACAGGTATTCTATATCGAACATGTTACTTAAATGTTGGAATTTTGTATTGAGTAATCATAAGCAGTAGTACATATAAATGATATAGAAATACCATCTGATGGTTTCTTTATTTTTGTTTGTTTATTAATATGCGTCAACAAGGGAAAAATGAATACCTTGCCTCATGCCTTTTGCCTCTTTATTTGTTATGACTTGATTCGATCTCATGTTACTTTAGAACTTGCATGGACCAAAAACATGATCGACTTTACATTTCCATATCTTCTACAGGTTAGATCTTTTAACATGTGTTATTTGGCGTTGTGTGAAGGATGATTGCTAACATGTGTAGTATTTTTGCATTGGTGCAGTGGAATATATATGTCAATGCTTGCTGTTTGAAACAGCAAGCCAGTTTCTTTGAATAGTTTGCTTGAATAGAGTTCAAATAATAAGTTTATATTCCACTGGTAAAACGAATTTGTACTCTATTATATTAAATATTACAAAATTTTAATATTTCACCTGTTAAATTATTATTTCTTTTGAGTACATGCAAAGGTGTAGAGGCACACTTCTATAACTTATTTATCTTTAGAGATGTAGTTTATGCCTTTGAATATTCCATTTACAGTGAGAAAATTATCAAACGTTGAAGCAAGCAGCAAGCAAGGATCAATGGCCTAAAATATTCAAACTTAAATCTGATTTAGCCGCCATTTACCATAAAATGGAGGACGTTCTTCATCAATTCGATGCATGCATTCTTAGGGAGGTTAAGGGTGGGACTCAGGTAAACTTAGGAGGTTTTATTTTAATGTCAAATGGTGACATACGGAAAGAGCAATCTTTTTTTTTTTTTTTTTTTTAACGTTGGTATTAAGGTTGCTCAATTTTAGTAGCAGCCTACGAAGTTCGTAACTTGCTAGAGATGAATATATTACATTATCCCTCAGTTTTTGAAGTTGCAACATCTTATTTCTTATCTGTGATTTATTGAATCTGCAGGTTGCTGCTGTTGAAAGTGACGATGAGGATGTTGATGTGCATGAGCTGAAAGATTAATTAGTTGCTTTAAATGGTGGAAGATATGAAAAAAATATTTTTTCGCACTCATTCTTCTTCAAATGTATTTTGCGTTGATGTTCATAGATTGGCCTTTTTAGTATGCATTGTTTTGGTTAGCAGCGGTTGTATGGATTGGTCTTTTAAGTATGCATTGTTTTGGTTAGCAACGGTTGTAAGAATTGTTACTTTTAATCATACTCATTTATGTGCTTCAAACTTTCTATGATATACTTTTGATTACAAATATTTATATGCTTAATACTATGCATGAAATACTTTTAATAATGGCTATACGTACTATATCATTATGCCGGTGCAATAAAAATATTCTGCGGCAAATAAATAGCTATTATGGCAAGTAAATAATGATATAAAACAGTAAATTAAATTTTTTATAGCGTTCCTATAGCGTTTATAGTTGCTATAATAATCATGCAATCAAGCAATGTTTATCTACAGCGTTCATAGGTGCTATAAATAGCAATTAAATGACATCATAAATATTAATAGCGTAATTATAGCAACAAACAAATGCTATTGATATGAATATGTAAGTTACAAATTGACCATCTAATAGCAATTTTAAAACGATATGAGTATCATCATTTATAGCATGTTTTTTATAGCGATCATTAGGTTGCCGTTATAGACCTCAGGCATATTACAACATGTTGATATATGGCATTTATAAAAATGCCATTGTATCCTTTTATAGTGTTTTTTAAACGCTATAAAAATGTCTTTTTCTTGTAGTGTTATGAGGTTACGGTCTTAATGAATTAAGAAACACTTAACCAGATAAGCATGTAGTGGGACATGAGGGGGTTAAGTGGGTGCCTTGGGTGGCATGTGTAATCTAGTGGGTGCCTTGCGTGGCATTTGGAAATACGATTAGAAACACTTAACCAAAATTGAAACATGAATAAGAAGTGGGTTAAGTGGGATGTACTAGAGGGGACCAAGCTTAGGTGGACAGCTTGTGTCAAGCAATGGGAGCCCGTTTCAACCAGCAACCCATACGTATCTTTGTGGGCTCGACCCAAGTCGAGGACGGGAGACGCATACTGGGCATGACTGTAAGAGGCCAAACCGGGTTAGCGGTGGCAACGCAAGTCCAACGGGTTCATATGCGTGTGTGGACCCGGGCTGGTAGGTAAGACGTTGTTGCATCGTGTAGGTATAAGCTGTGCATTCTTGGCGGTATCGGGTTGCCACTTTGGGGAGTGATACACCCCACTGTGGGGCCAACACGGGTATCTACGAGTTAGGGAGCCGATCGCTTGGGGGTAGTGGGTACACCTAGTGGAGATAGGGGAAGACGACACTAATGAAGGCAGTTAGGGGTGCACGAAACTACCAATATCATTATTAAGTCTGTAGGCAGGACCAACCTTAGGGTGACTAGTGGTGGTGCAGTATACTAGTGGCGGTGCAGTATAGCAATTATCCTATAGTGTTGGTGTAGTCTAGTAATCATCCTATAGTGGTTTAGGTGCGCTTAAACGATATCGTTGTTCATCTTGTTTCCTTGTTTACTCTGCCATACTCAATGGTTCATGATCATTTCCTTATTTTCCAACTTATTCCTTAGCCTAGTTACTTTGTTAATTATATTGTTAAAGTTATCGCACTCGCCAGACTTTATGTCTGACCCCCCTTTGTTTCCTCCTCTTTTCTCCTTCCCCCCTCCAGGTGCTCAGATTGGAACTAGCACCAGTGGAGCTTGATTTTGGACTGCTTTTAGAAGATTGCTTGGATCACTGAAGTAAAGTTCAGCTTCTCTTTATTTATGGCTATTTTGATGTTGGAGATTATGTCTTTCAGTTTATGTACTTTGTTTTATCAAGATGGATATGATGTACTTGACTTTGGTTTATGGTTTTGATGATGTAACCAAACATATTTACCTTCTGCTGCAATAAATGAAGTTTTAAATTTTCATTTACTGCTTTATATCTATCTTGTTGTGATTTTCTGTTCTATATTCACTTAAAATTCTCCATGGAAATTAATGCATTCCCTTTGCGAGTGACATTAATGGACATGGGGTGTTACACATGGTATCAGAGTTGAAGGTTACCAGAACATATATGAATTTTTGAAAAACTATTTTTCAAAACAATTTTTATAAAGAAGTACCTTCAATACGTTTTAAGGAAAGTATTTTCAAGAGAAAAGTATATTTTAGAAAGCATAACCCCAAGATCCATATATCTTTCCCTCGGTTCTTTTATATTGAATCTTTCCTTTTTCGTTTCAGCATGTCTGAAGCATCTGAGATACCTGAGGGTGTTCATGTACCCGATTGGTTTCGTCAATATCTCGAGGCTAGTGCCGCCACTGCAGGTCCAGCAAATGCTCCTCCTCCTCCTCCCTCTCCTCCTCCTCCTCGTGTCGATAATTTCGCAAAGATATGTAAGGACTTTAGAGCAATGGGTGGAAAACCTTTTCACGGGACAGAGACATTTGTTGATGCTCGTAACTAGCTAAAGGAGGTGGAAGAATTGTTTGGAATCTTTGAAGTGGATGATGGAAGAAAAGTCCAGCTAGCTGTCTGGCTAATGAAGGATGAGGCCTCGTTTTGGTGGGAGGTCACTAATGGGGGACGTCCAGTCGATACATGGCCAAATTTTAGGCAGAGGTTTGAGGCGAAGTTTCTCTCGCGGGCTGAAGAGAATCTATATATGGAAAGGTTTTTGGCGCTGAAGTAAGGGAATCTATCGGTAAAAGAGTACGTCAACAAATTCAACCAATTGGCAAGGTTTGGCTTATACTTGGTGAACACTCCAGAAAAGAAGGGTCAAAGATTTGTTAAGGGTTTAAACGAGCCGCTTCATGGGTTAGCTATGACCCACATTCCCATGGGGGCTACCTTCGAGAGACTAGTTGACTTGGCGCTCATGCATGAAGAGGAGAAGGGTGCCAATGCTAATAAGGCACCCGAGAAGAAAGGGGATCAAAAGAAGCAGCAACAGCAACAACGGAACAAGAAAGGTGGCAAAGGCAACAATGCTAAGGGGAAGAAGAAATGTTTTAACTGTGGGACACCAGGCCATCTGAGCAAAGACTGTAGAAAGAAAAAGAAGACTGGTTGTTTCCACTATGGCGAAGCGGGAAATCTTATTAAGGATTGCCCAAAGAATGGACAGAGGGCAGGGTCTACCTCGGGAGGACAGGTGCAAGCTCTAATGGCACCAGGGCAGGCAAGGGGACAAGTTCAGACTCTCGTGGTCCCACCGCTGCAAGAACGAGGTAGAGCAATTTCCGTTGAAAGTCTAGTTATTCTGTTTGATTATCCTATCCGTACTTTATTCGATTCTAGCGCATCACATTCGTTTATTTCTACATCATTAGTTGAAACACTGCACCTAGATACTAGTCTAGTTACTGATCCCTTGGTAGTCTCAAATCCTATTGGCGGTTTGGCTCATCTTTCCATGGTTTGTCGGGATTTGAGAGTGTTTATCTTGGGCATTGAGTTTGAGTGCAACACTTTTGTTCTTGGTTTCATGGGCTACGGTTTAATTCTAGGTATAGATTGGCTAACTAGATATGGGGCCATCCTAGATTATGAAAGAAGGGTAGTTAGATTGTTGACTCGTTCTGGAAAGACCCTTGATATTTCTTGTGACCCTAGAGGTCCAGTAATGCTTAGCTACCTAGAATCCCTTGACGCATCCGATGATGATTTACATTATGTTCCCATAGTCCGTGAATATGCTGACGTCTTCGATGAGGTGAGGGGTTTACCCCCAAAACGTGAGATAGACTTTCGAACATATCTAGTGGACAATGCAAAGCCAGTTGCATTGCCATTGCACCACATGGCTCCAAGAGAGAGAAGAAAACTCAGTAAGCAAGTGAAAGAATTGCTTGAGAAGGGGTTCATCAGACGTAGTATATCGGAGTGGGGTGCTCCAGTAGTATTTGCCACGAAGGCGGATGGGTCCCTTAGACTTTTTGTGGACTATAGAGAACTTAATAAGCTTACTAAGAAGAATAGACACCCACTGCCGAGGATTGACTCGATCAGTTAGTTGGCGCCTCAGTGTTTTCACAGTTGGACTTAGCCACGGGTTTCCATCAGTTGAGAGTGGCTGAGGATAGCATAGACAAGATTGCCTTTAGGACTCCAGACGGTTTCTTCGAGTGGCTTGTGTTGCCCTTCGATTTGACAAACGCCCCTGCATACTTTGTTGATTTGACGAGTAGGGTGTTTAGGGAGTACCTTAATAAATTCGTGGTAGTCTTTGTGCAACTTGATCTTTTCTAAAAGTGAGGAAGAGCATGCCGTACATCTTAGGGAAGTGTTGGAGACTCTTCGAGCGCATAGCCTTAAAGAATTTTTTTCTAAATGTCACTTTTGGAGGAAGGAAGTGTGTAACAACCCGAAAATCTGGGCCAGTTTAAAATTTTTATTTTGGCAATTTTAGCGAATTTTGATTATTTAAAATGAATTATTTTAAATAAAAACGACGAGAAATTTATTTTGAATATAATTCGAACGTATATATTTTACGCGTCGTCGTTAGAATATAAATATTTATATATAATTATAAATAGAATTGAAAATGGCGCGGTAGTTCGATAATTCGATTTCAAACTTCAATTGAATGTACCGGGTGCAAAACAATCCGGATTTTAGTGAAACCAAAAATAATGGAATCTAATAGTGAATATCTTTCCAACGAAGTTAACAAACTGAGATTTCACTTTATAAATGATAAGATATGTCCAGTTGAAAATTCTGAATAGTCGCTATGGAGTTCAGGCCCTTAAAAATGGACATTTTGCAAATGACCTCGGATTTCGACGAAACCACTTTTGTTGGGTCCGTGATGTCGAGTTATTGCTAGGTTTCAAATTTCATAATTTTTCGAATCAATATGTGAGCGTGGCAAAGGAAAACGCGTTTGACCAGTTTCAGTTGATTTTAATCGACTGGAAATTGGCCATTTTTCCAACGGTCTCAGAATTCAACGAAATTAGTTTTGCTAGGACCATATCGTCAATACGAAGCTAGAAAATATTTTTCTAGAATTTTTAAAGTTCGTATGTGACCCCGGTAATTTGAAATGTACGTTTAAAATTCAATATAGTGATTTAAATGTAAATTTGACGGAAACTGGTCGAAACGGCCGAACTGGCTTGCGATACATATCCCATTGTGTTCAGACTAGGGGTAGAATGCTATGGACGACAGGCGGTGGACCTCGTTTAGAGGTCGTATGTAAAAGTCAACTTTTAATAATTAAATAATAAAATAAAAAAATAAAATAAAAATAAAATATATTCTCTTTCCCTATAACCTTTGCCCCCCCCCCCCCCCCGTTTTCGTTTAACAGAAAGAAATAGAAAAAAAAAAACCCTAACTAACGGAGCGCCGCTCCAGAAGATCACCGCGCCGCCGGCGATTGCTCCCCCTCCCCTCGTCTCCAGCAACTCCTCCCTCGTCCCTCGCTCCAAACGAGGAAACCTGGCCTGCTCGAATCAGCACCGCTCCACCACTGGAGCCACCGAAAGTCGCCGCCACTCGCCTCCCCGCAGCTCCGACCTCGCCCTCCGCCTGCACCACCTGGTTCTTCCCCCTCCCTCTTCGACAACGACACCCCCCGCCCGAAGACCGCGAGCAACCCCCTCCGACGACCTAAATCTGTGAGTTTCAGTCTACTTTATTTGATTAGGTTATTAAAAGTAGGATCTTTATATAAATAAAATCGTTTTAAAAGTGGTGTAATTATATATCATAACCTCGAAGTAAAAGCATGAGCTTTGTTAAGTAAAAGTATGATCTTTATTAAGGAAAAATATGGTCTTTCACGATATAAAGATTTGAATTTTTAGATTATAAAGATTTGAATTTTTAGAAAATAAAAATATGATTTTTTAAATATTGAACTTCGAAAGTAAAAATCAGATTTTTATATATTGAAAGCCGAAGTGAAAATCATATTTTTATATATTGAATAGCATAGTAAAAATTCGATTTTTATATATTGGACTTTGAAGTAAAAATTCGATTTTTATATATTGAACTTTGAAGTAAAAATTCGATTTTTATATATTGAACTTTGAAGTAAAAATTCGATTTTTATATATTGAACTTTGAAGTAAAAATTCGATTTTTATATATTGAACTTTGAAGTAAAAATAGAAATTCATATGTTAAAAAGATTAGATTTTGAAAATGAAATAGATTAGATTTTTATATTATAAAAGGCGAAATCTTCGAATTAAAAATGTGATTTTTATCTATTGAATTTCGAAATAAAAATATGATTTTTATATATTGAGTAGCGAAGTCAAAATTCGATTTTTATATATTGAATAACATAGTAAAAATTCGATTTTTACATATGTAGAGAATACGGGCGAAGGTGACAAAAAGGCGAAACGATGAAGACTTCTGCAAATGAAGTGCCGTGGAGCTTGGATAGCTTTCTGTGAGAATTTCTCACCTTTCAATTTAATTTTTCTAGTTGTATATATATACTAGGATGCAGACGGTGCTTAGTAGCACCCGACACAATCGTCCACAGACCATGGACTTGTTTGTTTGGTTGCATAGATTAGTTGAATTATTTGTTTGAATTGAATTGTTTGGTGAGATGAAATTGATTTGATTGATGTGTGAATGGCGTGGGCCTTCACTAGACCGGGGATAAGGCTAGGCCTTGTCCCGTTTCTAGTATCGTGCCGTTATGCCGCCGAAATTTTCTAAAATATGTTAGAAAAATAAAAACATCATTTTATAGAATAAATGAATTGAATAGAAATTCATATGTCGAAATAAATGTTTTGTCGTTAAAAATATAATTTTTAACGTGAATGTAAATAAATAAATATTCATTTACAGACCGGACGGTTTGTTTATGTACACCTATTTGAAGGACGTTGATTGGGTCGATAAATTTTACACATCGCCTATCTACACAAATAAAATCTGTGTTTGTTTGGTTGAAACCCCACACGGGTGTTGGGATGAAATTTGAAGTTCACTCATCCTGATTGATTAAATATGTCAATCGATTGATTGACAGGCTGTTATAAGCATTAGATATCTATATTTGATGCTTATACGGTGTAGTGCACTTTGGTTGATGGTTGATTATTTATCGTTGCTATTATATACATGTGTTGTATAGAAATCCATATAATTAATTTTATATGGTAATTGATTGGGCCTCATTCCAATTTGAAAAATAAAGAATATTTGAAAATAGAAATTTATGAAGCCGTGTTGATTAGATTGACGCCATTTTGACGTGAACGATATTTATATCGATTTTATTCATTTTAAAATGAATATTGAAAAGTGATTTCGAAATCGAATATTTCGAAATAAAGTGATTTCGAAATCGAATATTTCGAAATGAAGTGATTTCGAAATCGGATATTTCGAAATGAATTGAATTGAAAACGATTTCGAAATGAATTGAATAGAAAACGATTTCGAAATGAATTGAATAGAAAACGATTTCGAAATGAATTGAATTGAAAACGATTTCGAAATGAATTGAATTGAAAACGATTTCGAAATGAATTGAATTGAAAACGATTTCGAAATGAATTGAATTGAAAACGATTTCGAAATGAATTGAATTGAAAACGATTTCGAAATGAATTGAATTGAAAACGATTTCGAAATGAATTGAATTGAAAACGATTTCGAAATGAATTGAATTGAAAACGATTTCGAAATGAATTGAATTGAAAACGATCTCGAAATGAATTGAATTGAAAACGATTTCGAAATGAATTGAAAACGATTTCGAAATGAATTGAATTGAAAACGAATTCAAATTGAATTGAAATTTGAATTGAATAGAAATGAATTTTAAAACGAATTTATAAAGAAGAATTCAATTTTGCTTTGAATTGAAATGGAAGTTGAAATAGGTTTTGAAACGATTTTAAAACTATTTATATAATTCGTTTTGAATAGAAATCGACGAAATATATATTATATATATTATATATATAATATAATGGCCTGAATAGAACGCGCCGCGCCGCGGCAGTTCGTGAATTTCGACCATTTATTTCAAACGGACATTGCGGGAGATCCGACCGTCGGATTCTCCTAAAACCGGAACCGTTGGGTTCGTATCGAAAAGAGCTTTCTAACGAATATTAGAAATTTGAAATCTAACGGTTGGATTTGGAATTATGTCCAAATCAAATTTGAAAAAGGTCGCTGTAAGTGCAGTTCGATGGCCGTTGATGGAAATCGACTGTACGGGCCTTGATAAAATTATTAAAAATAGTAATAATTTGTGTAAAATCATAAGAAATGATTTGTGAAGATTTGGGATGGAAAACTCCATATTTGAAAAGATAAAAATAGGCTTTTATCGAATTGAACTAGTTTTGAACTAGAAATATAATTCTATTTATTTTTAAATAAATAAATTGAATTTGAAAAGGGTTTTGAAAATAACCAGAATATCCAATGATTGCATTGGAGTGGATTTGAACCGAAATTGTCTTCGGAATATTTCGATGTTGGAATTCGTGATTATACAGGTGTTGTTATGGAAATTTGAAAGATATATATTTATATCGTTATTTCCAATACGACATTTGTTAGTCGTAGAATTTGATATTGAATATAAGCCGATATATTTTCTATTCAGAGCCTTGTATTGAATATCGAATGTGATTTGGGTTTGTCGTGAATGGTGTGTTCACTAACACTGTTCTTGAACCCAGTTGAGAAAAGATTAAATCTTTTTATTTAGATTTAATGAAGTGTACCAATTAAACAATATTTAATTGGAATTGAATTGATATTGATTTTTGGGTTTATCGTGAACAGTGTTTTAAATAACACTTGTTCTTTAACCCGATAATTAATGAATGTGATTTTGGGTTTACCGTGAACCGTGTTTTAAATGACACTGATTCTTTAACCCAGTCGAAGATTAAAACTAAGCGGAGTTTTAATGAATCTTTAATTAGATTGAAATGATCGAAAATGGAGTATCACCAGTTTTGCTCCAGGCGATAGTTAAATCTTTAATTAGATTTGAACGTGAAATGGTAATTGAATTTACCGATAACACTGTGGTGTTAGATATGAAGTATAACCAGTTTTACTTCATGGGATGAATAGGTTGGGATTGGGAAATTAAAACAAATGATTACTTCGGTAAGGTTCGCTAATCCCGACTAGTTCGAATTGAGATTCAAACATAAATTCAAGGAATTTATCTTGGATAAAATTAATGGGAACCTTTCCCTATGAATGTGAAATTTAGAAACTAACTGTCGGTTGGCCAAGCAGAATGGTTTTCTGGGTATTGATCTGATGTTGGTTTCGGCCTTCGGGGTTAATATTTGGGGAATTATTCTCTTGATTAATTTACGGTTAGTGACTAATGAATTGGAATGAGGCGTATGTTGTGTTTGTGTAACACTTATTTAAAATATACGCGAGTTATTCGGAAAGACCGGGTTTATCCCATTCTGAATAACTGATACGACGATAAGTCGAAGATGAAGACGATGGTCGAAGACCGGAAGTCTTCACGTCGTTTGGGTGATAACTGATGATCTTGATTGGGCTGTACACCCAAGAAGATGGAAACAGTTGGTGATCGTCCAGACGTACTTGGGGATCGATGGATATGCGAGGTACTAGGTGCCTCCGGTTTCGTTCAGACCCAGAACGGACTTGTAAATGGACTGTGTGTCTGACATTGGATTTTAGTCTGTGTGATTGATCTCTATTAAATATATATCTGTTTGGCGGCAGAGAATTTATTCTCTAGCTTAACGCCCTTCTCTGAGACGTACGAGCTCAGGGGTTATATATTGATGGATATCAAACACATGGAGTGAATTGCCTGTGTGGCAATTGATCGAGGCTTTTGTTGAAAAGCAAAGTCTTGTGGTGATGATCAAAGCACGGCCTTTGTGGCGTAGCTTTGTGTAACGTTTACCTCGCGTGTTTCACACCCGGTATGAACCAAAAACGGGAGACGGACCTCAGGGAGGACTTGCGTTTCTTTCTAGCTAGAAGTGGCGTCAGTGGTTTTACACGCCCTGACGAGTTTGACTTATGTGGTTGTTGCGGTTGCGAGGCGCCTCGGTTATATCGGTTTCGGCCGATGCATTCTGGTCGGCTGACGGACCAGACTTACACCCCATAGGGTGGGGAGACGTAGTGTTCAGGCATAATAATCCACATCGGTGGACCGGCCCTGACGATCCAAGGGGCAGTTGCGGCTGTTCCTGAGGCTCGGGCTAGACAGTCTCGAATCGGTTGAGGACTATCTTTTGCCTCGGTTCATAGATGGAAGTCCAATTTCCAAATACGAGACTTTGCGATTTCGATTGTATAACCTATATATGGCGACATAGTGGGATGGGGCGCTCATGCCGCCTATGATTGATACTTATGATTTGAAGTGTTTTATACACTATGCACTTATATTAGTATCAAATGATTTGTTTTAAACGTATCAAGCATTCTTTGGCTGTTATAAGGGAAAACCCTATCCTCGGCTGCGTTGCATTGTGTGATGGGACCTGGGTCTTATAACAGCTTCATTTTTCTTTATTTAGCATTGCGCTGTTTGTTTTATGCACTGGTATTCTTGGGAGGAAACCCGTTCCGTGTTATACGGCGTGGTCCCTTGATTTACCTAACTTTTAAAATAAAGAATAACAACTGTTTTAGTTCTCACACCAGTCACATGACTGACCTGGAGTTTATTGTTTTAACCTAAACTCTGGGTGCCCTTATTTTGACACGGGCAGCTAGTAGTTTTGGTTTTGCAGATTTATATTCACAGGATCCTGGTTTACAGCTGGAACGATATCCGGAAAGCTTTGTATCCGTATATCTCCTTCTAGTTGTGTATTGTATTATTTTCCGCTGCGATGTATTTAAATGTAATTTAAATCTCTGATATTTCTGTGTAATATTCATTTATACTCTGTATATTCTTGTAATCTGATGCATTGTTGTATTAATTATGAAATGTTCTTCTGTATGTGTTCTGTTGTGGTTTGTTCTCGAACTATCCGACGCTTTCCTTAACGGGGAAGTTGAGGGTCGTTATACGTGGTATCAGAGCTTTGGTTTACAAAGCTCAGAGAACAAGACACATTAGAACCATATGAAAGAATTCATCAGATATTGGATTAGTAATATCCAATGAGAATGACTCGTTAGAGATAGGATCAGTAGTATCCTAGAACGGGTGTGAAGAGTATATTTTTCAAATGAAAACATTTTTGTTTTGAAAATTTAAATCAACTATTCGTATTTGATTATTTGTTTATATTGATTTTGGACAATTCAGTATATAAAGATTTTGCATCTACGCCTTGCAAACGTATATTCAAAATTTTAATATATTGGATAGATATGGAATCACATTCTAGTCGCCCGGAGATGGTACTGATGATTGTCATGACATCATCAGTATTTATGTTCGTGTTTCGAAGGTGTGATTTTCTATATATTTCCATTAGGCTGGTGTGAGAACCAAAACTTATATATAGCTAGAATGCATTGTTGTGAATTGGCATCAAAAACATGATTTTTGTATATGTATCAAAATTATGAATTTGAAACTCTAATTCACTAATTGATTGATGTTTGTGTTGTTTGTTTATTTGTTTGCTATTTTTTAGCCATTTAGCCTAACTGAATCACATATTGAATTATATTGAAAATTGGTTGCATTTGCTTGCATATACATATATATCATTGAACAGGTCATAGCAAGGAGGCTAGAGCAGAGAATAAAATTTGTTTGCCCGACAAATAGGTACATGTTTACTACATAATTTACTGTTTTGTTTGGGTGATGATGATTTTGTGAGCCTATTGGCTAGCCGCTTGGCTTTTTCTTTTTCTTTTTGAGATCTGAAGGACCGGGGAAGCTATTTGAAATTCCCCGATGCTCCCGGTGCAGGGGAGGTTATGGCGAAATTTTTCAAAAATTTAGGGTGTTAGCCAAATTTTTTGAAATTTTGAAAATTCTCAGAAACTAAAAATTGGAGAATGGAAGCCAGATCGAGCGTAGAGTTAATTAATCAAACTACTTTCGACTTTGTTCCTTTTCGGGGACGAAAAGTTTTAAGTGGGGGAGATTGTAACAACCCGAAAATCTGGGCCAGTTTAAAATTTTTATTTTGGCAATTTTAGCGAATTTTGATTATTTAAAATGAATTATTTTAAATAAAAACGACGAGAAATTTATTTTGAATATAATTCGAACGTATATATTTTACGCGTCGTCGTTAGAATATAAATATTTATATATAATTATAAATAGAATTGAAAATGGCGCGGTAGTTCGATAATTCGATTTCAAACTTCAATTGAATGTACCGGGTGCAAAACAATCCGGATTTTAGTGAAACCAAAAATAATGGAATCTAATAGTGAATATCTTTCCAACGAAGTTAACAAACTGAGATTTCACTTTATAAATGATAAGATATGTCCAGTTGAAAATTCTGAATAGTCGCTATGGAGTTCAGGCCCTTAAAAATGGACATTTTGCAAATGACCTCGGATTTCGACGAAACCACTTTTGTTGGGTCCGTGATGTCGAGTTATTGCTAGGTTTCAAATTTCATAATTTTTCGAATCAATATGTGAGCGTGGCAAAGGAAAACGCGTTTGACCAGTTTCAGTTGATTTTAATCGACTGGAAATTGGCCATTTTTCCAACGGTCTCAGAATTCAACGAAATTAGTTTTGCTAGGACCATATCGTCAATACGAAGCTAGAAAATATTTTTCTGTAATTTTTTGAGTTAGTATGTGGCCCCGGTAAATTAAAATGTACGTTCAAATTTAATATATAGATTTATATTTTGATTTTGACGGAAACTGATTGAAACTGCCGAACTGGCTTACGAAACATATCCAATTGTGTTCGGAATGGGGGTATTTAGCTAGAGGCGACAGTCGTTGGGTCTCGATTAGACTTAAAATAGAAAGTCAACTCATTGGAGAAATAAATAAAACAATTAATTATATATATAAATTATAAAAAGAACCCCCTCACCTCTTTATTCTCTCCTCACCGTTCAAAACATTAAAAAAGAAAAAAAATAAACCAGATCTGGAGAAACCCCGACGCCCTTTCCCCACGGCGACCATCGCGCGCCCCAGAGCCGACCACCCATTATCGTCGCTGATCCCGGCGAACCCCTCATTCTCTCTCCTCTTTGTGCAACGCCAACCCGAAACCCAGGTGCCCTATCCCTCTTCAAAGGTCGCGCCGCCCCTGTCAGTGCCCACCGCCGTTTCTTGAAGGGACTGCCACCACTTGCTGCACCTCACGCCGCACTACCCCGCCGCCATCTCCAACCAGTGGAACCCCTTCAGCCAAAACCGAATTTTACAAGCAAGGTGAGCTTTTTATTTGGTTCAATCAATTTTAATTAGGATGCACGGCTCAAAATCAGTAAAAATACATATGTATAGATATATATATATAACATTGGATTTATTTTCATATTTTAATTTATAAAAGTATTGTTAAAAATATGGCTTTTAAATATAAAAAAATTGTAGCATATAAAAATTAGATTTGTATGATGATAAAGACTAGATCTTTATGTATATCGAAGCGATGTAAAGATACAATGTTTATACACATAAAGGTGAGATTTTTTATTTAGATAAAGTTGAGACTTTTAGTTTATAGAAAGGGTAGTAAATAAAAGTTGGGTTTTAATATTGAAAAGCGAAGTAAAAATTTGATTTTTATATGTTGAATAGCGTAGTAAAAATTCGATTTTTATATATTGAATAGCGTAGTAAAAATTCGATTTTTATATATTGAATAGCGTAGTAAAAATTCGATTTTTATATATTGAATAGCATAGTAAAAAATCGATTTTTATATATTGAATAGCGAAGTAAAAATTCGATTTTTATATATTGAATAACAAAGGAAAAATTCGATTTTTATATATTGAATAGCGAAGTAAAAATTCGATTTTTATATATTGAATAGCGAAGTGAAAATTCGATTTTTATATATTGAATAGCGAAGTAAAAATTCGATTTTTATATATTGAATAGCAAAGTAAAAATTCGATTTTTATATATTGAATAGCAAAGTAAAAATTCGATTTTTATATATTGAATAGCAAAGTAAAAATTCGATTTTTATATATTGAATAGCAAAGTAAAAATTCGATTTTTATATATTGAATAGCGAAGTAAAAATTCGATTTTTATATATTGAATAGCGAAGTAAAAATTCGATTTTTATATATTGAATAGCAAAGTAAAAATTCGATTTTTATATATTGAATAGCGAAGTAAAAATTCGATTTTTATATATTGAATAGCAAAGTAAAAATTCGATTTTTATATATTGAATAGCAAAGTAAAAATTCGATTTTTATATATTGAATAGCGAAGTAAAAATTCGATTTTTATATATTGAATAGCGTAGTAAAAAATCGATTTGGTATATTGAATAGCAAAGTAAAAATTCAATTTTTATATATTGAATAGCGTAGTAAAAATTCGATGTTTATATATTGAATAGCGAAGTAAAAATTTGATTTTTATATATTGAATAGCGAAGTAAAAATTCGATTTTTACATATGTAGGTAATACGGGCAATGAAGGTGATAAAAAGGCGAGAACGATGAAGATTTCTATCAATGAAGTGTCATGAAGTTGGGATAGCTATCGGTGAGAACTTCTCACTCTTCAATTTCTTTTTCTAGTTATATATATATACTAGGATGCAGACGGTGTTTAGTAGCACCCGACACCCGTCATCCACAGACCATGGATGGCTTGTTTGTTTAATTGTTTGGTTGTGTGGTTGGTTAGATTATTTGGTTTGAATTGAATTGTTTGGTGAAATGGAATGGATTTGATTGATGTGTGAATGGCGTGGGCCTTTACTAGATCGGGGATAAGGCTAGGCCTTGTCCCGTTTCTAGTATCGTGCCGTTATGCCGCCGAAATTTTCTAAAATAAGTTAGAAAAATAAAAATATCATTTTATTTAAAGAATGAACTGAATAGAAACTCATATGTTAAAATAAAATGTTTTATCGTTAAAAATATAATTTTTAACGTGAATATGAATATAGTGAATGTGAATAAATAAATATTCATTTACAAACCGGACGGTTTGTTTATGTACACTGATTTGACTGACATTGATTGGGACGATAAATTTTACATATCGCCCAACTGCACAAATAAAATCTGTGTTTGATTGTTTGAAACCCCACACGGGTGTTGGGATGAAATTTGAAGTTCACTCATCCTGATTGATTAAATATGTCGATCGATTGATTGACAAGCTGTTATAAGCGTTAGATATCTATATTTGATGCTTATACGGTGTAGTGCACTTTGGTTGATGGTTGATTATTTTTCAATGCTATTATATACGTGTGATGTATGAAAATCCATATAATTAATATTATATGGTGATTGATTGGGCCTCATTCCAATTTAGAAAATAAAGAATATTATAAAATAAAGGTTCATGTGTTGACCGTACTCATCCGTTGAGATTAGTCATGTGTTGAACGAAATATTTTAATAATAAAATTTACTTCTTTATCAATATAAAATAAAGGTTCATGTGTTGACCGTACTCATCCGTTGAGATTAGTCATGTGTTGAACGAAATATTTTAATAATAAAATTTACTTCTTTATCAATATAAAATAAAGGTTCATGTGTTGACAGTACTCATCCGTTGAGATTAGTCATGTGTTGAACGAAATATTTTAATAATAAAATTTACTTCTTTATCAATATAAAATAAAGGTTCATGTGTTGACAGTACTCATCCGTTGAGATTAGTCATGTGTTGAACGAAATATTTTAAAATAGAAATATTTGAAATAGAAATATTTGAATAGGAAATATTTGAAAAAGAAATATTTGAAATAGAATATTTGAAAATAGAATTATATGAAGCCGTGTTGATTAGATTGACGCCATTTTGATGTGAACGATATTTATATCGATTTTATTCATTTTAAAATGAATATTGAAAAGTGATTTCAAAATCGAATACTTTGAAATGAAATTTGAATTGAATTGAATAGTAAACCAATTTGAATTGAATCGAATAGAAAACCCAATTTGAATTGAATTGAATAGAAAACGAATTTGAATTGAATTGAATAGAAAACAAATTCGAATTGAATTGAATTGAAAACGAATTCGAATTGAATTGAATAGAAAACGAATTCGAATTGAATTGAATAGAAAACGAATTCGAATTGAATTGAATAGAAAACGAATTCGAATTGAATTGAATAGAAAACGAATTCGAATTGAATTAAATAGAAAACGAATTCGAATTGAATTGAAGAGAAAACGAATTCGAATTGAATTGAATAGAAAACGAATTCGAATTCGAATTGAATAGAAAACGAATTCGAATTGAATTGAATAGAAAACGAATTCGAATTGAATTGAATAGAAAACGAATTTGAATTGAATTGAATAGAAAATGAATTTGAATTGAATTGAATAGAAATCGAATTGAATTCAAATTGAATTGAAAACGAATTGAAATGAATTCAAATTGAACTGAAATTTGAATTGAATTTAAATGAATTTTAAAACGAATCTATAGGGAAAAATTCAATTTTGATTTGAATTAGAAATAGAAGTTGAAATTGTTTTTGAAACGAATTTAAAACTATTTATATAATTTGTTTTAAATAGAAATCGACGAAATATATTATATATATATATATAATATAATGGCCTGAATAGAACGCGCCGCGCCGCGGCAGTTCGTGAATTTCGACCATTTATTTCAAACGGACATTACGGGAGATCCGAATGTCGGATTCTCCTAAAACCAGCACCGTTGGGTTCGTATCGAAAAGAGCTTTCTAACGAATATTAGAAATTTGAAATCTAACGGTTGGATTTGGAGATACGTCCAAATCAAATTGGGAGAAGGTCGCTGTAAGTGCAGTTCGATGGCCGTTGATGGAAATCGACTGTACGAGCCTTGATAAAATTATTAAAAATATCAATAATTTGTGTAAAATCATAAGAAATGATTTGGGGAAAAATTGGGATGAAAACTCCATATTTGAGAAGATAAAAATAGATTTTTATCGAAATGAACAAATTTTGAACTAAAATTAAAACCCATTTATTTTTAAATAAATAAATTGGATTTGAAATGGGTTGTAAATAGAACTGATTAGTGGGTTTATTGTGAAGGGTGTTTTAAATGACACTTGTTCTTTAACCCGATAATAAGTAGAATGGAATTTGGGTTTGTCGTAAACTGCGTTCTAAATGACATTAGTTCTTTAACCCAGTAAAAAGAGTTTTAATGAATCTGCAATTAAATTGAAATGTGAATGGATAATCTAAATTATCAAATTTGGCAAATGAGCGAGAATGGAGTATCACCAGTTTTGCTCCAGAGCGATAGTTAAATCTTTAATTAGATTTGAACGTGAAATGGTAATTAATTTTACCGACAACACTGTGGTGTTAGATATGGAGTATTACCAGTTTTGCTTCATGGGATGAATAGGTTGGGATTGGGAAATAAAATAAATAATTACTTCGTTGTGGTTCGCTAATCTCGATTATTTTAGAAAACCATAATTTGGTTTGAGATGACATCCAAAGGAGGATTAAAGGATAAATTTTAAAGAATTTATCTTGGATAAAATTAATGGGAACCTTTCCCTGAGAATATGAATTGGAATGAGGCGATTGTTGTGTTTGTGTAACATTCGTTTTAATATACGCGGGTTGTTCGGAAAGGCCGGGTTTATACCCATTCTGAATAACCGATTCGACGATATGTCGAAGATGAAGACGGTGGTCGAAGACCAGAAGTCTTCACATCGTTTGGATTATTACTGACGATCCTGATTGGGATGTACACCTAAGAGGATGGAAATAGTTGGTGGTCGTCCAGACGTGCCTGGAGATCGATGGATATGCGAGGAAAGTGCCTCCGGTTTCATTCAGACCTAGAACGAACTTGTAAATGGATTGTGTGTCTGACATTGGATTTTATTCTGTGTTGATTGATTTCTGTTAAATATATATCTGTTTGGCGGCGGAGAATTTATTCTCTTGCTTAACGCCCTTCTCTGAGACGTACGAGCTTAGAGGTTATATATCGATAGATATCAATCGCATGGCATGAATTGCCTATGTGACATGCTGAGTTGCATGGATCAAGGCTTCTGTTGAAAAGCAAAATCTTGTGGTTGATGATCAAAGCACGGGCTACGTGGCAGCTTTGTGTATAATGTAAATTCGCGAGCCTCACACCTCGGTATGAGTCAAAAACGGGATACGGACTGCAGGGAGAGCACGACGTTTCTTTCTAGCTTTGGTGGTGTCAGTGACTTACCAGCCCTGACATTTATATACTTTTCACCTATGTGGTTGTTGGATGAGGCGCCTCGATTTTAGGTCTGTAAGGACCGGGAAACGTGTGTTCAGGAATACAAATCCTCTAACGTAAGTGAGGACCGGCCCTGAAGCATCCAGGATTGCCCAGAGTGCGTAGTCCTGAGGCATTTGCTAGAGTGTCTCGAACGCGGAGAGGAGCTTGCCCCTTGCCTCGACTCATGACGGAAATCCAATTTCCAATACGTGTAATTCGGTTTTAATTGTAGAACTAGTATGGCGACATGATAGATGGTACCCATGCCGCCTATGATTGATATCTATGATTGAAATTGTTTTGACACTATACACTTATTATAGTATCAAATGATTTGTTTTTAAATGTACCAAGCATGTTTGGCTATTATAAGGGAAAACCCTATCCTCTAACTTGCGTTGCATTGTGTGATGGGACCTGGGTCTTATAATAGCTTCATTTTTCGAAAAAGCATTGCGTTGTTTATTCTATGCACTGGTATTCTTGGGAGGAAACCCGTTCCGTGTTATTCGGCGTGGTCCCTTGAATTACTTTCTTTTAAAGTAAAGTTTTAAATAACTGTTTTAGTTCTCACACCAGTCACATGACTGACTTGGAGTTTATTGTTTTAACATAAACACTGGGTGCCCCTATTTTCCGCACGGGCAGCTAGTAGTTTTGGTTTTGCAGATTTATATTCACAGGATCCTGGTTTACCGCTGGAATGATGCTCGGAAAGCTCTGTATCCGTGTATTACTTTCAGTTGTGTTTTATATTGTTTTTCCGCTGCTATGTAATTTATTGTAATTTCTGATATTTATCGAATGTAATTTATTCAATTATACTCTGTATATTCTTGTATCTGATGGAATTGTTGTAATAGCAATGAAATGTTCTTTCGTCTGCGTTCTGTTTTGTCTTGTCCTCACAGTAATTCGTTCTTTCTCATCTCTTCGGAGACCGGGGAAGTTCGGGTCGCTTCATTTGGTATCAGAGCTTTGGTTTACAGAGCTCGAGAACAAGACACATTAGAATCGAACAAAAGAATTCATCAGATATTGGATTAGTAATATCCAATTAGAATGACTCGTTAGAGATAGGATCAGTAGTATCCTAGAACGAGTGTGAAGAGTATATTTTTCAAATGAAAACAATTTTGTTTTGAAATTCAAACCATTTTAAAACGTATTCGATTATTTACTTATTTTGAATTTGGACAATCTAGTATATAAAAGTTTTGCATATACGCGTCATGAACGTATATTCGAAGTTTTAATATATTAGATAGATATAGAGTCACACTCTAGTCGCCCCGACGTGGTCCTGATGATGTAGTATACCATCACCAGTATTTATGTTCGTGTTTCGAAGGTGTGATTTCTATATATTTCCATCAGGCTGGTGTGAGAACCAAAACTTATATAGATAGATTTATTGTTGTGATTTGGCATCAAAAACATGATTTTTGAATATATATCAAAATTATGAATTTGAAACGTTAATCCACTAATTGATTGATGTTTGTGTTGTTTGTTTATTTGTTTTATAATTTTTGACCATTATGCCTAATTGAACCAAATATTGAACTGTATTGAAAATTAGTCGCATTTGCTTGCATATACATGTACTTACATTGAACAGGTCATAGCAAGGAGGCTAGAGCAGAGAATAAAATTTGTTTGCCCGACAAATAGGTACATGTTTATCATAATTTACTGTTTTGTTTGGGTGATGATGATTTTATGAGCCGATTGGCTAGCCGCTTGGCTTTTTCTTTTTCTTTTTGAGATCAGAAGGCCTATATGGCAATTTCGGGATTTTCCCGTGGCTCCCGGTGCAGGGGAGGTCATGGCGAAATTTTTCGAAAATTCCGGGTGTTAGCCAAATTTTTGAAAAATTTGAAAATTCTCAGAAACTGAAAAGTTGGAGAATGGAAGCCAGATCGAACATAGAGTTGATTAATCAAACCACTTTCGACTTCGTTCCTTTTCGGGGATGAAAATTTTTAAGTGGGGGAGATGTAATAACCCGGAAATTCTGAGCCAGTTTAAAATTTTTATTTTGGCAATTTTGGAGAATTTTGAATATTAAAAATAGATTATTTTAAATAATATCGATGAGAAATTTATTTTGAATAGAATTCGACGTATATATTATATACGTCGTCGTTAGAATATAAATATTTATATATAATTATAAACAGAATTGAAAATGGCGCGGTAGTTCGATAATTCGATTTCAAACTTCAATTGAATGTACCAGGTGCAAAACAAACCGGATTTTTAGTGAAACAAAAAACATTAGGATCTAATTGACGATATCTTTCCAACGAATCCGAAAAATCAAAATTTCATAGCGGGAATTAAAAGATATGTCCAGTTGAAAATTCTGAATAGTCGCTATGGAATTCAGGCCCTTAAAAATGGAAATTTTGCGAACGACCTCGGATTTCGACGAAACCAATTTTGTTGGGTCCGTGATGTCAAATTATTGCTAGGTTTCAAATTTCATAATTTTTCGAATCAATATGTGAGCGTGGCAAAGTAAAACGCGTTTAACCAGTTTCAGTTGATTTTAATCGACTGGAAATTGGCCATTTTTCCAACGGTCTCATAATTCGACGAAACTAGTTTTGTTAGGACCGTATCGTCAATACGAAGCTAGAAAATATTTTTCTGTAATTTTTCGAGTTAGTATGTGGCCCCGGTAAATTAAAATGTACGTTCAAATTTAATATATAGATTTATATTTTGATTTTGACGGAAACTGATTGAAACGGCCGAACTGGCTTACGAAACATATCCCATTGTGTTCGGAATGGGGTTATTTAGCTAGAGGCGACAGTCGTTGGGTCTCGATTAGAGTTAAAATAGAAAGTCAACTCAGTGGAGAAATAAATAAAATAATTAATTATATATATAAATTATAAAAAGAACCCCCTCACCTCTTCATTCTCTCCTCACCGTTCAAAACATTAAAAAAGAAAATAAATAAACCAGATCTGGAGAAACCCCGACGCCCTTTCCCCACGCCGACCATCGCGCCCCCCAGAGCCGACCACCCATCATCGTCGCTGATCCCGGCGAACCCCTCATTCTCTCTCTTCTTTGTGCAACGCCAACCCGAAACCCAGGCGCCCTATCCCTCTTCAAAGGTCGCGCCGCCCCTGTCAGTGCCCACCGCCGTTTCTTGAAGGGACTGCCACCACTTGTTGCACCTCACGCCGCACTACCCCGCCGCCATCTCCAACCAGTGGAGCCCCCTTCAGCCAAAACCGAATTTTACAAGCAAAGTGAGCTTTTTATTTGGTTCAATCAATTTTAATTAGGATGCACGGCTCAAAATCAGTAAAAATACATATGTATAGATATATATATATATAACATTGGATTTATTTTCATATTTTAATTTATAAAAGTATTGTTAAAAATATGGCTTTCAAATATAAAAAAATTGTAGCATATAAAAATTAGATTTGTATGATGATAAAGACTAGATCTTTATGTATATCGAAGCGATGTAAAGATACAATGTTTATACACATAAAGGTGAGATTTTTTATTTAGATAAAGTTGAGACTTTTAGTTTATAGAAAGGGTAGTAAATAAAAGTTGGGTTTTAATATTGAATAGCGAAGTAAAAATTCGATTTTTATATATTGAATAGCGTAGTAAAAATTCGATTTTTATATATTGAATAGCGTAGTAAAAATTCGATTTTCATATATTGAATAGCGTAGTAAAAATTCGATTTTCATATATTGAATAGCGAAGTAAAAATTCGATTTTTATATATTGAATAGCAAAGTAAAAATTCGATTTTTATATATTGAATAGCGAAGTAAAAATTTGATTTTTATATATTGAATAGCGAAGTAAAAATTCGATTTTTATATATTGAATAGCGAAGTAAAAATTCGATTTTTATATATTGAATAGCGAAGTAAAAATTCGATTTTTATATATTGAATAGCGAAGTAAAAATTCGATTTTTATATATTGAATAGCGAAGTAAAAATTCGATTTTTATATATTGAATAGCGAAGTAAAAATTCGATTTTTATATATTGAATAGCAAAGTAAAAATTCGATTTTTATATATTGAATAGCAAAATAAAAATTCGATTTTTATATATTGAATAGTGAAGTAAAAATTCGATTTTTATATATTGAATAGCAAAGTAAAAATTCGATTTTTATATATTGAATAGCAAAGTAAAAATTTGATTTTTATATATTGAATAGCGAAGTAAAAATTCGATTTTTTATATATTGAATAGCAAAGTAAAAATTCGATTTTTATATATTGAATAGCGTAGTAAAAATTCGATTTTTATATATTGAATAGCAAAGTAAAAATTCGATTTTTATATATTGAATAGCGTAGTAAAAATTCGATGTTTATATATTGAATAGCGAAGTAAAAATTCGATTTTTATATATTGAATAGCGAAGTAAAAATTCGAGTTTTACATATGTAGAGAATACGGGCAACGAAGGTGATAAAAAGGCGAGAACGATGAAGATTTCTATCAATGAAGTGTCGTGAAGTTGGGATAGCTATCGGTGAGAACTTCTCACTCTTCAATTTCTTTTTCTAGTTATATATATATATATACTAGGATGCATACGGTGTTTAGTAGCACCCGACACCCGTCATCCACAGACCATGGATGGCTTGTTTGTTTAATTGTTTGGTTGTGTGGTTGGTTAGATTATTTGGTTTGAATTGAATTGTTTGGTGAAATGGAATGGATTTGATTGATGTGTGAATGGCGTGGGCCTTCACTAGATTGGGGATAAGGCTAGGCCTCGTCCCGTTTCTAGTATCGTGCCGTTATGCCGCCGAAATTTTCTAAAATAAGTTAGAAAAATAAAAATATCATTTTATTTAAAGAATGAACTGAATAGAAATTCATATGTTAAAATAAAATGTTTTATCGTTAAAAATATAATTTTATTTAAAGAATGAACGTGAATATGAATATAGTGAATGTGAATAAATAAATATTCATTTACAAACCGGACGATTTGTTTATGTACACTTATTTGACTGACATTGATTGGGACGATAAATTTTACACATCGCTCAACTGCACAAATAAAATCTATGTTTGATTGTTTGAAACCCCACATGGGTGTTGGGATGAAATTTGAAGTTCACTCTTCCTGATTGATTAAATATGTCGATCGATTGATTGACAGGCTGTTATAAGCGTTAGATATCTATATTTGATGCTTAAACGGTGTAGTACACTTTGGTTGATGGTTGATTATTTTTCAATGCTATTATATACGTGTGATGTATGAAAATCCATATAATTAATATTATATGGTGACTGATTGGGCCTCATTCCAATTTAGAAAATAAAGAATATTATAAAATAAAGGTTCATGTGTTGACCGTACTCATTCGTTGAGATTAGTCATGTGTTGAACGAAATATTTTAATAATAAAATTTACTTCTTTATCAATATAAAATAAAGGTTCATGTGTTGACCGTACTCATCCGTTGAGATTAGTCATGTGTTGAACGAAATATTTTAATAATAAAATTTACTTCTTTATCAATATAAAATAAAGTTTCATGTGTTGACAGTACTCATCCATTGAGATTAGTCATGTGTTGAACGAAATATTTTAATAATAAAATTTACTACTTTATCAATATAAAATAAAGGTTCATGTGTTGACAGTACTCATCCGTTGAGATTAGTCATGTGTTGAACGAAATATTTTAAAATAGAAATATTTGAAATAGAAATATTTGAATAGGAAATATTTGAAAAAGAAATATTTGAAATAGAATATTTGAAAATAGAATTATATGAAGCCGTGTTGATTAGATTGACGCCATTTTGACGTGAACGATATTTATATCGATTTTATTCATTTTAAAATGAATATTGAAAAGTGATTTCGAAATTGAATACTTTGAAATGAAATTTGAATTGAATCGAATTGAAAACCAATTTGAATTGAATCGAATAGAAAACCAAATTTGAATTGAATCGAATATAAAACGAATTTGAATTGAATTGAATAGAAAACGAATTCGAATTGAATTGAAAACGAATTCGAATTGAATAGAAAACGAATTCGAATTGAATTGAATAGAAAACGAATTCGAATTGAATAGAAAACGAATTCGAATTGAATTGAATAGAAAACGAATTCGAATTGAATTGAATAGAAAACGAATTCGAATTGAATTGAATAGAAAACGAATTCGAATTGAATTGAATAGAAAACGAATTCGAATTGAATTGAATAGAAAACGAATTCGAATTGAATTGAATAAAAAAACGAATTCGAATTGAATTGAATAGAAAAAGAATTCTAATTGAATTATATAGAAAACGAATTCGAATTGAACTGAATAGAAAACGAATTCGAATCGAATTGAATAGAAAACGAATTTGAATTGAATTGAATAGAAATCGAATTGAATTCAAATTGAATTGAAAACGAATTGAAATGAATTCAAATTGAACTGAAATTTGAATTGAATTTAAATGAATTTTAAAACGAATCTATAGGGAAAAATTCAATTTTGATTTGAATTGGAAATAGAAGTTGAAATTGTTTTTGAAACGAATTTAAAACTATTTATATAATTCGTTTTAAATAGAAATCGACGAAATATATATTATAATATAATGGCCTGAATAGAACGCGCCGCGCCGCGGCAGTTCGTGAATTTCGACCATTTATTTCAAACGGACATTACGGGAGATCCGACCGTCGGATTCTCCTAAAACCAGAACCGTTGGGTTCGTATCGAAAAGAGCTTTCTAAAGAATATTAGAAATTCGAAATCCAACGGTTGGATTTGGAGATACGTCCAAATAAAATTGGGAGAAGGTCGGTGTAAGTGCAGTTCGATGGCCGTTGATGGAAATCGACTGTACGGGCCTTGATAAAATTATTAAAAATATCAATAATTTGTGTAAAATCATAAGAAATGATTTGGGGAAAAATTGGGATGAAAACTCCATATTTGAGAAGATAAAAATAGATTTTTATCGAAATGAACTAATTTTGAACTAAAATTAAAACCCATTTATTTTTAAATAAATAAATTGGATTTGAAATGGGTTGTAAATAGAACTGATTAGTGGGTTTATCGTGAAGGGTGTTTTAAATGACACTTGTTCTTTAACCCGATAATAAGTAGAATGGAATTTGGGTTTGTCGTGAACTGTGTTCTAAATGACATTAGTTCTTTAACCCAGTAAAAGGAGTTTTAATGAATCTGCAATTAAATTGAAATGTGAATGGATAATCTAAATTATCAAATTTGGCAAATGAGCGAGAATGGAGTATCACCAGTTTTGCTCCAGAGCGATAGTTAAATCTTTAATTAGATTTGAACGTGAAATGGTAATTAATTTTACTGACAACACTGTGGTGTTAGATGTGGAGTATTACCAGTTTTGCTTCATGGGATGAATAGGTTGGGATTGGGAAATAAAATAAATAATTACTTCGTTTAGGTTCGCTAATCTCGATTAGTTTAGAAAACCATAATTTGGTTTGAGATGACATCCAAAGGAGGATTAAAGGATAAATTTTAAAGAATCTGTAACACCCCGTATGTTGAATAACTAGCTATAACATAAAACAGGGCAGAATTAAATTTAAAAATCTGAATCAGGGGAAACGGGCTATGCCATTGCGTTCGTCTCGGAAAAATACGCGAAATAGAGTCTGAGTTTTCGAAAATCGGAGTCCGTATGACCCCGATAAAGCCCAAGGAAGTTTGCAGAAATTTAAAAACTGATTTTAAAACAAAAATTTCAAATTTCAGAAGTGGCGGGAAAAATCCCGCCAGGACCCAGGGGGTCGACCTGGGGGTCGACTGGGGAGTCGACCTCCCCCCAGGTCGACTGGGGAGTCGACCCTAGGGTCGACCTGGGAGTTGACCTCCCTGATCGAGCCCAGGTGACCTGGGTGCACCAGCTTGTCTTTTGGGCTGTGTTTTAGTGGCTAGGACGTGATCTGACGACTCTAATCTAATTTAGGGTTAATCTAATGGCCTAAAACACCTAACTACTCTATAAATACACCCTAAGACTACCCTAATTCATACTAAAAATAGTTACAATGCCGTCATGCCGTCAAAATGCAACTTGAAGGAGCCTCCTTTAATTTGTAGAAGAAGATAGCATCTCAAATCCATCTCTAATCAACTCTAGCAACTTAATCTTCTTCTTAGGAGTGCTAATCAACAAGTTGTGAGTTTTCTATAGCCTTAATGACCAATTATTGAAATGATTATGATAGGATATAATGAGGTTATGGCTATGAATGTGGATCAATGCAAGTTATGCAAGTTGTATGCTATGTGTTAATGATGTTATGCATGTTATGCAAGTTATGTGCTATGTGTTAATGATGTTATGCATGTCATGCAAGTTATATGCTATGTGTTTGTGATATTATGCAAGTTGGGTGTATGATGATATGCAAGTTGTGCAAGTAATATGCTACATGTTTGAGATGCTATGCAAGTTATGCAAGCCATATGTTACATGTTCATGATGTTATGCAAGTTATGCAAGTCACAAGTTACATGTTCATGATGTTATGCAAGTTATGCAAGATATATGCTATATGATCATGATGTTATGCAAGTTATGCAAGTGTTCATGATGCTAGTTGCTATGATAAACATTGATCCACTATGACACCATGATTATGCAAGTTGGGTGTATAATGATATGCAAGTTCATGTATGATATGTGTGCAAGTTTGGTGTATGATAATATGCAAGTTCACATATGACATGTTATGCAAGTATGATGTTTGATTATATGCAAGTGACATGTGCAAGTTTACACCTTAGTATGATATGCATACATATGCAAGTTAACCCCTTTACATGTCATACATACATATGCAAGTTTACCCCTTTGTATGACATAAGAAACTTATGCAAGTTAACCTCCTTATGACATATGTGATTCGTGCAAGTTTGGGTTGATTATCTATGCTAGTTGGGTTTGATGCTATATGCATGTTGACACCTTTAAACCCATGTTGATGCTAATGTTATGCAAGTTGAACCCATTACATTTATGATGAATCTTCCCTTTTATGTCATGTTAGCGAATTACGTGGGGAACGACGGGGTTAATAAACATGTTAATGAAATGGTGTGAAGTTGGTATGATTATGCATACCATAAAGTGATGGACATAATTGAGTCAATTATGTACATCGTTAAAATAGGAATTAATTAGGGGAAATTAATTCGGGGGTGATTAATTAGGTGTAATTAATCGACCAAGACACGAGGTTGGACCCTTTTGTAGCATAAGACTGCCCAGAACCGACCGGCAAATCCAGCAGCTACAAATGATTGGCCCAATGTGAGAGGTCTTAGGCACAAACTATATACATGACAAGTGTAAAGACACGAGGTTAGACTCGGTTATGGCATAAGGCTGCCCGGACCCAACCGGCAAATCCAGCTGCCATAAAAGATAGTCTAATGTGAGAGATCTTTACAACGGTTACGTTCTTAATCAATTAAGAAACACTTAACCAGATAAGCATGTAGTGGGCATGAGGGGTTAAGTGGGTGCCTTGGGTGGCATGTGGAAATCAAGTAAGTGCCTTGGGTGGCATGAGGAAATCTAATGGGTTGCCTTGGGTGGCAATAGAAAATACGATTAGATGACTTAACCAAGTTGAAACATGTAATTAAACATGATTAACGGGTTAAGTGAGATGCACTAGATAAATTGACAAGCTTAGGTGGTAGCTTGTGGGGCCCATTTCAACCAGTAACCCATATGTATCTTATTGGGCTCGACCCATGTCGAGGACGGGACACGCGTACTGGGCTTGATTATAAGAGGCCAAAACGGGTTAGCGGTGGCAACGCGAGTCCAACGGGTTTCATATGCGTGTGTGGACCCGGGCTGGTAGGTAAGACGTTGTTGCATCGTGTAGGTATAAGCCGTGCACCATTTGTTGTATCGGGATGCCACTTTGGGGAGTGATACACCCCATTGTGGGGCCAGCACGGGTATCTACGGTAGGGAGCCGATCGCTTGGGAGTAGTGGGTACACCTAGTGGAGATAGGGGCAGACGGCACCTATGTAGACTGCTAGGGGTACACGAAACTACTAGGTAAATTTTCTAAGTCCTTGGGAGGGATCAACCTTTAAGTAGGAATTACTGGTGTGGTGCAGTTAGTAATTATCCTTGGGTGGGTAGATGCGTCTTTACCGTTATCTTAGTTATCCTATGTCTAGTTGGCTACTTAGTGTAGTCATTTATCCCCAGTCATCCCGTACCAAGTTTATATCATACCCTAATTACTTTAATGATTGTGTGGTTAAAGTTATAGGGCTCACTCAGACTTATGTATGACCCCGTTGTTTTTATCTTTTTCCTCCTCAGGTCCTCAGGTTGGGCCTAGCACTAGTGGACTTTGATAAGACTTCTTTATCTATCTTCTGGAGCTTGGACCGTGATGTAAAGCCCAGCTTATCTTTTCTTTTATGGCTATTGTTTATGTGGTGGGATTATGTACTTATGTTTTTATCAGGATGGATATTTAGTACTTGACTCTGTATGGTGTTGTAACTAAACATGTTTACCTTCTGCTGCTATGAAATGATGTTTTAGATTTTCAAGTATTTATATCTGTCTTGTTGTAATTTTTCTGTTCTATACTCATTTAAAATGCTCCACCGAAGTTAAGGCATTCCCTTAGAGAGTGACCTTAGCGGGTGTGGGGTGTTACACGTGGTATCAGAGCGAAGGTTACCAGAACAGATAAATTTTTTTGAAAACTATTTTTCTAAAAACATTTTTGGAAGAAGTATTTTCAAAAACATGTCTTTAAAGAGAAAAGTTTTTGAAAGAAAAGCATAATCCCCAATAGCCATATCTTTATCTTTCGAATTCTCCGTTTTGAATCATTCCTTTTTCGTTTTAGCATGGCTGAGGATCTTAACTTTCCGGAGGGTGTGACGATACCAATATGGTATAGGAGATTGATGGAGGCTAGGGCCGCCACTGCGGGTCCAGCAAATGTTCCTCCACCAACCGTAGCACCCGATCTTCCTCCTCCCCCTCCTCCACCTCGCACGGATACTTTTGCTAAGACTTGCAAGGAATTTAAAGCTATGGGAGGGAAACCTTTTCAAGGATCAGAAACTTTTGTGGAGGCTAGAGATTGGCTTAAGGAGGTGGAAGAGTTGATAGACATCTTTGAGATGGAAGAAGGAAAGAAAGTCAAGTTAGCTGCTTGGTTAATGAAGGGGGAGGCCTCATTCTGGTGGGAGGTCACTAATGGAGAACGCCCTGTTGACTCTTGGGCGGATTTCAGGCAAAGATTTGTGGAAAAGTTTCTCTCAAGGGCGGAGGAAAACTTGTATATGGAAAGGTTCTTGACTCTAAAGCAAGGAAATCTCTCAGTAAAGGAATATGTCAACAAGTTTAATCAATTGGCAAGGTTTGGCATTGATATGGTCAATACACCGGAGAAGAAGGCTTTGAGGTTCGTTAAAGGCTTGAATGAACCGATGCATGGATTGGCTATGACTCACATCCCTATGGGGGCCACCTTTGAGAAGCTAGTTGACATGGCACTCATGCATGAAGAAGAGAAGGGTCCCAATGCTAATAAGGCACCCGAGAAGAAGGGAGATCAAAAGAGACCTCAACAACAACAGCAAAACAAAGGTGGGAAAGGCAACGGTGGCAAGGGGAAGAAGAAGTGCTTCAATTGCGGGATACCAGGCCACATAAGCAAAGATTGTCGGAAGAAGAAGAAGTCTGGCTGCTATCACTGTGGCGAAGCAGGGCATCTAGTGAAGGATTGCCCTAAGAAGGGGCAAAGGACGGGATCTACCTCAGGAGGACAGGTGCAAGCTCTTGTGGCACCGGGTCAGGCAAGGGGGCAAGTTCAGGCTCTCGCGGTTCCACCGATTCAGGAAAGAGGTAGAACTATTTCCGTTGAAAGTCTGGTTTTTCTATTTGATCATCCTGTTCGTACATTGTTTGATTCTGGCGCATCGCATTCGTTTATCTCATCATCATTAGTTGAGTCACTGCACTTAGACACCAGTCTAGTAGATGATCCCTTGGTTGGTTCAAACCCAATTGGGGGATCCACTTATTTGTCCATGATATGTTTGGGTTTGAAGATTTCTATACTTAGCATTGAGTTTAGATGTGATGCTTTTGTTTTGGGCTTCACGGGCTATGGGTTGATTTTGGGCATGGACTGGTTATCCAGTAATGGTGCCATTCTTGATTGCGAAAGGAGAGTTGTTAGGCTCATGACCCGCTTGGGTAACACTCTCGAGATCTCTTGTAATCCCATGGATTCATTTATGCTAAGTTATCTTGAATCGCTTGATGCTTCGGTCGAGAGTTTGCGATCTGTTAGAGTGGTCCAGGAATACTCGGATGTGTTTGAGGAGGTGAAGGGCTTACCTCCGAAGCGGGAGATTGACTTCCGAATATATCTGGTGGATAATGCTAAACCTGTATCTTTACCAGTGCGCCACATGGCTCCTCGTGAGAGGAGGGAACTCCATAAGCAAGTAGAGGAGTTGCTTGAGAAGGGGTTCATAAGACGAAGTATATCGGAGTGGGGTGCTCCAGTAGTTTTTGCTACGAAGGCGGATGGGTCCCTCAGACTTTGTGTAGACTATAGAGAACTCAACAAGCTCACAAAGAAGAATAGACACCCATTGCCGAGGATTGATGATCTTTTTGATCAGTTGGTTGGTGCTTCAGTATTTTCTCAGTTGGACTTAGCCACGGGGTTTCATCAGTTGAGAGTGGCTGAGGATAGCATAGACAAGACTGCCTTTAGGACTCCGGATGGTTTCTATGAGTGGTTGGTGATGCCATTTGGTTTGACGAATGCCCCGGCATATTTTGTTGATTTGATGAGTAGGGTGTTCAGGGAGTTCCTTAATAAGTTCGTGGTGGTCTTTGTGGAAGACATCTTAGTATTTTCTAAGAGTGAAGAAGAGCATGCCCTACATCTTAGGGAAGTTTTGGAGACTCTTCGAGCGCATAGCCTTAAGGCTAAATTTTCTAAATGTCACTTCTGGAGGAAGGAAGTGCGGTTCTTGGGGCACGTGGTCTCCAAGGAAGGGATAGTTGTGGATCCCGCGAAGGTAGTATCAATTCAAGATTGGAAGGTTCCGAAGAATGCTACCGAGGTGAGGAGTTTCTTGGGGTTGGCTGGCTACTATAGGAAGTTTATCAAGGACTTCGCGAAGATATCAGCCCCATTAACTCGCTTGACGAAGAAGAATCTAGTCTTCGTATGGGACGTAGATTGTGATGATGCGTTCCGACGGTTAAAGAGAGCTTTAACCACAGCTCCAGTCTTAGTGTTGCCAGATGGGAGTAAGCCATTTGTTGTCTATACCGATGCTTGTGGGACTGGACTGGGCGCAGTCTTAATGCAAGAGGGAAGGGTAATAGCCTATGGTGGAAGGCAGTTGAGAAAGCATGAGAAGAATTACCCTACCCATGATCTAGAGTTGGCCGCTATTGTTTTTGCCCTTAATATTTGGCGCCATTATCTTCTTGGCGAGAGATTCGAATTGTTCACTGACCACGAATCATTGAAGTACTTGTTTTCTCAGAAGGATTTGAACTTGAGACAGCAAATGTGGATGGAGTTCTTAGCATCCTATGATTTCGAGATAGCGTATACCCCTGGCAAGGGTAACGTGGTGGCGGACGCCTTGAGTAGAAAAAGGTTGTCCTTGAGTCCTTTGTTCGTGGAACGACGAAGCTTGGAATTTATCTCGATGTTTGATTTCAGACCTTCCGTTGATTATGTACCCGGTTTGCTAGCATCCTTGGAGGTCAGACCTACTCTTTTGGGGCGGATTGGAGAAGCACAGAGGGACGACCCACAGTTGGTTGAGTCTGTAGAGAGGCTCATAAGGGGGGAGTCGTCCAACCATTTGAGTAGGTACACCCTAGACGATAGGGTGTGCCTGCGTAGAGACGGTAGACTTTGTGTACCGCAAGACGAGGGTTTGAGGAAGGCGATTCTTGATGATGCACACCGTTCTAGGATGACCATTCATCCCGGTGGGGACAAGATGTACCAAGACATGAGGCGAGTTTTCTTTTGGGCCGGAATGAAGAAAGATGTGGCCGAGTATGTCGCTAGATGCTTGGTGTGCCAACAGGTGAAAGCGGAGCAAAACAAACCAGGTGGGTTGCTTCACCCATTGGAGGTTCCGCAATGGAAGTGGGATAGTGTCTCGATGGATTTTATTGATGGGTTACCTAGATCGAGAAAGGGTAATACGGGAATTTGGGTTGTGGTAGACAGACTTACTAAAAGCGCCCATTTCATACCTGTGAAGAGCAAGAGAACCGCTCCATGGCTAGCTTCAGTGTATCTTCGAGAGATAGTTCGATTGCATGGGGTACCCTCTAGCATAGTGAGTGATCGAGATCCTATCTTCACTAGCGAGTTCTGGAAGAGTTTGCAAGAAGCAGTGGGGACTCAATTGTGTCTGAGCACCGCATATCATCCTCAGACGGACGGCCAGACCGAGAGGGTGAATCATGTTCTAGAAGACCTTTTGAGGCTTTGTATCTTAGATTTTGGAGGTACATGGGAAGAGCATCTTCCATTGGTGGAGTTCGCATATAATAACAGCTTTCAGTCCAGTATTGGTATGGCTCCTTTCGAAGCTCTTTATGGAAGGCCTTGTCGATCACCTACATGTTGGTGGGAATCTACGGATAAGATCTTGCTTGGGCCTGATATGGTTAGGGAGACTTCTGAGAAGATTGACTTGATTCGAAGAAGGATGAAAGCAGCATAGGATAGGCAGAAATCTTATGCGGACAAGAGGAGGACGGATCTGGAGTTTGAGGTTGGGGACATGGTCTTTGTCAAAGTATCTCCATTAAGGAATGTAGTTCGCTTTGGGTCTGTTGGGAAGTTAGCTCCAAGATTTGTTGGGCTGTTTCCTATTAAGGAAAGGATTGGACGGATGGCATATAGGGTGGATTTACCCGAGAGACTTAGTGGGGTGCATGATGTATTCCATGTGTCACATTTGAGGAAGTGCCTACATGAGACCGCAGAGGTGGTGGAGCCGAGCTTGCTTAAAGAAGTGGAGGTAGAGCGTGATGCAACTATTCGACGAGTTCCTACCTGCATCCTTGGGTCAGAGATTAGGAAATTGGGGAACAGAGAGATGCAGCTAGTCAAAGTGCAATGGGGAGAAGATGAGAGCAATGCTACCTGGGAGACAGAAGCGAAGATGCGTTCACTATACCCATTCCTTTTTTAGGGTATGTCTTTTAACTTCTCCTTTATCGTTGTCTAGTACTTATCTTATCTTTAGTATGTCCTCTCATTAGTACCTTTGACCTTTAGATAGGGTAAAACCTATGGTTGAAACATGTGTTTGAGACATGTTGTGGTTGATGGATGCGTGTGGATGCAAGTGTTTGCTAGTGGTTGCTCGTGGATGCATATACACACACTCTAGGCACTAGATCGTCTCAATCACTTCATATTGCATATTACATAAAATTGTGTGTAGGTAGCTATATTAATGGATGTATAATGGTTGTGCTATCATATGGATGATGCATTTTGGTGAATGATTGTGCACTCATGTAGAAATGGTATGTGTCGATAAGGTTCTTTCGCATACATATTGGATGCATGGCACTCTCATGGTTTGCATTAAGGAGGTCAACTGAATCAGTAGACCGCCTGATTTTGCATTAGATAGGGAACATATACACACACTTTTTGCATATGTTCATACAGCATTAGAAACTCTAAGGACAATGGATGCCAGTGGTTGATGGTTGAGTAGATGGTTGTTTGGTTGGTAGGATACGTTCTTCTTGACTTAGAGATTTCGGGGACAAAATACTTTAAGTAGGGGAGAATGTAACACCCCGTATGTTGAATAACTAGCTATAACATAAAACAGGGCAGAATTAAATTTAAAAATCTGAATCAGGGGAAACGGGCTATGCCATTGCGTTCGTCTCGGAAAAATACGCGAAATAGAGTCCGAGTTTTCGAAAATCGGAGTCCGTATGACCCCGATAAAGCCCAAGGAAGTTTGCAGAAATTTAAAAACAGATTTTAAAACAAAAATTTCAAATTTCAGAAGTGGCGGGAAAAATCCCGCCAGGACCCAGGGGGTCGACCTGGGGGTCGACTGGGGAGTCGACCTCCCCCCCAGGTCGACTGGGGAGTCGACCCTAGGGTCGACCTTGGAGTCGACCTCCCTGGTCGAGCCCAGGTGAGCTGGGTGCACAAGCTTGTCCTTTGGGCTGTGTTTTAGTGGCTAGGACGTGATCTGACGGCTCTAATCTAATTTAGGGTTAATTAGGGCTGTCAACGGATACTTTCGAATACGGATAGTGCCATATCCGTATCCGCATCCGAAACCATTTTCGGATATCGGATATCCGCATCCGCGGATACGGACGGATATCGGATAATTATCCGCTCCGCCAATGATCGATAAATCAATGATCATAAATGAATTTTTTTAGCTTAATATTAAGCTCTTTCAACCAAATTTATTATTAAAGTGCTAAAAATAAATAAATATGATGATAATATATAATTTTGAGCAATTAACAAGCATTTAGTTAGACTTCTAATTTTGTAAATTAATAAATTAGTATATTTAACTGTGTTAAAATACACATAATTTAAGCTATAATCAGGAGAAAAAAGCGGACGGATAATTTTCGGATGCGGATATGCTTATATCCGCATCCGCATCCGCTTTTCTGGATATCAGATATTTATCCGCTTTTCGGATACGGATGCAGACGGATTTCGGATTTTTCAGATATCCATTGACAGCCCTAGGGTTAATCTAATGGCCTAAAACACCTAACTACTCTATAAATACACCCTAAGACTACCTTAATTCATACTAAAAATAGTTACAATGCCGTCATGCCGTCAAAATGCAACTTGAAGGAGCCTCCATTAATTTGTAGAAGAAGATAGCATCTCAAATCCATCTCTAATCAACTCTAGCAACTTAATCTTCTTCTTAGGAGTGCTAATCAACAAGTTGTGAGTTTTCTATAGCCTTAATGACCAATTATTGAAATGATTATGATAGGATATAATGAGGTTATGGCTATGAATGTGGATCAATGCAAGTTATGCAAGTTGTATGCTATGTGTTAATGATGTTATGCATGTTATGCAAGTTATGTGCTATGTGTTAATGATGTTATGCATGTCATGCAAGTTATATGCTATGTGTTTGTGATATTATGCAAGTTGGGTGTATGATGATATGCAAGTTGTGCAAGTAATATGCTACATGTTTGAGATGCTATGCAAGTTATGCAAGCCATATGTTACATGTTCATGATGTTATGCAAGTTATGCAAGTCACAAGTTACATGTTCATGATGTTATGCAAGTTATGCAAGCAATATGCTATATGATCATGATGTTATGCAAGTTATGCAAGTGTTCATGATGCTAGTTGCTATGATAAACATTGATCCACTATGACACCATGATTATGCAAGTTGGGTGTATGATGATATGCAAGTTCATGTATGATATGTATGCAAGTTTGGTGTATGATAATATGCAAGTTCACATATGACATGTTATGCAAGTATGATGTTTGATTATATGCAAGTGACATGTGCAAGTTTACACCTTAGTATGATATGCATACATATGCAAGTTAACCCCTTTACATGTCATACATACATATGCAAGTTTACCCCTTTGTATGACATAAGAATCTTATGCAAGTTAACCTCCTTATGACATATGTGATTCGTGCAAGTTTGGGTCGATTATCTATGCTAGTTGGGTTTGATGCTATATGCATGTTGACACCTTTAAACCCATGTTGATGCTAATGTTATGCAAGTTGAACCCATTACATTTATGATGAATCTTCCCTTTTATGTCATGTTAGCGAATTACGTGGGGAACGATGGGGTTAATAAACATGTTAATGAAATGGTGTGAAGTTGGTATGATTATGCATACCATAAAGTGATGGACATAATTGAGTCAATTATGTACATCGTTAAAATTGGAATTAATTAGGGGAAATTAATTCGGGGGTGATTAATTAGGTGTAGTTAATCGACCAAGACACGAGGTTGGACCCTTTTGTAGCATAAGACTGCCCGGAACCGACCGGCAAATCCAGCAGCTACAGATGATTGGCCCAATGTGAGAGGTCTTAGGCACAAACTATATACGTGACAAGTGTAAAGACACGAGATTAGACTCGGTTATGGCGTAAGGCTGCCCGGACCCAACCGGCAAATCCAGCTGCCATAAAAGATAGTCTAATGTGAGAGGTCTTTACAACGGTTACGTTCTTAATCAATTAAGAAACACTTAACCAGATAAGCATGTAGTGGGCATGAGGGTTTAAGTGGGTGCCTTGGGTGGCATGTGGAAATCAAGTAAGTGCCTTGGGTGGCATGAGGAAATCTAGTGGGTTGCCTTGGGTGGCAATAGAAAATACGATTAGATGACTTAACCAAGTGGAAACATGTAATTAAACATGATTAACGGGTTAAGTGGGATGCACTAGATAAATTGACAAGCTTAGGTGGTAGCTTGTGGGGGCCTATTTCAACCAGTAACCCATATGTATCTTATTGGGCTCGACCCATGTTGAGGACGGGACACGCGTACTGGGCTTGATTATAAGAGGCCAAAACGGGTTAGCGGTGGCAACGCGAGTCCAACGGGTTTCATATGCGTGTGTGGACCCGGGCTGGTAGGTAAGACGTTGTTGCATCGTGTAGGTATAAGCCGTGCACCATTTGTTGTATCGGGTTGCCACTTTGGGGAGTGATACACCCCATTGTGGGGCCAGCACGGGTATCTACGGTAGGGAGCCGATCGCTTGGGAGTAGTGGGTACACCTAGTGGAGATAGGGGCAGACGACACCTATGTAGACAGCTAGGGGTACACGAAACTACTGGGTAAATTTTCTAAGTCCTTGGGAGGGATCAACCTTTAAGTAGGAATGACTGGTGTGGTGCAGTTAGTAATTATCCTTGGGTGGGTAGATGCGTCTTTACCGTTATCTTAGTTATCCTATGTGTAACACCCCGAATTTCGGTTAATGCTAAAATTCACTAATTACAGAATAAATAATCTCAGATGTGAGAATTGGAGGAAACGGCCTGCGTCATTGCGTTCGTCTCGGAAAAATACGCGAAATAGAGTCCGAGTTTTCAAGAATCGGAGTCCGTATGGCCCGGTTATGGCCCGATGAAGTTTGCAGAAAATTCAAAGCTAGAAACAGATTTAATAATTTAAATTCAGATTTTAAAATAGAGCAAGCGGGGCCAGGCGGGAAGATTCCCGCCCTACCCATGTCGACAGGGCTGTCGACAGGCCTGTCAACAGGGGTGTCGACTTGCCTGTCGACTTGCCTGTCGACAGGGGGTGGCGTCCAGAGAACCTGGGTGCACCAGGTTGTACCAGGTTGGGTTTTAGGCTGGCTTGGAGGGCTGGTTTCTGGAAGCTTCTTGGATCTGAGGGTCCTAAACCAATCTAGGGTTAATCTAAGGGCCTAAAACACTCACCTAATCTATAAATACACCCTAAACCCTACCCTAATTCATTCATAATTAAATCTAGTAACTAAACTATGGCAAAATGAAACTTGAAAGAGCCTCCATCAAAATTAGAGAAGGGATAGCATTCCAAATCAACTTCTAGCCTCTTAATCTTCTTCATTAGTTTGCTAATTTTGTTTTGGTGAGATTCTATCTCCTTAATAATCAATTGTTAAATTGATTAAGATAGGATATGATGATGTATGGATATGTTTGAGGATCAATGTGTTTATGCAAGCTTTGTGTAGTGTATGTTATGTGTTTTGCAAGTTATATACCATATGTCATGCAAGTTTAATGTTATGTAGTCATGACATCCATATGCAAGTTTGGTGCTATGTTTCATGATGATTATGATGCAAAATACTAAGTTGAACATTGATCTATTATGCAAGTTTAAGTATGTGATTCTATGCATGCTAAGTATGTGATATTATGCATATTTAATAAGTGGGTTTATGCATATTTAATAAGTGGGTTTATGCATATTTAACAAGTGGGTTTATGCATGTTTAATAAGTGGGTTATGCATATTTAATAAGTGGGTAAATGCATGTTTAACATGTTATGCAAGATATGAGAATGCTTATATGCAAGTTCAACATGTTATGCAAGTTACATGTATGTTGTTATGTAAGTTCATATGCAAGTTATGTGTATGATGTATGTAAGTTACATGTATGTTGTTATGCAAGTTCACATGCAAGTTATGTGTATGATGTTATGTAAGTTACATGTATGTTGTTATGCAAGTTCATATGCAAGTTATGTGTATGATATTATGTAAGTTACATGTATATTGTTATGCAAGTTCATATGCAAGTTATGTGTATGATGTTATGCAAGTTACATGTATGTTGTTATGCAAGTTCATATGCAAGTTATGTGTATGATGTATGTAAGTTACATGTATGTTGTTATGCAAGTTCACATGCAAGTTATGTGTATGATGTTATGTAAGTTACATGTATGTTGTTATGCAAGTTCATATGCAAGTTATGTGTATGATGTTATGTAAGTTACATGTATATTGTTATGCAAGTTCATATGCAAATTATGTATATGCTTATATGCAAGTTTAACATGTTAATATATGCTCATATATGCAAGTTTGGGATTAAATGTAGTTGGGTTAATATATGCTCATATATGCAAGTTGACATCCTCTTAACCCATGACAAAGTTATATGCTAAGATTTGGTTAAACCCAAGATATTTGGGATGCATCTTCCCTTTATTATGTCGTGAAATGAGAACGATTTACGTGGGGAACGATGGGGTTAATAAATATGTGAATAAAAGTATGATTGGGTATGATTAAGTATACCATAAAAATAAATTAACATAAGTGGGAATTTACCTATTGAGTTAGGTCTACCCCATGGGAATTTACCTATTGAGTTAGGTCTACCCATGTTATGAAAAACTTAATATTAATTAAGGTTAATTAATATAAATTAGGAGGATGATTAATTAGATGTAATTAATCGACTAAGACACGAGGTTGGACTCATTTGTAGTGTAAAACTGCCCGGACCCAACCGGCTTAACCAGTTGCTACAAATGTTAGTCCAATGTGGGAGGTCTTAGGCACAAACTAAATACGTGATTAATGTAAAGACACGAGGTTAGACTCGGTTATGACATAAGGCTGGCCGGACCCAACCGGCTTAACCAGCGGTCATAAAAGATAGTCTAATGTGAGAGGTCTTTATGAGGATCACGGTCATAATTAATTAAGAAACACTTAACCATATAAGCATGTAGTGGGGCATGAGGGTTAAGTGGGTGCCTTGGGTGGCTTGTGGTAACTAGTGGGGTGCCTTGGGTGGCATGAGGAAACTAGTGGGTTGCCTTGGGTAGCAATAGAAAATACGATTAGAATACTTAACCAAAGTAGAACATATAATTAAGCATGATTAAAGGGTTAAGTAAGTGCCTCGGGTGGCATGTGGGAATTAAGTGAATGACTTGGGTGGCATGTGGAAATCTAGTGGGTGCCTTGAGTGGTAATTAAAATATGATTAAATGACTTAACCAGGATTTATAACATGAAGGTAGACATGATTATTAAAAAGGGTTAAGTGGAATACACTAGATAGAATAACAAGCTTAGGTGGTAGCTTGTGGGGGCCCATCTCAACCAATATCCCAAACGTATCTTAGTGGGCTCGACTCAAGTCGAGTGACGGGACACGCATATTGGGCTTGACTATAAGAGGCCAAAACGGGTTAGCGGTGGCAACGTAGGACCAACGGGTTTCATATGCGTGTGTGGACCCGGGCTGGTTAGTAAGTCGTTGTTGCATCGTGTAGATATAAAGCCGTGCACCGTTGATATTATCAGGTTGCCACTTTGGGGAAATGATACACCCCATTGTGGGACCAGCACGGATATCTACGTTAGGGAGCCGATCGCTTGGGAGTAGTGGGTACACCTAGGTAATTAGCTAGGGGTACACGAAACTACTGGGTAAAAATTACTTAGTACATTTAGTGGGATCAACCTTTAAGTAGGAATTACTCTTGGTAGGTAGAACTGGTGTGGTGCAGTGTAGGAATTACCCTTGGGTGGATAAGTCTGGGATGGTGTAATCTAGTAATTATCCTTGGGGGGGATAAATGTGTCTTTTCGGTTATCATAGTACATCCCGTGTTTAGTTGGCTACGAAGTGTAGTCATTATCCCCAGAGGTACCATACCTTGTTTATATCATACCCTAATTACTTTAACGATTGTATTGTTAGGGTTATAGGACTCACTCAGACTTATGTCTGACCCCGTTGTTTTTATCTTTTTTTCCCAAACCCAGGTTATCAGAGTGGGCTTAGTGCTAGTGGGCTTTGATCAGATTGCGGTACCTATCCTTTGGAGCTTGGATCGTTGAAGTAAAGCTCAGTTCATCTTTCCTTTTATGGCTATTGTTTACATAGTGGGATTATGTACTTATTTTTATCAAGATGGATATTTTGTACTTGACTCTTGTATGGTTTTGTGATGTAACCAAACATGTTTTACTTTCCGCTGCAATGAAACGATGATTTAAATTTTCAAGTATTACTTATATCTGTCTTGTTGTAATTTTACTGTTCTATATTCACTCAAAATACTTCACCGAAACTATGGCATTCCCCTCTTATGAGTGACCTTAGCGGACGTGGGTGTCCACGTGGTATCAGAGCTTAAGGTTACCAGAACAGATAAAAATTTTTTTAGAAAAAAAACTATTTTCTAAGAATATTTTTGAAGGGAGTATTTTCAAAAACCTGTCTTTTAAGAGAAAAGTTTTTGAAAGAAAAGCATAATCCCCGATAGCCATATCTTTATCTTTCGAATTCTCCGTTTTGAATCTCTTCCTCTCTCTCATCTTGAGTTTCCCCTCCGCGTATAAATGATTTTTTCTAAGATAGATAAGGATGGAAAACCGCTTCAAGGGACTCAGACGTTAATCAGATTAGAAGTTGGTTCAAGAAGGAGGAGGACTGGTAGGTACCTATAGGATAGACGAAGAGAGGAAGGCTCAAATAGTTGTTTGGTTAATAAAGGATGAAACCTCATTGGTGGGAGGTTACGAGTGGAGAATAGGAAGAAGAAGAAGGTTAGTAGTTATTCTTTGGGGAGGAATAGGACACCTTATTAGGATTGTCCAAAGAAGCAAGGGCAAGGTATGGAATCTTCTGGAGGGTAGTTGTATTCCCTCACGGCTAGTGTACCAGATGGGGATAGGACCGTCTAGGTTGGAATTTGGGATTTCTATATTATCTGATTCGAACTTTGTTTGATTCTGACGCATCGAGTTCGTTTATCTCATCATTGTTAGTTGAGTCACTGCACTTAGACACCAGTTTGGTAGATGATCCCTTAGTTGTTTCAAACCCAATTGGGGCTCCATGATGTGTTTGGGTTTGAAAGTTGCTATACTTAGCGTTGAGTTTAGATGTGATGCTTGTTGGGCTTCACGGGCTATGGGTTAGTTTGGGGGCATGGACTGGTTATCCAGTAGGGGTGCCGTTCTTGATTTCGAAGGGAGAGTTGTTAGGCTTATGACCCGCTTGGGTAACACTCTCGAGATCTCTTGTAATCCCATAGAATCTGTTATGCTAAGTTATCTAGAATCGCTTGACACGTCGGTCGAGAGTTTGCGATCTGTTAGAGTGGTCCGGGAATACTCGGATGTGTTTGAGAAGGTGAAGGGCTTACCTCCGGAGCAGGAGATTGACTTCCGAATATATCTGGTAAACAATGCCAAACCAGTGACTTGGCCAGTATGCCACAAGGCTCCTCGTGAGAAGAGGGAACTCCATAAGTAAGTAGGCGATATGCTTGAGAAGGGGTTCATAAGACGAAGTATATTGGAGTGGGGAGCTCCAGTAGTTTTTGCCATGAAGGCGGGTGGGTCCCTCAGACTTTGTGTAGGCTAAAGAGAACTAAATAAACTCACAAAGAAGAATAGACACCCATTGCCGAGGATTGATGATCTCTTTGATCAAGTTAGTTGGCGCCTCAATATTTTTGCAGTTGGACTTAGCCACGGAGTTTCGTCAGTTGAGAGTGGCTGAGAATAGTATGGAGAAGACTGTCGTTAGGACTCCGGATGGTTTTTATGAGTGGCTGGTAATGCTATTAGGTTTGACGAACACCCCGCATACTTTGTTGATTTGATGAGAAGGGTGTTCAGGGAGTACCTAAATAAGTTTGTAATGGTCTTTGTAATGACACCTTGGTTTTTTTCTAGAAGCGAAATAGGTTTTCGTATGTGCTCAATAGGGTGAGCGAAGCCAGTTATGGGATAAACGGTGGTCTTGGAGCGAGACTGGCAAGGACATCCAAAGTTGGTCAAAGGCTTAATTATTTAGCCATTTTTACTAGTATCATCTCACGTAGGTCGCTTGAACTCGAAGGAGATATCCCTTGGGTGTTTGTCTGATATTGGTTTAGGCCTTTGGGGCTTGCATTTGGGGGATGTCGAGCTCGACTAGGGTGGTCTGCGTGAGAGATGGACAGTTGTGATGATTTTGGATGGGATTCTTAGCATCCTATGAGTTTGAGATAGCGTATACCCATGGCAAGGGAAACATGGTAGCGGACGCCTTGAGTAGAAAAAGGTCGTCCTTGAGTTCGTTGTTCGTTGTACGACAGAGCTTAGAGTTTATTTCTATGTTTGACTTTAGACCTTCCGTTGACTTTGTACCCGGTTTGCTAGCCTCCTTGGAGGTTAGGCCTACTCTTTTGGGGCGTATTGGCGGAGCACAGCGGGACGACCCACAGTTGGTTGAGGTAGTAGAGAAGCTCGTGAAGAAGGGGAGTCGTCCAGCCATTTGAGTAGGTACACCCTAGATGGTAAGGGGTGGTTGCGTAGAGACGGTAGACTTTGTGTACCGCAAGACATGGGTTTGAGGAAGGCTATACTTGATGATACACATCGGTCGAAGATGACCATTCATCCCGGTGGGGGCAAGATGTACCAAGACATGAAGCGAGTTTTCTTTTGGGCCAATATGAGGAAAGACGCGGCCAAGTATGTCGCTAGATGCTTGGTGTGCTAACAAGTGAAAGCGGAACAGAAGAAGCCCGGAGGGTTGCTACACCCGTTGGAAGTTCCGTAATGGGAAGTGGGATAGTGTCTCGTTGGATTACCGAAATCAAGGAAGGGTAATACGGTGATTGGGCTTATGGTAGATAGACTTACTAAGTGTGCCCATTTTATACCCGTGAAGAGTAAGAGAACTGCCCCATGGCTAGCTTCAGTTTACGTTCAAGAGATTATTAGATTGCATGGTGTACCTTCCAGTTTAGTGAGCGATCGAGATCCTATCTTCACTAGAGAGTTTTAGAAGAGTTTGCAAGAGGCGGTAGGGACTCAGTTGTGTTTTAGTACCGCATATCATCCTCAGACGGACGGCCAGACTGAGAGGGTGAATCGTATTTTGACGTTATGTATTTTGGATTTTGGAAGTACATGGGAAGAGCATCTTCCATTGGTGAAGTCGCGTATAATAACAGCTTTCAGTCTAGTATTGGTACGGCTCCTTTCGAAGCTCTTTATGGAAGGCCTTGTTGATCACCTACATGTTGGTGAGAATCTACGGATAAGATCTTGGTTGGGCCAATGTGGTTAGAGAGACTTCAGAGAAGATTGACTTGGTTCGAAGAAGGATGAAAGCGGCGGAATCTTATGCGGATAAGAGGAGAACAGAGCTTGAGTTTGATATTAGGACATGCTTTTTATCAAGGTATCTCCGTTGCGGAATGTGGTTCACTTTGGATCTGTTGGGAAGTGAGCACCAAGGTTTGTTGGACCGTCTCCTGTTAAGGAAATGATTGGACGGATAGCGTATAGGGTGGAGTTGCCTGAGAGACTTAGTAGTGTACATGGTGTATTCCAAGTGTCACATTTGAGGAAGTGCCTACACGAGACCGCATAGGTAGTAGAGCCGAGCTTACTTAGAGAAGTGGAAGTAGAGCGTGATGCGACGATTCGACGAGCTCCTATTCGCATCCTTGGGTCAGAAACTAGGAAGTTGAGGATCAGAGAAGTTCAGCTAGTTAAGGTGCAATGGGGAGATGATGGAAGCAATGCTACTTGGGAGACGGAAGCGAAGATGCGTTCTTTGTATCCATTTCTTTTTGAGAGTATAATTTCTCCTCTATCGTTTGACTAGTACTTATCTTTAGTATGTCCTCTCGTTAGTGCTGTTTGACCTTTAGATAGGGTAAACCTATGGTTGAAACATGTGTTTGAGACATGTTATGGTTGATGGATGCAAGTGGATGCAAGTGTTTGCTAGTGGTTGCTCGTGGATGCATATATACACACTCTAGGCACTAGATCGGCTCAGTCACTTCATATTGCATATTGCATATAATTGTGTGTAGGTAGCTATATTTATGGATGTATAATGATTGTGTTATCATATGGATGATGCATTTTGGTGAATGGTTGTGCACTCATATAGATACTGTATGTGTCGATAGGGTTATCTCGCATACATATTGGATGCATGGCACTATCATGGTTTGCATATGTTCGTACATTAGATAGGGAACATATACACGCACTTTTCGCATATGCTCATACATCATTAGAAATTGTTTTAAGGACAATGGATGCCCGTGTTTGATGGATTGAGTAGATGGTTGTTTGGATGGTAGGATATGCATTCTCCTTAGCTTAGAGATTTCGGGGACGAAATCCTTTAAGGAGGGGAGAATGTAACACCCCGAATTTCGGTTAATGCTAAAATTCACTAATTATAGAATAAATAATCTCAGATGTGAGAATTGGGGGAAACGGGCCGCGTCATTGCGTTCGTCTCGGAAAAATACGCGAAATAGAGTCCGAGTTTTCGAGAATCGGAGTCCGTATGGCCCGGTTATGGCCCGATGAAGTTTGCAGAAAATTCAAAGCTAGAAACAGATTTAATAATTTAAATTCAGATTTTAAAATAGAGCAAGCGGGGCCAGGCGGGAAGATTCCCGCCCTACCCATGTCGATAGGGCTGTCGACAGGCCTGTCGACAGGGGTGTCGACTTGCCTGTCGACTTGCCTGTCGACAGGGGGTGGCGTCCAGAGAACCTGGGTGCACCAGGTTGCACCAGGTTGGGTTTTAGGCTGGCTTGGAGGGCTGGTTTCTGGAAGCTTCTTGGATCTGAGGGTCCTAAACCAATCTAGGGTTAATCTAAGGGCCTAAAACACTCACCTAATCTATAAATACACCCTAAACCCTACCCTAATTCATTCATAATTAAATCTAGTAACTAAACTATGGCAAAATGAAACTTGAAAGAGCCTCCATCAAAATTAGAGAAGGGATAGCATTCCAAATCAACTTCTAGCCTCTTAATCTTCTTCATTAGTTTGCTAATTTTGTTTTGGTGAGATTCTATCTCCTTAATAATCAATTGTTAAATTGATTAAGATAGGATATGATGATGTATGGATATGTTTGAGGATCAATGTGTTTATGCAAGCTTTGTGTAGTGTATGTTATGTGTTTTGCAAGTTATATACCATATGTCATGCAAGTTTAATGTTATGTAGTCATGACATCCATATGCAAGTTTGGTGCTATGTTTCATGATGATTATGATGCAAAATACTAAGTTGAACATTGATCTATTATGCAAGTTTAAGTATGTGATTCTATGCATGCTAAGTATGTGATATTATGCATATTTAATAAGTGGGTTTATGCATATTTAATAAGTGGGTTTATGCATATTTAACAAGTGGGTTTATGCATGTTTAATAAGTGGGTTATGCATATTTAATAAGTGGGTAAATGCATGTTTAACATGTTATGCAAGATATGAGAATGCTTATATGCAAGTTCAACATGTTATGCAAGTTACATGTATGTTGTTATGTAAGTTCATATGCAAGTTATGTGTATGATGTATGTAAGTTACATGTATGTTGTTATGCAAGTTCACATGCAAGTTATGTGTATGATGTTATGTAAGTTACATGTATGTTGTTATGCAAGTTCATATGCAAGTTATGTGTATGATATTATGTAAGTTACATGTATATTGTTATGCAAGTTCATATGCAAGTTATGTGTATGATGTTATGCAAGTTACATGTATGTTGTTATGCAAGTTCATATGCAAGTTATGTGTATGATGTATGTAAGTTACATGTATGTTGTTATGCAAGTTCACATGCAAGTTATGTGTATGATGTTATGTAAGTTACATGTATGTTGTTATGCAAGTTCATATGCAAGTTATGTGTATGATGTTATGTAAGTTACATGTATATTGTTATGCAAGTTCATATGCAAATTATGTATATGCTTATATGCAAGTTTAACATGTTAATATATGCTCATATATGCAAGTTTGGGATTAAATGTAGTTGGGTTAATATATGCTCATATATGCAAGTTGACATCCTCTTAACCCATGACAAAGTTATATGCTAAGATTTGGTTAAACCCAAGATATTTGGGATGCATCTTCCCTTTATTATGTCGTGAAATGAGAACGATTTACGTGGGGAACGATGGGGTTAATAAATATGTGAATAAAAGTATGATTGGGTATGATTAAGTATACCATAAAAATAAATTAACATAAGTGGGAATTTACCTATTGAGTTAGGTCTACCCCATGGGAATTTACCTATTGAGTTAGGTCTACCCATGTTATGAAAAACTTAATATTAATTAAGGTTAATTAATATAAATTAGGAGGATGATTAATTAGATGTAATTAATCGACTAAGACACGAGGTTGGACTCATTTGTAGTGTAAAACTGCCCGGACCCAACCGGCTTAACCAGTTGCTACAAATGTTAGTCCAATGTGGGAGGTCTTAGGCACAAACTAAATACGTGATTAATGTAAAGACACGAGGTTAGACTCGGTTATGACATAAGGCTGCCCGGACCCAACCGGCTTAACCAGCGGTCATAAAAGATAGTCTAATGTGAGAGGTCTTTATGAGGATCACGGTCATAATTAATTAAGAAACACTTAACCATATAAGCATGTAGTGGGGCATGAGGGTTAAGTGGGTGCCTTGGGTGGCTTGTGGTAACTAGTGGGGTGCCTTGGGTGGCATGAGGAAACTAGTGGGTTGCCTTGGGTAGCAATAGAAAATACGATTAGAATACTTAACCAAAGTAGAACATATAATTAAGCATGATTAAAGGGTTAAGTAAGTGCCTCGGGTGGCATGTGGGAATTAAGTGAATGACTTGGGTGGCATGTGGAAATCTAGTGGGTGTCTTGAGTGGTAATTAAAATATGATTAAATGACTTAACCAGGATTTATAACATGAAGGTAGACATGATTATTAAAAAGGGTTAAGTGGAATACACTAGATAGAATAACAAGCTTAGGTGGTAGCTTGTGGGGGCCCATCTCAACCAATATCCCAAACGTATCTTAGTGGGCTCGACTCAAGTCGAGTGACGGGACACGCATATTGGGCTTGACTATAAGAGGCCAAAACGGGTTAGCGGTGGCAACGTAGGACCAACGGGTTTCATATGCGTGTGTGGACCCGGGCTGGTTAGTAAGTCGTTGTTGCATCGTGTAGATATAAAGCCGTGCACCGTTGATATTATCAGGTTGCCACTTTGGGGAAATGATACACCCCATTGTGGGACCAGCACGGATATCTACGTTAGGGAGCCGATCGCTTGGGAGTAGTGGGTACACCTAGGTAATTAGCTAGGGGTACACGAAACTACTGGGTAAAAATTACTTAGTACATTTAGTAGGATCAACCTTTAAGTAGGAATTACTCTTGGTAGGTAGAACTGGTGTGGTGCAGTGTAGGAATTACCCTTGGGTGGATAAGTCTGGGATGGTGTAATCTAGTAATTATCCTTGGGGGGATAAATGTGTCTTTTCGGTTATCATAGTACATCCCGTGTTTAGTTGGCTACGAAGTGTAGTCATTATCCCCAGAGGTACCATACCTTGTTTATATCATACCCTAATTACTTTAACGATTGTATTGTTAGGGTTATAGGACTCACTCAGACTTATGTCTGACCCCGTTGTTTTTATCTTTTTTTCCCAAACCCAGGTTATCAGAGTGGGCTTAGTGCTAGTGGGCTTTGATCAGATTGCGGTACCTATCCTTTGGAGCTTGGATCGTTGAAGTAAAGCTCAGTTCATCTTTCCTTTTATGGCTATTGTTTACATAGTGGGATTATGTACTTATTTTTATCAAGATGGATATTTTGTACTTGACTCTTGTATGGTTTTGTGATGTAACCAAACATGTTTTACTTTCCGCTGCAATGAAACGATGATTTGAATTTTCAAGTATTACTTATATCTGTCTTGTTGTAATTTTACTGTTCTATATTCACTCAAAATACTTCACCGAAACTAAGGCATTCCCCTCTTATGAGTGACCTTAGCGGACGTGGGTGTTACACTATGTCTAGTTGGCTACTTAGTGTAGTCATTTATCCCCAGTCATCCCGTACCAAGTTTATATCATACCCTAATTACTTTAATGATTGTGTGGTTAAAGTTATAGGGCTCACTCAGACTTATGTCTGACCCCGTTGTTTTTATCTTTTCCCCCCTCAGGTCCTCAGGTTGGGCCTAGCACTAGTGGGCTTTGATCAGACTTCTTTATCTATCTTCTGGAGCTTGGACCGTGATGTAAAGCCCAGCTTATCTTTTCTTTTATGGCTATTGTTTATGTGGTGGGATTATGTACTTATGTTTTTATCAGGATGGATATTTAGTACTTGACTCTGTATGGTGTTGTAACTAAACATGTTTACCTTCTGCTGCTATGAAATGATGTTTTAGATTTTCAAGTATTTATATCTGTCTTGTTGTAATTTTTCTGTTCTATACTCACTTAAAATGCTCCACCGAAGTTAAGGCATTCCCTTAGAGAGTGACCTTAGCGGGTGTGGGGGTTACAGAATTTATCTTGGATAAAATTAATGGGAACCTTTCCCTGAGAATATGAATTGGAATGAGGCGATTGTTGTGTTTGTGTAACATTCGTTTTAATATACGCGGGTTGTTCGGAAAGGCCGGGTTTATACCCATTCTGAATAACCGATTCGACGATATGTCGAAGATGAAGACGGTGGTCGAAGACCGGAAGTCTTCACATCGTTTGGATTATTACTGACGATCCTGATTGGGCTGTACACCCAAGAGGATGGAAATAGTTGGTGGTCGTCCAGACGTACCTGGAGATCGATGGATATGCGAGGAAAGTGCCTCCGGTTTCGTTCAGACCCAGAACGAACTTGTAAATGGATTGTGTGTCTGACATTGGATTTTATTCTGTGTTGATTGATTTCTATTAAATATATATCTGTTTGGCGGCGGAGAATTTATTCTCTTACTTAACGCCCTTCTCTGAGACGTACGAGCTTAGAGGTTATATATTGATAGATATCAATCGCATGGCATGAATTGCCTGTGTGACATGATGAGTTGCATGGATCAAGGCTTCTGTTGAAAAGCAAAGTCTTGTGGTTGATGATCAAAGTACGGCTTACGTGACAGCTTTGTGTATAACGTAAATTCGCGAGCCTCACACCTCGGTATGAGTCAAAAACGGGATACGGACTGCAGGGAGAGCACGACGTTTCTTTCTAGCTTTGGTGGTGTCAGTGACTTACCAGCCCTGACATTTATATACTTTTCACCTATGTGGTTGTTGGATGAGGCGCCTCGATTTTAGGTATGTAAGGACCGAGAAACGTGTGTTCAGGAATACTAATTCTCTAACGTAAGTGAGGACCGGCCCTGAAGCATCCAGGATTGCCCAGAGTGCGTAGTCCTGAGGCATTTGCTAGAGTGTCTCGAACGCGGAGAGGAGCTTGCCCCTTGCCTCGACTCATGACGGAAATCCAATTTCCAATACGTGTAATTCGGTTTTAATTGTAGAACTAGTATAACGACATGATAGATGGTACCCATGCTGCCTATGATTGATATTTATGATTGAAATTGTTTTGACACTATACATTTATTGTAGTATCAAATGATTTGTTTTTAAACGTACCAAGCATGTTTGGCTATTATAAGGGAAAACCCTATCCTCCGGCTTGCGTTGCATTGTGTGATGGGACCTGGGTCTTATAATAGCTTCATTTTTCGAAAAAGCATTGCGTTGTTTATTCTATGCACTGGTATTCTTGGGAGGAAACCCGTTCCGTGTTATACGGCGTGGTCCCTTGAATTACTTTCTTTTAAAGTAAAGTTTTAAATAACTGTTTTAGTTCTCACACCAGTCACATGACTGACCTGGAGTTTATTGTTTTAACCTAAACTCTGGGTGTCCCTATTTTCCGTAAGGGCAGCTAGTAATTTTGGTTTTGCAGATTTATACTCACAGGATCCTGGTTTACAGCTGGAATGATGCTCGAAAAGCTCTGTGTCCGTGTATTACTTTCAGTTGTGTTTAATATTGTTTTTCCGCTGCTATGTAATTTATTGTAATCTCTGGTATTTATCGAATGTAATTTATTCAATTATACTCTGTATATTCTTGTATCTGATGGAATTGTTGTAATAGCAATGAAATGTTCTTCCGTCTGCTTTCTGTTTTGTCTTGTCCTCATAGTAATTCGTTCTTTCTCATCTCTTCGGTGACCGGGGATGTTCGGGTCGCTTCATTACCTTACTTTAAAAACAAGATAATAACTGTTTTAGTTCTCACACCAGTCACATGACTGACTTGGAGTTTATTGTTTTAACCTAAACTCTGGGTGCCCCTATTTTCCACACGGGCAGCTAGTAGTTTAGGTTTTGCAGATTTATATTCACAGGATCCTGGTTTACAGCTGGAATGATATTCAGATAGCTCTGTATCCGTGTATCTCTTTCAGTTGTTCTTTGTATTATTTGCTGTTGCATTGTAATTTGTAAATCTCTGATATTTATCATATGTATATTATTTTTTCATACTCAGTATATTCTTGTACTCTGATGTAAATTGTTGTAATAAGCAATGAAATGTTCTTCTGTCTGTGTTCTGATTTTTCGTGTTCTCAACTCAATTCGTTCTTTCCTTAATGGGGAAGTTCAGGTCGTGTCAGTTTGGTATCAGAGCTTTGGTTTACGGAGCTCGAGAATAAGACACATTAGAACTGAACGAAATAATTCATCAGAGATCGGATTAGTAATATCCAATGGAATGACTCGTTAGAGAAGGGATCAATAGTATCCTAGAACGAGTGTGAAGAGTGTTAATTTTAAAATAAAATTGAAAACAACCTTTGTTTTGAAAATTTAAATTTGTTTATACGTATTTGAATATTTATTTTAGATTGATTTTGGACATCCAAGTATATGGTGATTTTGAATATACGCGTAATTTACATGTATTCGAAGCCTCAAATATACTGGATGGATATAGAATCACACTCTAGTCACCCAGGCATGATTCTGATGATGGCGCGCCATCATCAGTATTTATGTTTGAGTTTCGAAAGTGGGATATCTATATATTTCCATTAGACTGGTGTGAGAACCAAAACTAGATAGGGTTATTGTTGAATTGGCATCAAAAACATGATTTTGTGTGTGTATATATATATATATATATATATCAAAGTTATGAATTTGAAAATTAATCAACAAATTGATTGTTGGTTGTGATGTTTGATTAATTAAAATTTTGAACCATTTAGCCAAATTGAACAAATATTGAACTGAATGGAAAATTGTTTGAAATTGCATACATATGTGCATGTATATATTGAACAAGTCATAGTAGGGAAGCTAAGCAGAGAAATAAAATTGTATGCCCGACAAATATGTACATGTTTACTAATTTATTGGGTTTGGATGATTTTATGAGCCGATTGGCTAGTCGCTTGGCTTTTTCTTTTTGAGATGAGAGGGCCTGTGCGGCGGTTTGGTGATTTTCCCGATGCTCCTCGTACAAAGGAGGTTATGGCGAAATTTTTCGAAAATTTAGGGTGTTAGCCAAATTTTTGAAGAATTGGAAAATTCTTAGAAACTAAAAAGTTGAAGAATGAAAGCCAGAATGAAAGTTGAATTGAGTAGTTAAACAACATTCAGCTCCGTTCCTTTATGAGGACGAAAAGATTTTAAGTGGGGGAGATTGTAACAACCCGGAAAATCAAAACCAATTTAAATTTTTTATTTTGGCAATTTTAATGAATTTTGAATATTTAAAATGACTTATTTTAAATAATAACGAAAAGAAATTTATTTTGGATAGAATTAGAATGTATATATTTATTTGAATCGAAGTTAAAAAATAAATATTTATTTTAATTACAAAAGGAATTGGAAATGGCGCGGTAGTTTCAAAATTCGATTTCAAATTTCAAATTTCAAATGAATGTACAGGATTCAAAATAAACCGGATTTTAGTGAAACCAGAAATATTAGAATTTGTTTGAAGATATCTTTCCAACAAATCTGAGAAATTGAAATTTCATAGCGGGAATAAAAAGTTATGCCCAATTGAAAATTCAGAATAGTTACTATGGAAACATAGCCCTTAAAATAGCCATTTTGCAAACGGCCTCTGTTTTTGATTAAACCACTTTTGTCGGATCCGGAATGTCAAATTATTGCTAGATTCCAATTTTCATAATTTTTGGAATCAATATATGAGCATGGCAAAAGAAAACATGTTTGAACAGTTTCAGTCAATTTGGATCGACCAGAAAATGACCGTTTTTCAAACGGTCTCCAAATTTGATGAAATTAGTTTTATTAGGACCATATACAAAGCTAGAAATAATTTTTTTGTAATTTTTGGAGTCAGTATGTGGCCCCGGTAAATTAAAATGTGCGTTTGAATTTAAAATATATTGATTTATATTTTAAATTTAACGAACACCGATCGTAACAGCCGAATTGGGTTACGAAACATATCCCATTGTTTTTGGAATGAGGGTAATTAGTTAGCGGTCGTAGTCGTTGGGTTCAATTTGGAGTTCGGATTAAAAAGTTGCTTTTTGGAATTTAAAAATAATAATATAAATTATTTAATAAAAAGTCAACCCTCCTTTATATCCCCCCTTTTCTCAGTCAAACCGATCGATTAAAAGGGAAAAAAGAGCAAACAATGGAGGAAACCCGTCGTCCCTCAACACCACCTCCGGCGCGACGGCGGCCACCACCTCCGGCGCGACGGCGGCCACCACCTCCGGCGAACGCGCCGCCGCTCCCCATCCTCTGTCGCGCCTCCACAGCCCGCCCTCACTCTCTCCTTCCCTAAAAACCGAGCCCTAACTCCCCCAATGCTCTAAAACCCGCCGCTGCCAGTCATTGGGGGGCCCGTCTCTGGCCATCCGTTACCATCTTCGATGCCCTGACCCTCTGCGCGCCCTCAACCCTCCACCAATACAGAAAAACTGTGAGTTTTTACTTTATTTAGGTTAATTTATTTAAAAGATCTGATTTTTATTAATTTACATAACATTATATATATAGCACGGTTTTTAAAAGGTAATTTATATATATATATATATATATATATATAAATTGGTACTAAAGATGTGATTTTTTATAAATACAAAGTTAAAGATAAGATTTTTAGATTATAAAACATACAATTTTCAGTTTATAAAGATGAGATTTTTGAGATAGAAAATATGAATTCTTTAATTTGAAAAATATGATTTTTATTAATATAAAAATATGATTTTTAATAATAGAAAGATAAGAGTTTTAGCGATAGAAAAATATGATTTTTCATAAGAGAAAGATATGATTTTTGACACAGTAAAAATATAATCTTTATAAAAGTAGAAATATAATCTTTATGAAAGTAAAAATATAATCTTTATGAAAGTAAAAATATAATTTTTAGCGAAGTAAAAATATAATTTTTAGCGAAGTAAGAATATAATTTTTATCAAAGTAAAAATTAGTTTTTTATATATATGAGAAGTATTATAAAAATACGATTTTTATATATACAGTAGCAATGTAAAAATGCGATTATTAATATAAACATCATATAAAAAATGTGATTTTTAATATGAACAGCATAGAGAAGACTGCGTTGGAATGTCGAGCAAATCCAAATGGTTCAGAAATTCGGAATAGAATGGAGGAGTGGATCCCAAAGGTGAGAACTCCTTACTAAAATTATTTCTGTATAGTTATTTGTTTTATAACTGCATATGAACTGCTTCCCGTCGTCCATAGGCCATGGACGACTTGTTTGCTTGATTGTATTGTGTTGTTTGAATTTGTTTGTGATGTAAAATGGATTATATAAAATATTCGTATGTTGAGTAAAATATTTTATCGTTAAAAATGTAATTTTTAACGAATAAATGAAACGAGAATAAATATTCATTTACAAGTCGGACGATTTGTTTATGTACACCCGATTGGCTGATATGGATTGGGACGATATATTTTACACATCGCCCAACTGCATAGATAAAAATCAGTGTTTGTTGATTGAAACCCCACACGGGTATTGTGATGATATTTGACGTACACTTATCCCAATCGTTTGGTTGTATGTCTATCGATTGGTTGACAAACTGTGGTAAGCGTTAAATATTTATATTTAATGCTTATGCAGTGTAGAATACACTCTGGATGATGATTGATTGTTTATCATTGTTGTTCTATACATGTGTTGTACGAAATCCATATAATCAACATTAAATGGTAATTGACTATGTCTGATTCCAGTTCAGAAAGAATGAATATTTTAAAATAAAGAATAATTTAAAGTAATATTTAGTAAAAGATCGAAATATGATTTTGATGTCCGATTTGGGATGGACACGAAAATATTTAAATATATAAAGCCGTGTTGATTAGATGTGCGCCATTTTGACACGAACGATATTTATATTGATTTTATTCATTTTTATAATGAATATAAAAAAGGAAGTGATTTCAAAATATAATGTTTTGAAAATATTATCATTTATATATTAATGATATGGAATATTCAATTTTGATTTGAAATTGAATTTGAAGTTGAAATCGTTTTGAAAACGAATTTAAAACGATTTATAAAATACGTTTTAAATGGAAATCGACGAAATATATATATTATATATATTTAATGTTCGGAATAGAACGCGCCGCGGCAGTTCGCGAATTTCGACCATTGACTTCGAATGGACATTACGGGAGATTTGACCGTCGGATTCTCCTAAAACTGGAATCGTTGGGTTCGTATCGAAAAGAGCTTTCCAAAAAATATTAGAGATTTGAAATCTAACGGTTGGATTTGGAATTATGTCCAAATCAAATTTGGAAAAGGTCGCTGTAAGTGCAGTTCGATGGCTGTTTATGGAAATCGATTGTACGGGCCTTGATAAAATTATTGAAAATATCAATAATTTGTGTAAAATCATAATAAATGATTTGGAAAGAATTAGGATGAAAAATCCCATATTTGAAAAGATAAAAATATTTTTTTTATCGAAATGAACTAGTTATGAACTAGAATTATAATCCGATATTTTTAAATAAATAAATTGGATTTAAAATGGTTTTAAAAATAACCAGAATTTCCAATATATGAATTGGAATGGATTTGAATCGAAATTATCTTCGGAATATTTCGATATTGGATTCCGTGATTATACGGACATTGTGGAGGAATTTGGAAGATATATATATCGTTATTTCCAATACGATATTTGTTGGTTTCAGAATTTGATATTGAATATAAGCCGATATAACTTCTATTCAGAGCCTTGTATTTAATATTGAATTGGATTTTGGGTTTGTCATGGATGGTATCTTTAATAATATTGTTCTTAAACCCAATGGAGTTAAGAAAATTAGAAACTAACTGGAGATTAGCTAAGTTGAATGGTTTCCTGGGTATTGATCTGATGTTGGTTTCGGCCTTCGGGATCAATACTTAGGGAATTGCTCGCTTATTAATTTACGGTTAGAGACTAATGGGATGGGGTCTTCAGGAAAACTGTTCTTAAACCCCGTGTGAAAGGAATAAATCTTTTAATTAAGATGTAGAGAAGAATTACCAATCAATTAACATTTAATTGGATTTGAAATGGAATGTGAATTGGGTTTATTGTGAACTGTATTTTAACGACATTCGTTCCAAAGAAAAGTTTTCCAGTTTAATAAAATAAATTGGAATGGAATGTATTTCGATTCGGTAATAATCGAAGTGAACTTATAAGGAGGAAGACTGTTACTATATATGGAATTTAAGAGGCTTTGCCGTTATTCCATTTATATTATCCGTTGGATATGGAAGTTTATATCGATTATATATATATATATATTGATTTGTTTTCCGTGAAGATTCCATTGTTAATGGAATGTGATTTTGGGTTTATTGTGAGTTGTGTTTTAAATGACATTAGTTCTTTAACCCAGTAAAAGACAAGATTTATTTCTTTACTTTGAATAATCATTAAGTAATGATTTTTGGAAATTAAAACTGAATTAGAGTTTTAATGAATCTTTGAATAGATTGAACGATGAATTTAATAACTAAAATTATCAAATTCGAGAAATGATCGAGAATGGAGTACCACCAGTTTTACTCCAGGCGATAGTTAAATCTTTAATTAGATTTGAACGTGAAATGGTAATTAAATTTACCGATAACACCGTGGTGGTAGATATGAAGTATTACCGGTTTTGCTTCATGGGATTAATAGGTTGGGATTCGGAAATTTAACAAATGATTACTTCGGTAAGGTTCGCTAATCCCGAATAGTTTGGATAAACCTTAATTTGGTTTGAATTGATATCCAAAGGAGGATTAAAGAATAAATTTAAAGAATTTATCTTTGATAAAATTTATGGGAACCTTTCTCCCTGGATATGAATATTTAAATAAAAGAATATTCAGAATTGGAATAAGGCGTATGTTGTGTTTTCCTAGCACTTTTTTTTATTATATAGCGAGTTCTTCAGAAAGACCGGGTTTATCCCATTATGAATAACTGAATCGGCGATGAGTCGACGATGAAGACGGTGGTTGAAGACCGGAGGTCTTCACATCGTTTGGATCATTACTGATGTCTTGATTGGGCTGTACATCCAAGATAAGGTAATAAGTGGTGATCGTCCAGACGTACTTGGAGATCGACCAGATATGCGAGGACCTCTCTCCTGTATTAGACGTATGGGACGAGAAATAAGGTGCCTCTGGTTTCGTTCAGACCCAGAACGAACTTGTAAATGGATGTGTGTCTGACATCGGATTTCATTCTGTGTGATTGGTAGACATCGGTTGCATAACGTGAATTGCCTGTGTGGCATGCTGAGATGCAAATGATCAATGCTTCTGTTGAAAAGCAGAGTCTTGTGGTTGGTGATCAAAGCACAGCTTTAATATAGCATAGCTTCGTGTATAGCGTTAATTCGCGAGCCTCGCACCCCGGTGTGAATCAAAAACGGGAGAGGACATCAATGAGGACATGCGTTTCCTTCTAGCTAGGAGTGGTGTCTGGGTTTTGCATGACCAAATGTTTTACTTATGTGGATGATGGATAGCGAGGCGCCTCGATTATTTCGGTTTCGGCGGAGCAGATGGATGGTTTGGTAGATATACCGACCTGTTTTATGCCCCACAGAAAAGGGAAGCGCAATGCTCAGGCATTTTAATCCACTCCGTGTGGACCGGCCCTGACGATCCAAAGGCTTGACTGGGTACTTATCTGAGACATAGGCTAACTTGTCTCGAAGAGGTGAGGATGATCCCTTGTCTTATTTCACAGATGAAATCCGACTTTCAATACGTGACTTTGCGGTTTTAACTGTAGATCCTAGTATGGCGACATAGTGGTATGGGGCACTTATGCCGTCTATGATTGATACATTTATATTTGAAATTGTTTTGACACTATACACTTATAGTAGTAATAAAATATGAAATTTCACGTACCAAGCATTTTTGCCTATTATAAGGTAAAAACTCTGTCCTCCAGCTTGCATTGCGTTGTGTGATGGGACTTGAGTCTTATAACAGCTTCATTGTTCTTTATTTAGCATTGCGCTGTTTGTTTTATGCACTAGTATTCTTGGGGGTAAACCCGTACCGTGTTATACGGCGTGGTCCCTTGATTTACCTTACTTTAAAAACAAGATAATAACTGTTTTAGTTCTCACACCAATCAAATGACTGACCTAGAGTTTATTGTTTTAACCTAAATTCTGGGTGCCCCTATTTTCCACATGGGCAGCTAGTAGTTTTGGTATTGCAGATTTATATTCATAGGATCTTGGTTTACAGCTGGAATGATATTCGGAAAGCTCTGTATCCGTGTGTCTTTTTCAGTTGTGTTTTGTATTATTTTCCAATGCAATGTAATTTGTAAATCTCTGATATTTATCAAATGTATATTATTTGTTCATACTATGTATATTCTTGTACTCTGATGTAAATTATTGTAATAAGCAATGAAATGTTCTTCTGTTTCTGTTTTGATTTGTCGTGTTCTCAACTAAATCCGTTCTTTCCTTAACGGGGAAGTTCAGGTCGTGTCATCAGGGGGGCCCATAAGGGTCCACCTAATTTCCACCAATCAGGTGGGAGAGTCACGGTGACCAATCAAGAGAGATTTTACAGCCGAAATTCATTGGCATAGACAAATTGATTTAGCCTCTTATAGCAGGGAAACTTCCCTAACGGTCGGTTTGATTATAAGGATGTAGGATACAATTTCAAATAAAGGGCCTTTTCGGTAGCTTATGTTTACACCAAAAAAGTGTGACACCAAACATATTCCAATTATTAGTAAAGATGCTTAATTGGTCATATTGTTGGATCACAAAATAAACATTTGATCTATAACTAAGTTACAAGAATTACCATAAAGGATTAAAACTTTAACAAATGTAACCATATCAAATGACTATAATTAAGGCTTCAATAAATTTTTTTTTTTTTTTGGAAATACATGATTAAATATGCTAATGAAACTCAATCTCAAGTCCCCTACCTTAATCAGATAGAGCCTTATCGCTAGTAATTAAAATAAATAACATAAATGTGATAAATTAATTAACCCTTTTATCGATGCTTATACAAACAATAATGGCATGTGGTAAAACAAATGGATACCAATCTCGATTTCGTTAATTTGTAATTTTCTTAGTTTTAGTCAATTTCAATTTTTTTGAAAATAGCAGATAAACTTTTTATTTTGGTCTTGCTTTCTATTTTTAGTATCTTTTAATGTAAGTGCAATAATAAAGTTGAAGACAGAAAGCAAAATACAGGCTTAAACAAATAAATTCAAGTACAATAAAGTTATGTGCAAAAGCTAAGATAATGACTGTTTTATTTTGTGTTTTAGTTTTCAACATTAATCATAAAAATTAAGAAGAATGGATGGACGGCAGAGGGGCAAGAGTTTGGAAAGATAATGCAGCGATGAATTGTTTCTCGTCCTTCGGTCATTTCCCTAAATACAAAAAAATAAGGAAACATTATTTTACTATTGTGTGTTAATTACGCTTTATACAACAACTCTTTTCACAATATACGTATGACATTTGCACTTTTTAACTCAACACAAGTCAAACGCACTCTAAACCAAATTAGAATTAATAAAATTAAATACCTTGAAATTTGCCCAAAACCAGACCTAGCAAGCCCAGCCCGTCTGTACCAATAAAAACAAATTAAAAAAGATAGCCCAGCTTTGAAGCTATATCTCAACGTAACCTACAATTAGCCCCAACTGATCCGAGCCGCTCAACAATAAACCTATAGGGGTGAGCATTATTTGGTTAAACCAAATAAACCAACTGAACCAATTTATTTTGGTCGGTTTGGTTTGGTTTTGAAATTAAATCGGTTTGTAATCGGTTCAGAAAAATATTTAGTTTGGTTATCGGTTTAACCAAATTAACCGAACTTTTATTATATTTTTGAAAATTATCAATATTATTATAAATATTTTAAGTTAGATTAGTTCTCCAAGTAAATTTTAATCATCATGCATGTGTCAAAATTACTTTTAGAAAACATAAGAATCATAAATAATAATACTCTAATCATATACTTATGATTTATTTCAAATTATATTTAATATTACAATCATAAGGTCTAAAATATTTTTAGTTCGGTTAAATCGGATAACCAACCGAACCAACCAAATTTAATTTGGTTGGTTTGGTTTGGTTTTTATTTTTATCGGTTTTAGTTTGGTTTGACAATTTTCATCATCGGATAAACCGAACCAACCAAACGCTCACCCCTGTAAACCTATCTACGAAACCGACCGTTGGTCTGATATGATTAGGCCCAAAATTTCGCCACTCCCTTTCCCGAATATCTCGATATTTATATAAAATTCCGTCTCCTTCGACAATATCCCGTATCTTCTTCTTTCCTATCCTTGATCGAAACATCTATCTTCTTTTTCCGTATCCTACATTCGGATATCGTAGAAAATTTTCGAATTTTTTGGGGATGTTTGCTACTTTTCAATTTGATTCTTTTCTTTTACCGACTATTTATTTACATGCTGAGAATCGGAGACGAATAGATTCATTTATGCAATTGAAAAAAATTAAAAGGTAATCGATTAGCCCGGAACCAGGTTTGTTTGCTGGTACTTGAGCGATACCTAATGATACTGGTCCGATACCTTGTACCATTAAAATCCAGTCTCTTAGTTTAATGTGATTCTAAATCTTCTTTTAACACTGGGAAGTTTCTTATTAGTCAGTGGTTTTTTTTCTGAAAACATGGATCACAATTTATTTATGATGATAAGGTCTGGATTCTACACATTAGAAATTCAGAATTATAACTTTTTGGAACTGAAAAACAAAAGAGTAAAATTTTAAAGCCTGAAAACCCTATGTTTGTTTTTAGTTATTATTTGTAGAATGCTTGTTTTCTTTTCGAATAGAAGTATGTGAAGATAATAAAATTTGAAGATTATAACTAGTTAAGCAACTGAGTTTTTTTGGTGTAATTAAATTTGGTTTTAATCAAAATTAAGTAACTACCATTTTCTTAGATGGAATAAAGCGCTGAAACAAAAAAGGCAAATTCTATTTCAACCCAGAAATATGCTGAGTAGCCCCCCATTTTAACAAAAAAACACGAGGATGAAAATGCCCTTTTTATATTATATTTTTTTCCAGTTTTCTAAACACCTCGTAGTCCCCTTATGTGGTTTATCAGTGTGCCTCGTAGTACCACTACGTGGTCTTTGAAAGAACCACGAAGAGCTGCTACGAGGTACACTAAGTAACCACGTAGGGCTACTACGAGATTAACTGATAAACCACGTATTCTCTCAACGTGGGAGGGTGTTTTCGGATTTTTTTTTTAAATTAGCGAGGGGCTACTCAGTAAAATTGGGGGTATACCGGTTTTTTCATGCTTAAAGGGCTACTCAGCATATTGCTGGGTTGAAATAGAATTTGCCAACAAAAAAATGTGAGGCGTCAAAAACTAATAAGTAGCATCTAATTAGCTCTCCGCAGCGCCTTGTTGGTACTGTAGCCTTTGTTTACTGTGTTAGATATACTTGTCCAACTAGTTGTTTCTGTACTTACGATGTATATGAGATATTATTTGCTTAAATGATAAATTAATACTTATCATGAAAAGTATTAACATTCACTCAGATGATAAATTCATATCTACATTGATCGTGGCTTGAATAACTGTGCATACGTTGAACAGTTTTTGGTAACTTCCAGTCTCAGTTATTGATAGCAAGAAATGTAAACGAGTTACTTGAATTTGTAATGTGTGAAACAAGGGCTCAGGGTTTTATATGGCTCATGATGTAGACTGTGTAACATGAATTTAACATAGAATAGTGTTTTGTTTAGAGGATGTTCTCTAAAATAAACTACCTACTGACAATTATACTTGTGGTAGTAGCAAAAATGCACCAATATATCAATTATTGCTCCAAATATACAGATTATAAAATGGAGGAATAGCAGCAATGGAAGAATATTTAAGAAAACCGAAAGAAGCAATGTCAGCGAAAGCAGCAGTATCAGACGAATTGGAGCTTAAAGCACTAAAAGCAGCAGTATATAGGTGTTATTCCATCAGCAGTTTTTGTCCAACCGGTAATTGATATTACAAAGCTGCTTTATCCAAGAGACAACCCTGCAAGTTATTGATTGTCTTGCATGATTTTGATATAATAGCGAAATGTTTTAAAAAGAGTGATTGGTTTGTGACTCGGCCACACATGCCACTTCAGATTTCGAAGATTCAAATCAAGGTACAATAATTCTTGAGTGTTACTTTTTGCGGTGCACGACTAGACTTGAAATTGAGTTTGTTGTCGGGCCTAGTAATTCGGTTTAATTTCGCCACATTTAGCAAAAGCGTCACAACTGTAACAAAACATTTTACTTCTAAACTTAATATTTACATAACCCAGTGCAAATACTTAGGTAAAATTTATGTGATTTATAAGCTGGAATTCATATTACTTTACCTATCTTTAACAAAACATTTGTATTAAAACATAGTTTATCAAGCAAATATGCAGGTTAATCCATAGTAGATAACTAAACAAAGTTCTTTTACCTGAGTTTTTTAGCATTTGTACAGCACTCCTGTGATCATGTATGTTATGGTGCCCAAGGAAAATACAAACAAATGGTGTAAGCCTTACCATCAGGACAATTTCCACATCCACATCTAAGCTTCGTCTGTGATCTGCCTATCATAACCTTGTATTTTTTTTCACAGGGACAATCAAGTATGGATGATTTTGTCTTACGGTCGTAGCAAGGCTTCTGACGTATCCATCTATTCACAACGTCTTTTGGGATGATATAAAGAAGCAAATTGAACGTGTAAGTTTTCATTGATATAATTGATTTTAATTTTTAATTTTTTTACATAATGCATAACTTTTTTTAGATTTTAAAACACCTTCGAGAAAAAACCACTCCATGTGATGTCTAAATGGCCCATTTAATGAGAGAAGCAAATCAAGTTGTTGATAGGCTTTCACGCCTAAGGATCATGGATTTAAAACAAGGATAACCTCTCAGTTCCAGTAATGCTTAAGGTTTTGTATTACTTTAAATTAGCTAGTTTTATTATTTAAACAAATTAAATTAAAATATTCCATTCAAACCTAGATTTGTTGCCTATTTTGGGAATGTTATAATTAAAAATATTAAAACAAATGACAATGAAACATGCCAATTTATAAAATTTCGTATTACTTTTAATTAGCTAATTTTATTGTTCAGACAAATTAAATAAAAATATTCCATTCAAACCTAGATTTGTCGCCTATTTTAGGCATGTTAACCTTAACATATTCTCTCTCTATATACATGCTTTTCTTCTGTAAACCCTAGTTTTTCTTCTGTAAACCCTAGTTGTTCTTCTATTTCAAATTTCATTAGTATGGATCACCAACTCAAACGAAAATGACGTAGAATGAGAGCATTTCAACCGAACAATCAAAGGTTCTCAGTTCATCGACTGCATACTTATCTTCTTGCTATTTTCGGCATATTCAATAGATATTTCAAGTGTTTAGGAAAAAAACTCAAGCCAAAGCAGAAGCAGCAGTGATAATCTTAACAATAGCAGAAGAGAATTGATCAGGCAAGTTACTATGAGGTCGAACTCGTTCTACGAAGAAGCTATTGTTGATTGCTTGGAGTATATTAAGAGGAACTCAATATTATCTTCGTCTGTTAATAACGATAATGGGCCATTAGTTAATAGAGAGAGGTGCGATGAATGCAGTGTTTATTTTTCTTGGCTAATTTTGTATTAATTTTATTTTTATCTTCATTCTTGTGGGGGGGATATTTCCAGTTTCAAAATCATGAATACAAGAGATTGATTGATTTCTTTATTTGTTTTTGTTGCCAATCCGAACATATAATATATGGACCATTTTTTTTCTTTTCTTGAAGTAATTTTTTCTTCAAAGCTACCATACTAGCAATATATAGAAAAATAAACTATAACACATGTTTCTAATTTATCTTTATTTTCTTTGTTAATTTATTTTTTATACTTGAACATTTTTTCTTCTAACACCACGTTTTGAATAAAAATAAAATAAATAATACCTTTTGAATAACTGTGTGAGTGGTTAGCATGTCTTTGTTAATTTTTAATAAGGTTTTCTATTGTAAAGAGTCTAAATGAATTTCTATGTGCCAATGATTTTTGGCCAAAATATCTGAATCTCGCGTTCCTCTTTTTTCCGTTTCTTTCTCCGTTGCTTCTTTGTCTAATGTCTCGTATTCTGCAACTCACCTCTACCCCGTGTTGTTTTCCGTTTAGATCCGATGTTTTTTTCCTTTCTAAATCTCCGTCAACTTTAAATTTCAAACAAACCCTAATTGACTCACAATCTCTGATGCTACAAATTTTGCAAACACCTCTTCTTTAGCGGACTAATTCTGATTCTTTCTAGCGTATTTCTGCTTCAATCCGTACTCCTCAGAAAAACCTTAATTCGGCGTTGTTATAATTTGCAAATGCCTAGGAGGTGCTAGGCTTCATTCTTATCCAATCTCATTTTGGGCAATTGTGCTTCACCAATATCTGATTTTAAAGCATCCTAGCGGGGTACAATTTAATGTTATTTTTAGCTAAATTTTTGTATTTTAATTTCGTGTAATCGTCTCTTTTGAGCTCCAAAAAAAAGGAAGGTTGCTACTTACAGCTATTCCTAACTATGTAACTTTACATGTGATTGATACAACTTTGAAGTTTTAATATCATATATTATCCTCAGTAGCAGTAGAGAAGAGATGGAACTAGTTATAACATGTCCACTTTGCGCTTATTTATCAACCGACAAACATCCATAGTCTTGTTGGTAAGGTGTTTGTGGAACTCTAAAAAGACCATTATGTGTGCTAATTTTATAAACAGTAAGGTATATGGATGCATATGTTTGTGTATATAACTGTATCTATTCATGCATGGTCATAAAATACTCTAATATTTAAACTGTTTGGGGTATCATAATATTTTACAAGTGTGGTCTTCTTTCCATTTTGCAAGAACCGTGACACTATTTTTATTTAAAATAAAGATAAAATGTTGTACCCACTTATCTATTCTTGGGCACAGTACTAGTTATATTATGTACCGTTCTTAATTATACTATTATTATTTGAGATAAGGATCTCTGCATTTAAAACAAGTAAGTAAGATCCACCTATCTTTAACAAGAGTTCAATCTATTTGTATTAGTTTGTTCATGCATAGACAGATGACTACATGCTTTTCGAAAATCATACCTCTAATCGGTATTGTTATATATTCCTTTGTTCACATTTATTCAACATAATAATAAACTTTATTGTAATGCTTTATGCATGTCTTATGCAGGGCTGAGTCCGCTCATTTGAAATTGAAAAAACATTTAGCTGGCTGTCAATGCAACTTCGAACAAGCTTGGATGGAAATGCATACATTATTGGAACTTTCATTTACTGATCTTAAAGCGTCATTCGAGCAAAGTTTAACAAAAGTAAAGCATGTATTTCATATTCCAGAGTTCAAAAATTTAAGGGGCATTGTTACTGTTAAGGCACTAGATTTGATACATTCAGAAATAGAGAGAATAAAAAAGTTGAATTAAATTTAGAATAATGTCCAGTGAATAAAATTGGTTTTTCCCGGTAATAAAGACCAGACTTGAGTTATTAATTGGATATAGACCCATGTGAGTTAAGTAAACTAATGTTGTAATAAAATCAAAATTTTGGATTTTAGAAATAAGGATAACTAATTTTTAATTAAAGAAGGGGTCCATCCAGAAGGTGTGATAGATAGTTATGGGTGTGTTTGACTTTAATTAAAACTAGAATCTACTCATGACTTTCTGATTTTGGGGACGAAATTCTTTTAAGGGTTTGGATTGCAATGTCCCGGTTTTTATAACGTTTGTTCAATAATAAATATTGATTATAGCAGGATAATTACAATAAAGTTTGATTAATAAACAAACTAAAACAATTGTAATTATATGAATAAATATATAAGTGTATGTATACACCAATAATGCATATATTTAGTTATGTTTTAACTTGAAAACACAATACGAGTTTGCAACAAAAAGAAACCTTAATCAAAAATCATAACATACATATTCATGTTGGAAATTAATTGCTTTGAAAATATAAATGAATCTTGGATAGTAAAGGGAACTTATGCAAGAAATTCGACAGCAAACATAAGTATCTAAGAATGATTAAAACAAATATCATGTCATTGAACGCAACATGTATGGTAAAATGTCTCAATAAAATAACAAAAGAGGAAATGCACATAACAACAAACAAAAGTGAGAAGCTAAAGTCAAAGACACTTAATGAGATTTAACCCAAATAATATGGCTAAGATAGGAGCGAACCATCACCTAAAAACCCTCAGTACAAAATTGCAAATATAAAAATTCTTCTTAGCAAAATATCAAATATTTAAAATGCAAATAAAACCATTTTATATTGCCAATGAAATCTGAGGAAATATGACCGATCGGCAGCAATTAATGTAGTCATAGCTTTGAGTGTGAAAAGCTTTTAGAAGGAGAGATAAGAACAAAAGTATAAGTAAATATCTAAGTTAAACTATTCATTTTTTCATGCATAGTTTTATTGAACCAATCATATAGGATATAGAAAAGGGGTAAGCCTAATGATCCACTTACTTTATCACATTTAAAGGAAAATAGATTTTTAAATTTGAAGACTTGGCTATATATACCACCTTGAAACCGTATATTCTCCACGCACGAAAATATACTGAGTTCAAACCAGCATGAAAGGAAAGCAGCTAATGTGAGTAAACTAAAATTACGTAATATTTATTTTTTAGAGTTGCTGTTTCACTTATAAGTTAAGGCCAGTATTTGTATGAGTTTAGAACTATGTATGAATCATATTGCCAAATGTTAAGAGTTAAAAACTAATACAGGATGATAAACTTTCCTGTTAATCTTCCTTTTATATTCTTTGATGCCAGTGATCGTATTGATAAAGCCATGTATACTTATAAACATGTATCACCTTGATACAAAGTTATTCTGTTATTAAGTTAGAACTAGTTTGAATAAGAATACTACTGCTATGAACACCCTGTTTTCCAAAGAAAAATTATAAAAATTCTCACATTTGGATTTATTTGAATACAAGAATCTAAGGCATCCTTTAAGTGGTACTTACTTAGTAATATAAACAATGAAAATTCACTGTAATGTCAACGTATGTACAAGAAACTAGAAAACTATATTTTTCTCTGTAACCTCATGTTAACTTGAGATTTTCGATCCACCCAGAAACATGTTTTACGTATATAAATGGAATCTTGGTAGGAAACGAAGATTTTTAGTCTTAGTCTCATGATTTTTAAGTGGGTAGTTGGCGAGAAATTAACGGATGAACGGAAGTCGCATTTTGGTCAAATTCCGGCGATTTCGGTGACAGAACTCAATGGCGTGAGGTCAGAAGGAGGGTGAGGGATTGACGATTGCTAGAAAAATCCTAAATAATTTTTCTAATGAGTAAATGTTGAAGACGAGTTAGAAATAGGGTTCATGAGTTCCTTTTGTGTATCCAATATTCTCGGCGAAACTGCACCGCCACGATGGCGAATGGAGGTTGCGCACATGGGGGTTCAACGCCGGAGGATGCCACCGTGGTGTAGTTTAAGTTAGGCGAGGTTCTGTCGAGGGAGATGGTAGCAGCAAGGAGATTCTTGGATTCAAGGTTGGCACTAGAAAATCGGTTTAACAGTGAAAACACTGTAGCTGAGTAGGTGGCCAGATCGGAGTTGCGAACTGAGATTAGGGGGTGATGAGCGACTGGGATGGATGATCGTGGTGGGTAGATGACGACTCGACTGTTTGTACACGTGCACCATGTACATGTGTATCGGTGGAAGAAGTATCAGCAAGGTAAGGAAGAAGAAGTGGTACTTGGCAATGAGATGTGGTACTTGGCAATGAAAGGTGGTACTTTGCAAAAACTAGGGATCGACAAGGGAAAACCACAGTGATCAGCGTGTGTGGCAAGTGGTATTTGGGCAAAATCAGAAGAACGTGATCGGGCAAGGGAATTCTGGAGAGATCAGCGTGTGTGGCATTGGTTTTTAGAGTGCAAATTTGGGTTTGGCAAATAAAGGAGGAAAGGGAAATTAGGCCAAAGGGTTATGGGTCGGGTTCTTATATTGTTTTGAATAAAACAAGTTAAATAAAAATGGAAATTTAAAATAAAGAAGAAAGGTAAAATAAAAAGAAGAGATTTTAAATTTAATAGGATTAAAGAAGAAAAGGAGCCAAACATTTTGGGCCGGTGGAAGGAAAATATTTGAAGGAAGATAGACCATAGTAGTCGGGCCTTAAAAAGGTTTCAACAAGTTTAAAAATCAAACAAAAAGGAAATATAAAATAGGAATTTGTATAACTTAAATTATTAGTGGTTATGAAACGACGATGCACAAAATGAGACAAAGTTATTGAATTATTATCGAAATAAACAAACATTATTAAATTAATTAACGTGTACGAAGCACATGCCCTAGTTGTTTATTTATAAAAATATAGTTCAATGTCTGGATTTAAACAACACAGATATATACAATTATGTTTGGTCAAAGCTCGTAAAATAAAGGGTATATAAAATGAATTGCACTTAATTTAGTTCATTTTAAGTTGATAACTATTTCCTTTGAACAAGAAATGTTTTGAGATCAAATGAATATTGAAATCAGTTCCTTAAGTATCGATTGACCATAAAAGACATTATGCTAATCATTTCGAAGAGTCCGGAATTTATATTCCACTTCGATTTGATTTATACGTCGCATGTCTGAGATTATTGAAGATAATTGAAGACAGAGATATGCAAGGGCTATTTTGTTTTATAGAATAGTGCATTCGGTTTGTCCAGTCCCAGGACAACTTGTATGGTCGGGTGTTTGACAACGTATATCTATCAGATCTTACACATCACCTTTTTGTAAGTATATTATGTTGGTGGCGGAGGAATTCGTTTCTCTTAACTTTATGCCCGTAATGTATTTGGGAAAATAAATTGTGTGCTCCGACAGATATGACGGTGTGGCATCCATAGTGATTGAAGAAATGATCTGTTAGAAGAACGAAAATGGCCTCAAGCCTCACAAATAGGAAAAGACAAAAATCGGGCAGGCAGAATGGCTAGGTGGGTCATTCCCAAGCAGGGTGTATTATCACCATCTAGAGAAATTCCTTTTGTCTTCTTAATATATATTTCGATGCTGCAGCTTTCAGGACGGCTGGCTAGCTACCACCGTGGGGTGATAATATATTTGTTACACTCAAGCTAAATGAGTGGGCGGTCATGTGTGGCCGGGTTGCAAGACGTTCTTGTTGAACCCAGTGTATCCCCTCTAGAGTAAACTAACCGGCAGGTAGTCCCATACCTTGTCTATTGGAACCCAATCTCCAATAAGAGCCCACAGATTTTAATTTTATATTATTATACATGTGGAGCGTGAGATGCAAGCGTTCTGCTAGATGGTTATTTATTTGATAAAAACTATTATAATATCAGATGATTTTGATATCAAAATGTTTAAGGTAAAAATCATCCATATTAATGTGTGGGCTGGTCTTACTATTATCTTTTCATTCGAAAGGATTTCTAAAGTTAAATAAATCAGTTCTCGTAAGAGAAAACCCTATATTTGCAATCTGTTTTAAAATTATTTACTCACACCAGTCCCCTGACTAACCCAGAGTTTATTTTTCTGTGTTTTCCTAAACTCTTGGGTACACATAACACTTGTTATGGGTAGACAAGTGATCCAGGTGACTAATGGAACCCTATGGAGTAGTGTGGAGTACGTGTCTAAGAACCCGCCTAGTAGTTATATCTAAGTATCCAGTTTGAATATCTGTATTTGTAACGACCCGTATTTTTGGCAATATAATAATTTATTTATTTAATTATTTAAATAGTGAGATAGAGATTTAAATAGCTATTTAATTAAATAACTATTAAATATTTAATTAATATAATAATTAAATAATATATTTAATTTTTAAAATAGTCAGAAATAGTGAATTGACAATATAATGTGAACCGGACAATTCAAAATATACATAATTCAGTTCGGAATTGAATACGAATAACGAATATATTATTTAAATGAAGTTTGAACGTATAATTATAATATAATCAAAATCGAGTTCGAAATGGCGCGGCAGTTCATTATTTGGCGATTTGAACTTCAACTGAATGTACAAGGTCCGTTTTAAATCGGATTTCCGTGAAACAAGAAACATTCGAAGCTGGTGAAGTATATTTTTCTAGTGGAAGAGAAAAATCGGGTTTTCACTGTATAGATTTTGATTTATGTCCAAATCAAATTTTAGAAAATTCGCTATGTAAATCCCAGTGGAGCTGTATGATATTCTATTGTCAATATATACGATAATATTTGTTTTTAAATATTAAATATAATTATTTTTAATTATACTTATATATTTAAATGGGTTATTTAGAGCTTTAACAATAGCCAGTTTTGCAAACAACCTCTGTTTTCGACGAAACTAATTTTGTTGGATCCACAATATTAAATTATTATTAGATTTCAATTTCCGTGATTTTTGAAGTCAGTATGTGGCCGTACGGTTTTTTAATATGAAAAACAATCAGTACATTGACAGTTAAAAATACGCTGTGTGAGTATACGAAGTCGGAATTCGACGAAACCAGTTTCGTTGGGTCCGTGATGTCAAACTGTAGTTGTACTCCAATTTTCGTGATTTTTAGAAATCGTGTGTGTTCGTAGGGATTTTTAGAGTGCATAAACAAATATAAATAAATATAAAAAAAACTAAAATATCCTAAGTGATTTGTGAATCTAAATAAAGCCACGCATCTTTATCTCAGCCGCTACTTAGAGAATGGAAACCAAAACTTCCATGTCTTCAAATCAAACCCTATAAATCTTGGAACTTATATTTCCGTGATGCTGAAACCTACCTCTTCATTCGTGTATTCGTTTCATGTAGCTCGACATCAGTTTGGGTTGTTGCGGAAATACAATGTAAGACTAGGGTTCCCATTCGATCTCGTTTTGAGCAACGATTTGTGGATTCATGTTGGCTTTTGGATTAAGGAGCGAAAGCCGATCGTATGTGCTATTTTTGGGTTATTCCGTGAAGATTGATGTCGCTGTTTTTCCCAAAGCGACGGAGAAGCCTGTCACGCGATGAACCAGAGTGAGTTCGAGTTGGATTTTGTTGGGTAGAGGAGAAAGAGAGTGCGAAGGGGAAGTCGAGAGTGGCAGCCGTTGGTTGAACGATGGAGAGAGGAGCGTGAAAATGGACGTTGAAAATCAGAAAATGGTGGAGTTTCATTACAGGAACTCACGTTCGAATTTGGGGAAGATAGAAATTTTGGGTCTGGGCTATTTCTAAGTGGGCCAATTGGAAAAGGTTAAGGCCCCTTTTGAAAATATAAATCCAAGTTGTATTTAATTTAAAAATATTTGTATAGCTTTTAAATTTAATAACTTATTCATACATGATTGAAACTCAGCAAAAAAGGATCCGTTGGGATCGTATGGACGACGACAACACTATGGAACTGACGGGGAGTGAATCGAAGCTCGTTACATTTTGTAGCATAATAAATTGTCCGTCTGAATCAAGCGATGGTTATCGTTATTAACGATGATCGTCCAATGTGAGTAAAACTCACCAACTCTGAACAGTTATATTTTTATAGCATATTTTTAGAACTGATAATTATCTGTTGATTGTTGTGTGTTGACTGTTTGGTTGAATTGCTTATGTATTGGTTGAAATTATAAGTAATGATATATATAAACCGTTAATCAAATATTGATTCAGTTCAGCAGAATATTTCATATTTAAATGAAATTGATGTTAATTATATTGTTTAACATCTGCGATGCAGGGAAATAGGTTGGAGGAATCCAGTTGGATTCCTCAATATTTATTTTACTGTTTTTCATATATGGTGATATATAATGTGATATATAATCTGTTGTTGATGATGCATGTTAGAATGATATTGATCATTGTTATTTGGTATTTTAAATGCCAAAAGGGATACTAGAATGTTAAAAAGGAAATTTTCAAATGTTAGACTGAAAAAGAAATATTTATAAAATCAAAAGATTTTACAAAAAGAAATTATTTATTTAGAAAATAAATAGATTAAAAAAGAATATTTATTTGTTAAATAAATAGAAAGAATAGAAAAGGAAATATTTGTAAACCATTTACAAATTGAATTGAAAATGAAATATTTATATAGAATAAATAGAACTGTAGAAGGAATATTGATTTAGAAAGTAAATCGAATTATAAAAGGGAAATATTTGGAAAATGAATAGAGTTTTATAAAAAGAGAATTTTTCATTAGGACGGTTTAGACCCGTGCTTCGCACACGGGTGTAACAGGATAATGATTTAAAATAGATATTTTGCAAATAAAATATGATAAAGGAATTTGGGGTTTGAATTAGGAATATAAAGGGAATTACTGGAATTAGAAACTGACTGGAAATTAGTTGAGTTGAATGGCTGTCTAGGTATTGATCTGATGTTGGTTTCGACCTTCGGGGTTAATACGTATGGGGTTGTTCTCTTACTAGTTTACAGTTAGAGACTGATATATGTGAGAAGATAGTGATGCGTGAATCAGAAATGGAAACGTTTTCCAAAGTTAATAATGTATATTTTCTAAAATTTGAGAATAAGGATTTGATGAATATATGGAAACGAGAAATGGGGAAATGAAAATGTTGATTGATGATTGATTGATAGAATATCCATCTGGAAATAATATCGTTGTTTGCACACGTGTATTCTTCGATAGTTAACTTAACTCACCGTCGATCGAAGTTTTTGACCATTTTTACGTTGTCAATATGGAGAGACCGGTTGGATTATTATCCGAAGAACCACTCCGTATAGGCATAAGCGTTGCGAATCAAGTATGCTGAATATATTGAAGACGGAGTAATGTGCAAGGGCTGCTGTATAAGTCCTAGGTAGAGATTGCCTAGGATGGATGTACGGAATAGTGCCTTCGGTTTGTCCAGTCCCAGGACAACTTGAATGGACGAATGTCTGACAGAGTATATCTGGTAGATCGCGTAAGTTGATGTTTCAAACGTATTTACGTTTGTGATGGAGGAATTCGTTTCTCTTAGCTTATACCCATGGTATTTTTAGGGAAATCAATTTGTGATTTGATGGGTATGACGATGTGACATTCGAAGTAAATGGAGGAGTGATCTGTTAAAAGATACGTTTTGACCTCGAGCCTCATCAACTGGGAAATGACAGAAATCGGGCAGGCAGCATGGCTAAGTGGTTCGCAACCAATTAGGGTGTATTGTCACCATCTAGAGAATATTCATATTTGTTACTTTTTTCAATTATGTATCTCGCGGGAATGGTTATGTTGGAATACTAACCGAGGGTTGGCAATATATTCGATACACTCAAGAGAAATGAGCGGTCGGTCATGTGTGGCCGAGTTACAAGATGTTCCTGTTGAACTCCAGTGTATCGCTTCTAGAGTACACCGTGCAGAAGGTGAATCCGTACCTTGTCATTGTTAGGTACCATTTCCCAAATAAGAGCCCGCGGTTTTGATTGTATATTATATATGTAGAACGTTAGATGCAAGCGTTTCTGCTAGATTACTAAGTACTTGTATTTAGACATTATTGTGATATCAGAAGAGACTTGATATAAAGAATAATTTGGTTTATCGTAAGGTAAAAACCATCCGTGTTTATGTGTGGATCGGTCTTACGATTATTCTTTCTTTTGAAAGGATTTTTAAATTTAAACAAATGATTTGAGTTTACTCACACCAGTCCATGTTGCTTAACTGGTACGTCTGATAGGGAGTTCTCGCTTCGCGGTTTAGTGGCGAACGGGAGACTCTTACCCCTATAGGTCCTGCAATATAGCGGGTTGGTCGAGCCAAGAGGCTGGCCGTAAAGCATGGAGTTGGGGTACCTCTGTAGGCCATGGTGGGAGGTTAGCCTACTACTTGGGGGATCCACTGTATCGGTAGGAGTTTATAAACACTCGAATACGATGGGTCGACACGATATGTTTTGAAAAGGGTAAATGAAAATAGTTTTACCCAAAGTATATTTTGATACAGAGAAATTATATATATTGGAATTATAATATATTGGATATATTGGTCGTTATTATAATCGAGTAAGATTATAAATTGAAATGGATGTAAATAAGCCATCAGAAATCATATAAGTGAAATATATGAAATCGAAATGAATTAAATCTGAAATTAAATCAGAATTGGAATTAAAACTCTATAGATTTGTAGAGGTGTTTGTAAATGGATTTGAATTGAATATATGAGAATTTTAAAATCTTGGGAGATTTTAAATTGTTTTACCAGCATTGTAAATGGTATTTTGAAATGTATTTCAAAAAGGAATAGTTTAAAAGTCATTTTGAAAGTGATATAGTATTGAACTCACTTCGATAGCTAGGAAATAATCCTGATGATGAACCGCGACATCATTAGTGTTCATTTTCGAGTTTCTAAGTGACAGATTACTACCAAAGACATTGTTTTTGAATTGATTGAGAAAAGCAAGTGTTTGAATCCTGAAAAGGAAAGTTTGATTTTCGATATGGTAAACTATTTAAAACTCCTAGGGAAAGATTGTTGAATTAAAACCAAATTGAATTGAAAGTTGGAAAAGCAATTGGAATTAAATTGAAATCAATTATGTGAAAACTGAATTGAATTAGAATATAATGATATCGAGTAAGTTGAATTGTTGAGTTAAGAATTTGAAATCGAGAATGGAACTTTGATTTGAAATTGAATTCGACTTAGGTATAAGCAAATGGTTGGATTTGTGGATAAAAACAGATTGGAATTTGGTTGAGATGACATTGCTATATGTTGGATTGATAACAGGTAAAAGTGATAAAGTTGATATGCCGACAAAAAGGTACAAGTTTATATTTGATATAAGCATGAGATTTATGAGCCGATGTGGCAAGCCGCTTGGCTGTTTGATTTTCTTTTGGGTTGGAGATGGCCCGGAGAGGCTAGTTGTAGTTGTACCGATTGGCTAGTACAAAGGAGGTGCTGGCGAAATTTTTCGAAAATTTCAGGTGTTAGAAAATTTTCAGGATTTTTGAAAATTTTTGTTGATAATAATTAATATTTTAATCGCAGTTTATTTGTTCAGTTGAAACTAAAATTAAGAATTAAACAAAAAAAAATTAATCAGTTAGTAAGGGTGTTTTCTACCTTAGTAATTTCGAGGGAGAAATTATTTTAAGGGGGGAGAATGTAACGAACCGTATTTTCGGCGATATAATAATTTATTTATTTAATTATTTAAATAGTGATATAGAGATTTAAATAGCTGTTTAATCAAATAACAATTGAATATTTAATTAATATAATAATTAAATAATATATTTAATTTTTGAAATAGTCAGAAATAGTGAATTGATAATATAATGTGAATTGGACAACTCAAAATATATATAATTCAGTTTGGAATTGAATTCAAATAACGAATATATTATTTAAATGAAGTTTGAACAAATAATTATAATATAATTAAAATCGAGTTCGAAATGGTGCGGCACTTCGCTATTTTGGCGATTTGAACTTCAACTGAATGTACAGGGTCCGTTTTAAATCGGATTTTCGTGAAACAAGAAACGTTCGGAGATGGTGAAGTATATTTTTCTAGTGGAAGAGAAAAATCGGGATTTCATTGTGTAGATTTTGATTTCTATCCAAATCAAATTTTAGAAAAGTCGCTATGAAATTCGTTTATAATTTATAACGATATATATAAGGAATTTCAATATAAATTTGAATATCGATTCAACCGGGATTTGAATATCGAGTTGTAAATCCCAGTGGAGCTGTATGATATTCTATTGTGAATGTATACGATAATATTTATTTTTAAATATTAAATTTAATTATTTTAAAATATATTTATATGTTTAAATGGGTTATTTAGAGCTTTAAAAATAGCTAGTTTTGCAAATATCCTCTGTTTTCGACGAAAATAATTTTGTTGGATCCGCAATATTAAATTATTATTAGATTTCACTTATCGTGATTTTTGGAGTCAGTATTTGGCCGTACGGATTTTTAATGTGAAAAACAGTCAGTATTTTGACAGATAAAAATACACTGTGTGAGCATACGAAGTCAGAATTCGACGAAACCAGTTTTGTTGGGTCCGTGATGTCAAACTGTAGCTGTACGCCAATTTTCATGATTTTTAGATATCGTGTGTGTTCGTAGGGGATTTTAAAGTTCATAAACAAATATAAATAAATATAAAAAAACTAAAATATCCTAAGTGATTTGTGAATCTAAACAAAGCCATGCATCTTTATCTCAACCGCTACTTAGAGAATGGAAACCAAAACTTCCAAGTCTTCAAATTAAACCCTATAAATCTTGGAACTTATATTTCCGAGATGGTGAAACCTCCCTCTTCATTCGTGTATTTTTTTCACGTAGCTCGACATCAGTTTGGGTTGTTGCCGAAATACAGCGTAAGACTAGGGTTCCCATTCGATCTCGTTTTGAGCAACGATTTGTGGATTCATTTTGGTTTCTGGATTGAGGAGTGAAAGCCGATCGTGTGTGCTATTTTTTGGGTTATTCCATGAAGATTGATGTCGCTGTTTTTCCCAAAGCGACGGAGAAGCCTGTCGACGCGATGAACCAGAGTGAGTTTGAGTTGGATTTTGTTGGGTGGAGGAGAAAGAGAGTGTGAAGGGGAAGTCGAGAGTGACGGCCGTTGGTTGAACGATGGAGAGAGAAGCGTGAAAATGGAAGTTGAAAATCAGAAAATGGTGGAGTTTCATTACAGGAACTCACGTTCGAATTTGGGGAAGATAGAAATTTCGGGTCTGGGCTATTTCAAAGTGGGCCAAGTGGAAAAGGTTAAGGCTCCTTTTGAAAATAAAAATCCAAGTTATATTTTGATTTAAAAATATTTGTATAACTTGTAAATTTAATAACTTAGTCATACATGATCGAAACTCAGCAAAATAGGATGCGTTGGGATCGTATGGACGACGACAACCCCATGGAACTGACGGGGAGTGAATCGAAGCTCGTTACAATTTATAGAGAAATAAATTGTCCTTCTGAATCAAGCGATGGTTATCGTTATTAACGATGATCATCCAATGTGAGTAAAACTCACCAACTCTGAACAGTTATATTTTATAGCATATTTTAAGAACTGATAATTATCCGTTGATTGCTGTGTGTTAACTGTTTGGCTGAATTGCTTATGTATTGGTTGAAATTATAGATAACGATATATATAAATCGTTAATCAAATATTGATTCAGTTTAGCAGAATATTTCATATTGAAACGAAATCGATGTTAATTATATTGTTTAACATCTGTGATGCAGGGAAACAGGTTGGAGGAATCCAACTGGATTCCTCAACATTTATTTTACTGTTTTTCATATATGGTGATATATGATGTGATATATAATCTGTTGTTGATGATATGTGTTAGAATGATATTGATCATTATTATTTGGTATTTTAAATGTCAAAAGGAATACTGGAATGTTAAAAAGGAAATTTTCAAATGTTATATTGAAAAAGAAATATTTATAAAATCAAAAGATTTTATAAAAAGAAATTATTTATTTAGAAAATAAATAGATTAAAAAGGAATATTTATTTATTAAATAAATAGAAAGAATAGAAAAGGAAATATTTGTAAACCATTTACAAATAGAATTGAAAAGGAAATGTTTATATAGAATAAATAGAACTATAAAAGGAATATTGATTTAGAAAGTAAATAGAATTATAAAAGGGAAATATTTAGAAAATGAATAAAGTTTTATAAAAAGAGAATTTTACATTAGGAAGGTTTAGACCCGTGCTTCGCACACGGGTGTAACACGATATTGATTTAAAATAGATATTTTGCAAATAAAATATGATAAAGGATTTTGGGGTTTGAATTAGGAATATAAAGGGAATTACTGGAATTAGAAACTGACTGGAAATTAGTTGAGTTGAATGGCTGTCTGGGTATTGATATGATGTTGGTTTCGGCCTTCGGGGTTAATACGTAAGGGGTTGTTCTCTTACTAGTTTACAGCTAGAGACTGATATATGTGAGAAGATAGTGATGCGTGAATCAGAAATGGAAACGTTTTCCAAAGTTAATAACGTATATTTTCTAAAATTTGAAAAATAAGGATTTGATGAATATATGAAAACGAGAAATGGGGAAATGAAAATGTTGATTGATGATTGATCGATTGAATTTCCATTTGGAAATAATATCGTTGTTTGCACACGTGTTTTCTTCGATAGTTAACTCACCGACTCTCGAAGTTTTTGACAAGTTTTACGTTGTCAATATGGAGAGACCGGTTGGATTATTATCTGAAGAACCACTCCATATTGGCATAAGCGTTGCGAATCAAGTATGCTAAATATATTGAAGGCGGAGTAAAGTGCAAGGGTTGTTGTATAAGTCCCGGGTAGAGATTGCCTAGGATGGATGTACGGAATAGTGCCTTCGGTTTGTCCAGTCCCAGGATAACCTGAATGGATGAATGTATGACAGAGTATATCTGGTAGATCGAGTAAGTTGATCATTTCAAACGTATTTACATTGGTGGTGGAGGAATTCGTTTCTCTTAGTTTGTACCCGTGGTATTTTTGGGGAAATCAATTTGTAATTTGACGGGTACGACGATGTGGCATTCGAAGTAAATGGAGGAGTGATCTGTTAAAAGATACGTTTTGACCTCGAGCCTCATCAACTGGGAAATGACAGAAATCGGGCAGGCAGCATGGCTAAGTGGTTCGCAACCAATTAGGGTATATTGTCACCATCTAGAGAATATTAATATTTTTTACTTCTTTCAATTCTGTATCTCCCGGGAACGGTTATGTTGGAATACTAACTGAGGGGTGGCAATATATTCGATACACTCAAGCGAAATGAGTGGTTGGTCATGTCTGGCCAAGTTACAAGATGTTCTTGTTGAACTCCAGTGTATCGCTTCTAGAGTACACCGAGCGGAAGGTGGATCCATACCTTGTCATAGTTGGAATCCATTTCCCAAATAAGAGCCCACGATTTTGATTGTATATTATATATGTAGAACGTTAGATGCAAGCGTCACTGCTAGATTGCTAAGTACTTGTATTTAGACATTATTGTAATATCAGAAGAGACTTGATATAAAGAATAATTTGGTTTATCGTAAGGTAAAAACCATCCGTGTTTATGTGTGGATCGGTCTTATGATTATTTTTTCTTTTGAAAGGATTTTTAAAGTTAGACAAATGATTTGAGTTTACTCACACCAGTCACATGACTGACCCGGAGTTTATTTTGTTTTATTTCCCTAAACTCTTGGGTGCCTAATTTTGTATGGGCAGTCATGTAGTCGGGATTTACAAATATATTTGGAGAGCTGGAGCAGGAGGCTTCAGAATTATATAGCTATGGTTATTTCCGCTGCGTTGTAATTGCTGTACTTTGGAAATGATATGTATATTCAAGTACAGATTTATATTTCAAAGTTATGTTATATATTATATGTTATTCGTTCCACTGTGAGGTTCTTGTTACTCTGATGTTGTGTTGTTCTTCTTCTTCTATTCTAAGTTTCTATCTTATCTATTCTCACCCTTTGTTTTCTTTCTATTAGTTTTCTGGTTTTCTAGTGTAATACGGGTTGGACTTGTGTTATTTGGTCAGCTTAAATTGGAACAGAATTTCGGGACACTACAGTATTAAACTAGTAATCATATATGATGGTGTATTATGATGATATACTATGATGTTGTAATATGATGTAGTAGACCCTGTTATGTAATATATTATGTATTTTGTTAAAATCCGTTGTGAGATTCTGATGTTTTTTTTAGTTCCATTCTCTGTCTATTCTATTCGTTTATCAATGACACGACTTCCGAGGCCATCGAAAGTCAAGCCATTACGCTGAAGATTGTACAACGGGCCGCCATACTCGATCTGCTACTCAACTTGAACTGCTACGGTTTAGATGGTTTTCGTAACATTTACGTTGCATTGGGTCTAGTAGGACCATCATTTCAGGAATATGGATGGTCTTTTGGGACTATTATATAAACTGACCCTCTTCCCTCTTTTTACTTTTCTGCTGCCGCATTTCCCAATTTCCTCTGAAATCCTAGCTTCAAAATCTCGCAATCTCGTCCAAACTTTCAGATATAATTTATAAGCAGGGCTTCATCATTGATTGATTCATGTTTTGGACCTCTAATTTTACTTAGAATCTACGTAGATTAAGCGTTGTACTCCACGGCTGCTAGTCGTCGTGTCGATATTGGGGCTTTCTGGCCCACCTCCGCCACTGGCGACGTCGCTGTTGCCTTTGAGTGGTGGTGCTGATAATCGGTGCTTGGCATTGAGGAGGGAGTTTGCCTATTTATTTCAATGGAAAGGAGGAGATAAGGACACAATTTTAGAAAAAGAAAGAAGATGGTGGAATTGAAGGGAATGACGTTGGTGGGTCGGGGGAGTGTAAGGAGTCAGGGATGTATGAACAAAGAAGAAGTGGCGCTTTACCGCGGTCGGGTCGAGTTGGTTCGACCGAATCCGGCTCCAAGACCCGATCCGCTGCGTATGTCCAGGAAACCCCGACCCGATCCCTTCTATACTTGTCTCAAGACTAATTTACTACTACACATATCAAACTTGGCTAGCTCGAGGATTTTGACATTGCGAATCCATCATACTCACTTGCATATAACTCAACTGAAGTTGATCATGACCTACGAATTCGTGGACAGTTAGGATAGATCTTTCAGAATAGAATTGTCAGGACCTAATAAACACATAACTACTTGATCATTTAATACACAGCGATTAACTGCCATTTTTTCCTGCTTATTTTGTGCTTTCTTATATCATCATTGCATACACTGGCACATATTAGCTCACACACAGGGTGATATGGGCAACTATACTCTAATCCTTTATGTTTCTTCAATAGTACAACTAGTATGTCGAGGAGATGTCAGTTTAGATACTCAGAGTTGGACAAGAGAAAAATTTCAGAATCATCTAACCATCCCATCGTCGATGATATTTTGTCAACACCAGATTCAAGATGGGACAGTAAAGGTTCCGACTTTGAGATTGAGCTTTATGAGATCGCGGAATCGTCTGGAGGAGAGGTTTTAGTAGATGAAACAAAAGAAGGCGGAGTGGGTGACAACTGGGCTCCTGATAAATTTGGGAGTGCTACCATTCTAGATGCACGTAGTGATTCTGTGACCTCTACAATCGATGAAGCTAAACTTAGGCAAATATGCCTAAGGCATGGAATTCCTTGGTAAGAATTTTTAGTTGTAACGAACGGACATACCCCATAATACTCCGGAGGGGTATATGGCCATCAGTCGGTTGATGTGCACCATAGGAGCCATTCCTCCGCTTACGTTATTTGTTGTTGAGTTTCTAAGGTGAATGCAGACTGCTTCCATGCAACTCCATCCTAATGTGTACGCTGACCTATATACATTATACGTAGGATATATGGAAATCTTAGGCACAGAGCCTACTTTCAAGGATTTGAACTTCTTTTACCATTTCAAACATTGTTTAAAGGGTTCTCCTTCCTTCGGCTTCTTCGAATTTGTGCCAGACAGGAAAAATTCTAAACGAAGGATATAGCAATGCAGGGGATGTAAATCCCGAGTAGTTATATATCAAGCACCAGGCCGGGTGAGCTAGAATGTGGCTGCAATCAAGTGAGCTTCAAGTTCCAGTGCTTCTGCTTCAATTATATTAGTAAATGCACTGGCCTTTCTTTTATATTTGTAGTTCCAAATCCCAAAAAGGAGCAGGGCAAAATATACTTAGACCATTTGAGCCGTCTGTTGAATGGAAAATCAAACTCCTTAAATGTTAGAATGTGCTTAGTGGATGAGGTTCTACATAGGCATCGTCTACTTGATATAAGTCGGAGCATTGGTCATGGGGGTCGGGGTTACACATACGTGCCCCCAACTCAAGTTCCTCTCGCTTCTACTGAAACCAGTGGTATGCCCCTGGTCGACAGGTAAGCCATAGCCACAACCGAGGTGGGAAAGTGTTCAAAGAGCAAAGATGTTACGGGCTCCGATCGAGAACCACAGTTGGTAGAGAAAGAAACAATTCCCGAGCAAGATCCAATTGCTCATCTAAGGAGTCCTTCCCCGATGTACATCCAAGATGATGAACTTTTGAATAGGCCTGTTAGGGAGGAGCTGTAACACCCCGTGTTTCTGTTAATACTAATATTCACAAATTAAAAGAATTAATATTGAGAATTTGCACGAAATTGCCTTAAAAAGGCATATAACAAATTTGAGATATGTGAATTGCCTTAAAAGGCGAAAAATGGAATTAAGACATTAATTGGAAAATTAATATGTAGAAATGGTCATAAGTTAATTATGGATTAATTTGAATTCATGAATAGGTGCGTGTGTATATATATATATATTTATATATATATGGGCAGTTAATGTAAACATGAATAGAAGTTTATTAATTTGCTGAGTGTTTGCTGAGTCACTTCTGACTCATTGCTGAGTCAATAAGATAAACCCCATCTGGTCTGAATGGCTGCGGTTATTTCTAGGTTAAATCTAATGGCCTAAATGAATCCTAACATCTATAAATAAGTGGGTAGACTCTAACCCTAAATCACTTGAAAAATTGGAGAGCTACCGACATGCCGTTGCCATGGAGTTCAGCATAGCCGTCACAAACTAAAGAAGAAGAAGGCCTAATCTACAAACTAAATCTACTCAAATCAAATCAAAAGCTCTCTCTCTTTCTATTTCTCTTCTTTAAAATTGTGAGTATGATGAATCTCACAATATTATTATAAAATAATTTGATTAAGTTATGAATGGATCACAAGAAAGTGATATGAATTGTTATGTATTTGTAAATTATGTTGTGGATCTCTTGTTATGCTATTATGTTATCATATATATGTTGTTATGTTGTAAATAATCCTATGCTATGTCATATGTGATTAATCATGCTATGCTATGTTGTAAATCATATCATGTTATGTTGCAAATTATGATATGCTATGTTGTAAATCTTATATATGTTGTAGATCTCATATTATCACATATGTTGAAATACTTATGTTATATGACAATGATGTCATGTTAAGTTGTGTTGAATCATACAAGTTGTAAAATCATGATGTTAGTATTTATGCGAATTGGATCATGTTTAAAGTTTATGTTTTTTTATAATAGATCTTGATTATGGGAATTTGCCTATTGGGTTAGGTGTACCCATATACATGAATCTACAAATTAATTGATCTTGAATATGGGAATTTGCCTATTAAGTTAGGTGTACCCATATACATGAATCTATGATTAAATGAATTTTGATTTTTGGGAATTTGCCTATTGAGTTAGGTGTACCCATATAAAACCATATTGTTAATGATGTTGATTCACACATGTCCTATACAAGTTTATGAAATTTGATCAAAATCATATTATGTGAATTATGAATAAGTTGACACCCTTAGATCCATGACATGTATAACCTTATGCAAGTTGTAATGTATGCAAGTTTTACCCCTTGTTATGATTTATTTAGTCACATATATATGTTGTTGTTGTGAATATTTTCTTTTATGCTATGAGTTAGACTAATCGGGTCTAGCATACATTTTGCGAATAAACGTTCAAACGTGGGGTAGGGGTAATATTAGGAAATTAATAAATTGGGGTGCAACTGATATGATTTTGCATGCCTTAAATGGATGTCCATAATTGAGTCAATTATGGACATTGTTAAATTTGGAATTAATTAATAATTCAAGTAGGGAATTATTAAAATTGGGGAAAGTGGATTATTAATAATAATCAATGCTTAGGACACGAGGTTGGACCCGTTTGTGACGTAAACCTGCCCGGACCCGCCCGGCAAATCCAGTAGTCACAAATGTTGGCCCAATGTGAGAGGTCCTAGGCCCAAACTAAAGCATAACAGTTGTAAAGACACGAGGTTAGACTCTTTTATGGAGTAAGACTGCCCGGACCCGCCCGACAAATCCAGCTGCCATAAATGCCAGTCTAATGTGAGAGGTCTTTATGAGGTTATGACCTTAATGAATTAAGAAATACTTAGCCAGATAATCATGTAAGGTGGGACATGGGGGTTAAGTAGGTGCCTTGGGTGGCATGAGGAATCTAGTGGTTGCCTTTAGAGGCATTTGAAATACGATTAGACTTAACCAAATACACATGTAAATGAACATGACTAAGTGGGTTAAGTGGATAGACTAATGGGACAAGCTTAGGTGGAATGCTTGTGGGAAATAATGGGGGCCCATTTCAACCAGTATCCCAAAACGTATCTTTGTGGGCTCGACCCAAGTCGAGGACGGGACACGCATACTGGGTTTGACTATAAGAGGCCAAAACAGGGAGCGGTGGCAACGCAAGTCCAACGGGTTTCATATGCGTGTGTGGACCCTGGCTGGTAGGTAAGACGTTGTTGCATCGTGTAGGTATAAGCCGTGCATCTCCGTTATATCGGGTTGCCACTTTAGGGGAATGATACACCCCACTGTGGGGCCAGCACGGGTATCTACGAGTAGGGAGCCGATCGAAAAATGGAAAGTGGGGTACACCTAGTGGAGATAGGGGCAGGCGGCACCTATGTAGTCAGCTAGGAGTACGTAAAGCCATTAAGAAAGTTTCTAAGTGAAGCTAAGTGGAATCAATCTTTAGGGTGACTGGTGTGGTGCAGTATAGTATTTATCCTTTAGTATTTAGGAGCGCCTATAACGTTTCCTTTAGCGATTGTCTATGTCCTTAATCTGCTCTTTCATAGACATTTTCTTGTTTTCCAGCTTATGCCTTAGTCCAGTTATTTTGATAATAGTATTGTAGAATTATCATACTCGCCAGACTTTATGTCTGACCCCCCCTCTTTTTCATCTTTTTCTCCCTTCAGGTCCTCAGGTTGGGCCAAGTTCCAGTGGAGTCTGATTGGATTGCTTATCTCTTGGAAAGCTTGGACTGCTGAAGTAAAGTCCAGCTTGTTATCTTTCTTTTTAATGGCTATTTATGTAATGGGATTATGTACTTGTTTTATCAAGATAGATATTGTACTTGACTTTGATTATGGTGTTATGATGTAATCAAACATGTTTTGACTTCTGCTGCAATTGAAATAAAGTTTTTAAATTTCCAAGTACTATTTTATATCTGTCTTGTTGAAATTTTACTGTTTTATATTCACCTAAAACCTCCATAGAAGTTAATGCATTCCCTTTGTGAGTGACATTAATGGACTTCGGGTGTTACACGTGGTATCAGAGCATAAGGTTACCAGAACAGATAAAATTTTTAGAAAAATATTTTTCTAAAGTATTTTTGGAAGAAGTGCTTTCAAAAACATGTTATTTAGAGAAAGTTTTTATGAAAAACATAATCCCTAATAGCCATATCCTTATCTTTATCTTTCAAATTCTCCATTTTGAATCTTTCCTTTTTCGTTTCAGCATGGCTGAAGATCTTAATCTCCCAGAAGATGTGACGGTTCCAGGGTGGTTTAGGAGATATTTGGAGGCTAGGGCCACCACTGCAGGCCCAGTAGATGTTCCTCCACCCCCAGTTGCACCCATTCCTCCTCCTCCTCCTCGTGTTGACACTTTTGCAAAGACGTGCAAGGAATTTAAGGCTATGGGAGGAAAAACTTTTCAAGGGACTGAGACGTTTGTGGAGGCCAGAGACTGGCTTAAGGAGACTGAGGAATTGTTGGATATCTTTGAAGTGGAAGATGGGAGGAAAGTCCGTTTAGCTGCTTGGTTAATGAAGGGAGAGGCCTCGTTTTGGTGGGAGGTCACTAACGGGGAACGTCCAGTTGATTCATGGGCGGATTTCAGACGAAGGTTTGAGGCAAAGTTTCTTTCAAGGGCAGAGGAGAATTTAAATATGGAAAAATTCCTGACATTAAAGCAAGGGAGCTTATCAGTGAAGGAGTATGTCAATAAATTTAATCAGTTAGCAAGGTTTGGCTTGGAGTTGGTGAACACGCCAGAGAAGAAAGCTTTGAGGTTCGTTAGAGGCTTGAATGAACCGTTGCAAGGGTTGGCTATGACACACATCCCTATGGGAGCCACCTTTGAAAGGCTAGTAGAAATGGCACTTATGCATGAGGATAAGGCAGTTGAAAAGAAAGTGGATCAGAAGAAACCCCAACAGCAAAATAAGAAGGGTGGTAAAAACAATAATGGCAAAGGGATGAAGAGATGCTTCAATTGTGGGACGCCTGGCCATCTCAGCAAAGATTGTAGACAGAAAAAGAAGACTGGTTGTTTTCATTGTGGAAATGCGGGACATTTGGTAAAGGACTGCCCAAAGAAGGGGCAGAGGGCAGGGTCTACCTCGGGAGGACAGGTGCAGGCTCTTATGGCACCAGGGCAGGCAAGGGGGCAAGTTCAGGCTATTGCGGCCCCACCGCTGCAAGAAAGAGGTAGAACAATTTCTGTTGAAAGCTTAGTTTTTCTGTTTGATCATCCTGTCCGTACCTTATTCGATTCTGGCGCATCTCATTCGTTTATCTCTGAATCATTAGTTGAATTACTGCACTTGAACACCAGTTTAGTAGAGGATCCCTTGGTTGTTTCAAATCCAATTGGGGGTTCGGCTCATTTGACCATGATATGTTTGGATTTGAAAATCTCTATACTTAGCGTTGAATTTAGATGTGATGCTTATGTATTGGGCTTCACGGGCTATGGGCTAATTTTAGGAATGGATTGGTTATCTAGAAATGGGGCCATTCTTGATTGTGAAAGGAGAGTAGTTAGGCTTGTGACTCGCCTTGGTAATGCTCTCGACATCTTTTGTAGTCCCATAAATTCCGTTATGCTAAGTTATCTTGAATCGCTTGACGCGTCTGTAGAGAATCTGCGAACGGTAGAGGTGGTCTGGGAATATCCGGATGTGTTTGAGGAGGTGAAGGGCTTACCTCCAAAGCGGGAGATAGACTTTCGAATTTATCTTGTGGATAATGCTAAACCCGTATTTTGCCAGTGCGCCACATGGCTCCTCGTGAAAGGAGGGAACTCAATAAGCAAGTGAAGGAGTTGCTTGAGAAGGGGTTCATAAGACGTAGTATATCAGAGTGGGGTGCTCCAGTAGTATTTGCTACAAAGGCGGATGGGTCCCTTAGACTTTGTGTGGACTATAGAGAATTAAACAAGCTTACTAAAAAGAACCGACACCCACTGCCGAGGATTGACGATCTCTTTGATCAGTTAGTTGGCGCCTCAGTGTTTTCGCAGTTGGACTTAGCCACTGGCTTTCATCAACTGAGAGTGGCTGAGGATAGTATAGATAAGACTGCTTTTAGGACTCCTGACGGATTCTATGAATGGCTAGTGATGCCCTTTGGTTTGACAAACGCCCCCGCATATTTTGTTGATTTGATGAGTAGGGTGTTTAGGGAGTACCTTAACAAATTCGTGGTAGTCTTTGTGGATGACATCTTAGTCTTTTCTAAGAATGAAGAAGAGCATGCCGTACATCTTAGGGAAGTGTTGGAAACCCTTCGAGCGCATAACCTTAAGGCAAAATTTTCTAAGTGTCACTTCTGGAGGAAAGAAGTACGGTTCTTAGGGCACGTGGTTTCCAAGGAAGGGATAGCAGTGGATCCCGCAAAGGTGGTAGCCATCCAAGATTGGAAGGTCCCTAAAAATGTAACCGAAGTAAGAAGTTTCTTGGGGTTGGCTGGCTATTATAGGAAGTTTATCAAAGACTTCGCAAAAATATCAGCTCCATTAACACGGTTAACGAAGAAGAACCTGGTTTTTACATGGGACGAAGATTGTGATGATGCGTTCCAACGTTTAAAGAGAGCCTTAACTTCAGCCCCAGTCTTAGTGCTGCCAGACGGGAATAAACCGTTTACCGTCTATACTGATGCTTGTGGGACGGGACTTGGCGCGGTCCTCATGCAAGAGGGAAGAGTAATAGCCTATGGTGGAAGGCAGTTGAGGGTTCATGAAAAGAATTACCCTACGCATGACCTTGAGTTAGCCGCAATTGTTTTCGTGCTTAAGTCTTGGCGTCACTATCTTCTTGGTGAGAAATTCGAACTGTTCACTGACCACAAATCATTAAAATACTTATTCTCTCAGAAGGATTTGAATTTTAGGCAGCAACGGTGGATGGAATTCCTAGCCTCCTACGATTTTGAAATAGCATATACTCCGGGCAAGGGTAACGTGGTAGCAGACGCCTTAAGTCGGAAAAGGTTGTCCTTGAGTCCGTTGTTTGTTGAACGACGAAGCTTAGAATTCATCTCCATGTTTGACTTTAGACCCTCCGTTGACCTAGTACCTGGTTTGTTAGCATCCTTGGAGGTTAGACCTACACTTCTAGGACGAGTTGGTGAGGCACAGCAAGACAACCCCCAGTTGGTTGAGATAGTAGAAAAGCTCAAAGGAGGGGAGTCGTCTAGCCATCTTCGTAGGTATACCCTAGACGAGAAGGGTTGGTTACGAAGGGATAATAGACTTTGTGTACCACAAGACGAAGACTTAAGGAAGGCCATTCTTGATGATGCTCATCGCTCAAAGATGACCATTCATCCCGGCGGAGACAAGATGTACAAAGATATGAAGCGGGTTTTCTTTTGGGCCGGTATGAAAAAGGATGTGGCCGAGTACGTCGCTAGATGCTTGGTGTGCCAACGAGTAAAAGCGGAACAAAAGAAACCCGGTGGGTTGCTTCACCCATTGGAAGTTCCACTATGGAAATGGGAAAGCGTCTCAATGGATTTTTGTGGATGGATTACCAAGATCAAGGAAGGGTAATACGGGGATTTGGGTTATAGTAGATAGACTTACTAAGAGCGCCCATTTTATTCCCGTGAAAAGTAAGAGGACTGCTCCGTGGTTGGCTTCTGTATACATTAAAGAGATAGTTCGTTTGCACGGTATTCCTTCTAGTATAGTAAGCGACCGTGATCCCATCTTCACTAGCGAATTTTGGAAGAGTTTACAAGAGGCGGTAGGGACTCAGCTATGTTTGAGCACCGCATATCATCCTCAGACGGATGGCCAGACCGAGAGGGTGAATCGTATTCTAGAGGATCTTTTAAGGCTTTGTATCCTAGACTTTGGGGGTACATGGGAAGAGCACCTTCCGTTGGTAGAATTCGCATATAATAATAGCTTTCAGTCTAGTATTGGTATGGCACCTTTCGAAGCTCTTTATGGAAGGCCTTGCCGTTCGCCTACATGTTGGTGGGAATCTACCGATACAATCCTACTTGGGCCCGATATGGTAAGGGAAACCTCGGAGAAGATTGATTTGATTCGAAGGAGGATGAAAGCAGCACAAGATAGGCAGAAATCGTATGCTGATAAGAGGAGGACAGATCTTGAGTTTGACATTGGGGACATGGTTTTTATCAAAGTGTCTCCGTTACGGAATGTTGTTCGCTTTGGGTCCGTTGGGAAATTAGCGCCAAGGTTTGTAGGGTCGTTTCCTATAAAAGACAAGATTGGGAAGATGGCGTATAGGGTGGAGTTGCCTGAGAAACTTAGTGGAGTACACGACGTATTCCATTTATCAAATTTGAGGAAGTGTTTGCACAAGACCGCGGAGGTGGTAGAGCCGAGCTTGCTTAAAGAGGTGGAAATAGAGCGTGATGCAACAATTAGACGAGCTCCTACATGCATTCTTGGGTCGGAGATCAAAAAGTTGAGAAATCGAGAGGTAAGACTAGTTAAAGTGCAATGGGGACATGATGAGAGCAACGCTACTTGGGAGACAGAAGGGAAGATGCGTTCGCTATACCCTTTTCTTTTTGAGGGTATGTCTTTTAATTTCTCCTTTATCGCTTAGCTTATCTTATCTTATCTTTAGTATGTCCTCTCATTAGTATCTTTGACCTTTAGTTAGGATAATCCTATGGTTGAAACATGTGTTTGAGACATGTTATGTACGATGGATGCAAAATGGATGCAAGTGGTTGCTAGTGGTTGCTCGTGGATGCATATATACACACACTTTAGGCACTAGATCGGCTCAGTCACTACATATTGCATATTGCATAAATGAATGTATTTAGTATAATGGATGTATAATGGTTGTACCATCATATAGATGCTGCATTCGGTTGAATGGATGTGCACGCATATAGAAGTAGTTTGTAAGCAATTAGGATCTTTTGCATACATAATGGATGCATGGCACTATCATGAATTGCATCAAGGAGGTCAACTGAATCAGTGGACCGCCTGATTTTGCATTAGATACGGACATAGACACACACTGTGCATTTAAACATGAAAGCATTAGAAGTCTATAAGGACAATGGATGCCAGTGTTTGATTGATTGAGTAGATGGTTGATGATAGGATATAAACTTGAAGATTTCGGTGTCGAAATCCCTTAAGGAGGGGAGAATGTAACACCCCGTATTTCTGTTAATACTAATATTCACAAATTAAAAGAATTAATATTGAGAATTTGCACGAAATAGCCTTAAAAAGGCATATAACAAATTTGAGATATGTGAATTGCCTTAAAAGGCGAAAAATGGAATTAAGACATTAATTGGAAAATTAATGTGTAGAAATGGTCATAAGTTAATTATGGATTAATTTGAATTCATGAATAGGTGCGTGTGTATATATATATTTATATTTATATATATATGGGCAGTTAATGTAAACATGAATAGAAGTTTATTAATTTGCTGAGTGTTTGCTGAGTCACTTCTGACTCATTGCTGAGTCAATAAGATAAACCCCATCTGGTCTGAATGGCTACGGTTATTTCTAGGTTAAATCTAATGGCCTAAATGAATCCTAACATCTATAAATAAGTGGGTAGACTCTAACCCTAAATCACTTGAAAAATTGGAGAGCTACCGACATGCCGTTGCCATGGAGTTCAGCATAGCCGTCACAAACTAAAGAAGAAGAAGGCCTAATCTACAAACTAAATCTACTCAAATCAAATCAAAAGCTCTCTCTCTTTCTATTTCTCTTCTTTAAAATTGTGAGTATGATGAATCTCACAATATTATTATAAAATAATTTGATTAAGTTATGAATGGATCACAAGAAAGTGATATGAATTGTTATGTATTTGTAAATTATGTTGTGGATATCTTGTTATGCTATTATGTTATCATATATATGTTGTTATGTTGTAGTGATTATGTTGTAAATAATCCTATGCTATGTCATATGTGATTAATCATGCTACGCTATGTTGTAAATCATATCATGCTATGTTGCAAATTATGATATGCTATGTTGTAAATCTTATATATGTTGTAGATCTCATATTATCACATATGTTGAAATACTTATGTTATATGACAATGATGTCATGTTAAGTTGTGTTGAATCATACAAGTTGTAAAATCATGATGTTAGTATTTATGCGAATTGGATCATGTTTAAAGTTTATGTTTTTTTATAATAGATCTTGATTATGGGAATTTGCCTATTGGGTTAGGTGTACCCATATACATGAATCTACAAATTAATTGATCTTGAATATGGGAATTTGCCTATTAAGTTAGGTGTACCCATATACATGAATCTATGATTAAATGAATTTTGATTTTTGGGAATTTGCCTATTGAGTTAGGTGTACCCATATAAAACCATATTGTTAATGATGTTGATTCACACATGTCCTATACAAGTTTATGAAATTTGATCAAAATCATATTATGTGAATTATGAATAAGTTGACACCCTTAGATCCATGACATGTATAACCTTATGCAAGTTGTAATGTATGCAAGTTTTACCCCTTGTTATGATTTATTTAGTCACATATATATGTTGTTGTTGTGAATATTTTCTTTTATGCTATGAGTTAGACTAATCGGGTCTAGCATACATTTTGCGAATAAACGTTCAAACGTGGGGTAGGGGTAATATTAGGAAATTAATAAATTAGGGTGCAATTGATATGATTTTGCATGCCTTAAATGGATGTCCATAATTGAGTCAATTATGGACATTGTTAAATTTGGAATTAATTAATAATTCAAGTAGGGAATTATTAAAATTGGGGAAAGTGGATTAATAATAATAATCAATGCTTAGGACACGAGGTTGGACCCATTTGTGACGTAAACCTGCCCGGACCCGCCCGGCAAATCCAGTAGTCACAAATGTCGGCCCAATGTGAGAGGTCCTAGGCCCAAACTAAATCATAACAGTTGTAAAGACACGAGGTTAGACTCTTTTATGGTGTAAGACTGCCCGGACCCGCCCGGCAAATCCAGCTGCCATAAATGCCAGTCTAATGTGAGAGGTCTTTATGAGGTTATGGCCTTAATGAATTAAGAAATACTTAGCCAGATAATCATATAAGGTGGGACATGGGGGTTAAGTAGGTGCCTTGGGTGGCATGAGGAATCTAGAGGTTGCCTTTAGAGGCATTTGAAATACGATTAGACTTAACCAAATACACATGTAAATGAACATGACTAAGTGGGTTAAGTGGGTGGACTAATGGGACAAGCTTAGGTGGAATGCTTGTGGGAAATAATGGGGGCCCATTTCAACCAGTATCCCAAAACGTATCTTTGTGGGCTCGACCCAAGTCGAGGACGGGACACGCATACTGGGTTTGACTATAAGAGGCCAAAACAGGGAGCAGTGGCAACGCAAGTCCAACGGGTTTCATATGCGTGTGTGGACCCTGGCTGGTAGGTAAGACGTTGTTGCATCGTGTAGGTATAAGCCGTGCATCTCCGTTATATCGGGTTGCCACTTTAGGGGAATGATACACCCCACTGTGGGGCCAGCACGGGTATCTACGAGTAGGGAGCCGATCGAAAAATGGAAAGTGGGGTACACCTAGTGGAGATAGGGGCAGGCGGCACCTGTGTAGTCAGCTAGGAGTACGTAAAGCCATTAAGAAAGTTTCTAAGTGAAGCTAAGTGGAATCAATCTTTAGGGTGACTGGTGTGGTGCAGTATAGTGTTTATCCTTTAGTATTTAGGAGCTCCTATAACGTTTCCTTTAGCGATTGTATATGTCCTTAATCTGCTCTTTCATAGACATTTCCTTGTTTTCCAGCTTATGCCTTAGTCCAGTTATTTTGATAATAGTATTGTAGAATTATCATACTCGCCAGACTTTATGTTTGACCCCCCCCTCTTTTTCATCTTTTTCTCCCTTCAGGTCCTCAGGTTGGGCCAAGTTCCAGTGGAGTCTGATTGGATTGCTTATCTCTTGGAAAGCTTGGACTGCTGAAGTAAAGTCCAGCTTGTTATCTTTCTTTTTAATGGCTATTTATGTAATGGGATTATGTACTTGTTTTATCAAGATAGATATTGTACTTGACTTTGATTATGGTGTTATGATGTAATCAAACATGTTTTGACTTCTGCTGCAATTGAAATAAAGTTTTTAAATTTCCAAGTACTATTTTATATCTGTCTTGTTGAAATTTTACTGTTCTATATTCACCTAAAACCTCCATAGAAGTTAATGCATTCCCTTTGTGAGTGACATTAATGGACGTGGGGTGTTACAGGAGCCCTGGGATGTTGATCCAAAAGAAGCTTCTACCATTGAAAGGAGGCCTTCTCCTAAGACACCATCTCCAGTCAAATCTCCCGTCAATGGCTCCCTGCTCGAGGACCCCGTATTCTAGAGCTTGGGAAAACTTCCTTTGCCCGACGAAATATACAATTCCTAAGATATTGGCATGGGATTATTATTTCCTACTTCTGAGGAGGAAGTTACTCCTGTAAAGGCCGGGGAGACTACACAGACAAACCTCACTCCGGGCTCTGGTCTGTCGGGGGATCACTTAGGACTCACACCACACTAACATTGCACGTCACAACTTTCGTGTATTATACCGTTTCTTAATCCTAATGCTGATTTTTATTAACTTGCAGGAGGAATGCCTCGTCGCAGATATGATCTCAAGGGTGTTCGAGCGACTTACCACGATATGCCTCCGATACTGAACACGATCAACGAGAAGGCCACAGAAGAGACTATAGGAGGCATTATCAATCTCAGCACCATCGATCTTCCCGCTCTCGCTCTACAGCCCACCCTGATTATGAGAAGTATGTGGGCTACCATAGCCAACACGAGGGAGATAAATACCCTCCAAAGGCTTCATCTCCTCTGAGAGACTCTCATTCTCAAGAGATGCCATCGAGGAAGCATTTGAATTCGAAAGATAAGCCTAAGGACTTGGGTAAGGAGCAAGAAAAGAGTGGAGCAGCAGTCGTCCCGGGCAAACGTAGGAACATAGACATCACTATAACGAGACCGATAGTGCTTGAATCTGACACTAAGGCAAGGATTGAGATCTTGAAGAAACAATTCCACGATTATCATTCGGGAATATGCATTTTGTTCCAAAGCTTAAACCAATACCTTCAGATTGGGAAGCAGAAGTCAAGGCTCAAATAGATCTTGTGGACGATCAGTACAAAGAAACATGTAAGTCCGCTCGTAAGCTTTCAAAGGTTATCAAGGTAGCATGAAGCAAATGGCGGAATATACTCAGAAGGTTGTAGATACCACGGAGAAAGAGCTTGAGGACACACAAGCCAAGTTTTCCCTTGTGCAACATAATGTTGAGAATTACAAAAAATAGCATGAAGAATTGCAGCAGCGCTACTATGCCGAGCTCGACTCTCACAGTCAAGAGCGCACATCCTTGAAAAAACAAGTTGATGACATTAGGTCAGAAAACACTGGGTTGAAGCTATCTTGCACTCGCCTAGAACAGAAAAAGGCGGAGTTAGAAAAGAAAATTGCTAGTCTTGGTAGGCCGGCAGAGGCCGAGGCAAGGGCGGTCTAAGCTAAGGGCAACTCCGACCTTGCCCTCAAATCTGCTACCACATCCAAGGCAGTGCTTGCTGATGATTAAAAGGATTTAGACAAATATAGGGACCTTATGATATCTTTCTTTTTCCAGGTACGTCGGACCCAAGACATATCCTGGATTCAAGACTATCCGACAACTCTGGTCGACGTATGGGATCAAATTGTTGAAGATGAGAAGATGAGGTTAAAATTTGACACTATCAATGAGGAGGAGTTAATGAAAACAAATTTGAGGGGTGAGGAGCCAGAGAACTTAGCTGAGGGGCGTAAATTGATTCAGGAGGCTCTAGAGGAGGAGAAACGCCAAGCCAAGGTAAAGAACATCATCGAAGGTGGTTCCGGTTCCTCATCATCCATTCCTGGGGCTGCAGAGATTGAGGGATACAATCCTTAACATCTAGAAATCCCCATGGCTCCTCTCCCATCTCCCATCGTGGAAGCAGCTACTCCTGCCACTCCCAGAGAGAAGTCCATCGAAGGTATCTATACCTTTTCACTGTAATTTGTCAAAGCTATCACAGCATGTCGTCATATTGTGGAGCAGACAATTGAAAGACCCATGTTTTCCCTAGAGTTAATAATTGTTGCTTCGTGTTCTTTAGGTACCAATGCTGCTGAGGAAACTAAAGAGAAATAGGAGGAGGCCGCTGATAAGGCCATAGTTCTCTCTAGCAGTAAAGCTCCCAAAGACGAGGAAATCACTGATGCTTTAAAGTATATGGATAGCAAGGAGGACGAAGAGGATGTGGATGTCACCATCACTAGAGCGGCCGATGAGACTGAAAACTTGACCCTTGCTCAGATGAAGGCTAAATTTGAGGCACTCTTGAAGGCCAAGAAAGAAGAAGAGCCCATCTCAGTCGATGCCCTCCTGGTGGAAAAATAACAATCAAGATTCCATCCCGGTGGATTACTGGAGACAAACATTCTCCCAAGTCCAAATAAAGCATTTTTTTTTGCTCTCGACTAGCCAGCGGTTGTTGTTGCGAGTACGCCCCTCGCGTTTTTGACAAGTTATCTATGTAAATCTACATGTTGTTAATAAAGTAGTTTCCCTGCAATGTTTGCAAGTTAATTATCTATTTCAATCAAATGTAATTGTGATTGAAACAATATTATGCTAAGTAATGAACAATAAATCATACCATATATCATACCAGGATTCCTATTCAGCATCCTTGCAAATCAAAAATCAAAATGTTTGCAACCATGGAATCATTACAAAATTAAGTAATAAGAAACACATCACATTGTAGTTATCATAAGGTTGTGATATGTGTATGCTCAATCTTGAATAAAGTGTTTGTCCAGGGCTTATTCGGGATTGATTAGAATCAGCATTGCATTGCCCTAAATCCTTTTGTGGGGGAGTACAAGCTCAGTTATCAATCTTGTCCCCAATCCTTCAGTAGGGTAGGAACCCATTTCCTTCAGCACTTAGTTTCGGTACCTTTATACTCTCCTGTCGTATGCCCAGGTTAGAGTGCGGTTAAGGTGGTTTTTAATCGTGGTGCACCAAACACGCCTATTTTTATACTCACTCTCGAATCGAGAGAGTTTGAGTTGATTAGGCGAACGATCATGCCATTCGCCTTAGCTTTCCTTTTATACTCTATTTCCAAGAGCAGGATTCTACTGGTTCAAGTGTCGTTCTCGAATTCGATTTCAATCCACACTCCATGCTTCACACTGGTGTATAGAGCTTGTCAGGCAAGCAGTCGTATCACACTTGCCAAGGTGTTACCTATAAACCCCGATTCAAGGGTAAAGGTGCGCTTTTTTTTCTTAACCATACCTCTCTCATCCCGTTGAACTATTGGATAGAGAGAGAGTGGTGTTTGGGCGTCGTATCCTCACTTTGGTTCACAAAGTGAAAATCACCGCGTCGAGTGTTGGTATCGAGCTCGAGGTCAGCCAATCAAACTTCGATCGGCGATAGATTTAAGTCCGTTTATTCAAGCAGTAATGAGCGAGCCCCATAAAAGGGGTGAATCATCCCTTTTTCGTAAGTTCCACATTAACCATTTACATCATAACATCAAGTCAAAGACCAAAACAATCACAGATCATGGAAAAATAAATGCAGGAAAAGTAAATGACATGCGATAATTTTATAGTGATTCATCCAAATCATAGCCTACGTCCACTTTATAGTCTTTTGTTTATATCAACTAGACCATTCCACGAAAGTCGGGCCTTTTTACATAGTTCGAAAAACAAAAGGACCGGTACAAAGCTCAAGACAAATAGTGTTGCAAATGTTGGGTATTCCATGCTCTGGGTATATCATCACCATCGACGGTCATTATCTTGAATGCTCCTTTATTAAGTTTCCACTGGATGACGTAGGGTCCTTCCGATTTTGGGCCCAGGAAGATGGGGGCCGGAAAGACATGTTTGAAAACCAAGTTTCTTGGTTCGAAGGTTTGAGGTCGAAACTTTTGGTTGTAGTGTCGAGCGACCTGATGTTTGCGCCTCCAGGCACGCATGTCCGCTTCATCCCCCTTTTCCTCGATCATGTCCAATGATTCAAGGAGAAGTGTTTTGTTTGTCATTGTATCATAGTAAGTCATTCTATGAGAAGGCACTTCCAATTTTATCAGAATGACGGCTTGTGATCCGAATGAGAGTGAGAAGGGAGTATGGCCGGTAATCGACTCATAGGTCGTTCTGTAGGCCCATAGGACTAAGAGTAACTCACCGACCCACATAGCTCTTGCCCATTCCAATCGCTTCTTCAGAATGGACTTGATTGTTTTATTGACAGCTTATATTTTTCCATTTGATTGCGGATGCGCTACAGCAGTGTATCTTTTCTCGATGTTTCTGGTAGAAATATTTGAATTTTGCGCTATCAAACTGGGTTCCATTGTCAACTATCATAAATTTGGGAATCCTGAATCGGCAAATTATATTTCTAACAATGAAGTTAATCACCTGCTTCGTCATGATCGTGGTCAATCTCTCAGCTTCGGCCCATTTAGTAAGTAATCTATAGCCACAATCGTATACATTCTCCACATTTGGCGTTTGGAAAGCTTCTGAAGAAGTCAATCCCCTATACGACGAAGGGCAACGGGCTCACCATCGTGGTAAGTTGGCTTGGAGGTGTTATGGGGATCATTGCAAATTTCTAGCACCTGTCGCAGTGTCGTGAATAATCTGTTGCATCTCGGTTCACAGTAGGCCAGAAGTAGCCGTACCGAAATATTTTCTTGGCCAATGTCTGTCTCCCGGTATAATCTCAATGCTCGCCTTCGTGCACCTCTTTCAACACATGCTATACGTCATCGTGTGCTATGCACCTAAGCAACGGGACTGAAAATCCCTGTTGATAGAGAATATCATCTTGCATAATATATCTTGAAGCTTTGCGGACGATGGCATGCCTTTCACTCTTTCTCGTGGGAAGCGTTGCATTCTGCAGGAAGCTCTTTATCGAGGTCATTCATGACTCTCTCTTATGCTCATTCTCCAACACCGGATCGACTTCCATCTGATCAATGCTCGAAGTGCCCAGTGTTTCAATTGGGACCATTCCATTTCTTCCAGGTTGTCGGATTTGCTAGTTTAGCCAACCTATCCGCCTTTTGATTCTTAGCTCGTGGAATATAGGATATGCTATAATGCTCTAGGCTATGCAGTAGCTTCTCGACCTTATCTAGGTATGTTGCAAGTCGTGGTCCCTTTTTTTGAAATTCTTTCTGAACCTAGCAAACAACAATCTAAGAGTCACAAAAGATGTCTAATGCAGCTACTCCCAATTCCTTAACGAGTTGTTGGTAGCAATCAAGGCCTCGTATTCGGAATCGTTGTTGGTAGCAGAAAATACCAACCTTATGGCATAGTAAATTGACCATCCTTCAGGAGTTATTAATACAACTCTGGCGCTGGACCGTCATCATTCTTAGCTCTGTCAGGATGCAGCTTCTAGGAGCTTTGTTCCTGTTCATGTCATGATGGGACATTTTCTTCTTCTAATATATCCTCATCAGTAATTGTGAATTCGGCAATGAAGTCGGCTAGTGGTTGGCCCCATATATACTTTCTAGTAAGGAAGTTAAGGTCAAACTGGCTCGGCTCAATCTTCCATTTTAGTAGTCTTCCAGATGCCTCGGGATGTTGTAAGACATGTCGAAATTGTTGGTCATTGTATATAATGATCGGATGAGCCTGGAAGTAATGCGAAGCTTTCTTGAGGCAATAAATAAGCCATAAGCGAGCTTTTCGATCTTTGGGTAATTGTGCTCCATTGCTGTCAACTTTTTGCTTACATAATACACTGGTCTCTGAATCTTATCCTCCTCGCGGATAAGCGTTGAACTAATTGCATGTGATGATACCACCAAATATACAAATAAATCTTCATGATCTACGGGCGTCAACAATATCAGAGGCCTCTCTAAGTGATTTAGTAGGTCTTGAAAGGCTTTAATGCAATTTGGGGTCCACTCGAATTTGCGCTTCCTCGCTTTATCAGATCGAAGAAAGGAATGCATTTGTTGGTGGTCTTGGAAATAAATCTACTCAGAGCTGCCACCTTTCCTGCTAAGCTTTGACCATATCCTATTTTCCACGGGTTGCTAATGTTCCTGATTGTTGCAATCTGACCAGGGTTGATTTCGATTCCACGTCAACTAATGATGAAGCCAAGGAACTTTCCCGACGGGACTCCAAAAGAACATTTCAATGGATTAAGCTTCATTCCATAGCGCCAGAGGATACCAAACATCTTTGATAAACCTGCCATGTGATCGAATGATCACTTGGACTTCACAAGCATATCATCCAAATAAACTTCCATATATTTCCTAATTTGATTGTAGAACATACGATTCACTAAGCGCTAGTATGTTGCCCTAGTGCTCTTCAATCCGATTGGCATTACCACGTAGCAGTACAATCCAAGATCTGTTATAAAACTGGTATGCTCTTGATCAGGAAAATGCATGGGAATCTAGTTGTAACCCGAGTACGCATCCATAAAAGAAAGAAGCTCGTGTCCTACTATTGAATCCACTAGCTGTTTAATTTTGAGTAAAGGGAAGCTGTCTTTTGGGCAAGATTTATTCAAATTTGAAAGGTTAATGTGCAAATGCCACTTTCCATTAACTTTCTTGATGAGGACGGGATTGGATATTTAGTTGGGGTATGTAGCATCTCATATAAAACCATTGCCTCTTAGCTTCTTCACTTCTTCCTTTAAAGCCGCCGACCTCTCTGGGCCTAGCGCACGTCTCTTTTGTTTAACAGAAGGATACTTCGGGTTTATGTTTAGCGCGTCACTCATAATCGATGGTGAAAGTCCACACATATCAGCTTAGGTCCAAGCGAATACATCCAGATTTGCTTACAGAAAATCAGTTAGTTCCCCCGTTCGGAGGGGGTCTAAGTGAGATTTGATCCTCAAGACCTTGGTCGGTTCATCTCCATCGATTGGGATATCTATAGTGATTTCATTAGGGGTCGCCCTTCTG